>OX422220.1:170216750-171444250 GCA_949130495.1 Sambucus nigra | reverse complement strand
AACTCACACCAATTCCTTGAGAATTATAGAAAGAAATAGTGAGAGAAAGTGTGAGAAAGTTTAAGAAGAAGTTCTTAGGGATATTCATCTTAAGGTAATCTTAATGTTATAATGCATCTTTATAGTTTTAATTTATTGTTTTATAGCTTTACTTAGTAGTTATGCTGGTAAAATACAATAAAGAATTCACTAATCGAAACTTAAAATTTAGAACAAATCCAAGTTGATTTTATAAACTTGTTTGAAATTATACGCTTTTAAAAATGATTCTTTTTAAAGAAATTGCTCGTATTGTAGAATCCCATTTAAGTAATTCCAAAGTCAGTCCCGGTGAAGTTCTGTCTAGATGAGATGGTATTTAATTGGTGCCCCTGTGACCCTCCATCTCTACTGGGAATGAATCCGGAAATGTTCTGTCTAGATGAGATGGTATTTGAGTGGTGCCCCTGTGACCCTCCATCTCTACTGGGAACCGACTGATGAGGAAAGGCTATGAATTGAATTCTTCAATTACGATCAATGAGTTTTAAAAGTTAACAAATAGGGATTCATTAATCCTTTAAAAGAAGAGGTTAGTATAGTATAAACTGGACCTTAGAATGTGTACTTAAATCTTTATCAGATTAACGTGTGATCGAAGACCAATACCAGTAAATTTGACCTCCATTTTGGGTGAGTACTCTGACATTCCTTGTGTATTTTGATTATATGATATTATGCAAACTATATATATTTTGTGAACTGCTTTTATTCTCAAAATTCATGTGATACCGATGACTGATTCAATTGTGATATGTTTATATTTGTTCATATAAACATACCGATTAAAATGATTATTGAAAAGGATTTTGAATATTGAAAATATGATTCGGCCTAAGGGACCTCTTTACTGACTGATCTTCCCAGCTGGGTTATCGCTGGTGTGCCCTAAATAAGACGTTGTGACGAACTAGTTCGATTGACCCTCAACTACCGGGGTATAATACGGTAGAAGAATACGGTATTAGAGTGTACTTGGCCATTAAAATTATATGATTGAAAGAAAAAGATATCACATTTGATTTGTTGCATTCTTCTTATTCTGAGCTATCCAATTGTGATATGTATACTATCATTTCAAAATATATATCTATTTACTGCAAGTTCCTCTCCATATAGGTATATGCCTTCTCTTTTGACTTGAATAGATATCTATTTTCTGAAAACCTTGGAATGTTTGGAGATTGAATCTCATTCGGCTTTTAGCTGATGTTGCATAAATAACCATTTTTTAGGAAACGTTTAGGCTCACGGACGAAACGAAAATGGACTATATTGAAGATTTAGCTTTTAGAGCTCTTTTTGTAAAATGTTTATTTAGAGCATGTCTGGCACTCTTGTAATAAGGTTTAAATTTTCTCTTAAGTTGTAACTCGTTATTACTTTTAATATATATGAAGTTTCCTTTAGAAAGCTCTGATGACGTAATTCCTTTACTTTCAGTATTTTACGATTCATAACCATGTGATAATACATCTGTTGCATTTATTTAAGGAAACAATGATATCGAAATATTTGTTGCCTTGGTGGCATGTCAAGACACTCGTTCCCTAATACTATTTTGGGTCGAGGTCGTGACAGAGGTGGTATCAGAGCATAGGTTATGAACCCGTAGACTACTGAACATAAGTTTCGAACGTTATAGATTTTAAGTTTCCATACATAGGATACATGATTAAATATCCGACTTATGTGATAACCCTCCACATGTATTAATATATATATAATTATTTATATATCATTGTTCTTCTAAATTGCAATCTTGGGCTAGTATAATACATCTTACGTTTGGCCATGACTGTAGAAAATGACCAAGGCAAGATCAACTCCAGGAACTAGTGGTTCGAGTATGGAAGGACTGGAAGGTGCATACAAGGCAATTGAAAGTCTAGCAAGAATTGTGGAGCATCAAGTGAATAATGGAGTACCAAGGAATCTTGAACTAAGTAGTTGTACTATTGAACAGTTCAAGAAGTTGAATCCGTCGTCTTTTAAAGGGACTCCTAACCCCACTGAAGCAGAAACTGGGTGATGCAAATGGAAAAGATGTTCGATGTTCTTAAGTGTACAGATGAACAACGTGTTTTATTTGGAACATTCATGTTAGAAGGTGAAGTCGAACATTGGTGGAGAATGACTAAGAGAATGCATGGGGAAAGGAATAATCCCATAGGTTGGAATGACTTCTTAGTGATCTTTTACGAGAAATACTTTCCCGAAATGGTGCAAGACCAAAAAGCAGCTGACTTCATGGGTCTGGTTCAAGGAAAAATGACGGTTAGTCAATATGAGGCAAATTTTACCGAGTTATCCCGTTTTGCACCTCATGTTGTGATAACCGATGTTTTAAGAGCCAAGAAGTTTGAACGTGGGTTAAGGTTGAATATTCGTAGCCGAATTTCCATCCTAAAGTTGACATCATATAATGACGTGGTGGCTAGGGCAACAATAGCTGAGAAGGGTAGTGAAGAATATAATCAGGTTAGAGAGGGGAAGAGGAAGTTTGGAGAACAATGAGGAAGGAACCCCAATAACAAACCCTTTAGGACTATACCTAATATAGGACAACCTTTAGTAAACAAACCCTTTAATGTTGATAAATGGCAACGTTGTGGTAATATTCATAGAGGGCGACCGTGTTACCTGGAGACGGGGAGTTGCTTTGGGTGTGGCAAAAGGGACATAAAATGCGAGATTGTCCTAACAAAGGGAAGGCGGCAACAAAGACTTCTAATGACAATAAGGACCAGGGCAGACAAGGTAGAGTCTTTAATCTTTCTGATGCAAAGGCTTCTAATGCAGTAGTGTCAGGTACACTTTCTATATGTGCACAACCTTTTCAAGTTTTAATTGATCCTGGTTCTACCCATTCATTTGTGTCTGTGCATTTTGTTAATCGCTTTCCCAATATTCCTGAATCCTTGAATCATATCATACACGTTTCTACTCCTTCGGGTGAGTTATTGACGGGAACATTAGTATATAAGTCTTGCCCTATAAATGTCAGTAGTCATAAACTATTCGCTAATTTGATAGTTTTAGACATAAGAGATTTTGAAGTCATTTTGGGGATGGATTGGTTAGCATCATATCATGCTAGGGTGGATTGTTTTGAGAAGAGAGTTATTTTCCAAATTCCTAACCAACCAGAACTCAGTTTTGAAGGAACTAGCATCTTATCTCCCATGCGTATTATCTCTGCAATACAAGCTTGTAGTTTTCTTAAGAAGGGATGTCAAGGATTCCTTGCCAGTGTTATTGATTTGCAAACAAAAGAGCCTAGTTTAGAAGATATTCCTATAGCTAGGCTTTTTCCAGATGATTTGCCCAGTCTACCTCCTAGTAGAGAAGTAGAATTTACCATTGACCTTGTTCCTGGAACCACACCAATCTCAAAACCACCTTATCACATGGCACCTTTAGAATTAAGGAAATTAAAAGTTCAATTACAAGATCTGTTAGACAAGGATTTTATTAGACCTAGTATATCCCCTTGGGGTGCTCCAGTGTTATTTGTTAAAAAGAGGGATGGAACGATGAGGTTATGTATAGATTATCGTGAACTAAATAAGGTGACCATTAAGAATAAATACCCCTTACCTCGTATAGATGATTTGTTTCACCAACTACAAGGTGCGCAAGTATTTTCGAAGATTGACCTTAGGTCAGGCTATCACCAATTGAAGATTAAAGAAGATGATATTTCGAAATCAGCTTTTCGTACTAGATATGGTCACTATGAATTTCTTGTGATGCCATTTGGATTAACTAATGCACCAGCCGCTTTTATGGATATGATGAATAGAGTGTTTAGGAAATATCTGGATCAGTGTGTGGTTGTTTTCATTGATGACATCCTTATTTATTCCAAGTGTATTGAAGAACACGAGAAGCATTTGGAGATAGTATTACAAATCCTTAGGAAAGAGAAATTATATGCGAAATTAAAGAAGTGTGAATTTTAGTTGCCTAGTGTTTCTTTTTTAGGACATGTCATATCCAAGGAGGGAGTGTCGGTTGATCCTCAAAAGATCGAGGCTATACTAGATTGGCCAAGACCAACTAATGTAACGGAGATTCGTAGTTTCCTAGGATTAGCAGGTTATTATCGAAGATTTGTTGAAGGATTTTCTAGTATTGCCAAACAGGTTAACACAAAAGATGGTGAAATATGAATGGTCTGAGGAAGTTGAGAATAGTTTTCGAGAACTTAAGAATCGATTAGTAACTGCCCCAATTTTGACTATTCCTTCCGGTACAGGAGGATTTGTGATTTATAGTGATACTTCTAAAAATGGTTTGGGATGTGTGCTAATGCAAAATGGAAAAGTAGTAGCTTATGCCTCGAGACAGTTAAAACCCCATGAGCAAAATTATCCAACCCATGACTTATAATTAGCAGCGGTAATTTTTGCTCTTAAGATTTGGAGACATTATTTGTATGGTAAGACTTGTGAGATTTATACCGATCATAAGAGTTTGAAATATATCTTTACTCAGAAGGAATTAAACATGAGACAAAGGAGGTGGTTAGAATTGATGAAGGATTATGATGTAAATATTCACTATCACCCGGGGAAAGCTAATGTAGTTGCCGACGCTTTGAGTAGAAAGTCTACACCAAATTTAGCATGCCTTATTACCAGTCAGGAAGCTCTATTGAAAGATTTGATTAGTATGGAAATAGATGTACATATTTATAGCGAAGGAGGAATAATCGCAAACTTACAAATACAACCCACGTTAATGGAAAGAATTAAAGTTGCACAGGTAAATGACCCACAACTGAAGAAGATTAAAGAAGAGGTTATTGAAGGGAAGAGAATTGAATTTGCGATATGAGATGATATATTAAGGTTTGGAAATAGAGTCTGTATACCTAGTGATGCCCAACTAAAGAGGCAGATTTTGGAGGAAGGTCATTACTCGAGATTCACAGTTCATCCCGAAAATACCAAGATGTACAGAGATCTCCGAGAAGTGTTTTGGTGGAATAACATGAAAAGGGAGATAGCAGAGTTTGTATCTCAGTGTTTGATCTGTGAACAAGTAAAAGCTGAACATCAGAAACCGTTAGGATTATTACAACCTTTACCAATCCCTGAGTGGAAATGGGAACATATTACCATGGATTTTGTGACAGGGCTACCAAGGAGTTCCAATGGTAATGATTCCATTTGGGTAATTATTGATAGGTTAACTAAATCTGCTCATTTTCTTGCCATTAAGATTACCCATTCCTTAGAAAAGCTAGCTAAATTGTATATACGGGAAATTATTAAGCTTCGTGGAACCCCAGTTTTAATTATTTCTGATCGTGACCCTAGATTCGTGTCTCGCTTTTGGAAAAGCCTACAAGTAGCCATGGGAACAAAATTGAATTTTAGCACCGCTTTTCATCCTCAAACAGACGGACAATCTGAGAGAACTATCCAAACCTTAGAGGATATGCTTAGGGCATGTGTACTTGATTTGAAGGGGAATTAGGATGATCATTTACCGTTAGTAGAATTTGCATATAATAATAGCTATCAAGCAAGTATTCAAATGGCTCCGTATGAGGCACTCTACGGTAAAAGGTGTCGTTCTCCTGCATGTTGGGTAGAAGTTGGAGAAAGAAAATTATTGGGACCAGAATTGATTCAGGTCACAACAAAGAAAGTGAAATTGATACAAGACCGACTTCAAATCGCTCAAAGCCGTCAAAAGAGTTATGCTGACAATCAGCACCGACCGTTAGAATTCCAAAGAGGAGACTATGTTTTCTTACGAGTATCACCGACAAAGGGAGTAATCCGATTTGGGAAGAAAGGAAAGTTGAGTCCAAGATACATAGGACCTTTTGAAATCCTTGAAAGGGTAGGTGTTGTTGCGTATAGAATAGCCTTACCCCCTGAACTCTCGAGTGTGCATAATGTGTTTCATGTTTCAATGATGAAGAAATACATCCCTGATCCAGCACATATCTTAAGTCACGAGCCTCTTCAAGTTAGAGAAGATTTGACATACATTGAGCATCCAGTGGAAATCTTGGACCATAAAGATCAAATATTACGAACCAAGGTTATTCCACTAGTCAAAGTATTATGGCGGAATCATTCTGTTGAATAAGCAACATGGGAGCGAGAAGATGAAATAAAAGAGAGATATCCATACCTTTTTAGAAATTAATGTAAGTAAAGTTTGGGGACCAAACTTTTTATAAGGAGGGTAGGATGTAATGACCCCATTTTTTTATGCCAATATATAATTGTCTTCTTTCAATTTCGTCACACTTACTATCTAATAATGATATACTATTACATATATGATATTTCGAGTTCTTAATATGACAGATCCCGTTTTTAAATTTGAAGAATCAACGATAAAATGGGTCAGATTGAGATTTTATGGCACATCCTAAGCTAAGTGATAAGTTTTGGGGTAGAAAATATAATTTTATGAAACTTTAGGGACTTGGTTTTAATAAAGAAAGTTTCAGGGACCAAAATGAAAAATAAAAGGGACCTTTTTGTAAATGAAATATTTTCAGGGACCTATAAGAAATATTGAAAATATATGGTGTGAAATTACCAAAATGCCCTTCAGGTTCGAAACTGGGTGTCGTCGTTAGAGGAGAAGCTAAAACACGTGTCGCAGTCTAGTGAAATAAGACTGCAAGATGCCTCCGTTACGCGACACGTCAACGCTGACTCCCATTGTAAAAGCTTGGTCAGCATGGACACGTGTCAATGTCATGATATCTTTGGAAAACTATAAATAGGGCCTTTGGGGATCATTTGAAACTCACACCAATTCCTTGAGAATTATAGAAAGAAATAGTGAGAGAAAGTGTGAGAAAGTTTAAGAAGAAGTTCTTAGGGATATTCATCTTAAGGTAATCTTAATGTTATAATGCATCTTTATAGTTTTAATTTATTGTTTTATAGCTTTACTTAGTAGTTATGCTGGTAAAATACAATAAAGAATTCACTAATCAAAACTTAAAATTTAGAACAAATCCAAGTTGATTTTATAAACTTGTTTGAAATTATACGCTTTTAAAAATGATTCTTTTTAAAGAAATTGCTCGTATTATAGAATCCCATTTAAGTAATTCCAAAGTCAGTCCCGGTGAAGTTCTGTCTAGATGAGATGGTATTTAAGTGGTGCCCCTGTGACCCTCCATCTCTACTGGGAATGAATCCGGAAATGTTCTGTCTAGATGAGATGGTATTTAAGTGGTCCCCCTGTGACCCTCCATCTCTACTGGGAACCGACTGATGAGGAAAGAATATGAATTTAATTCTTCAATTACGATCAATGAGTTTTAAAAGTTAACAAATAGGGATTCAGTAATCCTTTAAAAGAAGAGGTTAGTATAATATAAACTGGACCTTGGAATGTGTACTTAAATCTTTATCAGATTAACGTGTGATCGAAGACCAATACCAGTAAATTTGACCTCCATTTTGGGTGAGTACTCTGACATTCCTTGTGTATTTTGATTATATGATATTATGCAAACTATATATATTTTGTGAACTGCTTTTATTCTCAAAATTCATGTGATACCGATGACTGATTCAATTGTGATATGTTTATATTTGTCCATATAAACATACCGATTAAAATGATTATTGAAAAGGATATTGAATATTGAAAATATGATTCGGCCTAAGGGACCTCTTTACTGACTGACCTTGCCAGCTGGGTTATCGCTGGTGTGCCCTAAATAAGGCGTTGTGACGAAGTAGTTCGATTGACCCTCAACTACCGGGGTATAATACGGTAGAAGAATACGGTACTTGAGTGTACTTGGCCATTAAAATGATATGATTGAAAGAAAAAGATATCACATTTGATTTGTTGCATTCTTCTTATTATGAGCTATCCAATTGTGATATATATACTATAATTTCAAAATATATATCTATTTACTGCAAGTTCCTCTCCATATATGTATATGCCTTCTCTTTTGACTTGAATAGATATCTATTTTCTGAAAACCCTAGAATGTTTGGAGATTGAACCTCATTCGGCTTTTAGCTGATGTTGCATAAATAACCATTTTTCAGGAAACGTTTAGGCTCACGGACGGAACGAAAATGGACTATATTGAAGATTTAGCTTTTAGAGCTCTTTTTGTAAAATGTTTATTTAGAGCATGTCTGGCTCTCTTGTAATAAGGTTTAAATTTTCTCTTAAGTTATAACTCGTTGTTACTTTTAATATATATGAAGTTTCCTTTAGAAAGCTCTGATGACATAATTCCTTTACTTTCAGTATTTTACGATTCATAATCATGTGATAATACATCCGTTGCATTTATTTAAGGAAACAATTAAATCGAAATATTTGTTGCCTTGGTGGCATGTCAAGACACTCGTTCCCTAATACTATTTTGGGTTGGGGTCGTGACAGAATAAGTCTTATCCTATCCCACCTCTTTATCATGCACATTAAAGTAGGTCTTATTATAAGTATGTTGTGATGCCTCATGTAACTAAACACTTAGATTAATCAAATTTAAATATGAAATCATACAGGATAATAACAGCACAATACTATTCTCAGCAGGGAGAGATCAAATGTTACAAAATACAAATAATGTGGAAGAGGTATGAAAGTCCTCCCTATAAATACACAACATAAATTCCACAATCATAAAAAATATAAATGGCAAAGTCCCAACATAAATTATCCCAGCAAATCCCAACTTAAACTCTAATGATACATGCCAAGTCTAAAACCCACAATACAAGATGACTGAAATATTTTAATATAATTAGACTAAAATATAAAAATGATAATTAAATAGAGTATGAACCCCACATCGTCCGTGTAGTTAGAATCCGAAGGAGATGAGTGAATAGTAAATATTAGTTGGAGCAAGGAAACTAATCGGGAGGTCCAATCCTAGCACCTGAAGTCCACGTAAAAGAACTAGGTTAACTCATATGAGTTATATATGTATATGGTAAATTCACAGTTTATATGTAATCTAAAATAAATGGCCCATCATAAAACTGTGACACCCCGACTAATTAAATACCGGGTAGCTACTCCTTTATTAAATTAATTCAAAATGCCAAGTTGGTCCAGTTAATAGCATCACTGTCGAAAACATTTTAATGATTACTAACCACCTAGTATTTAAAAAGTAAGTTGCCAAATTTTAATTTAAGTCTGATTAACATGCAACAAGTGTAATGAAGAATAATAACACCATTCACCATAACGAAGTAAATAGAATAACCATCACATAATGTAAATAAAGTCTGGAGGAGAACTCCTCCCTACAAATCCCACAACTGAAATAAGTAACGAAATACTGAAAACTGAATCAATACATGCCAAAGTCTGAAAAACTGAAATGGAAAGATGTCTCTAATAGAAATGGGCAACATGCCCTATAATGGATAGATAATGAATCTGGAATCCAAATGATAGAAGCGTCTACAAGCAAATCCCTGTAGCTTCCACAAACAGCTACAGCTCGTCACCTGAATGAGTATCCTATGCATGGTGTCCTTGTGGCTGGGCACCTAAAATGGTTTTACAAGAAAAATAGATTTGAAAGCAAACGGGTCAGAGCCCGAATGTGGAGATATTTTTAAAAACCTGCAAGTGCTTTAAAACATTAAATGTAAAATACATGTTAGGACGTGCACTCACATGATATTCTCACCTCTCGTCTAACTGTGCACTCCTAACGTAAGTACCCGTCTAAAACGACACAACCCACTAGCTAAGTGACATCATATCTAGCTAGACTGTCATAGGTCCTACCCTTATTACTCGGTTCCATTAACATATTAACGATCTCAGTTAAATAGGTGCTTAACGTAAATTCAGGTTCTCATACAAAGGTAATACAGCTCGTTATAAATTAGCCCCCTGTGTTATTTCATAATTACACACAATACCATATGAAAGTTCCCAGTTTATTAAGCGTAGATTTTCCACAACATAAATATACAATATAAACACCCCGAGACTAGGCTGCGGTGCACACATACTCTGCTATCCATCCCGGTACATCACGTACATAAGGATCACATATTCCGAATCTCTCAGGAATAGTTCACAGATAACACATCACAAATAATGGAGGCGAACACAGTCACATCACATGGGTCACGCACATACCTACGCTCCCACGATCAGCGGACTTATTAACATCCCAATAAGTCTTTCTCTGACCTATGTTCATCGAGGTAACCAGTCTAAATCCGGGCAACACAAGGATTAGAGGGCCCTAAGCGAACGCAAACCTCCCGTGATAGCAAGTATGGTAGGTATGTCATACACATAATTCATATACCAATACTAAGTAAACACACGTCTTAGTAATCCCGTAGTTTAATTGTAGTACTATTCTCATTCTAGTACCAATATATAATATATACAACTTATATAATTCCGGTCCATAATTACACGCGCCATAATTTATTCTCACGTCGTGGTAAACACTCACGTCTCAATCCCATATTAACCATTACTTAAATCACTCGTATATAATTTACTCCTCATGATAACCCAAATGTCCCAAACCTATCAATATATCATCAAAGGAATGTTATCTCTATCCTCGAACAAGTTTACGGGACTCCCAAAATCAAAACAGGCCAAAAAGGCCTAAACTGCCAGCTCGTTAGAAGTCTTGTTCGAACGAGGCTGTTCGAACGAGATTCCAGTTCGTTCGAACGAACTGTACCTTCTAACGAGATCTCGTTCGAACGAAGTATCGAATGAAATTCCCTTTCGTTAGAAGCGACTGGTCAACTCGTTAGAAGCTCGTTCGAACGAGCTCGTTCGAACGACCTGGGAAGGTCTTCTAACGAGGGACCAGTTTCGGCCCAGATTTTTCCCAATCTCGTTTTTCACCATTTCTACTCCTCAAATCTCCTCTAAAATTAGTCCCAACGATTGTTTTAAGATCTCTAATCAATCCTAAATATACTATAGTCAGATCCTAACACGTTTTAAAGGATTAATTCATCCTAACATCAATCAATTTACAAATCTCTACACTTTTCCTCCAATTTTTCAAGAACATGAACCCTAAACTTTTAAGTCCTCAATTAGTTCATTCTAAATCCGTTTTTTCTTACATCCAACATATATTAATACCAGAATAATCATCTCTATATGATTCTACATGCAATTTGTCCTCAATATTCAATTTCTAAGTCCAAACAACATGGGTTTTCATTTATCTTCCAAGAACAATTGTAAATCTTCAAATTATCTAACATGGAGGAAGCATTCTCTGAATTAAAAGAAATTAAATCACTTGCCTCGAGTGTCTCTGAATTTGGTGTTGATTTCCTCTCTCTTTCTGCAGAATTCCCTCTCTCTCTCTTTCTCCAAGCTTCTTTTTCAATGGCTATGGTGGCTAGGGTTTGTTTTGGGGAAACTTAGAAACCTAATCTAACAACCCCCGTAGCTTGTTGGGTTAATATGGGTTGGTTAGTGGTTTAGTGGGTCAAACCCACCTCAGATTTACTTCTCTAATTTTCGTCATTTTTAATTCCTAAAAATACGAAATTACTAAAATTCCCTTTATATTGCCGGTATGGCCTAAAAATACCCCGGGACGCAAACTACACCCCCGGCTAGTGTTTTCTGACTATCTCGACCCTTCCGGACGCGTTGGCGCACTCAAAACGACCATACGATTAATAGAATTTAAATTCACTTTTATAAATCAAATAATTATATCTTGACGCGACTGTCACACGCGTCCCAATAAAATGATCAAATTGCTGTATATCAATCTCACGACAAATTTCATAATTCAATATTCAATATAACATCATATATACTCAATATAGTCAAATACCAACTCACATCTCGCTAGTATTTTATCCGGATTAATTCCCAATTAATTCTCATTTAATAATTAATCCCAAAAATAAATATAGCCAAAAATACGGGGTATTACATACTTCCCCCCTAATAACTGAATTTCGTCCCGAAATTCGAAACTAAAAAGTACCTGCTAAAAACAACTCTGGATAACGTTCGCGCATCTCATCTTCGCGCTCCCATGTGGACTCCTCGACATTGTGATGTCGCCACTGAACACGCACTAACGGAACTATCTTTGACCGCAGCTTCCTCTCACTTCGGTCCAAAATAGCAATCGGCCCCTCCTCGTAGGAGCTATCCGGCTGGAGATCGATGTCCTCCACAGCAATGTGAGAATGAGCCAAATTATCTCTAAGGTATTTCCTTAGCGAGGAAATATGGAACACATCGTGAATCCGATGCAAATGCTCCGGTAATCCAAGTCTATACGCAACCGGTCCGATCCGCTCAATAATAGGAAACGGCCCCACATACCTCGGTGCCAATTTCCCCTTCTTCCCGAAATGCATAATCCCCTTCATAGGAGATACTCTGAGCAAAACCTGGTCCCCCACTTGGAACTCCCTGGAAAATCTTTTCGCATCAGCATAACTCTTCTGCCTATCTTGAGCTACCCGAATGCGACTCCGAATCAACTCAATCCTTGCTGAAGTATCTTGAATCACTTCCGGCCCAAGTAGTTTGTTGTCCCCCACCTCTAACCAACATGCTGGGAAACGACAAGGCCTACCTTACAATGCTTCAAACGGAGCCATGCCAATAGTGAACTGATAGCAGTTGTTGTAAGCAAACTCTACCAGTGGAAGGTACTGCTCCCATCCACCCCCAAAGTCAATAATGCACATGCGTAGCATGTCCTCCAACATCTGATTTGTGCGCTCGGTCTGCCCATCGGTTTGCGGATGATAAGCCGTACTCAACCGCAATTCCGTGCCCATGGCCTCCTGGAAACTCTCCCAAAACCTCGAAACAAATATCTTGTCTCTGTCAGACACGATATTTAGGGGTACACCGTGAAGTCTCACAACCTCTGAAATGAAGAGCTGGGCATACTGTCCCGTAGTGTAGTCAGTCCTTACGGGTAAAAAGTGAGCGACTTTGGACAACCTGTCCACAATTACCCAAACGGAGTCGTGACCCCTCTACGACGTAGGCAACCCCGTGATAAAATCTATGGATATGCTCTCCCACATCCACACCGGGACCTCCAACGGCTGTAGAAGTCCTGCCGGTCTCTGATGATCCACTTTTACTAGCTGACAAGTGGCGCATTTCGAAACAAACTCAACGATATCTCTCTTCATACCGCTCCACCAATACTGGCGTCTCATATCTTGGTACATTTTGTCCCCTCCGGGATGTACCGCGAACCGTGAGCCGTGCGACTCTGCCATCACCTCGTGTCGCAATCTCTCTCCTTCCGGAACCACCAATCTCCCATTGAAGCGTAATCCCCCGTCTGAGCTGACGGTATAGGACTCGGCTCCCTCTGCTAGTAATCGAACTATCTGCTCCTGACAGAACGAGTCATTAGCCTGTGCCCGTACTACCTTCGTGACCATCTGCGGTGTAACGGTCATCACAGACATGAAAGATAGGGCCACTGCATCCTGGTGTCCCAACTCCTTCCACTTTGCCTTCCACACCTCTGCCACCTCATCGACTGGCCTACGGCTCAACGCGTCTGCTACCACGTTAGCCTTGCCTGGGTGATACTGGATATCGAACTGGTAGTCTTTCACAAACTCAAGCCACCTACGCTGCCGCATATTCAACTCTTTCTGCGTGAACAGGTATTGTAGGGACTTGTGGTCCGTGAACAGTTGGAACTTCTCCCCCAAAAGATAGTGCCTCCAAATCCGTAGGGCAAATACCACTGCCGCCAACTCCAAATCATGCGTGGGGTAATTCTTCTCGTGAGGCTTAAGCTTACGGGAAGCATAAGCTATGGCCTGTCTCTCCTGCTGTAATACACCTCCAAGCCCTTGCAAAGACGCATCGGTGTAAACCAAATACTCAACTCCCGGTCTCGGCAATGCTAACACAGGTGCTGAGGTCAATTTGTCCTTCAATTCATCGAATGCCAGCTGACAGGCATCACTCCAGATGTAGGGCACACCCTTACGAGTCAGATGTGTCAAAGGACCTGCTATCTCCGAGAAACCCCGAATAAACCTCCTGTAGTATCCTGCTAGACCCAAGAAACTACGAATCTCCGTTGGTGTCGTGGGCTGTCCCCACTCCCTCACCGCGGATACTTTCCCCGGATCAACAGATATCCCTCGGTCGGAAATAATGTGTCCCAGAAACTGGACCTCCTTCAGCCAAAACCCGCACTTCTCATATTTTGCATACAACTCGTTCTGACGGAGTGTCTGCAAACCTTGCCTCAAATACTCGGCGTGCTCCTCCTCTGTCTGGGAGTAAACCAGAATATCATCAATGAAGACAATGACAAACTGATCTAGGAAATCCCTGAACACTCTGTTCATCAAGTCCATAAACACTGCTGGAGCATTGGTTAAACCAAAAGGCATAACCCGAAACTCGTAAGAACCATATCTCGACAAGAACGCAGTCTTCGAGACATCCTCCTCCCTGATACGCAACTGATGGTATCCTGATCTCAAGTCAATCTTCGAGAAGAAAGAAGCTCCTCTCAACTGATCGAATAGGTCATCGATTCGAGGCAACGGATACTTATTCCGTATCGTGACCTTATTCAACTCTCGGTAGTCCACACACAATCTCAGTGAACCATCACTCTTCTTTACGAACAACACAGGGGCACCCCACGGTGAAGTACTCCTCCGTATGAACCCCTGACCCAACAATTGCTCAATCTGATCCCGTAACTCCCTCATCTCAGCTGGAGCCATATGGTACGGTGCGCGTGCTATAGGCCTCGTATCTGGCAATAGGTCTATAACAAAGTCTATCTCTCGACTGGGGGGTAGGCCTGGTATCTCCTGAAACACATCCGAATACTCCCTGACAACTGGGATAGAATCTAAAGGAATCACAACCTCCTTAAAGGTATCCTCCTCTATGTAATACAGATGAGCGGTCGATCCTCCCTCTGGGCGAGGCATCGCCACTACAAACATCTCTTGCCCCGGAATGACAAAAACAATGCTCCCGCTGAAGCAATCAATCATGGCCCTATAAGCTACGAGCCAATCCATACCGATAATCACGTCGTGCACATGCATATCTAATACCAACATGTCTGCAGGTAATACCAAACCACCAATCTCTACCCCCACTCCCCGACATATAAAGAAAATAAGTGACCCACTCCCCAATGGTGAGTCGACACACGTCACTGTGCTCTCAGCCGTAGCTAACAATCCTAAGGCTTTCGCGAAGTGTGTAGCTATAAAACAATGTGTAGCCCCCATATCAAATAATACCCGACCCATAGTGCCATGGATAGGAAACGTACCCTCAATCGCGGGCGGTGCCTGTGGAACTGCTGCCTGGTGGACGTTGTAGACACGTCCATACTGTAGCTGCCCCTGCTGAATTGGGACTGCTGGAATGGGTGGCAATGCTGCCATCTGTGGCGGTGCGGGGAGAGCGGCGGGAAACATAGGCCTCTGTGGCTCCTGGCGAGCACCCTGCTGCTGCTGCTGTGGGGCCCTGCCCCTATCAGGACAATCCTGTCGTTTATGGCCAGTCTTGCCACAAACAAAACACTTCCCTGGGAAGTTCCCTCCTCTCTGCCCCTGCGGTCCCCGGCCCTGGTGGCCGTTACCGTTCCTCCCTTGGCCCTGCTGGCCCTGGTGAAACTGCTGCCCATTCTGCCCCTGTTGGCCCTGATGGCCGTTTGGACCCTGATGGCCCTGACGGAAACCTCCCTGTCCATGTCTGTAGTTCCCTGATCGGAACCTCTTCTGATCCCCCTGCTGAGAACCCTGCTCACCCTATCTCTGCCCCTGAACAGATTGCGCCCCACCGGCACCATGTCCTCCTGTCCTGCCCTGATGGCTAGACTCTCCCGATCTCTTGCTCTCAGTCATATGAAAGTGGTGATCCTGGCAGTGTAACAAAGCAGCGTTAACCACATCAGAATAAGTGGCCAACGAAAGGTTCCCTAACAGATGCTGACGAATCCTCCATGTCAACCCGTCCGTGAACTTCTCAATCTTCTTCTTCTCTGTTGGTATCTCATCTGGAACGATATTCAACAGATTCGTGAACTCGACCTCATACTCGGCCACGGTCTTACCCTCTTGCCTCAGATTCATCAGTTTCCTCCTCATTTCCGTATGAACAGCGGACGGAAAGTACTTGCGGTCAAACCGCACCCAGAAGTCCTGAATAGTGAGAGTATCCCTCTCCTCCATGGTGGTAATAGACTCCCACCACTGCAGTGCAGATCCAACTAGCTTGAAAGTAGCTAGCACCTGCTTCTGAACGTCCATGCACTCATACATCCTTAAGTGCCTCTGCATATCCTTCCTCCATTGGCTCGAGACTACCACATCTGAGCTACCTGCAAACTCTGGTGGATGCGCTTTCTGAAAAGCGTCACGTACACGCTCCCAAGCAGACGGGAATGCATTTGCCGGTACTGGCGCAGCAACCGGCGCCTGAGGTGGTGCCTGCTGGACTACGGCAATTGCGGCATTTACCGCTTGGGCTACTATAGCTGCAACCTCAGCGGCGTTCATCATGCCCTGAACTGGAGCGGGCTGGGGTTCGGGCGTTGCATCCCTGGGAACTCGTCGTGCACGTCGTGGAGGCATCTGAAATAAGAATAAAGTTTATAAGTTCGCTGTTTATAAACTTAAAATAGCTGAAGACCGAAGCATACACAAAAAGAGTACAACAGTCCTAAAATATAGGGCTCTATATCAAAGAAACTTAGCGGAAACATAATAGCCGTACAGATCCTAAAGGACACTAGAACCTGATGCTCTGATACCACCTGTGACACCCCGACTAATTAAATACCGGGTAGCTACTCCTTTATTAAATTAATTCAAAATGCCAAGTTGGTCCAGTTAATAGCATCACTGTCGAAAACATTTTAATGATTACTAACCACCTAGTATTTAAAAAGTAAGTTGCCAAATTTTAATTTAAGTCTGATTAACATGCAACAAGTGTAATGAAGAATAATAACACCATTCACCATAACGAAGTAAATAGAATAACCATCACATAATGTAAATAAAGTCTGGAGGAGAACTCCTCCCTACAAATCCCACAACTGAAATAAGTAACGAAATACTGAAAACTGAATCAATACATGCCAAAGTCTGAAAAACTGAAATGGAAAGATGTCTCTAATAGAAATGGGCAACATGCCCTATAATGGATAGATAATGAATCTGGAATCCAAATGATAGAAGCGTCTACAAGCAAATCCCTGTAGCTTCCACAAACAGCTACAGCTCGTCACCTGAATGAGTATCCTATGCATGGTGTCCTTGTGGCTGGGCACCTAAAATGGTTTTACAAGAAAAATAGATTTGAAAGCAAACGGGTCAGAGCCCGAATGTGGAGATATTTTTAAAAACCTGCAAGTGCTTTAAAACATTAAATGTAAAATACATGTTAGGACGTGCACTCACATGATATTCTCACCTCTCGTCTAACTGTGCACTCCTAACGTAAGTACCCGTCTAAAACGACACAACCCACTAGCTAAGTGACATCATATCTAGCTAGACTGTCGTAGGTCCTACCCTTATTACTCGGTTCCATTAACATATTAACGATCTCAGTTAAATAGGTGCTTAACGTAAATTCAGGTTCTCATACAAAGGTAATACAGCTCGTTATAAATTAGCCCCCTATGTTATTTCATAATTATACACAATACCATATGAAAGTTCCCAGTTTATTAAGCGTATATTTTCCACAACATAAATATACAATATAAACACCCCGAGACTAGGATGCGGTGCACACATACTCTGCTATCCATCCCGGTACATCACGTACATAAGGATCACATATTCCGAATCTCTCAGGAATAGTTCACAGATAACACATCACAAATAATGGAGGCGAACACAGTCACATCACATGGGTCACGCACATACCTACGCTCCCACGATCAGCGGACTTATTAACATCCCAATAAGTCTTTCTCTGACCTATGTTCATCGAGGTAACCAGTCTAAATCCGGGCAACACAAGGATTAGAGGGCCCTAAGCGAACGCAAACCTCCCGTGATAGCAAGTATGGTAGGTATGTCATACACATAATTCATATACCAATACTAAGTAAACACACGTCTTAGTAATCCCGTAGTTTAATTGTAGTACTATTCTCATTCTAGTACCAATATATAATATATACAACTTATATAATTCCGGTCCATAATTACACGCGCCATAATTTATTCTCACGTCGTGGTAAACACTCACGTCTCAATCCCATATTAACCATTACTTAAATCACTCGTATATAATTTACTCCTCATGATAACCCAAATGTCCCAAACCTATCAATATATCATCAAAGGAATGTTATCTCTATCCTCGAACAAGTTTACGGGACTCCCAAAATCAAAACAGGCCAAAAAGGCCTAAACATCCAGCTCGTTAGAAGTCTCGTTCGAACGAGGCTGTTCGAACGAGATTCCAGTTCGTTCGAACGAACTGTACCTTCTAACGAGATCTCGTTCGAACGAAGTATAGAACGAAATTCCCTTTTGTTAGAAGCGACTGGTCAACTCGTTAGAAGCTCGTTCGAACGAGCTCGTTCGAACGACCTGGGAAGGTCTTCTAACGAGGGACCAGTTTCAGCCCAGATTTTTCCCAATCTCGTTTTTCACCATTTCTACTCCTCAAATCTCCTCTAAAATTAGTCCCAACGATTGTTTTAAGATCTCTAATCAATCCTAAATATACTATAGTCACATCCTAACACGTTTTAAAGGATTAATTCATCCTAACATTAATCAATTTACAGATCTCTACACTTTCCCCCCAATTTTTCAAGAACATGAACCCTAAACTTTTAAGTCCTCAATTAGTCCATTCTAAATCCGTTTTTTCTTACATCCAACATATATTAATACCAGAATAATCATCTCTATATGATTCTACATGCAATTTGTCCTCAATATTCAATTTCTAAGTCCAAACAACATGGGTTTTCATTTATCTTCCAAGAACAATTGTAAATCTTCAAATTATCTAACATGGAGGAAGCATTCTCTGAATTAAAAGAAATTAAATCACTTGCCTCGAGTGTCTCTGAATTTGGTGTTGATTTCCTCTCTCTTTCTGCAGAATTCCCTCTCTCTCTCTTTCTCCAAGCTTCTTTTCCAATGGCTATGGTGGCTAGGGTTTGTTTTGGGGAAACTTAGAAACCTAATCTAACAACCCCCGTAGCTTGTTGGGTTAATATGGGTTGGTTAGTGGTTTAGTGGGTCAAACCCACCTCATATTTACTTCTCTAATTTTTGTCATTTTTAATTCCTAAAAATACGAAATTACTAAAATACCCTTTATATTGCCGGTATGGCCTAAAAATACTCCGGGACCCAAACTACACCCCCGGCTAGTGTTTTCTGACTATCTCGACCCTTCCGGACGCGTTGGCGCACTCAAAACGACCATACGGTTAATAGAATTTAAATTCACTTTTATAAATCAAATAATTATATCTTGACGCGACTGTCACACGCGTCCCAATAAAATGATCAAATTGCCGTATATCAATCTCACGACAAATTTCATAATTCAATATTCAATATAACATCATATATACTCAATATAGTCAAATACCAACTCACATCTCGCTAGTATTTTATCCGGATTAATTCCCAATTAATTCTCATTTAATAATTAATCCCAAAAATAAATATAGCCAAAAATACGGGGTATTACAAAAACGCAACCTCGTAATGTAATGGAATTATCTCAATTCATTTCATGAATTAATTATTCTCATTAATTTTTAACATGTAACTGTCATGTGCACCTTACTCTTAGTCATCTCAATAAAATACAGTACACCAAATAAAATCGTCATACAATTCGTAGTCATTTGCTTCATAGTGTTGGAATAACCGGAACCACCTTTTTAGACAGCTCCATAACTCCATAACTCTGTGTGATGCCATAATAGCCCGTAATATATCAAACTCATCTAGTATCTCAACTTTACGGTGTTCCTCCTCGGCACTTTCCCAAGTTCATTTATCAATGACATTCACAATTTAACACGTATATTATCACTACGTGATATATTATAAAGTACCCAATTACCCCACCCTTAGATTACTTCTAATTAGAGATATTAATATATTTTAAGCCATTATGTAAGGAGCTAAAAAGATAAAAGGCCTATAAGTAACTTCTCGTAACATAAAACATTAAAGTAAATACATATTGATTTTACTAACGGTTTTGAGTCATCACTACTACCCGTCTCTAAACTTCGTGTGTAGGGCGTCTCGCCGAAGTGAAGTCCAAATAAGCCCCCCCCCCCTCCTGATACACTTTCGTTTAGATAAGATAGTCATTAGGACAAATTAATTAAGAGTTCATTATGAGAGATTTAAGTAGGGGAGTTAAACGTCTACACAATTAACTTTCACAAACAAACTAACTATTTCAGTACCAGTATCCAACAACTAATCCAACAATCAAAACAAGTTTATCATGTACTCCTTAGGTCGTCTACATGATAAATCTGATATCAGCAGTAATAATATCTCAAGTAAAGGCTCATAATGTGTTCTTGCATAAGAGGGAACATGTAATTTGGATTACAAGAGCATAGTTCATCATAAGGATTTCATTACATAATTAAAGTCTTTTAATTAATTAGAGAAGAGTAATTAAAGGTCCCACATCATAATTAAAGGTCACATATTAAATTTCATCATTTGGGCATTTCTTACTAAGTGTCATACCATTAAATCACTAGGTACAACCCTATAAAACATGTGTAACTTTCATAATTTAACAAATCTAATTAAAATCCATAATATCCATTTTTAGAACTTAATTATTCAATTTCTTTACAAGAGGTTATAACCCCAAGTGCAAATTTCATGAATTGAGGGCTAATAATTAATTTCTACATTTATAATTCCATATAATTCTTGTGAGCAATAGTGGATTTTACATAAATTCAATAGCATGATAGGAAATGATATTTTTCTATTGATTTTAACATTACAATTAGGTTTAGATGAAACTAGCAGATATTCGTATAAAAGGAGATGAGTAGAAAACCATTTGCCTCAATTTGGGAAATAACTTGATGGAAATTGAAGGAGAAAAACCTTTAAAACTTGGTTGAAACCCACTTGGAAAACCTCTTGAATATTGGCTTGAAATCCTCTTAGAAACCTTAATTGGTGTTTTTTGGGGGAAATTCTATATATATTAGAACAAATAACCATATACAGTGAGAGGAGGCAAAAGCCTCAAACTAAACAAGACTAGAGGGGCATACCCTTGATTGGAAATTGATTTGAAAATTTTGGTGATTGATTTGAAAATCCATTTGAAAAGATTGGTTAATTCTTGAAAATCCCACTTGATTTGATTTGGGTGCAAAGGTTTTCTTTAGAGAGAAGCTACTAAAATATCTTAGGTTTTCTCAAGGGAGAATGTAGGTTAAAATGAGGGTTTGAGGTTTTTAAATGAGGTAAAAAACAAGGTGGTTTATAAAACAAGACAATAAAATTTTCTCCCAACGTACCCCTTAAATTGGGCCTCGAGAAGGCCGCGCCTAATACCCATCTGCTATCGCGGTCGCGGGTGTCGTACACTTGCTCTTGCCCCTTGTGGCTTTTAGGTTACATTTAAAAAACCCTAAAATCCCTAGATTATAACAAACCCTAATTACCAACCTTGTTTCCAAAGTGAAACACTTTTATAATAATACCCTTAAGCCTTTCTAAAAATTACTCAAGAGTTCAAATTCACTATTAGTTTTTATAATTATAGAAGTAACCCCATATTTATTAAAAATCAATTTCTAACCCAACAATTTCATCAATTTACAAATTAAACTATAATTTTACAATTTAGTTCCATTTAACTTATTTTTCCAATGTAAATTCAAAATTTTCAATTTTAAATTCTAGAAATTTACTCAAACAACTTCTTAATTAATTAATCATTATTAATTCAAATAATCATTTAAATATAAGGGTGCTACGTATGTTATATTACAACATCTAAAGTTTGAGAGGAGACTAAATAAGGGTAGATAATAGCAGATAAGAATATAAAATACAAGGAAGGATAAAGATAATGAAATCTCAAGGAATTCATGGGCTAGAGAAGAAGAATGGTTGAATGAAGGGTGGTGACATTTTATGGACAAAAACTATCCCTTCCATGTTGTTTTTGATATGATATATTTGTGAATCTAACTTCCAAGAGAATTATAGGTCATAGATGATTAAATTAGTAACGTGAGGGCGCTAACTTTGTAATTTTTGGAGCTCACATGAATATTTTATGAATATTTTCCAATAATGCGCAAGCTAAAACTTCTTATTGAATTTCTTAGCGTTTTAGGTAGGTTTATTCTCCCTTGGTTATTTGGTGTTCTACGTATGTTCACCCAGATGTGTATATGTATATTCATGTTATGTGTTGAATTTACGTATGCTTTACTTGTATTATATTCTACGTAAATGATTGCACACATGTTGATATTCTTATGTACATGCCGAATATATTTGAAATTTATATTAAGTGATTTCATAATGAAGGTGGGTGTAGAATTTGGGTAGAATTTCATAATGATAATAACTATGGGAAATTAATCTTGATATAGATAAATTGAGATTTTAATCATATGTTGTACATTATTTTTTATTGTTAGGCATCCCTTAGCTAAACAACCAATTTGACGAGGTGTACAGTATGGGATATTGAGTTACCTTTTATCTCATTAGTCGATCATGGTCATGAGTGGGATGATTAACCGTTGTGAAGGGTGATGAGAGTGTATCATCGTACCTTATAATAATGATGATGAGAGATTTTTGGGTCATGGATCCTAGGAGGACGATTAGTAATAGGGGAGACGATGATTCTCACCATACAAAATGAAGTGGGACAGAGATTTGATATATGGATTTGGTGAGTGTATGTTTATACGGTGAGATCCTAGGGACAAGATTATTTACCTTGGCTTTAGACTGAGTGTCACATGCATACATTTTATATGTGTGCATGAACGAGTATAGGCATATACTTTGGGCCATTCATATGACCAATAGGCTTCCCGCCCAACCCTCCCAGTTTTATGTATTTTTTAGACAATATAAGTATCGGTTTATTATTATTGATGATGTAGAACATTTTGAGATATCAGGGTATGGGGACATTTTAGATGGCTTTGTACTTTATTTTGTTAAAAATTGATTGTATAGTTTTATTTCACTATAAAGAAATGTAAAAGGAGGTCTTGATATTAATGAGAAAGGGTGTTTTTTTTTAATTAAGTTATGCTTTTATGCTTTACCAAATGTTTTATTCAGTCGTTAGTCATTGATTAAATGGTTTTAAAATGATTAAATTGGAAGGTATTTTTATTTTACTTTAGCAGAGCCTCCAGTGTTTTCAGGGTCTCTCTCTCTCTCTCTCTCTCTCTCTCTCACACACACACACAAACATATCTTTAAATGTTTTGCAAAAACCAAAAACTTCTCTCTCTCTCTCTCTCTCTCTCTCTCTCTCTCTATCTATATATATATATATATATATATATATATATCTTGCTTTATTTTTTTAATTTTTATTAATTTTTTCTTCAGTTTATATGATTTGTTAACATATCTGTATATACATTCGATTTAGGTCACATTTTTTAATTTGGTAAGTTTTAGTTATTTGAATTTAGTTTTCAATTTTTGGTTTTCCATTTATGCGCAAACTGATTTAGGATTTGGAGATGTGTGCGGTTTCAATTTTGGGTCAGTTTGGTTGACTACCCATGGGTGGCGGCAATGATACTGGATAAGGATGTGGATATGTTGGTGTTGGAGGTGTGGGTTGAGGAATTCCCCCCACAATAATCGGTTTAGTTTAGATGATGGTGGTTTAATGAGTTATTGTTGGGTGGTGGTGGTGGTTTAATGTTGCTTTTTATTAGTGGTGCTAGTAGATCCATGGCAACAGATGTGGTATATTGTGGAAGTAGTGACGACGGGTTTGGGTGTGTCTGTGGTAATTGCATGTGTTACGATGGTTTTGGGTTGGTTAGAGTGGGGCGAATGTAATTGACTATTTTATTTTTATAGGTTTTTAACTAGTTTTAATTTCGTATGTAGCATTTTATCGAGGTGTCACTCCTTAATTGTTTAAATTAACAAAATCTTCACACATGGACCGTCATGCAGCTTGCCTATTCAACAATTCTTTTAGGAATATAAATAAGTTGATGTGTAAAATTGCACAAATTACAAACATTAAGGTTAACATTACAACTTTTAAAATATGGGATCAAAAATTAAAAATACCCCAAATTTTAGGGTTAATTTTTCATTTTTCTTTTTCACTTAACCTTATTTTGATAATACGATATTTTATTTACCCTTAGTTTTCAAATAAGAAAGACATATCACTAATCACTAGAACGTCGTTACACTCGCATTAAATATCTACTACATAAAAAGAGGTTATATCTTTTGCCATGATCATTTGACCAAAATAACCTCTTGTAATATCAAATCCCACTTATAACCTCCATTTATAATACCATTCACTCTTCTTATCTCTCTCACACCCTCTTCATTTTTCCCTGTCATCAATACTTTCATCCATTCTTTATCATTACTTTGCACCCTCCTCGTTCTCTCTCCCTCTATCTCCCCATACAAAACTCTCAAGTTGTAAGACCAAAGACCAAAATCCCAATATACACATTTTTACTATACAAAACTCTCAACATGGAAAAGAAAAAATCAAACCCCCCAAGATACATATTTACTCCGCATAAATTTTGATCCAACTGAAGAGCCTCCTAAATTGTCATGAAAACCTAAATCCAAATTGATTTCTATCCATATCAAAAGCCCTTTTAAATTCATCAACCCATCTTCATTGCATTCATCTAAACACCCATTCGATCATTTCAAATCCGTGAACAACAAGTCTTTGGGGGTAAATGTGCATCTTTGGGTTTTAGTCTTCCAACTTGAGAGTTTCGTATGAGGAGATAGAGGGATAAAAGATAGGGAGGGTGAAAAAGTGATGAGAGAGAGTTGATAAAAGTATTTATGATGGGAGGGAGAAAGAGGGTATGAAGATTAAAGTATAAAGGGAGGTTGTGGTGCTAATAAATTGATTGCATATCAGGTAAGAACTCGATTTCATATCAGGTGTTTGATAATATTTGTCTATGTATTTTTTTTAAACATTTCACTGTGAGACTTAAATACTGATTGGTGTATTATATCTTTTGATTCAATGTTATTAATTTAGTATTGCCCCCCCCCCCCCCCCCCCCCCGCAAATTTTATGATCAAGCAATATTTTTCCTAATTTCAGACTTTATTTGTTGAAAAATACATGTGACTGAAATTAAAGTTTCAGATTATTGAATATATATGAATAATAGAAACATTAACGTAAAACAACTTAAGTGATTGTGTTGGAAATTTGACCCATAATATGTTACATGATTATTGTTTGATCAAAAGTTCCAAAGAAAATAAAAAAAATCTTATAAAAATTTATTATGTAGAAGAAGGTAATAAAATTATTGAAGTCTTGTGAATATTTGTTAGTAGTCTCCAGTAGTTAACATTGTCTTCAAATTGAATTTGAATACATTGAATACCGATGTAGGTACTGGGTCCCCTTTCATTGTAGAATTATTTGGATAAAATTTCATTTTTCTATTTTGATTGATGAACAATTTTAGTCAAGCAAATTTAGTTCTTATTTTTGTACAAACATTAGTTTTAGGGATAATTCTAGGCTAGTCCTATTTATTGGGTCAAAGATGCATCAAATTCCATTGATTTTTTTAAGGCACAAAGTCCTTTTTCATTATAGACTACATATATTTAGACAAATATACCCTCACACATACCAATTTTAAACCCACTTACTCTTTCTCTCTAAAAATAAATATATAATCTCACTCTCTCTCTCTCTCTCTAATAGCCCACCTTCACCTCCACCCCCACCCCACACCACCCACCCCACACCACCGGAGACTCACCGAAAATAGTCCACCAGAAAACCTCGCCAGAATTTTCACCAGAGTATTTATCTCTCTCTCTTCGTTTATTTCTTCATTTTTTCTGGTCCGCGCCAGCGGCACCATTGCCCGAGCTGGAGAATAAGAGTTTTCGCCGGAAAAAATGGAATTTTTGCCAGAAAAAATGGAGGTTTTACAGAAACAGTAAATTTATCTGATTCGATTTTTTCATCAAAAAATATCGAATATGGGTGTTGCTTTATAGATCTCGACGAGTAGATTCCAAATATATAAATTTTTTGAAATTTGGATTTGTAAATTTGAAGTTATCAACTTTTAAAGATTTGTTTTTTTTTTTATAAAAACGACGTGAGAGTTGTGAATAGTTGTGAGGGTGTATTTTAAGGGTGTATTTGTCATTTTAATGCGCTCAGTTGGCAAAATAGGACATTTGACACCATTGACTCAGTCAAATGATCTCTTGCCTCACTGACTAAGTAAATGGGACTTGAAAATAATTACCCCTTAGTTTTATGAATTTGTATTGCCAGATTTCATTTTGTAAACCCTTTTTTAATTGATGATGTGTTCTCCATATTGAGCTTAAAAGAATTTGATGCCATGGATCTAATTTAACAGATCATAGGTAAGAAATTCAGTAGGTTGTTTTCAAACTGAGAAAGCTAGTGAGCCCTAGAGTTTGCAGACAAAAACACTAATTTTTAATTTTTCACAATTTTAATAAACTTTGCACCTTTTAAAACCACAAGTGTTGCGTGAAACAGTTTTACCAATTTTAGTCTTGACCTAAGAATGCATCTAGGTGAGTAATAAGCACTACTACAACACGACGATGTACGAGAAAAATCTATAATGGGAAAAATCTCGGATGATCCAGCCAAATAAGTCCATTATGATATTGGCAGTTTACAAGAACAACTTATACTTACTGACAGACTTGACGCCTTCAAGCCTTGATGTGCTTCCTTGTTCCTTGTAACCTTCACCGCACCCACTTTTGGATGCCTTCCAACAGCCACCCAACACAGGCGCATTCCCATACTGGTATCCCATCAATCTTACTTGTCTCGTGACCAGTCCATTCATCGCTCAACACAAACACGGTCTCCATCGCTCGTACGCTCACAGTATGAAAAGCAAGATCTCAAGCGAACATACATGTGTAGGATGCTTGGATCTCAAACTTGGATGTAAATTAGGGTTTGGAGGCACAAGTTTTATCTTGAAAAATCATTTTACAAAAAACCTCATGGAAAATTCATGTCAGTCCCGAGTATTTATAAAAAACATGAATTTTGAGACAGCACAATCTCTTAGGCAACTCGTTTGAATGAAAACATAGGATTCGTTCAAACAAAAATCTCTTCTCGTTCGACCGAACTTAAACCTCATTTGAATGAACACGTGATCTCGTTCAAACGAACTTCAAATGAGCTTCGAATGAATATACTTCTATCCATTAGAAGTACTCTGTTTAATGTTCATTGGAAGATCGTTCTAATAAACTCCACGTATCGTTTAAAAGAACATTTAATCTTGTTCAAACGAACTGAAACAAAAATATTTTTTCTTGAAAAAACATTTTACGAAAATGCCGCAAACAAGTTTTCTAAAATAACACCCAAAATAAAAACTCGGTATGCAATCCAATGTACCCTCGATGTAGTTATAACTTTGTCACATAATCTTCAATCGCACATCATAGGCTTGAAGGGAACACAACTTAAGTCCTTACCTATAACTCAAACTAGTTTTGTCCAAACACGGAATAAAGAAAATACTTACATATTGTCTTGATTTAAAAATTTGTCCTTACAAATATCTGTCTTTCTTTATTTCAGGACAAAACTCAAAATGAAAAAGTATTGAAGTGTCAAGCTCACTGAGACTCAATTTCCAATCCCAAAAGGAAAAAAGTTATAAACACTTGACCAACATAACCTTGAGTAGCTTTATTCTTGTGTAAACCTTTATCGCATCACTATTAATCTGTACACTTAAATACACCTTTAAATGCAAAGAGAGTGTAAGAATATATAAATTACATATAAAAAAAACAGTTTGTCTACCGTGTCTAGCGAAGAAAGGACGTCCCTTCCTAAGTTAAAGAACTCCCATACTAAAAGAGCTATATACCATTTCTCCCCCTTTTTGTTCAGGAATAGATAAAGAATAAGGTTAACAATATTAAAACATTTCTCCTTGATAAAACCAAATCTCCCCCCAAGTAAAGCATAGGTACTTGTAAGGAAAAAATAAATATATCATGTAATGGTGTGAAGCAAGTCATGCAATGACAAACAATTCGGCAACGCAAGTACAAATAAGCTAAACTACTAATAATTGATATAAACTAAGATGCAAGCACATAAGAGTAAGATACCAATATGATCATAACACATGCAAATATAAATAAAAGATTAAGTATATGACATACATGGATTAAATGAAAATGCAAAGACCCAAAACCCAAAACATACCATATATGTAACCACATATATACAGATGAAGCATACCAATTTGAGAAAGCTAGTGCGCCCTAAGGTTTGTATACATAAATACCAATTTTATATTTTTCATAATTTTGATAAACTTTGCACCTTTTAAAACCACAAGTGTTGCGTGAAACAGTTTTACTAATTTTAAACCTGACCTAATCATGCGTCTAAATGATTATAAGCAAGAATAAAATAAGCAGTCCCACAACACGACGATGTACGAGAAAAATCCACAATGGGAAAAATCTCGTACAACTCAGCCACATAAGTTCACTACGATATAGGTAGTTTTTAAGAATAATTTAGACTTACTCACAGACTCTCCTCCTTCAAGCCTTGATGTTGTTCCTCGTTCCTTATAACTTTCTTTATAGTCACCGTTGGACGCCTTTCAATAGCCACACAATGTAGGCGCATTCCCACGTCTCGTATCCCAAGATATTACTTGTCTTGTGACCAGTCCAGTCGTCGCTTAACACAAACATGGTCTCCACCACTCGAAACACTCACAGTATCTAGCAAACAAATATGGTGCAACACAAAAGAGATCTCAAACAGACATAAGTGAGTATTCTTAGATCTTAAACTTGGGTGTAAACTAGGGGTTGGAGGCACAAGTTTTATCTTGGAAAATCATTTTCGCCAAAAACCTCTTAGAAAATTAATTCTTGGCCTAAGTATTTATAGAAAACATAAATTTTGAGGTGACAAGTTTTTTGAGGCAATTCGTTTAAACGAAAACATATGGTTCGTTTGAATAAAAACCTTATCTTGTCCGAACGAGCACGTGATCTCGTTCGAACCAACTTCAAATGAGCTTCGAATAAATATACCTCCATCTAACAGAAGTATCCCACTTTGGAAGGTCGATCTAACGAACTCCACATCTCGTTTGAACGGACACTTAATCTCGTTCGAATGAACTAAAACAAACATATTTTTCTATAAAACAACAACTAAATGTATCCAAGGATCAAACACTATTATGTATTTATACATTCGATGAGAACCCACAGATGTTTAATACAAAAGTTCAGCACGCAATCAATTTTATCCTCGATGTAGCTTTAGCTTTGTCACATAGTCTTCAATCACATATCATAGGTTTGAACGCTATCTAACTCAAGTCCTAACATTTTACTCAAATAAGTCTTGTCCAAACAAGATATAAAACCAATATTTACAAATTGACTCGATTAGAAATTTTTTTCCTTACACAAACTTACGGGTTATATTTGTTGAAACTCAAATTTGAATAAAAACTTCTTTTTTTTACTCTCCAATCATGTGAATACGTTAATGCTAGTGCTATGATATTATTACAAATTTGTGTATTGCGAAATGTGAATAAACTAATTTAATTCTTTTGAGAATGTTGAAGTCCCCATAAATGTTCAAGTGGTGTAACTGCCTTGAAGCATAGTTTCTTAATGTTTTTTTCTCAAGAGTGTTATATTGATTATTTAATGAATTAGGTAAACACGTCAAATTTTTAAATAGGTATACCTAGCTTATCAATTTATAGATACGGAACCAATCAATTTCCACTAAATCTCAAAGTCAACCGAACCATGTTACCCATTTTTCTTCTCTTACCTAACTTGCCTTAAAGTAAATAAATTAATATACTGGGATAAATGAAAATTTAGCATTATACAATTAGACTAGGTGTAAACCCGCGCGATGCGCGGGTAAAACGTTAGGATAGTAATGAATAATCAAGACGGTGCAAATATTTGGAAATGATAAATGAAATGATTGTAGATCAAACCACAATTACAGTATTTGTGATAAGTAAAAATATAAAATATTATTGAATACATAATATTCGGGTGCTACTTGTGGAGTGTATATCGAATCGATATTGCTACAATGTGACATAACACACCACTCATTCTCAACATTTAGGACACTTTGAATTTCAAATTCCATATACCCCTCACATCCCATTTTGTTACTCAATTTCCTCATTATCAATTCAAAAATAATAATAATAATAATAATAATAATAATAATAATAATAAAAATAATAAACATTATTAGATTTCAACGAAAAAATATGAAATTCAATTTTTTTATATAAAAAAATTCAGCAATTTAATGATTTCGGGTATATAAAAAACAACAAAATAAAGTTTTCAAGCATATAAAAAAATGCATAATCGTTCATTTGTTGTATTTAAAAAAAACATAACCCAGATCAAATCTAAACATCCCATCTCATGAATATCATAAAGGATACCAAAGCCTAAGCATAAAAAAAAATCAGAGAGTCATGGTCTTGATACAACCTATAAAAATTTACCTGTATAGAAACTATACATAGCTTCAAATTATTCAAGTGGACTTGTTATATATGGATTCATCTCCGTACCTTGAATCTGAAAGGGCAGCTACGGGTGCATACAAACACTAATTTCAAAAAAGGGAAGAGTAAAAGTTTTGAAGGGTATATTGAAAGGTTAATTAAAAACAGGAGAGATGTAGTAACCGTGGATGGGTTGGAAATTAAAGAGAGAGAGGAGCGTGGAGAAAAATGAAAGTGATGGAGGTAGCCACATGGCTTGCTAAATGAGAGGGATAATTAAAAGCGTGTAGGGCATTTTATAGTATACTAGGTGTAAACCCGCGCGATGCGTGGGTGAGATACATTGTGCAACACATAACTAATAAGAAAAAAATGGATCAAAATTTTATATCATGCAAATATTTTTTACAACCACTTTTTAGACATTTATTCAAATAATACATGGACAATACGAAGACGAAGATAAGAAAGATGACCTGATTTAGATATCATTTTGTCTCTACATTGACAATCTAATACGTTCAAATAGTGAACTTTCATCACGAAATCCTTAATGAACAGAACAATCATGAACATTCAGTCGCAAAGAAAAAAATGTCGGCTTCAACTTTTGAATAATTGGTAAACATAGTGGTGGATATAGAAATCCCACACATACCAAGTTTTAAAATTTCCAACTAAATCAGCACATTTTTTTGTGCAATGTGAATTAATTAAAAGAGTCAAACCCCAAAAGTACAACCTAAGCCCAAAGGCCAACATAATCAAACAAAAGCAAAAATAATGCCAAATGAACATGAAGGCCCAAAAAAACCAATCAAACCAACTAAACACAGTCCAACTAAACAACTAAATAAGCACTAAAGCAAACAAAGACTAATCCAAAAATCTCTACAACAAAATGAACCCAGTCTACAAAGAAACCCCAAGCCCAATAAAATAGACAACTACATGTAAAGCTTTAGATAAACCTAGGTCAAGGACACGTGCAAGCACCTCTAGAAAAACCAATGGGGAAACACCACACAAAAACCATAAACCTTCTTATCTCAAAACCATAAACCCATTAAATATTCAACACATACCAGACAATCATCTTTGATGAGAGAAAGAAACTTTGCGACAAAAACCTTCCACGAAGAAACCATCAAACACATTCCCAAAGGAAGACTTCCTACCAAGCTTCAACATATAACACAGTCTCAGAAGAACTCCATAACCCCTTAGAAGCCATCAAGACATGTTTCTCATTAATCAATTAAAGCTTAACTCGGGTTGTAAGAGATCAAACGCGACCTGCCTGATGGGGAGATGCGGACTTCGACTTTGTTCTAGGTCTGGATTATTTGATAGGAGATGTAGACCACAGATTTCTGAGCTTCGTATACAATTTGTGAAATACCTGAAATATAAAACACAAATGGGGTTCAATTCAAAAAGACAATAGTTTTAAACAAATGATATCTGTTTAAGAATATTAAACAAATGATACCTGTTGATGAATAATACTGAACTGACCTAAATAAGTATAGAAAATCGGCAGAGAGGAATTTCATATATGAATCAAAAGGAAAATAATTAGGCATACAGTTTATCAATAGAATATTGAGAAAAAAATTACATAAATGGTATAAGAGCAGAGAGAGGAAAAGTTTACATTTGATACCTGATATATGATTTTAGTTTCCCTAAGATAATTAATTAGAGTATTAGAAGATTAGAAACATAAACATTAGTGTAATGCTCATTTCATCTTTTTCTCCAAACTCATTTTTAACCGACTCGGTGTTGCACAGGCCGAATGCGTCATTGATGCACACTTGCAGAACGAAATGTTGATGTTATATATTCTATTGAATACGTTCGAAGCACAATTTGATGTTGAATCGTTGCTTGTAGGGTGTTGTTCATGACGGTACATATGAAATGGGGGTGAATTCTCCCATATGCAGTTATTGTTGGTCAAAATTAAAATTGATATAGCTCTATTATTTAATTCCCATGGAAAATTTTCATAATCCGAATGAATTCAAGGGTTCCTGTAGGATGCCTCAATCTTATTGTGGGTTTTTATAAAAAGAGTTATATTCAGATTACGCTTCCACTCGGATTTGGTCTGATTTTTTAACTGGGTCAAAACCTGGATTACAGAATACTGAGCATAAAAATAATTAGATAATACAAAACCTGGATCACAGAATCATGGTATAGAAATAGAGGGGAGAGATGGTGGCTGGGCCTTTGTTGGTCAAGATTTTTTGCCAAAAGATTCCCCATTAACCTTTCCACCATAAGGAGATAATAAATGATGGGTTTTTTTCTGCCTTCACATAAATTTGTTGATTGCCTTTGTCAGCTTCGTATAAGGACCATTCGATTGACGAATGTATTAAATTAATTGGATTATGTTGCAGAATTTAATGTGGTGCGATTCTTACCCATTGAATGTTGTTAATAAAATAAATGATTTTTCTTTAAATAAAATTTGGAAAGTATGTATGAAAATGGTTTTGACACTTAGCTTAATTAATTAGGGTGTTAAATCGAAAAAATTTATTTTTCGACAGTGATGCTAAGAATGGACCAACTGTTCACCTTGATTTAATTTAATAAAGGAGTGATCGCCCGGTATTTAATTAGGCGGGGTGTCACATCATTTTCTAATGAAGTATCTATTATATTCTGTTATCTATTATCTATACTAATATTCTACAATGTTAAACATGAGTTAATTTTATTATCTTCCTAGACTATCCACGTGGCACATCAAACGAGAGGCGAGTTTAAAATGGAGTCGTCGATGACTTTCCACATTATGAGAATCTTATGCGTATTTTCTCCCTCCTAACTCTTCACATCTCAACCACCCATCTTTTGATCTTCCCTTTCCCCCATTAACTCTAAAGTTAATCATACAAGTCTTTTCACAATCTCCATCAACATATTGCATTCGACTCCGTAGTCATGGTTGCTACAAAACTCATCAAAAAAAGGAAAAATGTTTGGCCAGTCAGGAGATCCTATTTCAACGGTTGATGTGAATCGTGCAAATCTCAAGTATCACATAACCACATCACTACTGGTTTTGTTCAGACTTCTCCTCTGTCGTTAACATACGAAATCTAAAATCACACATCCAAACTGAATAAATCCCATAGTAACAATACTGGAAATAACTGAAATACAAATGTCCAATAACAACGGGATAATGGAAAAGCTACACATGCTCAACTAGATGAAAGTACTAAGAGTGGATCCGAATGAACAAAGTCGTCTAATCAAGAGACCTGCAACTCCCACTTAAGCTGCAGCGCGTTCCTTCCAAGAGATCCTAAGCAAGACGCCCCTGTGGCTGGGCACCTGTAATACATACATATATATACAAGAGAGAGAGAAAAAGAAACGGGTCAGAGCCCGATAGTGTGTATGATTTAAAATTCGTTTAGCAAGTATTTAAATTGATACAGGCCAATGCAACAACATATTAGTGCGACACTCTCTTGAGAAATTCTCACCTCTCTTTTAATGCGCACACCTATCGCACTAACCTTCCAAATGGTTTGTCTTATCATTTATCGCACTAATCTTCCCAATGATTTAACGTATCTTAGATTACTCTTAAGATTCAAAATTTAACGATTCAATTGTCTGAAAAGAACATTTCAATTAGTAGCCAAAGTTCTCATTTTAACTTTATTATTCAATAAAGTTTTCCAGTGTCATATTATACTTTCTCAAAACAAGTATTTATAATTGAGTCATCAATCATGTCCTACATATCACATCACAGTAGGCAGTTCCAGATTTCAGAATTTCATATATATATTAACTACTCATAAAATATATATATATATCACAACAGCACCCCAAATAACAACTATGGTGCGGGCATACTCTACTATCCAATCCCCGTATCACTCGTACTAAGGGAATACAAATTCAGAACCACTCTCGAACTGTATTAACACATACTCAACAATATTGAGACAAAGTATAGATTCCAAGTCTCTCAGGACCGTCTGAACTATCACTGCGATAGCCTGTACCAAGGATACCTATACACAAACAAAATGAGGCGAAGCATAGATTCCAAGTCTCTAAGAGGAAAGCACATACCCGCATCTCTTAGGACCGTCTGAACTATCATTCCGATAGCCTGTACCAAGGATATCTATCTTCTAGGGTACAAGTCAATATCCCCCATAAAGGTCCCATCGAGATAAGACTGTCCCAGCGCGGAAACCTCAGGGATAGCAAGTAGCGTGGGCATGATTTTCACACATAGATAGTATATGCATACACAATCATATAACTATACTAAAATTACCATTTCAATAATGGGTAAATTCTCAATTCCCATAATTACGACATTTGTATTTATTTCTCATTATTTAGTTATCACGTATAACCATTCACATCTTATTTTAATTTGAGGAACTTTTCCACTTACTACATAACGCTCATGGATTCTATCCTCCCAAGTATAAAATTCAGTAGGTATACACATTTGTCCCAAAGTAACTCTCTTACGTGTCTCTCTCTTTAAATCACAAATTTACCGACCCTTATGTAATTATCCCAAAATACAATCTTTGCCCGACATCAAGGGTCCCAAAATCTATTCACATGTCCTACTGGTCTTCCCTATCTCCCAAAACATTTTATTAAGGAAGCTCAAGAATTATCTCACAATAATTTGAATTTAACTCATTTAAGAAGGGAAATAGGAGTCTGCCAGGAGGGGTCGATCGATCGAGGTCTGGGGCTCGATCGATCGAACCTTCGATCGATCGAAGCTCTAGGCTCGATCGATCGATCAAGCAGGTCTGCGAAAACTGAAATTCTGCAGTTACGGATTTCATCTCCAAACCTCAACAATTTTCATATTTTCTAATCCCAATCGTCCCAGAATTGATACTACTAATCTTATATCATCATATTAGGTATTTTCAACGTAAAGCATGTCAATTTACGTCACTAAACATGGATTAATCATGCCATAATTCATTTAAACATACAAGAACCCTAGAAATCTCTAAATCATGGTTCCAATCTGTTTTTCCAGAAATTCCTTCTTATACTACATTAAAATTTCGTGGATTATTCTCCTACATCACCAACAATTTCCAGAATAAGGTTTAAGTCATCACTACATGCAAATTCCTATCACAATTTAGGTTTTCTTCAATGAAATTCATCCCTAATCATCCCTAAACTAATATGAAGGATGCACCAACGAAATAAGCAAGATGACTTGCCTGGGATTTTCGACGTTCTGATTTGTAGATGTTTTTGGTGTGGTTGCGTAGCCCGTTGCGTGATCTACGCGTTGGTGGTGGTTGCGGTGCAAACGGGTGGATTTCGGGCCTTGAATTTGCCTTGAGAGCTCTCTCCTTCCTCTCCTATGGCCGTCACTTGTGTTTAGAGTTTCTAACCCTAGATGACAATCCAGATATCTGATATAACCCTTTGAATTTTCGTGGGTTTAATTACCCAAAAAGGTGAAATGTCCAAAACGCCCTCCCGGGGTGCCAATTAGGCCTAAAAACGCCCCGAGACCCAAACTAAATCCCCGGGTACACTTTTCTGACTATCTCGACCCTTCCGGACGCGTTGGCACACTCAAAACGACCATACGAACGACTTATAAAATATTCACTTTTAATAATTCACATTTAGTCCCGACACGACACAGGCGCGTCCCGACTTAAATTTCCACAATTGTCATTTTATTCACACGTGACAATATTATAAAAATAAATCTCATATATTACTATACTCATCCAGTAATATGCAACAAATAACAAATTTCCAATAATTACTAACTCTCGTCACGCTAGTAAATATTTAAAGCAACATTCCGGATTAAAATTAAATTAATTTATCTCAATTAAATTTAATAAATTCCATAATTTAAAAGCTATAAAAATACGGGGTATTACATACTTCCCTCCTAATAACTGAATTTCGTCCCGAAATTCGGAAAATAAGGCCTATCAGTTAGCTCAATTCTGGATATCCTTGTCAGTATGCAAATTATCTACATAGTACGGCGCTCAATCACTATAGCCCTTTCTTCACAGCAACATTGTTTTATAATCTCGTTGGAGACACTTCACATTGTGCTCCCAACCGATAACGTTCGCATAGGTCACGCCTATACGTTATAAATTTCATTATCTCACTAACATTAGGAGGCCGCACCTCACTACATGACAAATACTCGGATTTATTCATATACAAAACTCCCATTCTGAGAAAATATTACGAACATTTGATCACTCTTGCTCGCCTAAAACAGTCGTGGAATTCTACCACATTTATCGGATGTTTTCTCGACCGATCCAAAAATTCTGATTACCTACTCTCCTATAAACATACGGAAGGAGAATAGTCGAGGTTCGTTCATATCAAAACCTTAATAAGTACCTTGTACGCGACAAACAGGTACGAGTGCTTCTACAGAGCATTCTTGAAATCATCGTATCAAGATTCTAAAATCTCCTTCACGTGGCTCCACAAATCTTTAATCACCGTGCGCCCATTCTTTGGCTAAGGGTGATACATCCTACTCAAAACGAAATCTTTTCTCCGATGGTTCCTGAAATCCCATATCAAAGGTGGGATTCACCAAATCTCATCCTGATTCAGAAATTTATACTGCGCCGGACCATGCACTGGCGCGATCCTTCCTTTCAAAGGAAGTCTGGGGCATACTAGTTAATATTGTAAGCCAGTCCAAAGGAATATCAATCACTTCCCTCTCGGCGACTTAATTCAGATGTTCGGGATAAACCCTTGATCTTGTTTTGAGGATGGCAACTCATCCAAGAACTTTACCGACTTTACCAACCTCTTCCAATTTCAGGAATTTTCGATAACCACAAAATTCTTTGGTTGATTCTCCTCTTTCAACCAAACCTTACCTATGGGCAGTGCATGTAGAGACTACTCACTACGTCTCGCTAAACATCGATTCTTCCCTTGAAATGTCTCCTATTAAGTGACACGTAATACTCTCCTTCCTTCCTTGCAGTATGCCGAAAGTTCCACCCGTGCTCTTCTCTCCACGAAGCGCACTTGTGGAACTCTTATACTATACTAACATCATTACTCTTTGTAGGCGCAAGTCGCTCTCACTCTTGATTAATAACAACTCCGCTCCGGGTGTGCTTCATAACAATTAAATTCTACTCTATTCAAGGAATACCAATTCTTGAATGGCTTCCCACAGCCTTCCAATCAAGTTAGGGCGTGCTATTCTAATTGCACACTTATGTATGGATTATCGCCTCATGTGACGTTTAATCCATCCTATCACTTCCACTTCTTTATACTAGTCCCACAAACATATATTTCACACGTTTATTACCACGTCCCTTCGACTCGGACTATTTTAACTGTAGTTAACTAAGATGCCCACATTTTTGCAACACTCCGACCGCCCTGCGTGAGCGAACGGCGTGCTACTCATCTGTAGGACTAACTAAATTCAACGGAATAGAAGGAATAGGGCATTCAAATTCCATGACAATAAAAGAGGAATTATAATCCTCAACCTTCCTCAGATAAGTACAACAATTTTTCCCAAATAGGTACAACAACCAAAATAAATCACTATCGCTCTATTCATCAAAATAATTACAGGTCATCTCTTTTGTATAATATAAAGTTCTTTCCAGACAATCCATGCTAAAAACCATTCCAACTCTTTATTCACCTTGTGTTCTGTACGCGGTTATGACATTTGGGTACTCTCAATCACCCTAGAAATCAAAATTCTTAAATTCTCCTTATCATCGTTCCATCCCTCAACTCGTGGGGATAACTTTCAATGCTTTCCTACCACAAAAATCCATCTCCAATGACCTTAAAACAAAATTCAACTTCCTAAATACATAATTACTTGATCCCATTTCGACCAGGGTACCGAACTCATGGAATAGTGACCAAACGTCTCCCTATTTCCAACCTTACGCTAAGTTTCATGCGTGGGATGTCTCGCAAAGTGAAATCCAAACAAGGAACCCCCCGATACACTACTACCTAACATTGTCGGTTATCGAAATCCGTTAGGTCCTTCGTCCATAGTATATACCCCTTTATTCCGTCCCTTGACAGAAAAGTTACAATTTCTCCCGTAATTATGCTTAACAAAGAACGTTTCACCAATTTCACTATCGTTCAACATAGGTTGGTGGTAATAGCATTCCATAAACCTCGAATACATACAATCGGAATTCTCAAAATTCCTTTCCCTAATAATAGGGGTATAACTATTAACTCCCACATCTCTAAAGGATAAATATAACAATGCACTCTTCCTATCACTAAGTCCGGAGTGCCAAACATAATATTGCGTCAAATCTTGTCGCTTAACGGTAAGTCCCGATACATACCGAATCATACTGACAAAGTCTATACATACATTGGCATCGAATATCTCGAGCCCACTATCTCCTCCGAAGTCTCTTGGATAGATAAGTACGAGTCCAACCTTCTCACAGGTAAAGCCTCGCCAAAACAAAACGTAAAACATGTTGCTCTAATGCAATCACTCCGATAGCCTTGCAATAAATGCCCACTATCGTACTACCCATTTCTATAACATTTTAACAAAGATAATATCATACTCGTGTATCGCATCACTACAACAAGTAACCTCAATAAAGCACAAAACACTGTTAATATACTCATCCATCCTCCGCGGATAGCACTAAAGAAAAATCCCGCTACACTAGGGAAAAATATTCACATAATAGTAACATTCATAATTATATGCATTAAGCTCGTCTCACATGCTAATCTAGCAATGAACAAAATATAGTGACTCGCTCGTGTCAAATAAACACGCCTCATCCTCTGAGGATACAACTTATTCTTCCACCTTGCCAATCGTCTTGACTGCGCAAGTGGAATCTGGACGTAACACGTCTACTCAAACCAAAAAAAATTACTTTAATCGTTGCCTTTTACTAGGCACCGTATTCTTGTCCCTTTTCTCACTTTGGAACATATTATCGCAAGCGATCTCATTCCGCACAAAATACCTCAACACAAAGTGTATCGGGGGGGTTCCTTATTTGGATTTCGCTTCGGCGAGACGTCCCACGCACGAACCGCAGTGTAATGTTGAAACTTGGGGATAAGTTTAGTCCTTAATGCTCATAATTAATTATATATATCACCTATCCCGACAATCGACAGTGCCAGGAGTAGTGTAACGGGGGGGTTCCTTGTTTGGATTTCGCTTCGGCGAGACGTCCCACGCATGAAACGCCGTGTACTGTTGAGAATTGGGAATATTAATTAATTAAAATTGAATAATAATCATTTGGGTTACATGCATCTTGCATTGAGGGCATAATGAGCCCCGAGGATCGATACGGTCAGGAGTAGTGTAACGGGGGGGTTCCTTGTTTGGATTTCGCTTCGGCGAGACGTCCCACGCACGAAACGCAGTGCCGTGTTGAGAATCGGGAGGAGTTTAGTCCTTAACTCTTGATGCTAATAACTGATATTATAATTATATATATGGTTTCATGCCTTATAAGGGCATCCCTAGAATATAAATTATAGTAAATGAGATTGTTGATGTATTGTGATGATGTGGACATGATTGGATCATGTAACTTTATATGTTCAACAAATGAACATTATAAAGATAACTATAACGATTATATTAAAGTTAATAGTTATAACTTATTAATTATGGAAACAAATGTATTGGGGGATAGGTTAGATGGTTTTCACTTAAATTACTTCTTTTGGGTTTAAGTTAGAATCGTCTTACCTAAATTAGAATCGGACATCCATTTGGAGATCACGTGCATACGCTTAGTGCGCGCTTTAGATGAGAGGTGAATTGAATTATTATGGAGAGTTCGATTCCAACTAAATCATGTAATAATGCATTTATAATTATTATGCATTTTAATACACTTGCTATAAAATATTTTTCAAACTCGGGCTCTGACCCGTTTATATTTTCTCCTCCATGTATATATATTGTATTACTTCAGGTGTTCCTCCGCAAGGACGCCTTTGATGTTTATCAATTCAGGATTCGTGGAGCTGTGGCAGTAGCGGACTGTTGCGGCACTTTGCTTTAGTCGATTCCTATCTTTGTATATCTAGATCAAGATTCAGTTGTACTGAGTTAGTAATCAGGTGTTGTAGATTAACACTCTCATATTTCATTTATCAGATTATTGTATTGTCTGTTACCCGACAACATATTCGGGTATTTCGTTGTTGAGATTTTTGGTTGTACAATGTATTGTACTCTTTTATATTATTGGAGCATGCACATTTCACTCATCATAGTTAGATGTTTATTGTTGGTTATGTGCATTATTGGTTTTGTTGTTGTTGTTAAATATAAAAGTTTTAAATTTTGACAATTCACACTTAATGATTTCGGGTAGTTAGCCTTATATTATAGTGTTTAGTTGTTGATGTTGAGACTGTACCATCTGAGGTACCTGATTTACGTAGTATAGGGTTGGCCACCCGTTATTATTTAGAGCGGGTTGTCACAGGTTCCTTTAAAAATAACTCTGACTCACCTTACCCGTATTGCTATTTTGTTAAGTGTGATCATGTTTAAGGTGTGTAGACCATGATATACCTATTTTTATACTATATAAATGTATTAAGTGATTTTTTCAATAAATATAGTAGTTCGTATACTTTTCATACATCTATTGTAGGTTTACACTTCACTACATATATGCCAATAATTGTCTTACTTTTATGATTTTTGTCAATATGCTTTTTTCCGTTTTTATAATCATGCACGTTTAGTTTTTGTGTCTATTTTTGTTAAGTTTCATGGCCTAATTTATTGTTAGATGCTATAGGACTATTATGTACAATTCTATTAAACTCTCTAGGCATAGGAGTTGTTCAACACACAATTTGTGACCCTTTATCGAAGATGATTAGGAAGTAAATTCAAGTTCAACATGTTGTTAGTAAATTGAAGTTTGTGTTATTGAAGATGTTTTAATCAACACAATGAAGTGCAAGTGTACACTATGTTAATATCTCTATAACGCCCACTAAAAATTAACTCGTACGCACTTTAAATGACAATTTAATGTAATAATTTAACTGTGTTGCATATTATGTCCTGTGATGCATTCCATGACATTATTTGTTTTGCATTTTCTTAGATTTGTATGGAGTTGCAAAAGCCCTTACGAAAACACCTATGTCGTCATGAAAAATACTACCAGTTGTAGCTATGATCCCTTAAAAGTACAATCACAGTTCAATTTAAAAAATTTATTGGCAACTTCAACCATTTTATGATCAAAATTTTTTGGTTTGGCGCTGACACTTTTGGTCTTCAAAAAATTGTTCAAAAATTCCTCATTGTTGTTATTAAAGCCGCAATAACGTTTATACACTCCCTCACCATATCATCTCCTATCTGAACCAACCTGGCACCAATCCATAAGGACAAGGTAAACAAATCTCTTGGGTCTTTCAGGACCAAAAATCCCAAAGGAAAAGACCAAATATAGACATAAGATCACTTTGAAAAATAGGTGGGAAAAAGTTTCAATTGAAAATTTTACAGTAGCAATCTATATTTATATAATACTCTAGAATGCTATAAAAAGCATTTAGAGTCCTTTGCATCTAGAATGTTCACGTGGACACTTATCTTAATTTCAAGCATTTATTCGCGAGGTGTGGGAAGAAAAGTTGTTTCACAATTAAGAAAACGAATCGTCTTTTATACCAAATGTGACCCCTCCCTTAATCTTCCATATTCCCACTATTTTTCTAGTATCTCTCTATTCCCACTCCACCAAACACTTCCCCCACTCCACTTTTCTGTTCAAAGACCAAAATACCCTTAAACCCATTAATTCTTTTTCATTCATCCAAAATTCACATTTATACCCAAAATTTATATCCAATTTCTTATCTCACCTAAAACAAGCATTTTATTTATTTATTAACAAAATTTTATTTATATTAAAAATTATTTTAATTATAAAAAACTGTCTATTATAAAACACTGTTTTTATTTTAAATTAAAAAAAATGTTTTATCTTTTTATAACTGTTTTAAAAAATAAAAAAATCATTTACAGTGGCTTAAAAACATTAACTGTTGTTTTAAAAAAAATCATTTCCACTATCTTAAAAATATTTCTTTTACAAAAATAAAATATTTTAGCTATTAAAAATCTTTCTTTATATCTATTAGATAACAATGTTAATTTTTTATTAAACAATTTTAACTAAAATGTTTAGTTTTTTTTATATAAAAGACCTATTTTTAACAACTAAAAGAGTTTACTTTTGTAAAAAAATATTTTTTAAATAATCAAAACAATTTTTATATATAGAAAACTTCTTTAATAAATAAAAAAATGTTTTTATAATATTAATATTTATTTACGTATATTTTAAAATCTTTTAAATAATTTATAAAACAACAATGTTTTATTAAAAACTGTTTTTTTGCTATAAAAAACAGCTTTTATTGATAAATATAAAAAAAGTGTTTTATAACATTGTTATCTAATAGATATAAAAAAGTGTTTTATAACATTGTTATCTAATAAACATTTTAGTTAAAATTGTTTAATAAAAAATTAACATTGTTATCTAATAGATGTAAAGAAAGATTTTTAATAGCTAAAATATTTTATTTTTGTAAAAGAAATGGTTTTAAAATAGTGGAAATGATTTTTTTTAAAACACCAGTTAATGTTTTTAAGACAGTGTAAATGATTTTTTTATTTTTTAAAACAATTATGAAAAGATAATTTTTTTTTATAATTTAAAATAAACACAGTGTTTTATAATAGACAATTTTTTATAATTAAAATAATTTTTAATATAAATAAAATTTTGTTAATAAATAAATAAAATGCCTGTTTTAAGTGAGATAAGAAAGTGAATATAAGTTTTGGGTATAAATGTTAATTTTGTATGAATAAAAAATAATTAATGAGTTTAAGGATATTTTAGTATTTAAATGTAAAAATAAAATGAGAGAAGTGTTTAGTGGAGTGAGAATAGAGGGATCTTTTTGTTATATTTATATTTTAGCAGTGAAATCACACCACAATTGTCCTTTCAATACCCTATTTTATTAGGCTCCTCTTTTCTTAGTTCCAATACTCTTTTGTGGTCACCAATTCTTCAGAATTTTGAGGCGGAGACCCCGACCAACAATTCTCCAGGTAATGAAAATTTCACCAGAAAACATTGCGTGAAAATCAAATAGAGATTAGATAACTGATTTGATCGTCTACGCTTTTTTTTTAGCAAAACCTTTTTTACTTTTGCAAAGATCAGTTGATGGCAAGGGTTGCTAGAAAACAGGCACATTAAATACTCCATCTCTGTATACAATTCGGGTAAATTCCATCTCTGTATACTGTTCAGGTAAAGCTTTTTTTTTGAAGAAAATCTTTTGTACTTTTGGTTTGATTGTTTGACCATCTCCATACATGTTGGTGCCGTCTCAGCAATCACACTGGTTGGCGTAGACCCCAAGTCAGAAAGAGTGCCATCCGAATGGAAATTTATGGCTGAAGAAAAGGGTCCAAATCGATTGCCCGATTTCATCCAAAATCAGACCGGACTTCCATAACCATCATAGGGGCGGTGAGATGATCCAAATTTGTTTGTGTATTTGTGTCTCACAACTTGGCAGAACAATGGTAACCCATCCGGGCATTTCAAAATCGCCTCCACCGGTCCCAAGCTCCACTAATCGGGTCAAAAATTGACACTCCATAACTCGAGTGGCAGACCCGTTTAGGGGCAACGGATTTGGGTTCAACCGGGAGAGATTGAATTAAGCAATTGGCTTTGCGGGTGTGGCCAGTTTGTTTTTTGTAGTAATAAAAGTCCCGATTTTGAGTTTTTTTTTTTAAATTTCTTATGGAGTAAATGATTTAAAGGTAAAAGAATCTATTTTATAAGATATGTTTTGTTCTATTTACCTTTAATTTCTATTGAGTTTTTTTACTGAATGTTTTCTCTATTTTTTTAAAATCTATTCTTGACTGAATGTTATGGTGGGTTTTCATAAACCTAACACAGAGATTTAGAGAGGATGGCATTTAAAAATTTTAGAATGTCATGTACTCGTTACATTTTAAAACTTTTTTGAAGGTGTAACATTGATTTTCCTTTCTTAGGTATTTAAACTTTTTTATTATTTCTAAAATTTTGTGCTAAGGAAAAGTTGGGTTTCTAATATTAATTTTTGAAGGTGTAACATTAGTCTTTATTTTATTGTGTTTTTCGATGGTTAAACATATGAATTTCAGTTCTCTTTGGGAAAAAAGAGATGGCTTTATGACTGAATTTGATACATGTACATAAGTGGGTCATGCGGTATCCAGTATGGCCTCAAATTATTGTCCTCCATATTTAACCATCCCATATTCATACATTGTACACATACAGGTGTCCAAGCTTATCAATATGAAAACATATCTGAATATACTTTCCATTACAAGTGAATATACTTTCCATTACACGTGACAGTGTAATTCTTCAAGCTTCCTAGAGCAAGTTATGAGCATTTCTTTACAACCTATTAAATCTGCCGCATATGAGCTCTATTGTTCCTTCAACTTCCAAGAATTTTCATAATTTTTCTCCGGCATAAGTTTCCATGATTTTCCACCCATTTTCAATAAACATACTAAATAGTACAAAATTAAAGTTTCATAACTTTTTGATTTCATTTGCTATGTCATTTTTAAATAACTTTTTAAATAATTCTATAAACATTTTAAATTTATTGAACTTGGTTTGATGAAAAATAATTCTATCAACTGTTTATAAAAACTTCAAAATATTTTGAGATAGATTCCAATATTATATGATATTTGGAGGAGTTTAAAAAATATTTATGAAATTTAAGAATATTAGAAAATTTTCACTGTTGGGTGGGGGTAGTATGGATCGGGTAGTGGGTTAGGTGGTCCATTGTATCAAGTAGTGGTTGCTAGGCAGGGTTTTGGAGATTTGTGGTTCGGGTAATGAGTTGGGTGGATAAAAAGATCCCATCGATTGATATTTTTATCCCTGAAATGAAAATATTCTTATTGTGTGTACGTTTTTATTAAAAGATTTTGCAATTAGAAATTATAAGCATATTGTTTCTACTTCTTATTTCTCTATATAAGTTTTAGGGGGGTTTGGGAAAAGGTCCTTATGATGCTCAAAGTGTATAAAAATAGGACACTCCATATACTTTTATAAATTTAGTCTCTGTACTAAAAAGACTATGAAAAATGGTGAAAATTGGTGCCGCTGGCGCGGATCAAAAAAATAAATGCATTTGTACCACAGGGACTAGATTTATAAATGCATTGTACCATAGGGACTAGATTTATAAATTTGAAAAACATTGTCTTAAAAATCCAAATATAGAAAAGAACATGACCTTTTCCTTAATTCTCTATAAATTTTATTATATTTAAGTTTGTTTTATGTCTTTTACAGAAAATTTGATTAATTTTAAATTTTAGCTTGTAGGCTTACTATTTCATGGTCCCCCAACCACGAGAAGGGTATCAGCGTAATACCCCATATTTTATCTTAAAATAAATGATGAAATAATAAATTTGGAGTAAATAAATATTTTGCGAAAATTGGACTTAATTAAATTTTTATTAAAAAAATTGCGCACTTGAAATTTATTATTTAGTTATATGTTGTATATGATTTTGATTTTATGCGTATGAATGTAGCAATTGCATGTATCATACGAACTATCACAATAGCATATCCGCGCGCATCCCGCGAGTTTATACCTAGTTACATTTTAAAGCCATTATAATGAACATTTTACTGACCGCTTCATTTAGATGAAGTTTACATTTAATAAGCTTCCACATCATAATAGAGACGTTTGTTGGGCTTGAGGGATGCCAAATGTGTTTAAATATAAAACGCTTCTCACCTTCCGACGATTAAGCTCTTAAGAAAATTTAATCGAGTAATCTTTTTGGTTTGATAGGCACCAAATGAGATTATCATCTTTTAGAAGAACTAAGAATTTAATTTCAAGGATTTTAACTCCAGTTTTTGCTTATTCCACATGCTATTATGAGTCTTGAATTCACGTGCCAAGGTTTGGCGTGGAGAGGCTGATACTAATTAAAGGTTGTTTCTCCGCCCACTTCTCATGTAAAATGTCAATATGGCCTGGTACACGTTGTCGCAATGACATTCTCTTCTAGTTAGCCACTGCAGAATTATTGGTAATAACTGAAGCAGGATAATAAATCTTGCACTACTTAGCGAATATTAACTAAGCCCAAACATATTTCTTTTGTATAAATATGAACCAAAGTGTCATCGAGGGCGTCTCAATAATGTCATTGATATCCTAGATTCCCAATCCACCTTCATCCGTTCTGAGATGATAATCCTCTAATATAGTAATATCACTATCACTACCTGTGCACGTATGTACTCAATTTACATTTCTTTTGTAATCTATTTTTTTTTTCATAAAAAACCTTCATTTTTAAATGAATTTTATTCAAATATATGAAGATAGAGGACCCGTTTGCTTAATACCTCTTGAATGTATAAACACTCCTCTTGGTTTCTATTAACAAATATTGAAAAAATTGTCGATCTTTCACACCCTTTAATCCAATTGTGTAATTTTCATTCTAGAGCCTTTTGGGTTGATCTTCTGAGGTTCATAGACATAAAAGTTTGTAATACCCCGTATTTTTATGGCTTTTAACTATGAGGTTAATTAAATGAAATTGCTTTTAATTCTGGGATTTATTAAATTAATTTGGGATGTATTAAATTAATATGGGATTTATTAATTGAGAAATTAATTCGGATATAAATGCTAGTGAGATGAGAGTTAGTATTTAATTATTATTATGTTGTTGAATATTACTGAGTGATTATGGTTATATGTGATTATTGAATTTATTAAAATTGTCGTGAGTTGAAAATATGGCAGTTTCGGTAATTTAGTTGGGACGTGCGTGTCAGTCGTGTCAGGATCCAATTTAATGGATTTAAAAGTATTTTATTGTTATGTCATCCATATGAGCTTTTTGAGTGCGCCAACGTGTCCGAAAGGATCGAGATAGTCAGAAAACACTAGCCGGGGGTTTAGTTTGGGTCCCGAGGCATTTTTAGGCCAAACCGGCAACCCGGAAGGGTATTTCGGTCATTTTAAAAATTTAGGTATTAAGAGTAACGAATTTTAGTGTTTAATTATGTATTATTGGAAAAGCCATTAGGGCCATTATCAACCAAAAACAAAGAGGTGGGCTACGTGAGTTAGAGGAGAGGTTACAAAAAGTCCCCAAGCCAAAATCACCACCCACCACCCACCACCATCAATTTAGACGGAATTGTGACCGGAAAGAAGAGAGGACCAGCCCTTGAACAATAACAACGGATCAGAATATCAGATTTACAGGCAAGTGATTTATCTTGCAAAGATTTAAAGCATATACTTTACATGTTTTTTATAGAATTGAAGATTTCTCATAAATAATGAAAATTAAATGGATTTGAATGGTTTAAAATCATAATCTGGGTAGATCTTGCATGTAGGTTTATTATGAAGATGATAACAACTACGAATTTAAGATTTATGGGTAAAGAATTTTGAAACTTGATTGGATTATGTGATGTTCTTGAAGAAATAGGAAAACTAGGTTTTTATATGAAAATTGGGTAAATTAATCCAAGTAATTGATGTTATAGGCCGATCTGATGAATCTAAAACGTGGGGAATGATGTAACTATGTTAGTAGGATAATTAGTATACTTAATTATGAGTTTTGGATGTTGGGATGATGATTAAGAAGTGTAAAAAGATGCAAACTCGTAACTGTTAAGAATTTCTGGGCTGATACCTGTTTGATCGATCGATCGACCGACCCATGCTGATTTTTGGCAATTGTTTCTCTTTAAGGTTTAAGGATTATTCCCAAACCAATGTTGATTATTAGGGTGAGTAATATGATCTTGTGGGACTTATATAAAGTCAGTAGGGCCTTAGTTATTATCGGAGAATACTATAACTTATGGGATTGAATGACGTTTCTTACGAGGGTCTACCGAGTGGGGTACGATTAGAAATCATTCGAATTGAAACTATAAAGGGAATTAATGATGATATAAGATTACGGGCATCAACGGAGGGGTTTCAAGTACTGAGATGACATTAGAAACCAATAAGAGAGCTAATAACCTTTTGAGATAGGTTTAAGTACTCAAATTGATACGGCGAGAGAGTTAACAAACGGAAAATATATTATGTAATGTTCGGGGTACACTTGCTATGTATGAGATTCACTAGATGAAATGTGTGAACATGTATATTGTTTATATGATTACTTAGGTTGTGTGAATGCCTAGTGTATGGATTTCTTATGTGTATGACATACCTACCATACTTGTTATCACGGGAGGTTAGTTTTATTATGAAAAATGACCCTCTTATCCTTGTGTGCCTTCGGGGGGATTTAGACTGGTACCTTAAGGACATAGTACTGTGAATGACTTATTTGTGAGTTGATAAGTCAACTGACCATGGGAGCGTAGGTATGTGCGTGACCCATGGGTATGTGAACTATGTTCGCCTCCAATATGTGTGATTTGTATTTAGACGGTTCCTGAGTGATTCGGAACACGTGATCCGTACGTGATGTACATGGATTTGATAGCAGAGTATGCGAGCACCGCAGCTTAGCCTAGGGGTGCCATAGATGCATATATGTACTAAGAGTGATATACTTATGTACTTATGACTGGTTCATTGTTGTGTAGTAGATGTGAATAACTAAGATATTTGAATGGGTTGAGTATGAGAATTTAATTAATGCTTAAGATAAGTAATTTAATGAATGTGAACATGGGTTATAAATATGGCTTATTGGGGGGTTACGTGTAGGTACTCTATGTTAGAATGCGAAGGCAGGAGTGGTACAAACTAGCTAGATAGTGGCATAACTAGGATGGGTTAAAGGCATACGTTAGGCGTGCACGGTAGTTGAGAGGTAAGAAACTCATGTGAGAGTACGCAACTAACGTGTTTATAATATGTGATGTTTAATTGTAATTTAAATCACTTGCTAAAATTTTAAACTGTTTTCACACGGGCTCTGACCCGTTTTCTTCCAAATCTATTTTTGTTTTGTAAAAACATTTTAGGTGCCCAACCATAAGGACGCCAAGCTTAGGAATTCCATTCCAGTGACGTGATGTAGCTGCTGTGGAAGTTACAAGACCTCGATATTAGACGCTTCCGCTTTCTACATTGACTCCACTTCAGATTTATTCATCTGTAAGGCATGTCGCCCCTTTTTCTTTAGAGACAGCTTTATCATATTCAGTTCCATTTCAGTTTCGGATTTTAATTAATTAATTATTCAGACTTTGTGTTTGCTTTTATTCAGTATTTGGATTGTTCAGGGGAGTGTTACTCCAAACTAAGTTTTATTCCCGCGTTTTATATTGTGACTGTAATAACGCTTCGTATTGAGGGTTGTATCACCTATAGCCTGAGGTGTAGGCGCAAGGTGATTGACGACTGGTGGATTGTATAAAAGAAATTTTGGGATTCATTGCGTTCTTTTCATTTCCAAATTGGGTATAACTAGTAAGTGAGGTATATTGTGGTAATGGGGAGAAGATATTACCTAATGGTAGAGTTGGGTGAAAGCACCCGTATCTATTTATAGTGGACAAGGTGCTTACAAATGTTTTGTGTAACACCACCCGACTGAAGTGGCTTCCCCTTGTGTAAAAGTCACAACGCCGGGAACAGAGATTCAAAGAATGGGCAAGAGTAGTCAGATGTGTTATTGATTTCTTCCAGGATGGGAGTTTGGTGTTTTGATAAACGCGAGAGTTAATGCGTAGTGAGGTGCGGACTCACAATAATATTGAGTTAGGCTATTTTTATTCGGATGTTGTTTAGTAAGAGCACAACGTGAAGTGCATTTATTGAAGTGTAACCCTATAACTGATAAAGTATCAAGACTGTTAAACAAGCTTATTGCGAAGCGAGGGCTTTAGTGAGTGAGCCTTTCTTTATATTTTGTTTTGAGTACTAGAGGATACCTAATCTTTCCAGGTATGCCTTACTTTTCCGAATTTCGGGACGAAATTCCGTTGTTAGGGGGGAAATATGTAATACCCCGTATTTTTATGGCTTTTAATTATGAGGTTAATTAAATGGAATTGATTTTAATTTTGGGATTTATTAAATTAATTTGGGATGTATTAAATTAATTTGGGATTTATTAATTGAAAAATTAGTTCGGATATAAATGCTAGCGAGATGAGAGTTAGTATTTAATTATTATTATGTTGTTGAATATTACTGAGTGATTATGGTAATATGTGATCATTGAATTTATTAAAATTATCGTGAGTTGAAAATATGGCAGTTTCGATAATTTAGTTGGGACACGCGTGTCAGTCGTGTCAGGATCCAATTTAATGGATTTAAAAGTATTTTATTGTTATGTCATCCGTATGAGCTTTTTGAGTGTGTCAACGTGTCCGAAAGGGTCGGGATAGTCAGAAAACACTAGCTGGGGGTTTAGTTTGGGTTTCGGGGCATTTTTAGGCCAAACCGGCAACCCAAAAGGGTATTTCAGTCATTTTAAAAATTTAGGTATTAAGAGTAACGAATTTTAGTGTTTAATTATGTATTATTGGAAAGGCCATTAGGGCCATTATCAACCAAAAACAAAGAGGTGGGCTACGTGAGTTAGAGGAGAGGTTACAAAAAGTCCCCAAGCTAAAACCACCACCCACCACCATCAATTTAGACGGAATTGTGATCGGAAAGAAGAGAGGACCAACCCTTGAACAACAACAACGGATCAGAATATCAGATTTACAGGCAAGTGATTTATCTTGCAAAGATTCAAAGCATATACTTAATATGTTTTTATAGAATTGAAGATTTCTCATAAATAATGAAAATTGAATGGTTTAAAATCATAATGTGGGTAGGACTTGCATGTAGGTTTATGTTGAAGATGATAACAACTACGAATTTAAGATTTATAGGTAAAGAATTTTGAAATTTGATTGGATTATGGGATGTTCTTGAAGAAATATGAAAACTAGGTTTTTATATGAAAATTGGGTAAATTGATCCAAGTAATTGATGTTATAGGTCGATCTGATCAATCTAAAACGTGGGGAATGATCTAACTATGTTAGTAGGATAATTAGTATACTTAATTATGAGTTTTGGATGTTGGGATGATGATTAAGAAGTGTAAAAAGATGCAAACCCGTAACTGTTAAAAATTTCTGGGCTGATACCTGTTTGATCGATCGATCGACTCAAGAATGTCGATCGATCGAACCATCGATCGATCGACCCATGCTGATTTTTGGCAATTGTTTCTCTTTAAGGTTTAAGGATTATTCCAAAGCCAATGTTGATTATTAGGGTGAGTAATATGATTTGTTGGGACTTAGATAAAGTCAGTAGGGCCTTACTTATTATCGGAGAATACTATAACTTATGGGATTGAATGACGTTTCTTACGAGGGTCTACCGAGTGGGGTACGATTAAAAATCATTCGAATTGAAACTATAACGGGAATTAATGATGATTCAAGATTACGGGCATCAACAGAGGGGTTTCAAGTACTGAGATGACATTAGAAACCAATAAGAGAGCTAATAACCTTTTGAGATAGGTTTAAGTACTCAAATTGATACGACGAGAGAGTTAACAAACGGAAAATATATTATGTAATGTTCGGGGTACACTTGCTATGTATGAGATTCACTAGATGAAATGTGTGAACATGTATATTGTTATATGATTACTTAGGTTGTGTGAATGCCTGGTGTATAGATTTCTTATGTGTATGACATACCTACCATACTTGCTATCACGGGAGGTCAGTTTTATTATGGAAAATGACCCTCTTATCCTTGTTTGCCTTCGGGGGGATTTAGACTGGTACCTTAAGGACATAGTACTGTGAATGACTTATTTGTGAGTTGATAAGTCAACTGACCATGGGAGCGTAGGTATGTGCGTGACCCATGGGTATGTGAACTATATTCGCCTCCAATATGTGTGATTTTTATTTAGACGGCTCTTGAGTGATTCGGAACACGTGATCCTTACATACGTGATGTACATGGATTTGATAGCAGGGTATGCGAGCACCGCAACTTAGCCTAGGGGTGCCATAGATGTATATATGTACTGAGAGTGATATACTTATGTACTTATGACTGGTTCATTGTTGCATAGTAGATGTGAATAACTAAGATATTTGAATGGGTTAAGTATGAGAATTTAATTAATGCTTGAGATAAGTAATTTAATGAATGTGAACATGGGTTATAAATATGGCTTATTTGGGGGTTACGTGTAGGTACTCTACGCTAGAATGCGAAGGCAGGAGTGGTACAAACTAGCTAGATAGTGGCATAACTAGGATGGGTTAAAGGCATACGTTAGGCGTGCACGGTAGTTGAGAGGTAAGAAACTCATCTGAGAGTACGCAACTAACGTGTTTATAATATGTGATGTTTAATTGTAACTTAAATCACTTGCTAAACTTTTAAACTATTTTCACATCGGGCTCTGACCCGTTTTCTTCCAAATCTATTTTTGTTTTGTAAAAATATTTTAGGTGCCTAGCCATAGGGACGCCAAGCATAGGAGTTCCATTCTGATGACGTGCTGTAGCTGCTGTGGAAGTTACAGGATCTTGGTAGTTGACGCTCTCATTTTATCCTTGATTCCTTCAGAGTCATTTGCATCAGTTAGGGCATGTCGCCCATTCTTATTTAGAGGTTGTCGTTGCAGACTTTCATTATTTCAGTTTTTGGTTCATTATTTATCCGGACTCTTGTATTGAGACATTTATTTACTCTGGCATCTTTATTATTGGAGTGTTTACTCCAGACTTATTTGATTTCTTCTCGTTGAGCATTTATATGAGATTGGTTATGCGATTGATGGTTTATTAATTAAATTCTTGTTTAATTGTTGGCTTAATTAATAAAATTTGACATCTCTTTTTTTAAATATTAGGTGGCTAGTAATTAATTAAGTGTTTTTCGACAGTGATGCTAAGACTGAACCAACTGGATATTCTGTCTTAATTTGATAAAGGAGTAGCTATCCGGTATTTAATTAGACGAGGTGTTACAAAGTTGTTCAAGCTTTGAAGACAAAATGTGTTGCTCATGGTTCCATATCCATAATGTATATCCTAACCAAATAGCTGTCTTTTTCTCCCAATAATGCTTCATCAATATATTATACCAATATGAATAATTTGTAGTTTGATGAACTGTGTTTTATTCTTGAATGGTAATTTTGATCCCCAAAAGGTAATTTTTATGTGTTGGTATTACTATACACTTCACATGTTTAGATAAATGTTCATACAAGTGATTCTTGAAAAATGTGGTTGATTTCATCACATTGTGTATCTTGGGGTTAGGGCATTCTTAAACTGCACCTAAAATTGATCTCAGTAAGTATATTATGCATAGGTGTTTTGTTTCTTTTCGACATATTTTGCTACAAAGGAATAAATGTATGACAAAAAGCGAAAGGTTAAACAATAGACAGTGCATTTTATATGTTGAAATGAAATCCAAATGCTCTTGCCAGACTCTTTTAAAACTTAGTATATGTGTCATAATTGTGCATTAGACGTTTCTTATATGACTTATTGTTAATTTTGACCCAAATACCTGTGCTTTTCCTAATTTATTTTATAACAGATAAAAAAAATTGTATGTTTTTATTGCTGAGATTAATGGTACATGTATAGATTTTATAAATTTCATATTGTATTTCCATTTATAATTTTTAATGATATGTTTCACATGAAGTTATGATATAATAATAAATTTTAAGCCTTTTGTTTGAGAATGTTCAAAGACTTATTTGAATATTTTGAAATAGTCATGTATGGAGTATAAGTTTTTTTACAAACTAAATATTTGTAATGTTCACACAATGACAATCTAATATCAAAATAATATTATCATTTTTATGTTAAAGAATATTTATATCAGAGTTTTATTTTGGCGTCAGGTGATATTCTTTCAAATTGAATTTGTATTAAGATTGTTTCTTGGTTTAATGTAATTCTTACTATTTTTTTTCCGGCGGGTTTGAAATTTCATTTGTTACTCTAAATCACGCTCTTTTACCCCCAAATTGTTCACATTTTCAGGTATGTTACTCTTATTTAATTACCTAAATCTATAAGTTTGATTTCTATGATAACATTTTATGAAAAATCTCATATCCAAAATGCTAGGTCCATTCTTTGAATTGTTCAGGTGTTAAAGTGCAAATGTTTGATTTATTGTAGGTTTATGTTTCTGACATTTATATCCTATAATTTTTTTTTTAAAAATTCCATTTGATGCATTATCATGGTTGTATTCCCGATTCTCCCATTTGTTTCAATTTCTATTTAGAATCCGTTTATAGATTTTTAATTTTTTGACGCGATTATGACATATTAATAGGCGCACTACATATTTTTTCAGACACGCACTTTCTCAAATTGTTATACATGTCGCCCATTTTGATATCCCAAAATGCTGCTACTAAAGGCAATCCAAGGAAAAGACTGGGAGTTCGTTGGTTACTTCGATCTCAGTTAAATTCATACAAATACCAAAGTTATCTTAACATAAATCCATTAACAGTTAATGATTAATTAAATTAATTATTTGTCACACCGTAACCCCATTAGGATGTAATTAACTAAATAGTTCACAAACCACATTTATTATTTATTTATTTTGTAATACATATTAAAACAACTTCAAGGTTAACATGCGGAATACTAAAAATCCAATCGTTTTAAGGAGACACAATTTAAACAAAACTCCCATACCATTTAACTTAATTACAACTGGTACAATGTATAAAATAAAATTGACGAGACCCTGCTACTATTCACTCAACATTCTAGACCTGGCAGTGGCAGCTTCAAAACCTGGAAATATAAACATATAAAACCATGAGTTTAAAAACTCAGTAAATGTACTACATCTCTATATACTAAAAGTACTATATTAACATCTCAACATCTCAATATATTTATCTCTGCGTCAAATTAGGCCATATACATATCCGAAGTTAATAAACCCCACATCTCCTGTCCGTAGGCAATAATCATATCAACATCTATTGACTTTTAATAAGCCATAACATCTCAACATCTCATGACTTTTAATAAGACATATCATCTCAACATATAATACATACACATCATATCCACAATCAATTCAATAAGTACACTCACATTGGGTTGTCAACTATGTATTCACATTTCCTTCGGGTGGAGCTGAACTGGGTTGATTTGACCTTACACCTGTTAATCCAACTAAATCAGTACTGAATCTCAATCATAAGTATTATCTTAATATATCTATGCAACTTTCAATCACTATACAACAACAATATAATTCTACTCAAGTCACATTCCATGAAACATGTGTAAAGATGAAACAACGGTATATGTGTTGATAAGGTTATGAACATTCAACCATAGAAAATACCTCGTAAGGAATTTATAACTAAAATCAAGTAATCATAAAAGTATACTTCTCAATGTATATACACATGAAACATGTACTCAAAATACTCTTGGAAAATGGCAGATAAAAATATTATTTCATGGGGTATCCAGTATGGCCTCAAATTATTGTCCTCCATACTTAACCATCCCATATTCATACATTGTACACATACAGGTGTCCAAGCTTATCAATATGAAAACATATCTGAATATACTTTCCATTACAAGTGACAGTGTAATTCTTCAAGCTTCCTAGAGCAAGTTATGACCATTTCTTTACAACCTATTAAATCTGCCGCATATGATCCTCTATTGTTCCTTCAACTTCCAAGAATTTTCATAATTTTTCTCCGGTATAAGTTTCCATGATTTTCCACCCATTTTCAATAAACATACTAAATAGTATAGAATTAAAGTTTCATAACTTTTTGATTTCATTTTCTATGTCAAAAGTTTGACCAAACTTAGGGCATATCGAAATTAAATATACAAACAACAACTATGTTTCAACTTTCAACCATCACGAAGGCCCGACCAAAAGGAGTTAAATTCTAATTTTAGGATATGATATGAATATATGAGTCTAGTTTCATATCTAATTGGAATTTCTCAATTCCAGTAAGCACACAAAAATATATGCAAGTTTGAATACAAGGGATTTCAATAACAAGTAATACGGGCTACATACACCAGTTATCTCACATGTGAACAAATACTTATTATCACAAAGGAGGGTGAAATTTTAATCAATAATTCACGATTTATATACTTTGGAATAAGTATAATACAAGATCAAAACAATATTAATCACATAATTATACCTTGGAAACATTTTAAGGATTTTCTTGAAATTTTCCTAGCTTTTCTTATAATCTTTTCTTCCTTAACTTCTACTTTCTCTTTCCTCATGCGAAACATTATTAAAACTGAACCTAGGGTTTTATTTGCTGAAGAAATAGGTTAGAAGAAGAGTTTTAAGTTGGCCAAGGCTGCCTCCCATGCCAACCAATCAAATTAAAACATTTGGTTTACTAAAAGATAATTTACCACTTAAAGGGAATGGACAAATTTGCCCCTTGTTCGTAAATTCTGCCTAACTTCTTACTCAGGCATTCGTTTGATGTACCGTTTGTTGTGTCGCAAACCTAACTCATATATCTACAACTATCTAGTTTTCACCTTGAGTCAATTGTTACATTATAAGTGTCAAAACTAGTCTCCAGCAGGAACATTTCTAACGAAAATAACAAAATTTTGTGTTTGTACATAATTCGACATTTCATGATTTATGAAAGTAGGATTATACTAACCATAATCACTTAACATTATATATACTAAAAACATGTTATTCATATCACATAAGGTAAGCATGATTTAAATATAATTTATCGTAATTATATACGGGTTGTCACAACTTCCCCCCCTAGAAAATTTCGTCCCCGAAATTTAATATGAATGTCACTTACCAAACAAATGGGGATACTGTTTTTGCATGTTATCCTCCATTTTTCAAGTTGATTTTTTAATTCCCTCGCTCATCCACATAACTTTAACTAAGGGAATGGCTTTATTCCTCAATACTTACTCCTTATGATCAAGAATTTCCATCGGTTTCTCGATGTACGACAAGTCTTCTTTCAGTTCAATAGGTTGTGTTTTCAGTTGATGAGATGTATCTGACAAATACTTATAAAGCATCGATACATGAAGCACATCATGTAAACGAGACAATTCTGGAGGTAATGCTAATCTATATGCCAGGGTCTTTCCAACACTTCATATGGTCTAATGTATCTTGGACTTAGTTTCCCCTTTTTTTCAAATCTAATGACGCCTTTCCACGGTGAAATACGTAGGAATACTAAAACTCCCTTTTGAAATTCTAATGGATACTTCCTTTTATCTGCATAAATTTTTTGCCTTCATTGCGCTATCTTTATCCGTTCCCGAATCATTTTAATATTTTCGGTTGTCATATCTATCAATTCAGTACCCAAGATTTTCCTTTCACCTACTTCATCCCAACAGAATGGCGTTCTACATCTCCTCCCATATAAAAATTCATAAGGAGCCATATCAATGGTGGGCTGATAACTATTATTATACGCGAATTACATAAATGGTAAATGATCAACCCAACTACCTTTGAAATCAAATACATAGGCTCGTAACATGTCTTCAAATATTTGAATCGTTCTTTATGATTTCCCATCGGTTTGTGGATGTGCAGTACTGAACTGCAAACTTGTGCCCAGGGCATTCTGTAAACGAGGCCAAAACTTATAAGTGAACGTTGGATCTCTATCTGATAATATTGACACTGGTGCCCCATGTAAACGGATAATCTCATCAACGTACATACGTGCATATTTGTCAACAGTGTAGATCGTCTTAACTAGAAGAAAATGAGCTGATTTTTTCAATCGGTCTACAATCACCCAAATAGAATTATGCCCCTTTGGTGGTTGTGGTAATCCTACAACAAAATACATCGTTATATATTCCCACTTCCATTCCGGAATAGGCAATGACTGCAATAATCTTGTCGGCTTCTGATGCTCCACCTTCACTTGCTGGCATACTAAACATTTAGCTACAAATTCTGCAATCTCACGTTTCATATTATTCCACCAGTAATACTGTTTTAAATCTTTGTACATTTTGGTACCTCTAGGATGCATAGAGTAAATAAAACTATGTGTGTATTCTAATACATCCTTCTTTAAGGATGGATCATTCGGTACACAAATTCTATTTTTATAACACAGCGATTCATCATTCTTAATTTCAAAGTCACTCTCTTTACCATCTAGGATTTCCCATTTCTTCTTCTCAAGGAGTGGATCACTAATTTGCAAACTTCGTATGCGTTCTGCCAGTAAAGGTCTCACTGTAACGTGTGCAATTAACGCCCCCGTTTTAGTTAAGTTTAACTCTACTCACATCAGTCTTAATTCGATAATATTGCCAACCCGTGCACATTGAATACAAGATGACCTCCCCAATGACTTTCGACTTAGAGCATGTGTAACAACATTGACCCTCCCGGGATGATGGTGAATGGTACAATCATAGTCTTTAATTAACTCCATCCAACATCTTTATCTCAAATTCAAGTCTCTATGTGTAAATAAATACTTCAAACTTTGATGGTTAGTGAAAATGTCACACATCTCTCCATATAAATGATGTCTCCATAATTTCAAGGCAAAAACAATAGCCGCAAGTTCTAAATCGTGGGTAGGATAATTATGTTCATACGTCTTTAACTATCTAGATGCATAAGCAATTACTTTTCCATGTTGCATGAAAACACAACCCAAACCCTGATGTGAAGCGTTAATATAAATCACAAAACCTTAGTGAGAACTGGAGCTGATACTAGCCTATTTTTCAAGTTTTCAAAGCTGTGCTGACATTCATCACTCGACACAAATTTCACTTCCTTTCGGGTTAATTTAGTCAACGGTAAGGTTATAGATGAAAACCCCTTTAGGAATCTTCTATAATATCCAGCCAATCCTAGGAAACTCCTTATCTCCGTTACATGTCTTGGACTTTCCCATTGCACAATTGCCTCTACCTTCTTAGGGTTAACATAAATTCCATCTCCCGAAACAACATGCCACATAAATACTACCTGATTTAACCAAAACTCACGTTTGCTAAACTTAGCAAATAATTGACTATCTCTCAAAACTTGCAATACAACTCTTAGATGCTTCTCATGTTCCTCTTGACTAGGTGGGTATATCAAAACATCGATATAAAGACAATCACAAACGAATCTATGATAGGATGAAATACTCGACTCATTAAATCCATAAACACCGCAGGAGCATTTGTTAACCCTAATGGCATTACCAAAAATTCATAATGACCATAGCGAGAACGAAAAGTTGTCTTAGAAATGTCACAATCTCTCACCCTTAATTGATGATAACCCGATCTCAAATCAATTTTTGAAAATACTTTAGCACCCTATAATTGATCAAATAAATCATCAATGCGAAGCAATGGATATTTATTTCGAATAGTTACCTTGTTTAACTGCCGATAATCAATGCAAAGTCGCATGGTGCCGTCTTTCTTCTTCACAAATAATACCGGAGCACCCCATGGTGATATACTGGGTCGAATAAAACCTCTATCTATAAAATATTGCAGTTGGACCTTTAACTCCTTTAGTTCCACAGGTGCAATTCTATATGGAGAAATAGAAATGGGAGCTGTACCAGGCACTAAATCAATAGTAAACTCTACCTCTCTGCTAGGTGGCAACCTTGGTAATTCATCTGGGAACACATCTGCAAAGCCCTTAACTCCAGGGATATCTTTTAATTTTTGTAATTCCCTATTTGTATCCACAATATATGCTAAAAAGCCTTGACAACCCTTATTTAACAATTTCCTCGCCCGAAGGGCAGAAATAAGACAATTTGGAACCACATTTCTTTCCCTAGTAAATTTGAATTCTTCCTCCCCGGCATATTAAATGTAACTTCCTTATGAAAACAGTTAATCGATGCATGGTAGGAAGATAACCAACCCATACCCAAGATTATATCAAAATCTCGAATATCTAGTGGGATTAAATCAATGGTCAACTCCCTCTCCCCCACATACAATACATAATTTTTATACACAAGCTCCACTAACATCACATCCCCCATAGGTGTAGAAATATATAAACCACAATATAGATAAGAACATGGTCTATCCAAATGCATGGTAAATGACAGTGCTATAAATGAATGAGTAGATACTGGATCACTAAGCACATAAGCATGTTTATTCATGACATAAAATGTACCTGTCACCACCTCTGGAGTAGCCTGAGTGTCCTGTAAAGTCATAACAAATATCCTTCTCGAAGCCCTGGAACCACTAGCCTGTCCTCTACCTCCTCCTCTCCCTATTCCTCCAGGTGATGAACCTCGACTAGCAGTAGCTGATTGAGTCCCTCCTATTAGCGTAGGACAGTTCTTTTTGGTATGACCAATTTGATGATAGTGATAACACTTTACCCCCTTTAACTTGGGATAATTTGGACTGATATGGCCCTCAGCTTTGCAAAAATAACTTGTAATAGGCTTAGACTTCCCATTCTCATTCTCCTGCTGTCTATTCTGTTGGCCCATCAATCTTGCACCCTTAAAACTGCTTGGTGTCCTGTTCTGAACATAATTTCCAGTCCCTCTACCGCGCTAAAATTTATGACTCCCCTGTTTTGAGTATTCTATATTGCCTTCCTTTTGATGAGATGGATAAAATCTACTCATCTTTCCCCTTTGTTCCCTATTCTTTATTGCATCATTAACATCTCCTTCAATGATCATAGCTTTGTTAACTAAAGAAGTATAATCAACCATTTCAAGTGAATTGAGTCTAGACTTGATAACCCAATTCAACCCATCCTGAAATCTGGTGCATTTGTCCTCCTCATCATGTAAGAAACGTAATGAAAATTGAGACAAAGATATAAATTTAGTTTCATATTCCCTTATCGACTCCCCTCAGTCAATGATAAAAATTCTCTCTCTTTTTGCTTCTGATACATACGAGGAAAATACTTTTCATATAAGACTTTAATAAAGGAATCTCAAGTAATTACCTCACCTCCCCCAGAATAAGTAATAAATGTTTGGAAGACTCCCACCAATATTTAGCTTCGCCCTTTAACATGAAAGTAACCAAAATTACCTTCTGTGCACCAGGTACATTCATCACCCCGAAGATAGTTTATGTGTCTCTAACCCAAGCCTCAACTTCTAAAGGATCCACAAAACCTGAGAATGCTGGGGGGTTCAATTTGATAAACTTCTCGTAAAGAGTATTCTTCTCCTCTCATTGTATTTCCCTTTCTCTTCTGGCCAAAGTCTGCTCCTCCAAGTACTTGACTTGTTGTTCGGCTATTTGCATTCTAAACATGTTTTGTTGGTCTACCATTAAAGTCATGACATGAGCCATTCTCTGCATATCTGTAAGTTGTTCAGGTGCCCCCTCTACATTATTTGGATTTTATTAGTTTATTGTATTTGAAGACTCCTCATCCACCCTCTCATGAACATTTTATCCATCCATATCTTACTATTTATCATAAACCACAATGAGAGAAACAAGTATACAACATTTATTTCTAACATAATGGTTAGTATTTCTGACAAGTTAATATAAATTACCCACACCACACTATTTCTACCGCTGCCACATGTAGACTCTCTAACCCCAGAATATAAAAATCTAAAGCTCTGATACCAAGTTGTCACACCCTAACCCCATTAGGAGATAATTAACTAAATATTTTACAAACCACATTAATTATTTACTTATTTATTTTGTAATACATATTAAAACGACTTCAAGGTTAACATGCGAAATACTAAAAATCCAATCGTTTTAAGGAGATATAATTTAAACAAAACTTCCATACCATTTAACTTAATTACAACCAGTACAATGTATAAAATAAAACTGACGAGACCCTATTACTATTCACTCAACATCCTAGACCTGGCAATGACAACTTCAAAACCTCGAAATATAAACATATAAAACCACGAGTTTAAAAAATTCGTGAATGCACTACATCTCTATATAGTAAAAGTACTATATTAACATCTCAACATATTAATATCTCTATCTCTGTGCCAAATTAGTCCATATACATATTCAGAGTTAATAAACCCCACATCTCCTACCCGTTGGCAATAATCATATCCATAGGTTTTAATAACCCAACATCTCCTGAAATGCATAGCAACTTAACACATCTTGACTTTTATAAAGCCATAACATCTCAACATCTCTCGAATTTTAATTAGACATAACATCTCAACATCTCATGACTTTTAATAAGCCATATCATCTCAACATATAATACATACACATTATATCCACAATCAACTCAATAATTACACTCACATTGGGTTGTCAACTATATATTCACGTTTCCTTCGGGTGGAGCTGAACTGGGTTGATTTGACCTTACACCTGTCAATCTAACTAAATCAGTACTGAATCTCAATCATAAGTATTATCTTAATATATCTATGTAACTTTCAATGACTATACAACAACAATGTAATTCTACTCAAGTCACATTCCATGAAATATGTGTAAGGACTAAACAATGGTATATATGTTGATAAGGTTATGAACGGCAACCATAGAAAATACCTCGTAAGGAATTTATAACTAAAATCAAGTAAGCATAAAAGTATACTTCTCATTGTATAAACACATGAAACATGTACTCAAAATACACTTGGGAAAGAGCAGATAAAAAAAATTCTTTCATGGGGTATCCAGTATAGCCTCAAATTATTGTTCTCCATACTTAACCATCCCATATTCATACATTGTACACATACAGGTGTCCAAGCTTATCAATATGAAAACATATCTGAATATATCCAAGCTTATCAATATGAAAACATATCTGAATATACTTTCCATTACAAGTGATGGTGTAATTTTTCAAGCTTCCTAGAGCAAGTTATGACCATTTCTTTACAACCTATTAAATCTGCCCCACAAGATCCTCTATTATTCCTTTAACTTCCAAGAATTTTCATAATTTTTCTCCAGCATAAGTTTCCTTGATTTTCCACCCATTTTCAATAAACATACTAAATAGTACATAATTAAAGTTTCATAATTTTCTGACTACATTTGCTATGTCAAAAACTTGACCAAACTTAGGGCATATCGAAATGAAATATACAAACAACAACTATGTACCAACTTGCAACCATCACTAAGGCCCAACCAAAAGAAATTAAATTCTAATTTTTGGATATGATATGAATATATGAGTCTAGTTTCATATCCAATTGGAATTTATCAATTACAAGAAGCACACAAAAATATATGCAAGTTTGAGTACAAGGGGTTTTAGTAACAAGCAATACGGGCTACATACACCACTTATCTCACATGTGAAGAAATACTTGTCATCACAAAGGAGGATGAAATTTTAATCAGTAATTCACGATTTATGTAATTTGAAATAATTATAATACAAGATTAAAACAATATTAATCACATAATTATACTTTGGAAACACTTTAAGGATTTTCTTGGAATTTTCCTAGCTTTTCTTGTAATCTTTTCTTCCTTAACTTTTACTTTCTCTTTCCTCAAGCGAAACACTATTAAAACTGAACCTAGGGTTTTATTTGCTGAAGAAATAGGTTAGAAGAAGAGTTTTAAGTCGGCCATGACTGCCTCCCATGCCAACCAATCAAATTAAAACATTTGGTTTACTAAAAGACAATTTACCACTTAAAGGGAATGGACAAATTTATCCCTTGTTCGTAAATTCGGCCTAACTTCTTACTCGGACATCCGTTTGATGTACCGTTTGTTGTGTCACAAACCTAACTCATATATCTACAACTATCTAGTTTTCACCTTGAGTCAATTGTTACATTATAAGGGTCAAAAACTAGTCTCCAGTAGGAACATTTCTAACGAAAATAACAAAATTTTGTGTTTGTACATAATTCGACATTTAATGATTTATGAAAGTAGGATTATACTAACCATAATCACTTAACATTGGATATACTAATAATACATTATTCATATCACATAAGGTAAGCATGATTTAAATATAATTTATCATAATTATATACGGGTTGTCATAGTATTAATCCATTTGGTTTTAAATATTACAATTTTTCTCTCTTGATAGGTCAAAATCTTTACGAACCCCTTTTCTCTCCATTACTCGAACTTGAAAGTACGTGGAACTACCATCACTATGACTCTCTAAGATTTTGTTAGAAAAATAGACTAGAACCATGCTTTATGTAATGGTTTTAGTTTTGGATTTATTATTAAAATAAAATCATTTTTACGATTTTAATGAGAATTATGTATAGACATAATGTTTGCATTATTTTATATATTGTTGGTGTCTTTTATTCTGTTTAGTAAGTGTTATGGTGTATAGAGTACGACTTACATATAGAGGATCGGATCATCAGTTCTTGTGGGATATAAGTTTTATCGTTCACAGTCTTAGATGAAAATGGACACACCATCAGTAAGGCTATATCATAATATTTTAGTAGGCTTATCTTGATTACAGGAAGCAATATAGTTTCAACTTAATGTGCCAGTACACATTGTGTGTATTGAATGAGACCACTTTGAGGTCATTGTCTTTATACTGATTTTATAAGACAAAGTACACCTCATGATTATTAGGTTTACTTAAGGCTCTTAATCTAAATATGATTGGTGGACACATGCACTAGGTATTTATTGCTTTGACCTATCGGGTGAGATTCATTATTGGATCAATAATCTTGATAGATTTGGTAATGGTGATTAATATATGGTGAGAGTATGGATGGAATCCACATCCTGGTATGGATATTGGTGATACCTCTTGAGATGCTTGTAAGTTTTGTATGTGTCAAACCCTGCAGGTGGATTATTATAATCCGACATTATAAATAAGTTAAACCAGACCACTCAAGGACTTAGAGAAGTTAATCAAATAATGTATAGGTATTTTATTTTATTAACGACTATCAGTGTAACCTTAACGTGGGGATAATTAAATAATTAATAATAAGGAGCTCGAAATGTAATTTTGAGTTAGGGAGTGGAGTTGTAATTATAATTGTGTTGTGGTATTAATTATAAATAATGGAGTGGGTTTAGAATGTGGGTTGGATTAGGTTTTCGCAGGCCCATTAGGAGCCACTTCCTTATTGCAGGCCCATTAGGGTCCCTATCATAACCCATATATATGCACATAAGGCTCCTTTTTCCTCAAGCAAGTCGTCACTCTTGAGGCTTAAAAAATCCTAATTTTGATTTGTGAGAAAGGGAGGAAGCAAAGAGAAAAGGAGAGAAGCCCACACTCTGATCATGACTATTCATATCGGGAATACAGTAGAATATCGTGAATCATCATCACATACTGGTTGTGCTGAGATAAGATCAAACCAGAGAGATCTCGAAGGTAAACCCCAATTTCGCCTTGTAAAGTTTCTTTTAAAGTGGATACCTGAATGCCAAGTATGGCTCTTAACAATCTATCTTCCGGGGCATATGACGATTCTTTCACCATTTGGGGAGTTAATTTACCTACTAAAATATCAACCGTCTCTACCCAAGATCCCAGCATTACAATTCCATTTTTGTCTAAATTGTGAAGTAAATGGGCTTCTAAATGCGGTATTTCATTAGTGACTCTTTCGGGGCCTTGGCTTGTCACATGGGTCTGAATTTCATATTTTCTTGTACGGTGTATTTACATTTCAAGTTTAAGGGCAAGATTATCACCATCTACCCTCCTTGTAGCTGAACAATAACAACCCTTACTACTTTCAACTCTACTTATATGACACTAACAATGAGCTTCAGAACCGATTGAGCATCTTACGGGGTTAACTTTAAACATCGATATAGTTGACAAGATCTTGACAATTATTAATGGGAATCCTTATGTTCCATTTTTACGAAGGCCAAAGGACTTGCTCTCACTCGATGCCCTTCAAGTTTGAATCACAAAGCATGTAAAACTTGATCAACGAGTCTACAACACCCCTACTTCAGATTAAGTTGTTGCAATATGGGTTGAAGGAAATAACTCAAATATTCCATTCGAGCGAGACATCATTGTGGTATCGCACTCCGATCAAAGACACCATATAAAACATTACTTTGGCCGTTATGACCCGTTAAAGTTTCCATTTCTATTTCTAAAAGGAGAGGTTGGTTGACACCAAAACATATGAAGAAACAATGGAAGTTCATCGGGCACGTCTCCAAATTTCGTCTCATCCATACTGCCCTCACATATACTGAGGACATTTTGCCTCTGAGCAACAAGGTAAGACAATAACAATAATTATGTTTACATTCTAATTTTTAAAGTCCCTTATCAATTACATTTAAACAAACCTATTCTTATCTTACCTTTCCTAACTTTACACTCATGTAAATGTTCGACGAGATAACTCATTAAATGTATCACGTCGAGAATACTCACAAATTGCAAATTAGAATTAATAGACAATTGACCCTATTATTTATTGGAAAACTCTTGCAACAATATTCAGTTGACATGTAAATAAAGTTGGAAACCACCAGTCTTGACCACTATCGTAACCATTAAAAAAATCAAAGACGAACAGTACGAGGGGTTGGTTGATAACGTAACCTCAGGTAGAACTAGATTAAGAAAGGTCAGTCAAAGTATTGTTCTCCCTACATCATTCGTTGGCAAGCCTCGAGATATGAGTCATCGATACCTTGATACAATAGCTATAGTTCAAAGATGTGGTAAGACGGATTTATTCATCACAATGACTTGCAATCCTGAATGGAAAGAAATCATGGAAAATCTTTAACCTGTCCAGTTACCTTAGGATCAACCCAATCTAATTACGAGAGTTTTTAGAGCCGAATTGAAGGACCTAAAAGATCAACTTTTTAAGAAAGAAATATTTGGCAAGGTTGCTTCACATGTACATGTCATTGAATTCTAAAAGAGGGGCTTGCCATTTGCACACATATTAGTCATACTATAACATGAATGAAAGCTAAATACTCTTGATCATTATGATAAATTAATCTACAAGGAGATTCTTAATATTCACGAATATTTACTACTTCATGCTTTGGTTATCAAATACATAATGCACGGGCCATGTGGAGAGCTAAACAAGAACAACCCTTTCACGAAAAATATTGATTGCAAATATGATTACCCTTGCCAATTTGCAACAACTACTATGCAAAGTTTAGACTCATATCCTATTATAGGTGACAAAATGATGGGAGGCAAGTATGCGTGAGAAATAAGATTCTTAATAAAAGATGGGCTATTCCTTATATCTCCTAATAAGATATAACTGCCACATTAATGTTAAAATACGCCTTGAGCTGAAAGAGTGAAGTACCATTACAAGCACATTTACAAAGGGCATAATAAAGTTGTTGTTCATATTTTATTCGATAATAATAAGCCAACCACCATTGATGAGATTAAACAATTCCAAGATGCAATATATATATCAGCACAAGAAGCAATTTGATGAATTTTTAAATTAGAGCTAAAGGAAATCAAACCATCTATGATAAACCTTTAACTCCACTTGCCAAATAAAAATAAACTGACGTATGGGGAGGACCAAAATTTGTAAAATGTCCTTACTTCACCCAACGTTGGCAGGACGATGCTAATAGAGTTCTTCAGTATGTGATCTAGAGATAGCAAAGCACGTAAATATTTCTATAAGCATTATGTATAGGATAAATAATAAAGATGTGGAGTAAAAGGGAGAAGTTCGACGTCATCGATCGAGTCAATGGTGCAAACCTTGTCGAGGAGGAATTATACTACTTAGGACTTATTCTAAATTATGAGAGAGGTCCTACATCATTTGAAGAACTTTCAACTTATGAAGGAATCGTTTACTTGAGATTTAAAGAGGCTGTCCAGAGATGTGGATCATTAGAATCTGACTATAGCATTGCCAATTGCCTTTCTGTAGCAACCACTTTCAATGACTGAGACGCTAAGAAAATTATTCGCAATCATATTAGTTTACTGTGAGCCATCTGATGTGAGGAAACTATGGGAAACAAACTTTGATTTTTTGTCTGAAGACTTTAAAAGACTGCACTGACATTCTTTATCTGACTAAAAACAATGCACCTTAAACAACATCAACTTCCTTTTAAAATCAGTGGGTAAATCAATTAGAGAATATGACTTACCTGCAACTAGCACGATTCGATCCACATTAAAAAATAATAGCCCAAGAGAAATTAATGATGAAATTCATATTGAAACACCTCACGAAGACTCCATTTTCCCTACGATTTTAACTGCGGACCAAAAATATGCGTACGTGGTTATACTTGAAAGAGTACTTGCGGAAACTTCAGGGGCTTTTTTCATTAATGGGCCGGGAGGAACTGGAAAGACATATTTTTATCAAGCGATACTAGCTTACATTAGAAAGAGAGGTATGATTGTACTTGCAATAATAACATCTAGGGCCACTTCTACATTATTGCCTGGAGGTCTAACTGTGTATTCACGATTCAAAATACCAATCCATGCTAACGAGACCAACTTGTGTAATATTCCAAGGCAGAGTGGAAATATTAAACTCATTCGATAAATACAAATCATTATTTGGGATGAAACACTGATGGCAAAGTGTTTGTGGTAGAAACTATTGATAAGACATTATAAGATATAATAGGTAGTATATAACCTTTTTGGGGGTAAGGTTATTGTCTTCGATGCTGATTTTCGCCGCATACCACCCATCGTCTGTCGAGGGAAAAATTAGAAATGATCAATGCAAGCATTGTGAGGTCACCAGTCTGGACTTTCAATGCAAATTTTACCTTTGGAAATAAATATGCGGGCAAAAAATGATCAAAACTTGAACGACTTCCTTATACGATTTGGAAATGGAGCAGGACCATCAACCCATGATGATTTGATAAATCTGCCTATTGAAATTGTCCTCCATCCTCAACAAAATGAGATCCCCCAAAAGGCCCTCATTGACGTTATTTGCCCATCACTAGATATAAATGCCACCTTGCCAAACTACTTAACAGATCGAGTCATCCTTAAAACAACAAACGAACATGTTTACACACTCAATGCTAATGATTGAAACATGTCGAGGAGATTTAAAGATATTAAATAACTTTGATGAAGTTGTGGATGACACACACAACCACTAACATAAAGAACTCTTAAATTCTTTGATGCCAAATGACTACCTCCTATATAATGAAACTTAAACCAAATTTTATAATTATTCTTCTACCCAATATAAATACATCTACTAGTTTTTGTAATGGCATAATAATTTTATACAAAGATTCTTCTGATAATGTCATCTTCTTGGTAAATATTTATAATTTTTTACACATAATTAGAATATAATATTTGTATTTTGATCTTCATTTGACATGGAGAATGCTGACTTAAATGATGACAACACCTGATGTCCTAGTTGAGCAATACCAAATGAACAATAATCTCCAGTGACTTGAAACTAAATGGAAAATAATTTGTCAAGTCTTGTGTAGAGCAACCATTGAGTTATACGCCAATGCAAGAGGGTCAGGAAATATATTGAAACTAATATTGGCAGATGAGGAGGTTTGAGATCTCTTAGTTTTTCATGTAAACGTTCAATTATGGTTCAAATCACACCTACTTTATTTATCCGGCTGAAATTAAACCCACGGGGAACAAAAATCCAAGCATTTATATGGAATAATGATATAACAAGACTGAACGAGACAAAGATTTACGTGGTTCCACCATGAATGGCCTACGTCCACGGGGCTGCTGCCGTGTTCCATTAGAATGATGAGAGAGTTTTACATGAGAGTATTTCTCTAGCTTCTAAGCCCTCTTTCACAATGGGGGGTGTCCCCTTTATATAGAGTTAGGGGTTACATTAGGGTTACAAATATGGAGGAGTCCTATCTTCGTGGAGTTTGATTTGACTCAGATATTGCTCCTCGGTCTTCTCATTCATCAAGGACTCTAGTCGTCCTTATCTTGTTGGAGCATCCATTGCTCGCCATCTTGACTGGGGTGCTCGCCATGTGTCATGCTATTATGCAGGCATTTTTATTGCCCCCACAATAGCCCTACATGTCGCAGTTCAGATGAGTTGATTTCGAGATGAGGTGGGAGCTGGTCCATAATCTTTTTTAAGCGTGTGTAGTTGTCGATGTGGACTGAACTGGTGTTCTTTGAGTCGTTATTCAACTTTTAAGCCTTCTCTGGTTATTCTTCTTGCCTTTATAGGTTTTTAGATGAATGCTTAGCTTGAGTTGAGAGACGCTCAGTTGATATGGGAACCGGACTCGAGAGTGTCGAGTTGCTTACGTACCCTCCTGAGATCAGGTCGAACGTAGTTCATTGTTCTGTTTTATTGCATGGCCCAATTCGTAAGGCCGACCACAGGCCTGTTCAGAATTCGCTTGCTGAGGCTTTCTCGAGCATGCATCAAGTTTAGTGCATCTCCCTGTATTTTTGATCTTATATGGTCTATTTGGTAAGGCCGACCACGGGCCTATGTGTCGAGCCTTGCTCGAGCACGTACCTAGTCGGGGTAAGACCTTGCATTAGGCTTTTTATATGGTCCAATTGGAGAGGCCGACCACAGGCCTATGTATCGAGGCTTGCTCTGGCATGTACCTAGTCGGGGTAAGACCCTGCATTCGGTTTTTTATATGGTCCAATTGGAGAGGCTGACCAAAAGCCTATGTACCGAGCCTTGCTCGATCATGTACCTAGTAGGGGTAAAACCCTGCATTAGGTTTTTCATATGGTCCAATTGGAGAGGATGACCAAAAGCCTATGTGTCGAGCCTTACTCGAGCATGTACCTAGTAGGGGTAAGACCCTGCATTAGGTTTTTCATGTGGTCCAATTGGAGAGGCTGACCAAAAGCCTATGTGCCGAGCCTTGCTCAAGCATGTACCTAGTAGGGGTAAGACCCTGCATTAGGTTTTTCATCTCGTCCAAGTGGAGAGGCTGACCAAAAGCCTATGTGTCGAGCCTTGCTCGAGCATGTACCTAGTAGGGGTCAGACCCTTCATTAGGTTTTTTATCTGGTCCAATTGGAGAGGCTGACCCAAAGCCTATGTGCCGAGCCTTGCTCGAGCATGTACCTAGTAAGGGTAAGACCCTGCATTAGGTTTTTCATATGGTCTAATTGGAGAGGCTGACCAAAAGCCTATGTGCCAAGCCTTGCTCAAGCAAGTACCTAGTAAGGTTAAGACCCTGTATTAGGTTTTTCATATTTAATATGTAATCAATATGCTTATTATACTTAAGCCTTTCTCGCAAGTCAATGTAATACCAATTTTGTTCACATTTTTCCATTTTCTGATGCCTCGCATGTAAATATCCGCCTATTTTACCTTTTAGGTTGTGCCATCATACTTCCTTAGGCCTAAAAGACGATGGCAAAAATGCACCTGGTTTAAAGGCCATCCACCCGTTTAGGATTTTAACCGACCAACATAGTTGGCGATCGACCTGAGTTGAATTTTGCCTAGGGATCCCTCGTAGGGCTTTCATTGTTGCTGGGGCAACTCGTGAGGCCATTTATGTTGGGAGATGAGAAAGGCCCGTGGACTTACTTAATTTAATGGGAACAAGTAAGAAGGCTGTTGTAATTAAATCAAGCTTAGTCTCGATCGTCATTTGAAAGGCTAATTCCGGTGGTAACCATGTTGGCATCCATCCTGAGTTGGCCTCTTCTATTTTGCTTTAAATGTTGCAGTGAATCTATTCACGTGTCATCGTTGCCATGGAGCCCCCAATCGGGCTATGAAGAGAAGACTGCCCGACCGTCCATCGAGTTATTTGGTCTATATAACCGAGATGATAAGTGTGCCCGATCGTTCCTCGGGGATTTGTTGTGTTGAAGAGTGTAGCGTTGATCGTTCGTTGAGCTGGATATAATTAAGGATTGTCTTGTTCATATAGCTCCATGTAATATATCGTTCCTCGGGGCACACTTGTTCGTCGACCATGCACAGTGGTTCCAGTAAGTTGTGGAAGACTCCATATAGCTCGTGCACCTAAAGAAATTGATATGAATTCAAAGCATCTTTGGGCAGAAATGTGTTGATTTGATATGGCGTTCAAGAAACGCTGTTCCTCTGGAGTGGATATCTTAGTGCTGATGATACGTTAATTCGTTGCCTAGTGATCGCCGATCACCATGGGTTGTTTGACTATGTTGCTTGATACATTCAGGGTGGCCTAGTGTTGTTATCAACATGTTCTGCTCGTTGACTGTGATCTTACTGGATATGTGACTTCTTGCATGTTGGATTTGTCCTTGTTTATAAATATAGCTGATCGTTGCTCTCCACGCTGCTTGATGTGTTATTAGATCTTTGTTATACAGATCGCCCAACTTCTCATTCACCGAAGTTGAATTAAATAAGAATTGTATTTCCACACTGTCCATTGGAGATTGAGACGTGATCACATAATATCGACTACCATCGAAGCTGAGGGTCTGTCGAGGCAAAATTGCAAAGGATCTAGTAGATGTTGCGGACGATCCATGCTAGAGCATCTGCCGGAGCATTGATAAGATAAATGATGCTTGAATGCCTGTCAAGGTAAAAATTGTAGAGGATCTGGTAGATGTTGCGAGTGATCCATGCTCAAGCATCCGTCTAGGCAAAAAGGACCGAGCAAGTATTACGAATGATCCATCTGTCGGGACTGAATATAAGAATTATCTTGAACAACCATTTGTTGGGAATAAAATGCGACGTGTGTAGAAAATATCTTCAGGACTAAATATATAGAAATATTTTGTCGATCATTTACCGAGATGAACCTTGAATATGCCTGAGCATTCTTCAGGTCAAGAATCATAGAGCCAGATAATAAATTCTGAAATTGAAGAAATATCAATGTCCGAGCATCCGTCGGTTATCACAAATAATATTGCCAAAGCATTTGTTGGGCCCAAAGTGGTGTAACGTGCTCGACAATCCGTCGGAGCATTAACAAAATAAGTGGTGCATGGCTCGTCTGCCAGGGCAAAGTTGTACATATTCGAGTAAATATAAAGAGCGATCCAATCTCGATCATCTATCGGTGCATTAATAAGATTTCAAGGAGCTTAAGATTGTGGTCGAGCATTCGTCGGGACTGAATCTTGTACTTGTAGAGGTTAATAAGTTGCTCGACCATTTGTCGAGGCTAATTCAAATAGAATTTATCATGCAATTCGTTTATTCAGTCAAGGGATATATGATGTGTATCTGCTCGTCCATGTGCCGAGGAAAAGATTTCATAGTATTGAATGAATGAATGATCTTATAGTTTTTATGATAAAATCTCACGAGGATGGCTGTGCCCGAGCATCCGTCGGGGCTACTCTAAGTATTAGTAAAAATATTACACCCACCATAAATTGGTATAACCAATAACAACTAGATGACAATATTGAAAATTAACTGATCGATTAAATGACATGAGTGCTCTATAAGTGCACCCCACTATTTATGTGAACAAAATAATTGTAATAAATTTGAATAAAAGATGCAAAATTTGTCAAATATATCCAGATGTACGACATAGGAGTTAATTTGGAATTTCTGCAAATAGCTCTAAGCAAATACTCAATCGTAAGTCTGTTTCAAAAAATTATTTTCACAGAAAATTTGTGTAGTGACAATTGTGAAGCATGCAATATAGATAGCCCCTGCTAACAAATTTATGATGATAAAAACCGTGAGCCTAATTTGTGAGCAAATAAATATTATGAGACAGAAACGAACAATGCACGAATAAATGTGCGTATCCATCAATTGGGGTTGTGCTAAATATAAGGATTATCCTGACCAACCATCCATTGTGGATAAAATGCGACTTGTGCGGTAAATATCTTCGGGACTAAATATATAGAAATATTTTGCCGATCATCTGTCGAGATGAATCTTGAATGTGCCTGACCATCCTTCAGGTTAAGAATCATAGAACCCGAGCTTCAATCGGAGTAATAATAATTTTGCCCAAGCATTTTTTGGGTCTAAAGTGTTATAGTGTGCTCGACTATCCGTCAGAGCATTGATAAAATAAATGGTGCCTGGATAGTTCGTCGGGGAAAATTCGTACAATACCGAGTAGATATAGTGAGCAATTCGTGCTTGAGCATCTGTCGAAATTTGACGAGATTTCTAAGAGCTTAAGATTATTGTCGAAAATCTAGTATGCGGTTGCTCGACCACGTGCTGAGGAAAAAATTCATAGTACCGTATGAATGTAATGAATGATCCAATGATTGATACAAATCCACTGAGACAACCGTGCCCGAGCATCTGTTGGCGCTGAGCTAAATAACCAATAATCTCCTTTTGTCGAAATTAAATAGTTGTAGCCGGATGATAATACTGAAAATTAAATGATCGAATAAATAACATGAGTCCTCTATAAGTGCACCCCACTATTTATGTGATCAAAATAATTTGTAATAAGGTCGTATAAAAAGTACCAATTAAAATCATTGTAATAATTCACATGGTCCCTCAAAAAATTTCCAGACGGACAGAGCAAAAATTGATCAAATATACTCCAGATGTACAACATAGGATTAGATTCAGAATTTTTGCTAAAATTATTTGATGTCCAAACAAATAATCTAATATAAGTTGGTTTTAAAAAAATTGTTTCCTCGTAGAGCTTTATAAAGTTGCCAATGGAGGAAGAACCCTTAAAATAACAATTTCAATGACTTTTTTTAAAACCTAGTTGGACTTGTGCCCCAAATAGATTACAAATGTGTTTATTAAAACACATGGAGGGTATGCTGAGCTGATGTCGGGCTCGTCCTATCGTCGACCAGCTGATGTGCTCGTCACTGCCGCCGACCAGCTGACGTCGTGCTCGTCACTGCCGTCGACCAGAAGATGTCGTGCTCCATAGACTTGGGAAATAGACTTGGGGGATGCTCGTCAATGATATCTGATGTCTTATTCTCCACATAGATAGTTGGTACTGTAGACCAATGGCAACAGTAATCAGCAAGCATTTATCCCGACAAAGTCAAAATCGTCAAAAACCAAAGTGGTTTTCTGTTGTTATCCTTAAATATCTGCCGCCGACCAGATGATGGTGTTCCGGCGAAGATCGATTGACCTCCACCTATGTTAGCCGCCAATAGGTCATAAAACTACTCGGACTCCACCTATGTTGATTGCCAATAGGTCACGAACTATTTGGGCTCCATATCCGGGATTTTGACTTTTTCGAGCTGGTTTCACAGCTGCCGATCAGAGGTAACGGTCCGGCGACCTTGATGTCCAGTTATCTCTTCTGGAATGATTGTTGTGTGAATGTTGCTTCGTCGAGGTTCTTCGTTAGTGGCACACGAAGACCGACCAACAGGCAGCGGCTCCGATCGCAGGCCGGAGACGAATTAGAGAGGATTAGAACAAAAATTTGGGCGTTAGGCTGTGATAGCCCCAGGTGGCAAGTCGGGGACGACAGGAGGTCGCTGGTTGAAAATCTGTTCGCTGGCTGATTACCGACCAGGAAGGTATTTCGGTAACCTTATTCTGTGGTCTATACTCTTGCTGATAGTGTGAGAATTGTTTTGTAATGGTCGCCAACCTTCACACCTTGCCGCAGGCCACTAATCAGAAAATCCGGTGCCCAAGGCAGATATATCGGATGAGATAACTACATGTTCTTCGTGATTACACCCTCTAGGCACAAATCGAGTAGATGGAGATTGAAATTCAGGACTTCTCGTGTGTTCCAAACTGTATATCTTTGTGAAAACATATATGTTGAGATAATTCCCTTCAATATGTTTGTAAACATGTGGTCAAAATCTATCATGAGAGAGAAACCTTTTAGATGGTTACCCCTGCCCGAAAATTTGGGATATGGGAATCAAGATATGATGTAGCCCAGTAAATAAACGTGTGTGGCCAGGAGTTTCTCAAGAGAGTCCATATATTTGGAGAGTCTTCATAGACATCTTGAATACACAGAATTTCATCTGAAATAAATAATGAAAGTTGTCTAGAATCAAAACTGTTGTGCAAATTTGGAGATACATAAAAATTGAATACACAGAATGAATGAATACAAATATGCAAAGAATCGTGCATCAATAAAACGATGTTTATAAAAAATATATAATCATTCATACAGGGATAAAAAAAGTAAACTTAGCTCTTGATTATCGTTCGTGTACACCATGAGGTCGCAACGTAAATCTCCATCTCGTAAACAGGAAGGAAAGACTTTTTGTGTCGATTCCCACAGACGACACCAATTGTAGGTGCAAAAAATCTCACCCATAGGGGGTGCCAATTCATCACAATACAAGCATAAAAATAAATATGAGAGAGACAAAGATTTACGTGGTTCGACCATGAATGACCTACGTCTACGGGGCTACTGCTGTGCTCCATTAGAATGATGAGAGAGTTTTACATGAAAGTATTTCTCTAGCTTTTAAGCCCCTTTTCACAATGGGGGGTGTCCCCTTTTTATAGAGTTAGGGGTTACATTAGGGTTACAAATATGGATGAGTTCTATCTTCGTGGAGTTTGATTTGACTCAGATATTGCTCCTCGATCTTCTCATTCATCAATGACTCTAGTCGTCCTTATCTTGTTGGAGCGTCCGTTGCTCGCCATCTTGATCGGGGTGCTCGCCACGTATCATGCTATTATGCAGGCATATTTATTACCCCCACAACTATTATAATGGTAAAAGGAATGACTGAGGCTTATTCTACCGTTCACAATAAAATAGAGCTTTCGTTAAATTACTACACAGAGGTCGCCGATACGGAAGACACCTTCATATTCCCTTCATTATATACAATTTCACCCCGTTTGGGGAGGTGTCCTTACAATCAAAAGATTATAACACTCATGGTAACTCCTATTCTACTCTTCTTCAGTTACTAAAAAGACCCCTCCTTAAACTCACTAATTTTTTCGTTTTCCCACTACAAACATACTCGCTTTTGTAATGAATGTGAAACCAAGGAGGATAATTACAAAGGCATTAAACTTCATAAAACAAAAACTACAAGATATAACACTACGAGATACAAAGTAGGCCTACTACATTACACCCATCTCTTTATTACTAATCCTCCTACCTTTCTCTTTATTACTACATATAAATTACACATTACACTTACTCTTAACTCACATTACTTATTTCTTCATATTCATATCTAATATCCATGTTTACTCTGAGATTTTAATCACTTAAATTTACTTTATAGGGAGACCTAGCTAAGAAGCCAACATCTGAGTGACTTGCCTACAAAATTTCTTGTAATAGCCATTTCTCCGGATACAATATATTCTAAATAAGGCAAATGAAAATATTTTTCATTCCTATACAATAACTACAAGATATCTTATTCCTTAAATTTATACTTTCTTCTGAACATAGGAGTATAAATTGAACAGTGTTTCAAAGATTACCATTCAAATTAACCCAAACACCAATTAGGCGACAAAACTAGAAGAATAATTCAATAATAAACTATTTTCTATGCCATTTAACTTCATGCACAGTTACATTCATTTATACTAATACAATATAGGTTGTCTATCTCCTTAGCATCGCCACAAAAGGAACTATTTACTGTGCCATCACAGAAAACTATAAAAGATGGTGAAAACATGACTATTCGTGACATCATAAAAGGAATTCCAACAAATATTTACTTAAGTTTTTAAAATTTTCAATTACATATTATACCGTACTCAATTTCATGTTTGGACAACATAATCTATTTTGCTCATACAACGCAATGATTATGGAAGTCGGAGATAAGGAAAATCCATGGTACGATGCTTGCAATATCTGTAACACGAAGGTCATTGTTATTGATGGAATTACGACATGCTTAAATTGTGCTTGCTCTGATGTGAAATACAACTATAGATAAACTCACACATTTTCAACTTTGCCTAAAAGATTACTCTAATATATATATTAACATATTTTGATTTATACCTAAACAAAACAAAAGGTATTTACTTCAACTGTTAGTCCAAGACGAGTACGAAAAAACAACTATCACACTTTTTGACGAGGCAGAATCTTTCATAGGGTGCGCAATTCCAACTTCATCGATTTGAAAGAAGAGTTACAACCATTCATAATAAAATTTTTATTTGGTTTAAATAACTTCTATTTATAATTTATTATTTCCATATTCTTATTATCCATAAATAATAACTTCAACCACACAGTATTTTTAACACCCCGCCTATTATAACCACGGTTGATCAGTCCTTCATTAAAATAAACAAGAATCCCATCTGGTTCATTCTTAGCATCACTGTCGAAAAACATTTTAATTACTAATCACCTATGTTAAATTAAGCGTGTGTTAAATTTTTTCTTCATTAATAATAACATTATGAAATTAAATAGAGTGACCAAACCATCCCAAACATAAATAATACTATGAATCCATCACAAGATAAATAACCAAATAAATAATACCGAATAAGCCACCAGTTCTTAATACAAAATCCAATTATGTGCCTATGAAATAAAACTGAATCCAATAATACATATTTTGATACAAATGAATAAATGAAATAGCTGAAGGGTGACATGCCCAAATGAAATAACTGAAACTGAGTTATACTCTAGGAATGGGGCAACAAAAATGTCTAATTCAAATCCTTCAAGCATCCACAAGTGCTGCAGCTACACATCCCTGGAACAGATCGTTAAGTTTGGCGTACCTGTGGCTGGACACCTAAAAAAGGTTTTTGAAAAAAGAGAAAAAATAGATTTGACCCGGGTCAGAGCCCGAGAAAACCTTTTTAAAAATATTTAGCAAGCATTTAAATCACAGTTTGAAAGCAGTTATTGATTACACATGTTAATTCGCGCACACTCCCTTGAGTTCCCTACCTATCATCTAATGTGCATACCTAACGTCTCCTACTTATGCCACCTAGTTATGATACCTTGCTTGACTAGACCTCATAAGTATCTAACCAACCACTATTAGGTTTATCCCACTCGTACCGCCCATACAGTACGCTATAGTATACCTTTAATTATAATCAAGTTCTTTATTGGGTTTCTCTTTAACTCCCCCGTACCACCCATACAGTACACTATCAATTAACTAATAATTAACTTGTCTCGTATGTTATTATTAACCATAATACACTTGGGGCCTCTTTGAAATTCTTCATTTTGTTCATGTTCTACATTCTTGATTTTTTAAAACGTACTCTCTGCTTATATTTTGGACTTAAATCATGTTCAAACTGTATTTCTTTTCAGTTGCACATGAATTTATGTTGAGTACATTAATTTTAACGTATTTACCAATAAAGTATACGATTAGTATGAATTTCTGAGGTGGTAATGAATCTTTGTACTTATAATGCCTTGTTCCCTATTTTTAATGCTTATATTGAATACCGAAAATCGATCCCACGTGCGACGCACATGTGCACGCCTAATTTTATCTAAAAAACCCACAAACTACTCTCATCTTCTTTATCTCCCCATCTCAGATGAAAACTTAAATGTTCTCTCTCCCCCCTCTCTCGCTATATATATATATATATATATATATATATATATATATACAGTCCGGCTCTTGTGCGGACTAGTCCGCATTTTAAGAGTGCGGACCGAACATGTGTCACCTGGCAGTGAGTCCAGAAAGGATAGAGACTGTGACTATAATTTCAACGATAATTTCTAGGCGCATCGTTAGGTGACACATTGATAATACGCAAATATCGCATATTTCATCCTCCGAACGGACGCATTTTAGCCCCCTCGGGTATCTTATTCCCTATATTTATGCTCGTTAACCAGACAACCTCGTATTTCTACGTTAACATGTTTTGCAGGGGTTAATTAAGCTTTTGTAGGTAATTGGATGCTAAGTGTGAACTTCGGACGCGTTCCGCTCTATTTTCGTACACAACCGCACGTTCAAGGGCATTTTAGTCATTTTACAGATTGGGCACCTGGCTCAACATATTCATGGAAGTTGTATCCCTCCTCGCAAGCTTCGCGTGGCCGCAAACGGTGCGCAATTCCGATTCATAACGAAGAAGTTACGGCGATTTCAGCGGAGGAAAAATAAGGAAAGCAAAAGAGGAGAAGAGAAGGAGAAGGAGAAGGAGAAGGGAAGAATGCAGTGTGCTGCTGCCTGGCCAAGACCTGCTTGATCGATCGATCGAGACTGGGGGTCGATCGATCGAGCCTTCTTATTTTTGCCACGATTTACACTGTCGATCGATCGACCACAGGGGTCGATCGATCGATCCCCTGTTTTTCAGCAGATATTTTCATTTCTTTTCTTTCTTCTTTTCTTTTAATCCAACTTACTATAAATACAATTTTTGTTGTAATAAGAAGATATAGCAGTAGATACACGTTTTTAGGTTAGTTTAGCTTAGGGTTTGGGTGATTTGCTTGGTTCTTCTTCATTTCCTCTTGGATTGACACACTTTTGGGCTTGAATGTTGACTATTCATCATCCTCTCCATTAATATAGTTTGTATTTCTTCATTTCTTGCTTTCTAGTTAATTTACAAGCTTTCTAATTTAGGTTTACATGCTTTATTTACATGCTTTGATTACTTGCTTTGTAGTGTAATTTTACCGCGTTTATTTAAGGCTTTCCATTTATCGCGTTTTTAACATGCTTTCTAGGTAACTTAAATTAGGTTGTGTTTGAATTGAACTCACTCGGGTTGACGCGTTGCTTTGCTTTGGTGATGGAGTTTACGGGTCTATTTCGGGTGCGTTGTCCTAGTTATTATGCCTAGGAGATTTGACGGGGCATATCATGTATGTCTCGTGCTTACGACCTTTCGCGCGTAATTTTCGGGATATTTGTTGATGCCAAAATCTTATTAGGCTTTTATGACGATTTAGGGCGTAACAACCCTTGATTTAATTAACTGTCGAAACGAGATGCATTTGTAATAACTCGTCGACCCATTTGACCATTTTATACTAATTAACTCGGGTGAGGGATATTCGACGCAACCTATAGTTTTACTCGCTTTCATAATCTAATTTCAACACATTGCCTAGATTAACTTTTCCTTTTAGTTTGTAATCATCTTTTACACTTTTATTTTAGGAGTATTAAATCACTTAAATTCTAACAACTTGTCCCTGTGGATTCTCGATACCCGACTTACCGCTGTGCTTGCCTCGCAAGTGTAGTAGTAACTTAGGTTTTTGTATTGAGTTGGCAAAACGAAAACAACGATTAGCGTCTTTACACGCGCTACTTTTCGCCCCCAATCACACATGTTTGGTCCGCATTCTTAAAATGCGGACTAGTTCGCAGAAGAGCATTATTATATATATATATACTAGTGTGTGCCCGTGCCGATGGCACGACGGTAAAGTTACCACCAGACCAAAAAAAATATTTTAAAAAATAAAATAAAATAAAATAAATTTAATAGCATGAATTTAAAAAATAAATTTAATAGCATGTATTTAAAAAATATTAGTATAATAGTATAATGGTATAATTGTGACAACCCGGATATAATTATGATAAATTATATTTAAATTATGCTCACCTTATGTGATATAAATAATGTGTTATTAGTATATCTAATGTTAAGTGATTATGGTTAGTATAATCCTACTTTCATAAATCATGAAATGTCGAATTATGTACAAACACAAAATTTTGTTATTTTTGGTAGAAATGTTCCTATTGGAGACTAGTTTTGACCCTTATAATGTAACAATTGATTCAAGGTGAAAACTATATAGTTGTAGATATATGAGTTAGGTTTGCAACACAGCAAACGGTACATCAAAGGGATGTCCGAGTAAAAAGTTAGGCTGAATTTATGAACAAGGGGCAAATTTTCCATTCCCTTTAAGTGGTAAATTGTCTTTTAGTAAGACAAATGTTTTAATTTGATTGGTTGGGATGGGAGGTAGCCTTGTCCGACCTAAAACTCTTCTTATAACCTATTTCTTCAACAAATAAAACCCTAGGTTCAGTTTGAAGAGTGTTTGGCTTGAGGAAAGAGAAGGTAGAAGTTAAGGAAGAAAAGATTACAAGAAAAAATAGGAAAATACCAAGAAAATCCTTAAAGTGTTTCCAAGGTATAGTTATGTGATTAGTGTTGATGTAAAAAACTAGACTTGTTCTAATTAATTAATTAATCACAGATAAATATGAAATAAAAAATAAGACAAAGGATTTTTAAAGTGGTTCAGCCTTAAGAAAATGGCCTACGTCCACTGTTTTGTATTGCTGGGTGTTTTTTTGCCTTAATCTTGATGATGATCGTAAATGATCAATTCTCTCCTCCCCCGTTATGGAGGGGATTACAATGCATTTATAGCCCTTGGGCTGTCAATATGAATAGACAATGCGCCGTTATTTAATAGACGTATACATATGTACATAATAAGAATGTTCATTGAATCTGTTATTGTCGCTTGATCTTCTTGACCAGATGCTCTGCACGCTAAGTAGCTCGGTATGCCAAGTAGGTCAGTAGGCTAAGTAGCTCGAGGGCTGAGTTATTCGGCACGCTATGTTGCTCGTGCAGTTGAGTTGTTCGGTGAATATATATATTTGCCACGTAGGATGACACGTGTTGTCATATAATTGGTCCACATCATCTGACTAATTTTTGTCTGAACAGAAGCCCCCAATGTTTCACAGTTGAGGTTAACTATGAGAGTGTGGAACATTATGCCCATAAGTTCCTCGTACGTATTTTACCCAGTCTTGTTAGATTACAGATCTCCAACACTTAGGAAATTTTCCCTTTAGTCTTGTCATTTGAGCGCGAAATGGCAAATTTGTAAATATTTTGAATCTTCAAAAGACGCTTAGGTATTTGCGTCTTTTTCATCGTTTAGCCGCCGAAAACGCAATCGTCTTTTTTAGTAATCATTTCTTTTCTCGTTTCCCGATGTAGTTCATTTAACGCGCTAAAATTAGATCATCTTCTACTTTTTACTTTCAAATTTTCTAAACTCTTATCTTCTTACTCTATCCTTGTACTGTCGTTCTTTCTATCATTCGCCTTAGCAGATTTCTAAGTTTTTCCTGTAAGAACTTCTTCCTTCTTCTTTCTTTGCTTTTATCCACCTTGGTTTATCTTGTTGAGTCATTAGATAAATTCTGGGTGGATTTTACTATTCCCTCTTGGGTTATTCTAGAGGATCCTCCTTGCCCCTCTGATTTATTTTCTTTAGCTGTGGGACACTGGTTTCCCTCCATTTTTGTAGCGGAATGTGGTTTTTCTTTTCCGTCGAATCCCCTGTGTTTGGAGTTTTGCCAATATTTTGATATTGTTCTCGCAAGAGTAGCTCCAAATACATGGAGGGTAGTTAATGGCGTATATAGGTTGAATCAAATACGCGAAACCCGCTTAGGAATTCCTGATATTATGTATTTATTATAAATGGGTTACTAGTGATACTACGTTTTATTTAAAAACTAGGTTTTCCAATAGAGCTCTAGTGGTCAATCTTCCCGATTCTAATAGGGATTATTTTGATCATGGAGTTGTGATGAAAAAATGGCAACACATTTGAGGGAAATGATGTTTACCAAGGTCCCAGATGTCCACTTTATGGCAATGAGATAGGTTGTTTTTATTTTGCTTCCAATTTAGCTCTGTTTTTGTTCGATAAAATGTGTCACTGACATGTACGTTTTTATTTTACAGCTGATAGCAAAAGGAAACCTCCAAAAGAAAGGGACGTAAATATAAAAAAATTGGCACTTATCTAGGGTTTGCATCAGTCCATTAACGGAGAGCACGTGAGGTCTGCTTCCTATTTGTTGAGATACAAGAATACTACTTTATCTTTTATTGCTCGACCGCTTGTTCCTCCAGTGGTGGTTGATCTTGATCAAACACCGACTTCTCCAATAATTGTAGGAAAATTTTCTTCTAACTTGGGTACCTCTATTGCTGATTTGATGACGAAGTAGAGGAGAGTACCCGAGTTCTTTACCAAGTCCGCTCTTGGTACTGAAGGAGCGAAGAAGAGCAAGTACGACGTTCCAGCTGATGGAACTAAGAAGAAGGATGCTGTTCCTCCTACCAAAAATATCAGCAAGGAGCCCCTTGTTGCCCCAAAAGAGGCAGCACCTTTGATTGAAGCTGTTGTCCCAAAAGAGACAGCACCTTTGATTGAAGATGCTCCTTTGAGGAGGTTAAAGAGGGGTCTTGCTGAAAGGCCTGTAGATACTGTTTCCTAACCTTATAGAGTTGGGATTTCTTCTCTGGGGGCTAGTTTTCCAGCTGTTCTTACCCCTGACTTGGCCAAGAAATTGATCAAGTCAGGGACGTTGCCCGACTGCCGAGCTGCTGATACTTTAACTCCACGAGATAAGGTTGTCGATGTGGCAGCCCAACTTCTTGCATCAGTAAGTGGTCATTATACTTATCTTTTTAATTTTCCATTGCCGTGTTCATGCTCTGATTTGTGTTTTGCTTCTTCTTACAGTTTTTGGTGTGCTTCGACAATATCGTGGAGAATGATGAAGCCATTAAAGCTTCAACCTCATCCAGTGGTGTTGAGGAAAGTCTTTAGGGGAATCCCAACAGAAGTATGAAGAGGATAAGGTTTCTTGGGAGAAGAAGATTAAATCTGTTGAGTCAGCTCTACAACTAGCTGATATAGCTCGAAAGCAGGCTATGAATGCCTCCAAGGAAGCTAATGCTAAGCTTGAAGAGGCTGAATGGCGTAATAAAGAGCTTGAAGCGAAGGAGAAGTCTGTCGAAGAGCTTCTTAGAGAAAGAACTTCTTCGGAGAGAGCGAAGAGGTAAGTTGCTGTGAAGAAGTCCTTTAGCACTGGCTGGGAAAAAGGATGGAATGATGACTTAGCTTCTATCTCTTTCCAGATGGAGTATGCAAGTTTGAAATACTTCAGATATGGATGGGTAGCAGCTTTGAAGAAGTTGAATGTCGCTGAGGATTCTGAACTGTTTCAGGAACCCATAGCCCTCCTCCTACTGTTAAAGAAGAAGAAGATGAAGCTGCATCTGATGAATATTCTATGGTGATAGTAGAGCAAACACCTATTGCTACCCTTACTCAATCTTCCGAGCAATTTGAGTAGGCGATAACTTTTATCGAGCAACCTCAACTGCCGTCCGAGCAAGCAACTCCTTTGTCCAAATCGACTGAAGATGTTGTAGGAAATAAGGAGAAGGTGTAGAGTTGTTCGACTCTTTAATTATGTTATTCTTTTATTTTTCCCTTTCATTGTAACTTCGGTTATACTTCCTCCTATGATTAATAAAATGGACTTTGTTATCTATTATAAGTTTTCTACTTTACTTGCTCGACATGTAGTTACACTGTTGTTAACTGATTCCTATGTGGCCTTGCTAGTTTGTTGCCAGGATAGAACTCCTGTCAGCTCATGATACAGAGTTGATGAAAAAATGTAAAGTGTCTGGTCATACAGATTTTACTGAAGCTGAAATCATTAATATCCTTGGACCTAATGCCTCTGAGCGAACAATTGAGGCTTATCAATATTTAAAGTGTCTATTTGATCGAGCTGTAGCTAATAATGCTGCTTACTATGAAATGATTAAATATGTTCAAGGGATGATCGAGGAGCTTCAGCTTCAACACAAAGAAACTACTGCACTTCTACATGAGGGGTATAAGAAGAAGTATCAAGAGCTGAGTGCTGATCGGGGTTATGACAAGTTTCTTTCATCCCATAAAAAGAGAGAGGGTGTTATTAAACTTGAAATTGAGGAACATAGGAATATTTCCAAGTTGTTGGAGGAGGAAAATATTGCCCTGCGAGACGAAGTGAAATAACTCAAAGTTGCTGCCTCTTCTTCTTCGGGTGCGCTGGTCCCAGTCAATGATGAGGGCTTTTCATTTTTAAAAACTGAAAATGCTGCTTTGAGAGAAGAACTGGAGGCTTTGAAACAAGCCAGACCTACATCCTCCTCACGGGGTAGAGCTAGAGCTGGTCAAAGAAGTATTGAAGAGACTAGGACTCAGCAAGCCTTAGCAAATCAGGCTACCCAGATGAGAGCAAAAAATCAAGCCTTAGCTGAAATGTCCTAAAAAATTCAAAATCTGACCGACCAACTCTCCAACCAGAGTTTTACATTGGAAAGTAAAATAAAATTGGTGAAGAAACTTCATGAGCAGCTTGAGAGATTAACTTATTAATTTCACAAACAACTTAGAGAGTTCTGGATGGGGGATACAATGAAGCTCTATGCCATCTCGATGCTCGGTTGAAATAAGCAAATAATGAGGGATACAAATAGGGATGGTTGAACGAACTGACTATGATGAAGCTTGAGAAAGGAAATTCTTTATGGGATTGGTATGAGCCTGGAGTACTTAATTTGCCTAATCCTCCCTTTAAACTGGATGTCAGCTGTATTCCAGTTCGTGTCATTCCTAGGTGCTTGATCTTCAGGTAACTTAGTGATTACCAGCTTCATGAAGAGTTTGACATAGCCCGACCTCAACTTCTACTTGATCGACTAAGTTCGAGCAACATCAGAATGCTATGAGATATGAATTTCATCAATTCTCCTTACGCGTTAGATGATCCTCCAGCTGGAATGGAACTTGTACCAAAATCTGAAGGAAAAAGTCTAATAAAATGGGAAATTTGTATTGAATGAAGAAAAGTTCATCTGTTGTAATTTTCTTTCATTGGAAATAATTATATTTAATGAAGAAAAAATTCATCTTTGTCCAATTTGTGTTTCTTGGAAATAATTTGTAAGATTTTGTCTTATCATATTATCTTTTGATGAGTGTGTATAAAGGGACAAATTATCCTGTTTTGGTTTATTTGCCTAGATAATGGAACTTTGCCCCATTTGCTGCCTAGTTGTAGTGACTTGTCACCCATAAGTGCCTAAGCAATGGAATGATTTTCATCCCATGGTCCTGCTTAGTTCTAGCAATCTTATCTAGATTACCTTGGTGCCTAGACAGTGGATGCCCCGTGAGGTCACCCATCTTCTTGCCTAGTTTTGGATGCCCCTTGTGTGATTGTTATGCCAATATTGTTTGCTAAATTTATTAATGCCTGGTGGTTGCTGATGTGCCGACCAACCGTAGCTGGTGGTTGTTGATATGACGACCAACCGTAGTTGGCGTAGTGTGAAGCACTAGTACTTCAAAAAAATTTAAACCAAAAAGAATATAGGGTAAATATCATTTTTATTCATATTTGAAATGCTGTGATACATGTGAATCTACGTTACTGATAATACTTGCGCAGGTGCTCCGCATTCCATGCATTTTTGAATTCTTCTCCCTCTAAGGTCTCTATTCTGTATGTTCCCGATCGAACAACTGCAATGACATGATAAGATCCATGCCAGTTAGCTTCCAGTTTATTATGCTTCTGAATTATTTTCTTGAGCACAAAATCTCCCTCCTTAAGATCACATTTCTTGACTCTTTTATTGTAAAATATGGTAGTCCTTTGCTGGCAAGCTGCATTCCTGATTGCCGCATCTTCTCTCACTTCCTCTAGCATGTCCAAATCTAGACGTCTCATCAATTGTCTTATAGGAGAGCTGAAATTAAGCACCCTGTGAGTGGGTAAGCCTAGTTCAGCTGGTATGACTGCTTCGCTTCCAAAGGCTAGCATGTAAGGAGATTCCCCAGTTGCTGTTCGGGGTGTTGTTCGATAAGCCCATAACACATAATGTAGCTCATTAATCCAATTCCCTTTCGCATCATCCAACCGTTTCTTTAACCCATTAAGCAGCGTCCTGTTCATCACTTCAGTTCGTCCATTGCTCTAAGGATGACCTGGTGCAGAATGGATATTCTGGACGTTAGACTGGTGACAATACGCAACAAACTCCTCATTATCAAATTAGGCACCATGGTCAGTGATGAAAGCATGCGGCAAACCATATCTGTAAATAATACTCTTCCAAATGAATTGGTAATCCCGTTCATAAGCCATGTCAATAAGTGGTTCGACTTCCACCCATTTAGTGAAATAATCAATAGCGACCACAAGGTATTTGAATCGTCCTTTGGTAGTTGGCAGAGGCCCGACCAAGTCTATTCCCCACATAGCGAATGTCCAAGATCAGGTAATTGGGGTTAATAAGGCCTGGGGAGTTCTTCGGAGGGTAGAAAAACGTTGACACTTATCACATTTCTTGGCATAAGCTGTACAATCAGCTCGCATAATTGGCCAATAGTAACCCTGCATCATTATCCTTTGCAGAAGAGTTCGTCCCGCCACATGAGCCCCACAAGACCCTTCATGAATTTCTTTTATCAGGTCTTTAACTTCTGATGGGTGCACACATATCTGTAGACCTTCTATTATACCCATTCTATATAAAACTCCATTATTCAATACATATCGATCAACTTTAAACTTCAGCCTCTTGGCTGCAAGTTGGTCGGTTGGTAGAATTCCTTCTTCGACATACGCCCTGATGGGATCCATCCAGGAAGGTCCCATGTCCAGAGTAATGAATCTCACCATCAAATCTTCATCAATGCTCCGATCTACTAATATCTCAATAGGAATCGTTTATCGTAGCTCAGTTCGAGTAGCTGAGGCTAACCGAGCTACAGTGTCAGCCTTCGCATTCTCCAATCTTGGTATTCAGATCACTTGTACCGCTGTAAAACTTGATACAATCTCCACAGTTTTGGCATTATACCTAGACATGAAGTCTCCCTCTGCATACAACCCAAGCATCTGATTTACAATTAGCTGCGAATCACTAAACATCGTAATTTGCTCTGCGTTCAGTGTTTTGGCTAAACTGAGGCCCACAATCATAGCTTCATATTCAGTTTCATTATTGGAAGCTTTGAACTAGAAATGAAAAGCATATTCTATATCCAATCCATCTGCGCTGTTAAGAATTATTCCAGCTTCGCTGCCTGTGGCACACGAAGAGCCATCAACATTCAAATTCCATATAGGTATACAATTATCAAACCCTTGGTCTGACAATGTTCTTTAATGGAATATTTTGTATTTCCTTTTATCATCTCCCAGCGCTTGGCTTTGATCGGTCACTATCCCCTCCGACAAATCTCCTGGTAGAAGTTGATCAAGGATAGCCTTTGATGCTCCTCTAACATCCATGGGTTGCTCTTCATTAGACCCCTACTGGTCGGAGGTATCTGGATAATTAAACTCCATAATAAAATCTACCACTGCCTGTTCTTTGAGCGAAGACCTTGGCTCATACACAATATCATACTCTCCTAGTTCCACCGCCCAGTACATCAATCTTTCGAATTTCTCCAGTTTGTGCAAAGCCTGTCTGAGTGGCATATCGGTGTATACCACTATAGTATGGGCTTGGAAGTACGGTTTTATCCTCCTGCTTGCCTCGATCAATGCTAATGCCAGCTTCTCCAACCTTGGATATCTAAACTCTCCTCCTCGAAATGATGTGCTTATATAATACACCGGTTTTTGCACTCCATCCTCTACTCTTATCAATGCTGAACTGACTGCATTTTCTGAAATAGCCAATTACAAATTAACTTTTCTACCATCACCGGCCTAGACAACAATGGGGGTGTCCCCAAATATCGCTTCAACTTTTGAAATTCTTTCTCACACTCATCATTCCACTCGAAAGTTTTTCTGAGTGTCTTGAAGAATGGGAGACATCTGTCCGTTGCTCATGAGACAAACCTGTTGAGAGTTGCAACACGCCCCGTGAGGCTTTGCACCTCCTTCTTCGTAGTTGGAGATCGTAGTTCCAGCAAAGCTTTAATCTTCTCAGGATTTGCCTCAATGCCTCGCTGATTCATAATATACCCGAGGAACATGCCTTCTCGTATGCCAAATACGCACTTAGTCGGGTTCAGCTTCATCTGATATTTCTTCAGCTGGTCAAAAGTTTGGCTCAGGTCACCTATGTGGTCAACGACTTTCTTGCTCTTAGTCAGCATGTCGTTGACATAAACCTTCATGTTTTTGCCGATTTGTTATGCGAACACCTTATTCATCAACCGCTGGTACGTAGCACCTGCATTTTTAAGACCAAACGACATAACATTATAGCAGTATGTTCCCATTGGGGTAATTAAAGAAGTACTCTCCTTGTTGTAGCCGGAATAAGCGTCCATGAAGCTTAGTAACTCATGCCCCGAGGTAGCATCTACTAGCTGGTCTAGTCGGGATAGAGGGAAATGATCTTTTGGGCAGGCTTTGTTGAGATCTGTGAAATCTACGCACATCCTCCATTTATTCTTCTTCTTTTTTACCATCACCACATTGGCTAACCAATCGGGATATTTGACATTCTCAATAAAAGAGGCCTTTTGTAGATTCTTGACTTCCTCATGAATAGCTTGGTTCTTCTCTGGTCTGGAGACTCTTCTTCATTGTTTCACCGGCTTGATCTCCTTATTAACATTGAGCTTGTGTCACAGGAAGGATGGGTCTATCCCCGGCATATCTTCGTGACTCCATGCAAAAGTTTGCTTTCTGTGCCTAAAAAATGCCACTAATTCTCGCTTTATTGACGGATCCAGTAAGGCACCAACTTAAGTAATTTGTTCTGGTCATTCGTCGTCCAGAATAACGTTCTTCGTTGCTTCTATGCCCTGATGCTTCACGAGATTTGATTCATCTCTAGGGTTCAATATCTCAATCTTTGTATCTTCAAACTCATCCACTTGGTAAGTGGTAGTCTTCTTTTTGGCTTCCTCTAACTCTTCTTGTTCGGCAGACGAATAGTAGCATTCCCGAGCTACTTTCTGGTCACCTTTCATAATTCCAACCCCAAAGTTGGTCGAAAACTACAAGCATTGATGTACTGTGGATGGCACTACTTCGAATTTCTTTAGGCTTACCCGTACCATGATTATGTTGTAGGCTGATTGGACGTTCTTTTCCATTACGAAAAAGCGTACTTTTTCTGTTCTGTAAGCAAGCCAGGTACTAATAAGCATGTCCAACTTGATCGTCCCAAGTTGAAAAACTTTTTCACCTTTAAAACCGAGGAGGGGCCTGTGATACGACTCCAACTGGAATAGTTTCAAGTTTAAACCATCAAAGCAAGGGTAGAACATGATGTCTGCTGAGCTACCGTTGTCTACCAATACTCTTGAGATGATCACATCCTTCATCCTCATATTGATCACCAAGGGGTTGTCGTGAGGATACAAGACACCTTCTAGATCACTTTTGGAAAAACCAATGACCAGTTTATCCTTGTTAACCTTCCTCAGGCAATCCTCTTTCTCCAGATTTGTTCGCTATATATAGGAGCAAGCTTAGGCCTCATTGAGGTAAGCTTTCCCTTCGGCAGTATGAGCTCTACCTCCTGTATCTCCACCTGTAATCACATTACATTTGAATGAGACAAAATGGATTGAAAATACCTCGTGTTCTGGTTGCCTTGGATTTTTGTGGAGGTCGGGATCATCCTTTGGATCATCTTCATGGTCCCTCTTCTTGTCATCTCTTGTTCAGCAAGGGGATTTAGACCTTTGCCTTGCTCTATCGTTAGTCTTCCCATCATTCTGGCGATCAACAAACCTACTCAATTTCTCTCGTCGAATGAGTGCCTCTATTTCATTCTGGAGAGCTATGCACCGCTTGGTCGTGTGGCCATAGTCTTTGTGGAACTCGCAATACTTGGACTTGTCCCTCCTTTCGGGGGCTATCCTTAACTTCTCTGGCCAATTGAGTTCTTCGCTATTTTTGATCTCCTCCAGAATATGATTTATATCCACCTTTAAGGGAGTATAATTTCCATACTTCCTCAAGTGCTCTATCATTTCTTTGCCTTTCGATTGCCTATTGCTCCCATTATGCGTTTGATCTTTCTTGTCAGACCTGCCCTCAACTTTAGTCTCCGCTTTGTTCTTACCATTTTTCTTTGCAGCCATAGCTTCTTCGGCGTTCATAATTTTGGCTACCTTAGCCATTAATTCCACCATTGATTTGGGGGGATCTTTAGCCAAAGTATAATACAACTTGTTTGGTAAAAGACCACTCATTAGAGTTGTGATTGTTGTCTTCTCCTCGTAGTCAATGACCTCAAGCTTCTTATTATTAAAACGAGTGATATAATCCCTGGTGCTCTCTCCTGCTTTTTGCCTTACACTCAACATGTGTGCTACTCTCTTGACTGGATTCACACCAAAACATAAATTTCTTATAAAGAGCTCTGCCAGTTGATGGAAAGTAACAATCTTCCCCCGAGGAAGATTGTTATAGCATATTTGAGCTGACCTGATGATGGTTCCTGAGAATGCCCTGCATCTCATCTCATCAGGAGCTGCATAGATATTGTCAGCAGCTTGGTACTGCTCTATGTGGAGGATAAGATCAGTTTTTCCGTCATACTTCGACGTAACTACAGGAGCTTTAAACTTCGATGGTGTGGGAAAATCCATAATTGCCTGTACAAAGGGTGATACCTTGACAAAAGTTCTTTGGAGAGGGTTCCTGGCCTTAGCCATTTACCCTAACCTATCTTCCAACCTTTGGATGGAGCCTTTCCAAGCGTCATTTCGAGCCTCTGATCTATTTTCCCGAGCAACAGATCGTGCAGAATTCTCCTCTTGAGATCTCTCTGTACTAGCGGTAGGGCGTGATTGGGCAGAACCTTCCCTTAGATCATTTGGTCGTTGAGAATTTCTCGATGCAATCCGAGGAGGATTTCTATTCCTCCTGGAGCCCAAACGATCGAAGGGGGAGACTCTACTTAACCTCTCCAGGGTGCTTGTTCGTTCTGGAGTTAGAGCGACAATTTCTTGAGAGTTCATGACTCTTATGGGAGATTTCTGCCCAGGTTGATAAGAAGGGTTGCTATACCTCTCAGTATGATGCGATTCAGTATGCCTGGACAAGGATACATGAGGGAACATAGTACGTCTGGATCTCGAAGACGGCAAATGAGTGTTTCTATGAACACTTCATTGGCCTGACTAGGCAGACATTGTATTTTGAACAGTTTGAATGAGTTATCACATGGTCTCCTGTATAGCTGTCTGTCCTTTGTCTAAGTTAGCCACTATTCCTATGAGATCCTGGAGAGTTAGAGGAATGGACGAATTCAGAGGAACCGCGTCATTATTTCTATTGCTAGATTCTAGGATCTCAGCCATGTATAATAAAGTTTTAGTGAAAAATGCTACATATAGTCATTCCCACAGACGGTGCCAATCTGTTGATGTAAAAAACTAGACTTATTCTAATTAATTAATCATAGATAAATATGAAATAAGAAATAAGACAAAGGACTAGCCTTTTTGGACCAAATGTAAGATTTAATTAAAAATGCTCCTCCTTCTCTTTAGAAACCGTCTAGCCAAAATTAACCCATCCCTAACCTCCACCCACCTAAACAGCGATGTCTAAACCTAGCCCTAGCATTAGGGCCACCCCAAGATACTATCCTACTACAGTTGATACTCCCAGTACCATGGTTTCCTCCACATCTGCTGGAGTGTCCACCATTAACCAACATGCCCAAACTGTGATTGTTCCTCGAGTTGATGAAGTCTGTGATGCTGCTATGAAGGGAATGGAAGAAGGCCAAATTAGTACTGTAGAAGACCATTTCGCAGCTACTCCCAATGGTGACAAGATGAATGAATTGGATGTGGAGAAAAGGGCATATGCCAATTTCATCGAAAGCATGGGTCTGTCTCATGACGACATAATGCACGCCAGGTATTCACTGAAATCTCCTGGTGAACAGATGGGAAAAAGTACAAACTGCCTAATAATTAAGGCTACCTCACCACTGAGGCAATCACTGGAAGGGGGAATCATTGGAAGCACAAGTGAAACAGAGAATGTTGGCAGAGGAATTAAGGAAGAGATGAAACAACCTAACAAATCGTGGAAGTCAGTCATCACAAGTAGGAGTGACCCTAAGAATGACCCTAAATTTATTCTCCAATACCACAAACCTACTATTGTTGATGATAGGATTCAAGTTAATCCCCCTATAGAAGTGGCTAAACTTGGGTACTCCCAGATGGAATGTTTCTGTGGGATTTTTTCTGGGTAAAAATCTTCCCTATTCTCTAGTTAAGAACATTGCCCATAGAATTTGGGATAAGCATGGTTTAAATAAAGTGATAGCCAATGATCAAGGACACTACATATTCATGTTTGATAACCAGAATAGTAGGGATGAGGTGGTGGAAAATGGGCCTTGACATTTTGTTGTTAATGCCATTATCCTGCAGAAATGGTATCCGGAATGCAACTTTGCTAAAGAAGATATTGAGAGAGTTCATGTTTGGGTCATGTTTCACAATGTCCCTATGCAGTTTTGGACTGCAGAAGGATTAAGCTACATTGCATCTACTGTTGGTGTTCCATTATATGCTGACTCTATCACTGAAGAAATGAGGAGAATAAGCTATGCCCGTATATGTGTAGAGATAAAACCTCAAAAGAAATTCCCCACAACCATTGACTTGAAAATGGAAAATGGGGAATTTTCTCATATTAAGGTTGAATATCAAGTAAAGCCTCACTCTTGCAGCCACTGCATCGCCTTTGGTCACACGACTATAAAGTGCACTAAGAAGTATAAGGGAGTGAGAGGGGAAACCATTCCTCCAAAGACAACTGTGGAAGAGCCCATCCATGATGGATGGAAAACAGTAGGAGGCAAAACAAAACCTGGTCTAAAGGACTCAAGTCTGTGCATAGCTGCTATTGAAACAACTCCCAACACTAACCTCCCAATGATTGAAGCTGCTACTGAACCAAACCCCATACCTAAACTTAACTCCCCCAAAACTACTTCCACCAACTCGTTTGAAGCCTTACTGGATATAGATTCTGAGGACTACACTGCGGAAATTACTCCTTTGCCTTCTGGTATTGTGCTAAAGATTAAAGCTGTGGATGAGCTGTCTACCAAAATCAAGACTGATGAATCTCCCCTATCTTCTAAGGGGAAGAAGAAGAAGAAGGGGGGGGGGGGGGGTACCAAACAACAATTCAAATGACCAAGATTGTGTCCTCGAACATTAGGGGTCTCAACTCCCCTCACAAACAACAGGAAAAAAAGAAGTTGATATATGATAATAAGTTAAGCCTTGTTTGTCTCCTTGAATCTAAAGTCAGAAGGAACCACATTGCCAAGGTGGCTGCCAGAGCTGCTTCTGGAATTGGAAGTATAGTCACAACTGCCCAGATAATGGTGGAGTAGCAAGAGTGATCTTAGTATGGGACCCAATTACGTTTGAAGTGGAGATTCTCTTATCCCATCCCCAAGCTCTTTTTTGTAAGATCAAGTGTGTGGGGGTCAATAAGTTTTTCTATGCAACTTTTGTTTATGGCCTTAATCTTCCTATTGAAAGGATTCCTCTTTGGAGTTTCCTTAGACAAAACCACAACCTCACAAACAATAGTCAATGGATCATTATGGGGGATTTCAACACTGTTAGAAACAGAGAGGATAAAAGTGGTAGGCTGGGAATTGATATTAGGGCTGCTGCTGATTTCAATAACTGCCTCTTTGAGATAATGATGGATGATATGCATGCCACGGGTCTATGGTTCTCTTGGAGTAACAAAAGTGATGGGATTGAGAATACTCAAACCAATTCCCTGATTCCCATGCCAACTACCTATGACCAGGTGTTTCTGATCATAGCCCCATTGTGATCTCTTTTCTCAATCAACCCAGCAAGCCAAAGCCCTTCAAATTCTTTGATTATTGGATGAAGAATGCTGGGTTTATGCCCACGCTTGTGACCTCTTGGCAAGAGGAATGTCAGCTATTCCCTATGGCTAAACTTTCTCACAAACTTAGAAAACTTAAACCTCCTTTAAGACTTATTAACTATAAGTTCTACTCCAATATCTCTGAGCGTGTGAGGATCACTAAAGATAATTTGGACCATATCCAGCGCTACCTGGACAGTGATGGTTCAAATAGCAGACTTAGGAAGGATGAACATGAGTGTGCTACTCTCTACAGCTCTTTACGCGCTGCTGAAGAAGCCTACTACAAGCAAAAGGCTAGAATCAATTGGCTGCAGTTAGGGGATATGAACACAAGCTTCTTCCATAATAAAGTAAAAGCAAACACCTCTAGAAGAAAAGTCTTGTGTATTCAGAATGAGAGAGGAGACACTATTGAAGGCATTGAGGCAGTGAGTGAAGAGGCCATAAATTTTTTCACTAATATGTTGGGGAGGAAGAGAAGGAGATCTACCACTATCCCTATGCTCATGAAAAGGAAGCTGAATCCTTCACAGTGGCCTAACCTTACAGCCCCCATAACTGATATTGAGATTAAAAATGCTATGTTCTCCATTGCCTCTAACAAAGCTCCTGGCCCTGATGGATTCAGTGCTACCTTCTTTAAGAAGAATTGGGATGTTGTGGGGGATGATGTGGTGGAAGCTATACATCATTTTTTTTAACCACAACTACTTGCCTAGACAATGGAATACCACCTCTCTTGCTCTGATCCCCAAAGTTCCTAACCCAAACACTATGGCTGATTTCAGACCCATAGCGTGCTGCAACACGATTTATAAGTGTATTTCCAAGATTCTTACCCTAAGACTCAAGCCTCTTATGCCTCAATTGATAAATGATAGCCAAGCTGCCTTTGTCCATGGGAGATCTATCACTGATAATATTCTCTTGCTGCAAGAATTGATGAGGAACTACCATAGGGACTCTAACACTCCTAAATGCACTGTGAAGATTGACATAATGAAGGCTTATGATTCAGTGGATTGGGAGTTCCTTTTTGACATCCTTATCCAAATCAACTTCCCTCCCAGGTTTGTTTCTTGGATTAAGGCATGTGTTTCCTCTGTTTGGTACTCTATTAGTCTGAATGGGACTCTAAATGGGTTCTTTGAAGGCAAAAGGGGGCTGAGACAAGGAGACCCCCTCTCCCCCTTTCTTTTACTTATTGTGATGGAGACCCTCTCTTGTATTCTTGATAAGCATGCAAGCAGAGATACCTTCATTTTCCATCCCAAATGCAAAGAAAATAAAATTAACCACCTGTGCTTCGCGGATGACCTGGTGGTATTCTGCAATGGTGATACCCAATCTGTGGAATGTGTTAAGGATGCGCTTGAGGAATTTGCTGATTATAGTGGGTTACTCCCCAATCTGGCTAAAAGTAATTTTTACTGTTCTGGAGTGAATGCTGAAATTATCAGCTCTATGTCTTCTTCCATGGGCATCTCCCACCAGCAACCTCCTTTCAAGTATTTGGGAGTCCCCCTCATCTCTACAAGACTAAAGCATGTGGATTGTATGGATCTTATTGACAAAATTACTAATAAAGTCAAGAGCTGGACCACTAGATTCTTGAGTTATGCAGGCAGATTGCAGCTTGCAATTTCTGTCCTGTTTAGTTTCCAAATTTATTGGTCTTCGATCTTTATTCTGCCTAAAAGTGTGGTGAAGGCTATTGAGCAATGTATTAGAGAGTTCATATGGACTGTCCCTGAGCTCAAGCACAGTGGAGCTAAAGTGGCATGGGATGAGGTCTGCAAGCCTAAAAAGGAAGGGGGTCTGGGAATAAAGTGCCTGACTCATTGGAACAAGGCTGCAATTATGAAAAACCTTTGGAACCTCTTCAACAAAAAGGATAGTCTTTGGGTCAAGTGGTGTCATACTTATAAGATAAAAGGGAGAAGCATATGGGCAATCACCATTCCTCAAGACTCTTCATGGAGCTGGAGGAAAATTCTTAAAGCTAGAGAGGAATGTAGACTCATGGTTAAGGCTTATATTGGAAATGGCAGGAATACTTTCATGTGGCATGATAATTGGCACCACCTTGGCCCTCTTCAACCTCTTTTTGGGGATAGAACCATATATGATGCTGCTAGCAACTCCAAGGCTAAGGTCTCCGAATTCATTGATGGGTTCAATTAGAAATGGCCAGCTTCTACCACTTGGGAGCTGAATGACATCAAAAACTCTCCCCTGCCTTCTATAAATCCTATGATCACTGATAGTGTAAAATGGACTCCTAACAGGTCGGGTAATTTCTCTATTGCGTCTGCATATGAGTCCACCTATTCTAGGGGGAATGAAGTTCAATGGCATGGGCTGGTTTGGAATAAGATGAGTATCCTAAAGTGTTCTTTCATTCTTTGGCTGGCCTGCAGAAAGGCTTTAGTGACTAAAGATAAACTCTTTGATTGGGGAGTAGTCGATAATAAAGCCTGTTTGCTTTGTAACTCTGGGATTGAGACTATTAAGCACATCTTAATGGAATGCCCATTCTCCAAAATTGTTTGGGATGAGATTCTATTTAGGAAACAATCTTATAAAGCTATGGGAAGGTGGGATAATGAGATCAGGAAGGCTGTTGCTGATAGTAAAGGGAAAGACCTAAAATCCAGGATTAAGACCACTTCCTTATCTGCCACCATCTATTGTCTGTGGCAAGAAAGAAATAGTAGACTTCATAACAAGGGATTGGCTACAAATACCAAGGTGATTAGGAGCATCGAGGAAATGGTGCAAGGAAAATCTAGCAAATGGAAGAAATATCGAAGATCTTACTCCAACTGGATGACTTGTAATTTATGGGGATTACCCAACTCTCTCCTGTATGACTAATTGTTTAGATGGTTGGTCTCTAGATGCATGTATCTAGTTGACTCTTTGGCCTTTTGGCCTTTGTATATTTGGATCTTCTGTTTCTAATACACTTTAATTACCGGAAAAAAAAGGCAAAGGATTTTTAAAGTGGTTCAGCCTCAAGAAAATGGCCTACATCCACTGTTTTGTATTGCTGGGTGTTTTTTTGCCTTAATCTTGATGATGATCATAAATGATCCATTCTCTCCTCCCCCGTTATGGAGGGGATTACAATGCATTTATAGCCCTTGAGCTATCAATATGAATAGACAATGCGCCATTATTTAATAGACGTATACATTTGTATATAATAAGGATGTTAATTGAATCTGTTATTGTCACTTGATCTTCTTGACCAGATGCTCTGCACGCTAAGTATCCCGTATGCCAAGTAGCTCGCTACGCTAAGTAGCTCGGATGCTGAGTTGTTCGGCACACTATGTTGCTCATGCAGTTGAGTTGTTCGGTGAATATATATTTTTGCCACGTAGGACGACACGTGTTGTCATACAATTGGTCCACGTCATCTGACTAATTTTTGTATCAACAATTAGTATTGTTTTAATCTTGTATTATAATTATTTCAAAGTATACAAATCATTAATTATTGATTAAAATTCCATCCTGCTTTGTGATAATAAGTATTTGTTCACATGTGAGATAAGTGGTGTATGTAGCCCGTATTGCTTGCTATTGAAATCCTTTGTATTCAAACTTGCATATATTTTTTTTATGCTTTATGGAATTGAGAAATTCCACTTGGATATGAAACTAGACTCATATATTCATATCATATCCTAAAATTAGAATTGAACTCCTTGTGGTTGGTCCTTAGTGATGGTTGCAAGTTGGTATATAGTTGTTGTTTGTATATTTCATTTCGATATGCCCTGAGTTTAGTCAAGCTTTTGACATAGTAAATGAACTAAAAAAAATTATGAAACTTTAATTTTGTACTGTTTAGTATGTGTATTGAAAATGGGTGGAAAATCATGGAAAGTTATATTGGAGAAAAATTATGAAAATTCTTGCAAGTTGAAGGAACAATAGAGGAGCTTGTGGGGCATATTTAATAGGTTGTAAAGAAATGGTCATAACTTGATCTAGGAAGCTTGAAAAATTACACCGTCACTTGTAATGGAAAGTATATTCATATATGTTTTCATATCGATAAGCTTGGACACCTGTATATGTACAATTTATGAATATGGGATGGTTAAGTATGGAGGACCATAATTTGAGGCCATACTGGATACCCCATGAAAGAAGGTTTTTATCTACTCTTTTCCAAGGGTATTTTGAGTATATGTTTCATGTGTATATACGTTGATAAGTATACTTTTATTTTTAGTTTATTTTAGTTATAAATTCCTTACGAGGTATTTTCTATGGTTGAATGTTCATAACCTTATCAACATATATACCATTGTTTCGTCTTTACACATGTTTCATGAAATGTGACTTGAGTAGAATTATATTGTTGTTGTAAAGTCATTGAAAGTTACATAGATATATTAAGATAATACTTATGATTGAGATTCAGTACTGATTCAGTTGGATTAACAGGTGTGAGGTCAAATCAATCCAGTTCAACTCCACTCGAAGGAAACGAGAAAAAATAGTTGACAACCTAATGTGAGTGTACTTACTGAGTTGATTACGGATATGATGTGTATGTATTATATGTTGAGATGTTATGGCTTATTAAAATTCAAGAGATGTTGAGATGTTATGGTTTTATAAAAGTCAAGATATGTTGAGTTGCTATGTAATTCAGGAGATGTTAGGTTATTAAAACCTACGGATATGATTATTGCCTACGGGCAGGAGATGTGGGGTTTATTAACTCCAGATATGTATATGGCCTAATTTGGCATAGAGATGGATATATCGATATGTTGATATGTTAATATAGTACTTTTACTGTATAGAGATGTAGTACATTCACTGAGTTTTTAAACTCATGATTTTATATGTTTACATTTTTAGGTTTTGAAGCTGCCACTGCCCGATTTAGGAGGTTGAATGAGTAGTAGTAAGGTCTCATCAGTTCTATTTTATACATGGTACTAGTTGTAAGTAAGTTAAATGGTATGGGAGTTTTGTTAAAATTATGTCTCCTTAAAATGATTGGATTTTTAGTATTCCGCATTTTAACCTTGAAGTTTTTTAATGTGTACTACAAAATAAATAAATAAATAAATAATAAATGTGGTTTGTGAACTATTTAGTTAATTATATCCTAATGGGGTTAGGGTGTGACAATAATAGTATATATTATATATATATATATATGCTTTTAGCATGATATTTCATGTATGCCCATGCATGCATGAAATATATGCATGTTATGTAGCATAAAAAACATAAAATATCATACATAAAAAGTTAAAATATCATACTTATATTTTTATCATAAAATTCCTATCTTATTGTATAAATAGATAGACATTTGTATGGATGTCTTTAATAATATCAAAATCAAAGTGTGGAGGTTGGATATAATAAAGGTTTGGATTAAAAGTCAAACTTCACGGTCGGATCAAAATTAATTCAAAATTAGACTTTAGGCATTAATGGGCCATGATGGATTGTTTACGGTTGAATTTAAAGTCGGATTTAGGGTTCATTGGTGGTTATTTTTGAAAAAAATTCATTGGTGTTAGGATTGCGATTTAATGAATTGAAGATGATGGATGGTTGAGAAAATGGTACGGTCTTTTCTCTCATGAATTTGATTTGATGTTTTGTTGTTGGCATTGTGATTATGATGGCATTGGCGCAAATGGTGGCTCAATAGTGATGTGGTGGTTTAATGGTGCTGGTGATGTTATGTGGTTATTCAAATGCCCAGTAGTGGAGGTGTGGTTTGATGGTGTTTAATTGGTAAGGAGTAAAAGGGAGTCTAGTAGTGTGTTGATATGGACCACGCAGTGATTCGGTTGCAAAACAATGGGCCCAATATTTTCATGAGAGTATCCCCGACAATGCCTAATTCTTAGGGTGTGTTTGATTGCAAACATGGAAAATGCGTGGAAAAGTATATGAGTTTTTTGTCTCTCTTTTTCTATTTTCCATGGAAATCAATTCTTTGGTGAGTGGATAAGAAATAGTTTGCACTAAAAATGAGGTTTAGGAAGGAGTACTTGTTATGAGGATGAGTGTTCTTCTTACATGAATTATTCTCAATCAAGCTATATGATTCGTATCGAATATTGCATTTATATACCCTCGAACTTAGGCATTTTAGCCCCCTCGGGTACCGTAATTGCTATAATTATATTCATTAATCAGACAACCTCCTTTTTATATTCTAACATGTTATTTGAGGTATTATTGAGCTTTTATAGGTGTTATGGTGTTTAGTATGAAGTTTGAGGGCGCTCCGGTAAAGTTCCGTCACGATTCGCACGTTCGGGGGTATTTTCGTAATTTCACACTTCGAGATTTTTGCGAAAAGAATTCACGAAAGTTGTAGCTCTCGGGTTAAGCTTCGCGTGGCCGTGAATGGTACTCGAATCGAATTACGAACGAAGGAAACACGGACCTTTAATGGAAAAAGAATTATATGAAATTAATAACAATTTTATTAATTTCACCCATGTCCCTTTTGTCTTTTATAACAAATCAAATAATACACCCCATGTTCTAACTCTTTTTTTTTAAATCAAATTAATGGTGATTTGGCCCTAGGCTCGAGTTTTGCTCGGGTTTTGGGTTCATGCCAAATTGATGACTTTGGTTCGAAATTGGAGCATGATCTTTGACCACATACGCAAATGGGTCTCTTTGGCCATTTTTGGAGCTTGGGTTTTGGCCATTAAGGTTGCAAATGGTCTTAATGGTATGTCCATGGAGTTTTTGACACATGTCATTGTTGGCCATTTATGGCGATGGCAGTGGTGAATTAGGTGGTTTCGGTTTTGGCCCTTTGCAGCAGGATGTTGGTTCGAAAAACAGGTGTTCTCGACTTGTGCCATTTTTTGATGTTGATGGCCGTGGTGGCCGCGTATTGAGTTACAACGTGGTGGGATGTTCCCGTCTTCGTCGATCGACCGACCTTGGAACCTCGGTCGATCGGGATTTACGATTTGTGATGTGTTCGAAACCAGTGTTGCCCTCCCATTTGCCACGGTCGACCGACCTTGGGACCCCGATCGATCGGTCCCCTGTTTGGCTGAGATATTTTGCTGCTACTTCCCTTTTTCCTTTTTTGTTTTATTTTCTCATTTTCTTTTTGTCTTAAATTAGAACTTATCCACTTTTCTTTTCTTTTCTCTTTTTCTTTATTTCTTTTTTGGAAACTTAGTATAAATAGAACACTTTGTTTATTTTTGTAAGGAGATTCTTTTTTTAGTTCTTAGGTTAGGGTTTGAGAGATAATTTGGGGTTTCTTGTGGAGACCACCCCTCTCCTCCATTTTCTTGGTGGTTTGACACCCATTAATGTAAGTGAGTACTATTTATTGTCTTCTCTCTTATTTTTATGCTTTGTAACCTAGATTTCCATGCTTAGTTATTTATTTCATGCCTAGATAATTTTAGTTGATAATTTATTTATTGTTGCTTTAATTAATTAGTTGTGCTTTAATTAATTAGTTAATTTATTTCGTGTCATTTACCATGCTTTCTAGCTAATTTAGTCTGGGTTGTGTCGGATTGAACTCACCTATGGGTTGACGGGTTGCTTTACTTTGGTGATGGATTTTTACGGGTCTATTTCGAGTGGGTTGTCCTAGTTATTACGCCTAGGAAATTTAACAGAGTATATCATGTATGGTCCGTATTTACGACCTTGCGTGCGTAATTTTCGGGGTATTTGTTAAGGCCAAAATCTTATTAGACTTTTATGCGAATTTAGGGGTGTGACAACTCTGGGTTTAATTAACTGTCGAAATGAGACTCAATCTTAATAACTCGTGAGCCCATGTAACCAATTTATACTAATTAATTCGGGTTGAGGGATATCCGACGCAACCTATAATTTTTATTATCTTTATTAATTTAGTTTAGATACACTCTCGCCTAGTATAATATTCTCCTTTATTTATCTTTTATTTTGTTAGCAATTATCTTTCACACTTTTATTATAGAAATAATAAATCACTTAAATTCTAGCAACTCGTCTTTGTGTATTTTCAATACCCGGACTTGGCCGTTATACTCCCTTTTTGAGTGTAGTCATAAGTTTAGGTTTCTTGTATTAAGGTGGTGAACAAAAAACAGCGATCGGCGTTTGCCACGCGCTACTTTTCACCCTTAATTGAAATGGCGCCATTGCCGGGGACTTGATGTTTTAGAATTTATTTGATTTAGTATTTCGTAGTATTTTTTTTCTATTTGTATTTTTTGCCTAATATTTTTGTAGGACTTCTACATTTGAGCGCTAAGAAATGCTTGAATTTTTCGCGCGCGCATCACTTTGTGGAATTTATCACTTCGAGCCATCTTTAGGGTAAGCATGTCTTATTCCAATCCTTTCGGTAATCATTATGATAATTCTCAAAATTCCCGTACTTCTATGACTTTTGGTTAATACTTAGAGTCCTAAAAAATTGCAAATTCAAAAATGACTTTGGAGGAGTATTACAAAAGTCAAGCTTTGGAGTGCGTGTATTTTGAGGATGATGATAACGATTTTGGGCCTCTAATTCATTATAATAGGAATTTTGAAACAAATTGCAATAGCTTTAAAAATTCTTATAATAATGAGTTTGAGTATAGTTCCGATAATAATTTTCAAACGTCTCATTTTCAAGAATCCGCACCTTGGCCTATGACTTTCGGTGAGGGTTTGCGCATGCTTGAAAATGAGAAAATTGAAAATCGTTATCGGGAAGAAAACCGTTGTTGGGAGCATGAGTTGGATTTATTATTTAAATCCAATGACGATTTTTCTTCCAAGACTTTTGAAGTCGAGGACTGTTTTGAACCAAATGAGGACTTTGTGCCTACTTTGGAACAAACCATTTTTGACATGGCCCATGGTATAATAGAGCATGAAAGTGTGATGAAATGGATGTAATATCCATTTGCAATGAAATGATTTCTTCTTTGGCCCCCAAAGAAGAACATTTCATTGAAAATGATTTATTTCCTTTGAAACTCAATCTTCAAGCGATGATATCTCTTGAGTTTGAATTTCTTTCCTCCCCATTTTCATTCTCCATTATCACACCATCACAAGTACCCGATGAATCGGTTCCAAACCTTAAAGTGTAAAACCTTTTCACCGATGAGGAGTACTTGCTCGAGTCGCCATCCATGAAGGCATCTTTGCCCTCATGTGCGCCCCTTCCATTCCAATTGAAAAATATTTGGGAGAAAATTTAGTTTTTTTTTGTCCCCTTGTGTATTTGTCACCCGTCTTATCCAAATCTCCCATCCTCCCGCCAAAATTTTTAATTAGGGATGGTTCATTTCTTCTGCCTTACACATGCCTTCCGTTGTTCAAACGGAATTCTTATTTTTCGGGAAGCATGCTTTCAAGCGAGGGTACACCAGCTATCCTCCAAAATCAAATCGTGTTTTGGGTGGACCCTAAAAAATTTCAACTTCTAGTGTATAGTTAGTAAGAAGTTAAAATTGTAGGTTGTAAATAGTTAGTTTTATTTTTCTTATTTTTCTTTATTTTTTCTTATAGTCTAGTCTAGTGTAGTTAGTTAAGATTTTATTATTTGTTTTTGCTATGCTTGGTACTAACATGTTTTGTAGAATCTTTGGACTCGTACTTTTCGGAGATCGCTCCATTGTGGGTAATATCGCTCTTTTCCTTTCTTTAGGTTCTTAATCTACATTGAGGACAATGTCAGGTTTTAAGTTAGGGGGTATGGGATATTCTATCCATTCATTGGTAGTTTCCATGATTTGATTACATGTTATTCCTAAGTAAAAATTTTAATAAGATTTTCTTTCCCTTTTCTCCCTTTTTGGGCGTTTTGCCTTTATTTCCAATGATAAATTTTAATAATTGCCCAATCCAATAAACAACTCAAGGATGTATGTGTAACACCCCGCGCGCTCGAAAAAGACACGCGGCGTGCTATTATGATAAAACTAAACTAAACCCATCAAAAGCAAGGTATTCGATCATCCCAATTGGTCCATAGCGCTCAAATCCACGCTAACCTGCCAACTAAAAGAAAATATGGGGAAGTACACAATACGACACGAAAGATGCTCAACAAATATATGTTAACGATGAATAAAGCGTACCAACACGAGTAAGAATATTCAAATCTAATGCGAATCTCAATAGTATAAATCAATAAATTTCTCAATAACACATCAATGCGTCACCAGGCCTAACCCCGTCCGCATATACTTTATCAAGTCATAGCCTCGAGAAGCAAGAATTTTGGCGGGTGCCCAACCTCTGTGACATATTAAAATCTCATGACAACGTGCTCAACAACAACATGAATAATACCACATGAATCAAAATCAGATTCCAACAATAATTTCCAGCTTTCAAGAATTTATCAATTCAAATATGAGTTCAATCAAACATGATATCAACGGAATAAACTCTCCAGAGATTTAAAGGAGCATATTGTGTAAAACCCCATACTTTAAAATCATTGCATGAATCACCACATAAATTCATCCTCAAAATCTGATCGCACCATCACGTCCTCTCGCGAAAATAATCAAATCATGTTCTAGCCCCAACACGAGATAAACTTAAATAGTTCTATTTTAAAAACTAAGAAAAATCAGATCCAAAAATTATTCGAATCATCAATACGACTTCAGATTTGGATTCTACACGAAAAATTGAGTCAAGTATGTGTTTTGGATTTTTTTCAAATCTCATTCGAATGCACTAAAAAGAAGATCTAAACATTCCAAATTGGCTCTTCTCATTCCACTCCTTTTTGCCTCTTTGGATTTCGTTTTTGGCCTCTCTTTTTCATATCCCTTTCCTTATAATCGCCCATAATATTCCTCATATAGTCCCTCTCTCAAACCCTAGCTTGGAGCCTAAGCTAACGCATATTACCATATTACCCTTTAATTCAAAATTATCAACTTTACATATTTAAACCATTATAAAATGTCCAAAAATAATTTAAATTTGAATTTAAATATTCGATTCATTTCAAATAAAAATAAATATAATATCAATATCCCGAAAAAATAAAAATATTATCAAAATCTTATACAATATTCATAAATAAAGCCCTCAAAATTACGGGGTATTACATACTCCCCCTTTGAAAAGGAATTTCGTCCTCAAAATTCGACGAAACCTAACACTAGAAATAAAATGCTACTCGATTAAATTTCCCAAAATCCCAACTTTAAAGTCATCGATCCATTCTAAACATCCTCACCACGATGCCTAACACGTCCTCAAAAATTTTATATCTCCAAAGAAAACATGCCTAAACCGCATGCTAGACCCAATATTCGAGACCCAAGGGTTGTCGTATACCTATGCTCTGATAACATCTGTAACATCCCGTGCGCCCGAAAAAGACATGCGGCGTGCTATTATGATAAAACTAAACTAAACCCATCAAAATCAAGGTATTCGATCATTCCAATTGTTCCATAGGGCTCAAATCCACGCTAACCTGCCAACTAAAAGAAAATATGGGGAAGTACACAATACGACACGAAAGATGCTCAACAAATATATGTTAGCGATGAATAAAGCGTACCAACACGAGTAAGAATATTCAAATCAAATGCGAATCTCAATAGTATAAATCAATAAATTTCTCAATAACACATCAATGCGTCACCAGGCCTAACCCCATCCGCATATGCTTTATCAAGTCATAGCCTCGAGAAGCAAGATTTTTGGCGGGTGCCCAACCTTTGTGACATATTAAAATCTCATGACAACGTGCTCAACAACAACATGAATAATACCACATGAATCATAATCAGATTCCAACAATAATTTCCAGCTTTGAAGAATTTATCAATTCAAATATGAGTTCAATTAAACATGATATCAACGGAATAAACTCTAGAGAGATTTAAAGGAGCATATTGTGTAAAACCCCATACTTTAAAATCACTGCATGAATCACCATATAGATTCATCCTCAAAATCTGATCGCACCATCACGTTCTTCTCGTGAAAATAATCAAATCATGTTCTAGCCCCAACACGAGATAATCTCAAATAGTAATATTTTAAAAACCTAGAAAAATCAGATCCAAAAATTATTCGAATCATCAATCCGACTTCAGATTTGGATTCTACTCGAAAAATTGAGTCAGGTATGTGTTTTGGATTTTTTTCAAATCTCATTCGAATACACTAAAAAGAAGATCTAAACATTCCAAATTGGCTCTTCTCATTCCCCTCCTTTTTGCCTCTTTAGATTTCGTTTTCGGCCTCTATTTTTCATAGCCCTTTCCTTATAATCACCCATAATATTCCTTATATAGTCCCCCTCTCAAACCCTAGATTGGAGCCTAAGCTAACGCATATTACCATATTACTCTTTAATTCAAAATTATCAACTTTACATATTTAAACCATTGTAAAATGTCCAAAAATAATTTAAATTTGAATTTAAATATTCGATTCATTTCAAATAAATATAATATCAATTTCCTGAAAAAATAATAATATTATCAAAATCTTATACAATATTCATAAATAAAGCCCTCAAAATTACGGGGTATTACATACTCACCCCCTTGAAAAGGAATTTCGTCCTTGAAATTCGACGAAACCTAACACTCGAAATAAAATGCTACTCGATTCAATTTCCCAAAATCACAACTTTATAGTCATCTATCCATTCTAAACATCCTCACCACGATGCCTAACACGTCCTCAAAAATTTTATATCTCCAATGAAAACATGTCTAACCCGCATGCTAGACCCAATACCCGAGACCCAAGAGTTGTCGTATACCTATGCTCAGATACCATCTGTAACACCCTGCGCGCCCGAAAAAGACACGCGACGTGCTATTATGATAAAACTAAACTAAATCCATCAAAAGCAAGGTATTTGATCACCCCAATTGGTCCATAGCGCTCAAATCCACGCTAACCTGCCAATTAAAAGAAAATATGGGGAAGTACACAATACGACAGGAAAGATGCTCAACAAATATATGTTAGCGATGAATAAAGCGTATCAAAACGAGTAAGAATATTCGAATCAAATGCGAATCTCAATAGTATTTGTCAATAAATTTCTCAACAACACATCAATGGATCACCAGGCCTCACCCCATCCGCATATGTTTTATCATGTCCTAGCCCCCGGGAAGCAGAAATTTTGGCGGGTGCCCAACCCCCGTGCCATATTAAAATCTCATGACAACGTGCTCAACAACAACATGAATAATACCACATGAATCAAAATCAGATTCCAACAATAATTTCCAGCTTTCAAGAATTTATCAATTCAAATATGAGTTCAATTAAACATGATATCAACGGAATAAACTCTAGAGAGATTTAAAGGAGCATATTGTGTAAAACCCCATACTTTAAAATCACTGCATGAATCACCATATAAATTCATCCTCAAAATCTGATCGCACCATCACGTTCTTCTCGTGAAAATAATCAAATCATGTTCTAGACCCAACACGAGATAGCCTCAAATAGTAATATTTTAACAAACCCAGAAAAGTCAGATCCAAAAATTATTCGAATCACCAATCCGATTTCAGATTTGGATTCTACACGAAAAATTGAGTCAGGTATGTGTTTTAGATTTTTTTCAAATCTCATTCGAATGCACTAAAAAGAAGATCTAAACATTCCAAATTGGCTCTTCTCATTCCACTCCTTTTTGCCTCTTTGGATTTCATTTTTGGCCTCTCTTTTTCATATCCTTTTCCTTATAATCACCCATAATATTCCTCATATAGTCCCTCTCTCAAACCCTAGCTTGGAGCCTAAGCTAACGCATATTACCATATTACCCTTTAATTTAAAATTATCAACTTTACAGATTTAAACCATTATAAAATGTCCAAAAATAATTTAAATTTGAATTTAAATATTCGATTCATTTTAAATAAAAATAAATATAATATCAATATCCCCCAAAAAATAATAATATTATAAATATCTTATACAATATTCATAAATAAAGCCCTCAAAATTACGGGGTATTACATACTCCCCCTTTGAAAAGGAATTTCGTCCTCAAAATTCGACGAAACCTAACACTAGAAATAAAATGCTACTCGATTAAATTTCCCAAAATCCCAACTTTAAAGTCATCGATCCATTCTAAACATCCTCACCACGATGCTTAACACGTCCTCAAAAATTTTATATCTCCAAAGAAAACATGCCTAAACCGCATGCTAGACCCAATATTCGAGACCCAAGGGTTGTCGTATACCTATGCTCTGATAACATCTGTAACATCCCGCGCGCCCGAAAAAGACATGCGGCGTGCTATTATGATAAAACTAAACTAAACCCATCAAAATCAAGGTATTCGATCATTCCAATTGTTCCATAGGGCTCAAATCCACGCTAACCTGCCAACTAAAAGAAAATATGGGGAAGTACACAATACGACACGAAAGATGCTCAACAAATATATGTTAGCGATGAATAAAGCGTACCAACACGAGTAAGAATATTCAAATCAAATGCGAATCTCAATAGTATAAATCAATAAATTTCTCAATAACACATCAATGCGTCACCAGGCCTAACCCCATCCGCATATGCTTTATCAAGTCATAGCCTCGAGAAGCAAGATTTTTGGCGGGTGCCCAACCTTTGTGACATATTAAAATCTCATGACAACGTGCTCAACAACAACATGAATAATACCACATGAATCATAATCAGATTCCAACAATAATTTCCAGCTTTGAAGAATTTATCAATTCAAATATGAGTTCAATTAAACATGATATCAACGGAATAAACTCTAGAGAGATTTAAAGGAGCATATTGTGTAAAACCCATACTTTAAAATCACTGCATGAATCACCATATAGATTCATCCTCAAAATCTGATCGCACCATCACGTTCTTCTCGTGAAAATAATCAAATCATGTTCTAGCCCCAACACGAGATAACCTCAAATAGTAATATTTTAAAAACCTAGAAAAATCAGATCCAAAAATTATTCGAATCATCAATCCGACTTCAGATTTGGATTCTACTCGAAAAATTGAGTCAGGTATGTGTTTTGGATTTTTTTCAAATCTCATTCGAATACACTAAAAAGAAGATCTAAACATTCCAAATTGGCTCTTCTCATTACCCTCCTTTTTGCCTCTTTAGATTTCGTTTTCGGCCTCTATTTTTCATAGCCCTTTCCTTATAATCACCCATAATATTCCTTATATAGTCCCCCTCTCAAACCCTAGATTGGAGCCTAAGCTAACGCATATTACCATATTACTCTTTAATTCAAAATTATCAACTTTACATATTTAAACCATTATAAAATGTCCAAAAATAATTTAAATTTGAATTTAAATATTCGATTCATTTCAAATAAATATAATATCAATTTCCTGAAAAAATAATAATATTATCAAAATCTTATACAATATTCATAAATAAAGCCCTCAAAATTACGGGGTATTACATACTCACCCCCTTGAAAAGGAATTTCGTCCTTGAAATTCGACGAAACCTAACACCCGAAACCTAACACTCGAAATAAAATGCTACTCGATTCAATTTCCCAAAATCACAACTTTATAGTCATCTATCCATTCTAAACATCCTCACCACGATGCCTAACACGTCCTCAAAAATTTTATATCTCCAATGAAAACATGTCTAACCCGTATGCTAGACCCAATACCCGAGACCCAAGAGTTGTCGTATACCTATGCTCAGATACCATCTGTAACACCCTGCGCGCCCGAAAAAGACACGCGACGTGCTATTATGATAAAACTAAACTAAATCCATCAAAAGCAAGGTATTTGATCACCCCAATTGGTCCATAGCGCTCAAATCCACGCTAACCTGCCAATTAAAAGAAAATATGGGGAAGTACACAATACGACAGGAAAGATGCTCAACAAATATATGTTAGCGATGAATAAAGCGTACCAAAACGAGTAAGAATATTCGAATCAAATGCGAATCTCAATAGTATTTGTCAATAAATTTCTCAACAACACATCAATGGATCACCAGGCCTCACCCCATCCGCATATGTTTTATCATGTCCTAGCCCCCGGGAAGCAGAAATTTTGGCGGGTGCCCAACCCCCGTGCCATATTAAAATCTCATGACAACGTGCTCAACAACAACATGAATAATACCACATGAATCAAAATCAGATTCCAACAATAATTTCCAGCTTTCAAGAATTTATCAATTCAAATATGAGTTCAATTAAACATGATATCAACGGAATAAACTCTAGAGAGATTTAAAGGAGCATATTGTGTAAAACCCCATACTTTAAAATCACTGCATGAATCACCATATAAATTCATCCTCAAAATCTGATCGCACCATCACGTTCTTCTCGTGAAAATAATCAAATCATGTTCTAGACCCAACACGAGATAGCCTCAAATAGTAATATTTTAACAAACCCAGAAAAGTCAGATCCAAAAATTATTCGAATCACCAATCCGATTTCAGATTTGGATTCTACACGAAAAATTGAGTCAGGTATGTGTTTTAGATTTTTTTCAAATCTCATTCGAATGCACTAAAAAGAAGATCTAAACATTCCAAATTGGCTCTTCTCATTCCACTCCTTTTTGCCTCTTTGGATTTCATTTTTGGCCTCTCTTTTTCATATCCTTTTCCTTATAATCACCCATAATATTCCTCATATAGTCCCTCTCTCAAACCCTAGCTTGGAGCCTAAGCTAACGCATATTACCATATTACCCTTTAATTTAAAATTATCAACTTTACAGATTTAAACCATTATAAAATGTCCAAAAATAATTTAAATTTGAATTTAAATATTCGATTCATTTTAAATAAAAATAAATATAATATCAATATCCCCCAAAAAATAATAATATTATAAATATCTTATACAATATTCATAAATAAAGCCCTCAAAATTACGGGGTATTACATACTCCCCCTTTGAAAAGGAATTTCGTCCTCAAAATTCGACGAAACCTAACACTAGAAATAAAATGCTACTCGATTAAATTTCCCAAAATCCCAACTTTAAAGTCATCGATCCATTCTAAACATCCTCACCACGATGCTTAACACGTCCTCAAAAATTTTATATCTCCAAAGAAAACATGCCTAAACCGCATGCTAGACCCAATATTCGAGACCCAAGGGTTGTCGTATACCTATGCTCTGATAACATCTGTAACATCCCGCGCGCCCGAAAAAGACATGCGGCGTGCTATTATGATAAAACTAAACTAAACCCATCAAAATCAAGGTATTCGATCATTCCAATTGTTCCATAGGGCTCAAATCCACGCTAACCTGCCAACTAAAAGAAAATATGGGGAAGTACACAATACGACACGAAAGATGCTCAACAAATATATGTTAGCGATGAATAAAGCGTACCAACACGAGTAAGAATATTCAAATCAAATGCGAATCTCAATAGTATAAATCAATAAATTTCTCAATAACACATCAATGCGTCACCAGGCCTAACCCCATCCGCATATGCTTTATCAAGTCATAGCCTCGAGAAGCAAGATTTTTGGCGGGTGCCCAACCTTTGTGACATATTAAAATCTCATGACAACGTGCTCAACAACAACATGAATAATACCACATGAATCATAATCAGATTCCAACAATAATTTCCAGCTTTGAAGAATTTATCAATTCAAATATGAGTTCAATTAAACATGATATCAACGGAATAAACTCTAGAGAGATTTAAAGGAGCATATTGTGTAAAACCCATACTTTAAAATCACTGCATGAATCACCATATAGATTCATCCTCAAAATCTGATCGCACCATCACGTTCTTCTCGTGAAAATAATCAAATCATGTTCTAGCCCCAACACGAGATAACCTCAAATAGTAATATTTTAAAAACCTAGAAAAATCAGATCCAAAAATTATTCGAATCATCAATCCGACTTCAGATTTGGATTCTACTCGAAAAATTGAGTCAGGTATGTGTTTTGGATTTTTTTCAAATCTCATTCGAATACACTAAAAAGAAGATCTAAACATTCCAAATTGGCTCTTCTCATTACCCTCCTTTTTGCCTCTTTAGATTTCGTTTTCGGCCTCTATTTTTCATAGCCCTTTCCTTATAATCACCCATAATATTCCTTATATAGTCCCCCTCTCAAACCCTAGATTGGAGCCTAAGCTAACGCATATTACCATATTACTCTTTAATTCAAAATTATCAACTTTACATATTTAAACCATTATAAAATGTCCAAAAATAATTTAAATTTGAATTTAAATATTCGATTCATTTCAAATAAATATAATATCAATTTCCTGAAAAAATAATAATATTATCAAAATCTTATACAATATTCATAAATAAAGCCCTCAAAATTACGGGGTATTACATACTCACCCCCTTGAAAAGGAATTTCGTCCTTGAAATTCGACGAAACCTAACACCCGAAACCTAACACTCGAAATAAAATGCTACTCGATTCAATTTCCCAAAATCACAACTTTATAGTCATCTATCCATTCTAAACATCCTCACCACGATGCCTAACACGTCCTCAAAAATTTTATATCTCCAATGAAAACATGTCTAACCCGTATGCTAGACCCAATACCCGAGACCCAAGAGTTGTCGTATACCTATGCTCAGATACCATCTGTAACACCCTGCGCGCCCGAAAAAGACACGCGACGTGCTATTATGATAAAACTAAACTAAATCCATCAAAAGCAAGGTATTTGATCACCCCAATTGGTCCATAGCGCTCAAATCCACGCTAACCTGCCAATTAAAAGAAAATATGGGGAAGTACACAATACGACAGGAAAGATGCTCAACAAATATATGTTAGCGATGAATAAAGCGTACCAAAACGAGTAAGAATATTCGAATCAAATGCGAATCTCAATAGTATTTGTCAATAAATTTCTCAACAACACATCAATGGATCACCAGGCCTCACCCCATCCGCATATGTTTTATCATGTCCTAGCCCCCGGGAAGCAGAAATTTTGGCGGGTGCCCAACCCCCGTGCCATATTAAAATCTCATGACAACGTGCTCAACAACAACATGAATAATACCACATGAATCAAAATCAGATTCCAACAATAATTTCCAGCTTTCAAGAATTTATCAATTCAAATATGAGTTCAATTAAACATGATATCAACGGAATAAACTCTAGAGAGATTTAAAGGAGCATATTGTGTAAAACCCCATACTTTAAAATCACTGCATGAATCATCATATAAATTCATCCTCAAAATCTGATCGCACCATCACGTTCTTCTCGTGAAAATAATCAAATCATGTTCTAGACCCAACACGAGATAACCTCAAATAGTAATATTTTAACAAACCCAGAAAAGTCAGATCCAAAAATTATTCAAATCACCAATCCGATTTCAGATTTGGATTCTACACGAAAAATTGAGTCAGGTATGTGTTTTGGATTTTTTTCAAATCTCATTCGAATGCACTAAAAAGAAGATCTAAACATTCCAAATTGGCTCTTCTCATTCCACTCGTTTTTGCCTCTTTGGATTTCATTTTTGGCCTCTCTTTTTCATATCCTTTTCCTTATAATCACCCATAATATTCCTTATATAGTCCCTCTCTCAAACCCTAGCTTGGAGCCTAAGCTAACGCATATTACCATATTACCCTTTAATTTAAAATTATCAACTTTACAGATTTAAACCATCATAAAATGTCCAAAAATAATTTAAATTTGAATTTAAATATTCGATTCATTTTAAATAAAAATAAATATAATATCAATATCCCCCAAAAAATAATAATATTATCAAAATCTTATACAATATTCATAAATAAAGCCCTCAAAATTACGGGGTATTACAACATGTTCTCGAGTTTAGAAGTTATTAAACTTTAGTTCTCGAATCATTGATATTATGAATAACTTCATGAATTAAACTTTAATCCCATTAGCAGATGCACTTTTCTTGTTCTATTGATTTGGTTTAAGATTTTTATAACCCGGTAATCTTTTGTTGCATTGTATATACTTACACCGAGTAAGCTTTGTACCTTTCATCGTTTGTGAGTGTATACACTATTATTTCCTCTTCGAAAAACATTACAGTCGTTGGTAATCTCACTATTCTTTCATTTGATCGTTCATTAATTGAGTTCTTTCTTGAAATGTATTACTGGAGCATGATTTTCTTATATTGTTTTGACTCGAGAATTGGGTAAAGTTTATGAAAGGATCGTAGGTAATCTTTGTCATATGACTTATATTAGCCTTGACCTTAACTTATATATCTCGTCAGCCCCTTTGAGCCTAAATATTAGCCTTTCGTTTTAATACCCAAAATCTCATAACTAACTCCTAATTGGAGTTTTAAACCATACATATTACCTTCCATGCCTTTGTTTGGAATGTTGTTTGGGATTGAGTGATGTTGTGTAATGTGGTTGCAATTTGAGCATGAAAAGAGTGGGAAAAGAAAAGAAAGAGTAGTGAAAAAAGAAAAAAAAAGAAAAAAGCAAAAGAAAAGTAAAGAAAACATGAGAAAAAGAAGAAAAGAAAAAGAAAGAGAAATTTGTATATGTTGTGTATATTGTTCAATAAGCTTTGATTGCTCTCCAATTGTTATATTTAATGCTTGATGATGGAACTTGTTTTCCATTTTCGTTATTGCCCGCATTTTTCCCATTATCCCAAGTTTTCATCGCTGAACACTTTGAATCCGTATATAAATATCCTTCATTTCGTACCCTTAACCCCGAACCTACATTTATAACCCTATCAAGTCCTATGTGATCTTAGGGTGAATTTAATTTAAAAGTCATAATAGTTTTGATGATTTGTGAAAATACATTTCACCTCATTTAATGATGATATCCTTTCATTGCGATTACCAAGTTTTTACTTTATATACAACGTTCTTCATTTGTGAAATGTGTGCTGTGGGTACCCAAAATTAAGACCATGGGCCTGGACGAGTAGCCCAATTCTGGTGGCCCAAAGTCCAGGTCCCCCACCTCTTATTCTGAATATAATCCGGTCTCTTCCCACGTTCCCATGAAGAGAGGTTATAGGGAGAGATGGAAGATGTGGGGGAATTCATCACCCCCACTTACCTAAATGTACATGTATATATATAAAACCCTAGGTCCGGGGCAAAGGGACAAGTTGTATTCTCTCTAACCACTCTCCGGAGTATATAGAAATAACATCGACTGCACCACCGTGGACGTAGGCACATATTGGCTGAACCACGTACATCCTTTGTTGTGTGATTGTCATTTTACATTCCTTGTTCCTACTTGGTGATCGCTTTTTTCTTATCTATTTGTGTTACATAATAATTGTCACCACAATTGGAGCCGTTTGTGGGAACCATTCATCTTTCCCTGAGAAGAGCCCACACCAAGGAAGGAATTTAAGACGTCTGGTCACAACAGCAATGCCCCCCAGGCATGGGATATTCAAGAACCACCTGCTCCTCGCAGGATTAGGTCTGAAGTTCGACGTTCAGATCAAAGGGCTCGTTTAGAAAGGCCAGCCTCAGAAGAAAGCCAAGGACCAACTCCACACAGATATCCAGACTGATTGATGCATACGAGGCAAGGCTCCACGAGCAAAGGGAGTCTTATCACAAACACGAGGCTGAGAACGCTCGCCTGAAAAGAAGACTGGAAAGACTGGAGAGAGAGCTCCATCATGATAACAGGAGACGTCCATACCGCACTCCTAGCCCTCAGGCGAGCAAGTCTCGCAGCCAAGGAAGGAGCCCCAGGCGAGGATATCAAAAGATGGAGGAAGGCGAATCAGACGACGACCTCCGCGAGCAGCTGCGAAGAGCTAGCCTTTACTAGAGCCCTACTCGTAGCAACGAGAACATACGAAACCTGGTCCGCAGGGAAATGGACCAACATCCTGCCCACCACGGTACCAGATCGACCAGAGAACTCGCTAGGCAAGCTCTCAAAACCCAGATGAAGTCACCCTTCACGAGGGAAATCGAAGAAGAAGAAGCCCCCAAGAAATTTGCCATTCCAAGGTTCAAGATTTATGACGATAAGACTGATCCCATCGATCACGTCAGGAAATATCGGCAGGCCATGACCCTCTGGAATCATCAGGATGCACTGATGTGCCGTATTTTCCCCTCGAGCCTGCATGATGTGGCGCAGAAATGGTTCAAAAGACTCCCCCATCGGTCCATCAGAAGTTTCAAATCCCTGGCCGAGCTCTTTACAGCCCGGTTCATCACTAGTAGCTCCCATCCCAAAAGGATGGATGCTTTAATGACAATGAAGAAAATGCCTCAAGAGACACTCCAAGACTACGCGAAGAGGTACTGGGAGTTATTCAACGAGGTCGAAGATTGCTCGGAGCAAGTGGCAGTGGCCTCTTTCAAAATTGGGCTACCCGGCTCTTCCCTTCTTTACCAGTCCCTGACAAAGAAGGAGGCTATGACTATTGACGACCTAATGGCTCGCATCGAAAAGTACGCTAAAGTGGAGGATGTCACCCGCTTCAGTACAGGAGAAAACGGTCGAGCTAAACTCACTACCAAGGGAAGTGAAAAAGCTGAGAACCAGTAGAAAGGAGGAAAGAACGGGGGCAAAAATGGCTCCAAGAACGGAGGGAACAATGATGCGTCGAAAGCATTCCAGGCGGTCAACACCGTCTTCAAAGAACCAATTTACAAAATTCTCGCAAAGATCAAAGATGAGCCCTTCATCAAGTGGCCCAGGAAGATGGGAGGAGATCCCTCGAAGAGGAACAATGCGCTAAGATGCTCTTTTCACAAAGAGGGAGGACATAAGACTGAGCACTACAAAGCTCTTAAGTCTCACCTCGAGGAGCTGGCCCAGTCTGGGCATTTGAACGATTTTGTGGAGAAAAGGGCCGAGAAAGTGGCTACCAATAGAGAGGCGAGACCTGACAACGTGCTGGAAGATGACGCTGGACATGAGTTCGCGATAATTCACGGGGAATCTGATGCCAGGCAGATACAAGGAAATTCAGCTCGAATGGAGATGAAAAAACTTACAGCTGTAATGCAGGCTTTTCAGATCGATCGAGTGAAGTCACAGTCAGGTAAGCATCGACGAGCAGATGACGTCAACTATAACAAGCATATTGTCTTCACAGATGAAGATCTGGTGGGAGTAAGGACCCCACATCATGATGCTCTGATCATTACACGTAGGATAGCCAACTTTGACGTCGATAAGTTGCTCGTCGATCAAGGAAGCTCGTCCGAAGTAATGTATCTCGACCTATTCAGAAAGTTGAAGTTAAGCGTTACCGACCTAAAGGAAGCTACTGTCCCTTTAGTTGGCTTCACCGAAAAAATAACTATGCCCCTGGGAAAGATTGTACTACCGGTGCGCGCTAGAAATGTCTCCAAGATGATCGAATATTTGATAGTCGACATCGACTCGCCATACCAGGCCATCCTCGGCAGGGGATGGCTTCATGCGATGAAGGCAGTCTCCTCGACCTACCATAAGAAACTCAAGTATGTAACCGAGCGAGGAGTAATGGAGATCCACGGCGACCAAGCAATGGCAAGAAGGTGTTTCATAACAGCCATCCGACCAAAGCCAGAGAAGAAGGCCGATCAACCCATCGAGAAAGTTGAAGAAGGTCTAACACCTTCTAAATAGCAATTAAAGTACGGAAGACCTGGAGTAGAGCAGACCAGGCTCCTCCCCTCCGAGCGTGTTATCAAGGACCTGGTAGAAGTCACGGCTGGAGATGGCGACAGTAGTAGAGTCTTCTTGATTGGAACATCCCTCATCGACCAGGAGCAGAAGGACTTGATAACTCTACTGAGACAGAACATAGATGTTTTTGCATGGGAACCATACGAGCTACCTGGAATCGATCCTAGTATGGTCTGCCATCAGTTGCACGTCGATCCTGCCTTCAAACCCATCACACAGAAGGCACGACGAACTGCACCCGAGAAGGCCAAAGCGGTAGAGAAGGGTAAAAAAACTACTGGATGCAGGGTCCACACGGGAAGTACAATTCCCCAAGTGGCTATCCAACCCGGTAGTAGTTCCAAAAAGCAATAGAAAGTGGAGAGTTTTCATCGACTTCACTGACCTCAACAAAGCATGCCCTAAAGATAGTTTCCCCCTCCCAAAAATAGACCAACTAGTAGACGCCACCGCAGCTCATGAGCGAATGAGTTTCCTGAACGCATACTCAGGGTATCACCAGATACCCTTATATGCCCCAGACCAGGACAAAACGACGTTCATCACGACAGTTGGGTTATACTGCTACAAGGTTATGCCCTTCGGACTCAAGAATGCAGGGGCAACCTATCAACGGCTGGTTACCAAAATGTTCAAGGGTCAGATGGGAGACACCATGGAGGTTTACATCGATGACATGCTCGTCAAAAGTAAGAAGAAGGAAAATCACCTCTCCGACCTGTCAAACACCTTCGAAATCCTCAAGAAGTACCGAATGAAGCTTAACGGGCAATTGTTCCTTCGGTGTCCAGTCAAGAAAATTTCTTAGATACTTGGTCAGTAAGAGAGGCATAGAGGCTAACCCAGACCAGATCGATGCAATCAACAGGGTGCAACCCCCTCACATAATCCAGGACGTACAGAAGCTCACTGGTATGCTCGTTGCACTAAATCGCTTCATCTCTAAATCCTTCGAGAAGTGCAAGCCTTTTTTCCAGCTTCTAAAAGGAAGCAAAATGATAGAATGGAGCCCAGATTGCTCGCGAGCATTGGTCGAGCTCAAGTCTTACTTAAGCTCTGCATCACTCCTCGTCATACCACAACAAACAGATTCTTTGTACCTGTACCTCTCCGTTTCCAACCACACTGTCAGCTCTGCATTAATATGCGAAGTTGCAGGAATCCAACACCCCGTTTATTACGCGAGCAAGACCTTACTGAACGCCGAGCAAAGGTACCTACCATTGGAGAAGCTCGCCTTTGCACTAGTAGTAGCCTCGAGGAAGCTGAAGCACTATTTCGAGGCCCACACTATCATTGTCCTCACATCACCCCCCCTTAAGGCAGTCTTGAGGAAAGCGGATTTGTCGGGCAAACTGTCCAAATGGTTTGTCGAGCTCGAACGATTTGACATCCAATTTCAACCAAGGATCGCAATTAAGGGGAAGATCCTTGCTGATTTCATAGTCGAATTCACGGGCGAGGAACCCTCCAACCAACCTCAACCACCAACTCGAAAGGAGAATCAAGCAGCAGTGGAAACCTGGAGACTGTTTATTGATGGAGCCTCCAATTCCAAGGGGGCAGGAGTAGGCATTGTCTTACACCAGAGAATACAATCCTTGAACAAGGAATCAGGCTTGGATTTGCAGCCTCTAGCAACGAAGAAGAATACGAAGCCTTGATAGCCGGTCTCCAAAAGGCGCACACTTTGGGGGCAAGACATTTACAGGTATTCGGCGATTCCCAATTAGTCTCCAATCAGATAAGTGGAGACTACAATGCAAAAGATGACAGGATATCAGCTTACCTCGCCTTAGTTAAAAAACTAATGGAGCTTCAAAGAGGTCCAAGTCCAGCAGTTTCCCAGGGGACAAAACAGCCATGTTGACGCCCTAGCAGCCCTAAGCTCGGCAGTCGACTCCGACCTAAGAAGAACCATCCCCATCGATTTCCTCACTCGTCCGAGCATCAACCGCGACAGCAAGCCACCAAACATGGAACAAGTACTCCAGGTGGGATCAGCCCCCAGCTGGATAGACCCCTTAAGGGACTATTTAAAGGATGGCACGCTCCCGGATGATAAGAAAACTGCCCACCAGATAAGAGTCAAGGCTGCTCGCTTTCACTTATCCCCAGAAGGCAGCTTGTATAAGAGATCCTTCTCCGTCCCCTACCTCCAATGCGTTCACCCAGGGGATGTCGAGCAAGTGCTCCACGAGCTTCACAAAGGAGTCCGTGGAGGCCATATCGGAGGAAGGTCTCTAGCTTTTCGAGCAATGAAGGAAGGCTATTGGTGGCCATATATGCAAAGGGACTCTGCGGTGTATGTCCGCAAATGCCTGAAATGCCAACTTCACGCTCCTATGGTCCACCAACCCACCAACGATCTCAAATCACTGACCAGCCCATGGCCATTCGCCCAATGGGGAATGGACATCGTGGGACCACTACCTACCGTCACCGGCAATCGCAAATATCTGTTGGTTGCAACTGACTACTTCACCAAATGGATCGAGGCGGAACCCCTGGCAAACATTCGAGACGCTGATATGATAAGGTTCATATGGAGGAATATAATCACTCATTTTGGCATCCCCAGGACCATCATCACCGACAATGGAACACAGTTCGAAAGCGGCTCCTTTCAGAATTTTTGTAAGGAATACGGTATCAGACACCACTTCAGTTCCATGGCCTACCCTCAGAGCAATGGCCAAGCTGAGGCTTCCAACAAAACTGTGATCGATGATTAAAGAAGTGATTGGAGCGATCCAAAGGCGCATGGGTAAATGAACTACCCCATATCCTATGGGAATAGAGAACCACTCCTCAGTGAGCGACATGAGAAACACCATTTTCGCTGACATATGGCATGGAAGCAGTCATCCTACTAGAAGCAGGTTTGCCAACAATAAGGTCCAACCTTGTCGACCAGGGCCATAATGATGCAGCATTGCTCGCTGAGCTCGACCTAGCCGACGAGCGCCGGGAGCTAGCCCTAGTGAAACTAGCGAGCTACCAGCAACAGCTCGCGAGGCTTACAACAAAAGGGTTAACCCAAGGACATTCCGAGTTGGGGACTACGTTCTTAGGAAAGTCCTGGGCAACGCAGTGAAACCATCAGACGACAAGCTAGGCCCAAACTGGGAAGGACCCTTTAAGATAACCAGAGACGATCTGCAGGGCGCCTATCACTTGGAAACGATGGAACGCAGCCAATCTCAAGAGATTCTATTTTTAGATCTTTCTTTTATTCGTTTGTTATGAAACTAGAAGATCATTTCCCTTATCATTAATGAAAGTTATTTAATTGGTTACATTCTGATGAGTAACAACTGCATTTATCGCACATCTTTTCCAAATAACAGGCACATTGATCACTACACTATAGCAGGGCAATATCCCTCCTTAGGTCATCGTTATGAAACACGAAGGACCTCTTAGCATTGCCCCTGGCAATATATGAAGCCCTATAGGGGATCCTTAGGAAATATGACCAAATTTTATACTGATCATCAAACCTACTTCGGTTAAGTAAAATCCTGATCGGATAAAGCATCCAACACCAGGTGTGTCCTCACCAATTGCCCCACTTAGGCCTAAGGGAGTGTGACGACACAACCTAAAAGGTAAAGTGGTGCACAATGGTATCTCGGTATTATACTGGACTGGGAGGAAACTCGCATGACAAAACAAACTTAGAAGATTATAAAGCGGCAAGAATATGAAGAATATGATGCACACGTTTAGTCGGCAAAATTTCCCAAAACACAAACTTTTCATTAATTCATCATATTTACAACAATGGTGATACATGCTTAGTCGGCGAGCTCGCTCAAAGCATTTATATTATCAAAAATACAAAAAAATAACAACCGACAAAATCTCAATGGGGGGGGGGGGGGGGGAGGCCTCTGGACAAGATAATCAGCCACTCGAGCTCTTCGTCCGTCATCGGGAGCAGGAGCTAACTCTTCCACAACCTCATTCGCATCCGACTCCAATAATTGCCGGGGGATGGCATCAATGGGGATCCATCGATCATCCCTTCGGAAGGGGTTAGGCATCAGGGTTGAGGGAGACATCTCATGGCGATACCAGAGCATCGAGTTCCTCGGAACTTGCAGCTCCTTCAAGGCACTCAGCCACCCCATGATAAAAGAAAGCTCCTCGAACTCAGACAACCTTGTTGGAGCATCTGACCAACCCTGGTCGTAGCTGTCAGCCCACGCTTGCCGAGGACCTTTCTTGAACAAGTGCCGCAATCGAGTGACATCCCTTTGAAGCCCAGCATCAATCACATATGCTCGCTGGACATCACCACGGAGCTCTTCCATTTCCCTATCTCTAAGTTCTTCCGCTTCCCTGTTTCAGCTCCTGGAACTCCTACCATCTCGCGAAATGGGTGGGCGAGTGGGACCTCGCGGCACAGGAGGAGTAACACTCTGACTAGCTCTAGTTTGTGATGATGAGGAACCTTGTAATACTGCTGAAGAAGTACTCGGCACATGCTCCCTAAGTCGTGAGACTTCTCTCCTCAGCACCTCATTCTCTTGCTGAAGCATCTCACCAACCTGGTTGATCTCGGATGCATCGAGAAGCTTTGCTCTTAACGCATTCACTTCTTCTTGCACTGAAGCACCAACCTCTTCCATCTCCTGGAGCCTATCCTTCAGCTTGGCCACAAGTTCAGATTGCTCCTTATACTTCTAATTCCTAGATCTAAGGGATTTGCAAAGCTTAACGAATGCCTGGCGAACTTCAGGACTCGCATTGGGACCAAGGGTCCTGCCCAATTGGGAAGTAGCAGGAATGTAATCATCCACATCAATTAACTACAGGCAATCAAAAGGCAAGGGAAAGAAAGAGACAAATCAGTGCACTAAGAAATAGAAGCCTTTTTCATTAATGAAGGTTAAAATTACATCGAACAGTAAAAGGAAAGTTTACAGACAGAAAAAACCAAAAATACAAAGCAGTCCTAGCAGATAACTAGTTAAGCAACCTCAGAGGTCGATGGCCCCTTCCCCTTGTTGGCATCAGCAGGAGCACCACCCTCGGTAGGGGTAATCTCTATCGCCATGATGAGGGAAGCATCAGCAGGGGACGCCTGAGGGATAGGGTCAGCACCTTCAACAGCTGGGGCAGGGACCTCATCCACGGTCGGCTTCGGACTCGGGTCATGCTCGTCAAACATGGGAGAGTCGATGTCGACGTCGGCAGCCAAAAGGGCCTTGTTCCAGCCCTTCTTGAAGTTCAAACGACTAGTATAGCCTATCTAAACTTCAGCGTCCTCGTACGCTACAACCCAACCAGAATTGTATGAGTCCTCTTTGGCAGTGACAGCCTCAGACTCCTTCTTCTTCAGCTCTTCAGACAGCACCCTGTTGTCCTTAACAACCGCTAGTTTTCTCGAGCAAACCAGGTCGTAGGCCTGTCACAGCTCTTTCAAATCCTTGACTACCGCATCCTTCTCCTTGTTGGAAGTAGCAAGAGCCAGGTCGGATGAAATCCAAGTAGCGTCAACGGCTTTAAAGCTAGCCTCGAGCTCTTTACCCTTCAACTTCAGGGCAGCATTTTCCTTCTCCAGCTCACTGTTTCTCTTCACCAGCTCATCGCGTGAACGATACAGCACGGCGAAGTCAGTAACAAACTGCAGAAAAAAGAAGATATTAGAAGAGGGAAACGAGGGAATTCATAAAAACATGGGAGAGAAGGGAAAAACCTTACCAGAGCTAGCCTTTGACTAGCCTGAAGGGCCAATTTCTCGGACCCTACCACCCTTTGGCGATCAGATGGGAGGAAGCTCTCTCAAGCAAAGCGGGGGCCAACTGAGGGGAAATTGCAACAGAAGCCCCCTCGAGCAGCGCAGACACCGAGACCAAGGCCTGCCCAGCCTTCGTCCTCGCTTCAGCCCTCCTCTTCTCCTCCTCTCTCTCGTTCTCTTTCTTTTTCCTCTCCTCTACCCTCCTCTTCTCCTCCATCTTCTTCTTCTCTTCTTCCTTTTTCTCTCTCTCTCCCTCGCCTGCTCCTCTTCCTTCCTCTTTCTCTCCTGTTCTTAAGAAGAGGACCGGGAACCAGTAGCCACAGCCCTAGAATTAGATTTTTGCTTCTTTGACCTCTGTGCAAGAAGCACGTGGTCCTCATCATCATCGTCCCTAATTAAGTTCTTCCTTGGAGGAACCATCTCCTCGCTCGAACTGCTAGAAGTGCTTGACGACCCTCGAGCTTCAGAAACCTCCTCGTGATCAGAGGAGCTGCTACTATCAGAGCTACCTCCACCCAAATTACTTACCGCTCCTGCAAGGTCACTTTCAGAGCTGCTCTCCTCCTCGTCCAACTGAATAAGATCCGCAGCAGTCTCTTCGGGAAAATCAAACTCTGGGATACTGTCCACGGGCCTTGCTATGAAGCTGGAGCCAACGTTCTTGTACTCGAGTAGAAAGGTAGCAGACCTGGGATGCTCGCCGTCACCCAAAGGCTCCCTGATATTCCAAGCCTTAATTAATTCCGAGAGACGAACCTCGCTGAGAGCAGGTTCCAAGTTCTTTGACCTCGCTGTGGAAGAAAAAGCAAAGAAGAATTAGAAAAATCACAAATCAACAAAAGTTGAAACAACAAAGCAATGTCTACCTATGTATTCTTCTCCATAAAAGGGAACAGAGAACCTCTCAGACCTCGACTCTTCAAATTGGGGAGAAAACTGCCAGTTTCTAGCAAGGAAACCGTCTTGCCAATAGTCCTTATGGGAATCAGGTAGATTTACTATCAATACCCTGTCAGGGCTCCTAGCTATGAGGTAGAGGACACCAGAGCTAGTTCGAGAGAAGGAATATCAAAAATAGACCTCGACGAGCCCTAACCTAGTACCATACAATTGATTTATTCTATTTACGCCATTAACTATTTTCCACACATTGGGCGAGCATTGTGCATGAACAATGTTAAAATAGCCAAAGAAATGCAAAAATAAGTCATTGGGAGGAAAAGTGAGTCCCCCTTGGGAAAGCAACAAGACATGGATCCAGTGGGCATCATCTATATCTCTAACGTTTTTAGGAGGGGAGGCACAACACTTAATATCTACCCACTCAGGGATGTTGTAAAACTTCCTAAACTTAGAGACCTACCTATTCCCAATCTTCGCCATTAGAAAACCCTAGAAAACTACAAACTCAAAGAGAAAGTATAGAGAAAAGGTACAGGAAACTTACAAGATAGAAGATCGACTCGAACGATGAAGAAGCACAGGCCCAAACGACAAGGAAGCAACGAGAATGGAGATTGAGAGAAGAAGGTACGAAGTGCTAGAACTCACATAAAATGGGAAAGTGCAGGAAAGATTGAAGCGACGGTAGAAAAGTAACTATCCCAAGAAACCCTCCAATTTCGCTAATCATAGTGCACAAGGTACGAAGCGAGTGCCGCCAAAATCAACTTCACAGCTTTCGAAGAATTGTAAAAGAGCCATAATGGCTAATCATTTAAATTTATTGAGCCCATAAACATGGCCCAACAAACTTAGGGGCAATTGTGGGTACCCAAAATTAAGACCATGGGCCTGGACGAGTAGCCCAATTCTGGCGGCCCAAAGTTCAGGTCCCCCACCTCTTATTCTGAATATAATCCGGTCTCTTCCCACGTTCCCATGAAGAGAGGTTATAGGGAGGGATGGAAGACGTGGGGGAATTCATCACCCCCACTTACCTAAATGTACATGTATATATATAAAACCCTAGGTCCGGGGCAAAGGGACAAGTTGTATTCTCTCTAACCACTCTCCGGAGTATATAGAAATAACATCGGCTGCACCACTGTGGACGTAGGCACATATTGGCTGAACCACGTACATCCTTTGTTGTGTGATTGTCATTTTACATTCCTTGTTCCTACTTGGTGATCGCTTTTTTCTTATCTATTTGTGTTACATAATAATTTTCATCACATGTGCGACCTAGTTTCCATTTACATTTACTCTTTATGACCGCATGTTTCGTGTGTTAACTCCCTGTTTCGAGTGAATTCACTTGATGAGTGTAAGGCCAATGAGGATTGAATATATGCACACTTTATGTTTATCCGATTTATTTAAGTTTTTGCCAAATCACGCTTTGCATGTGCTCGATCCCCTCCCACATTTTGAGGTTTCAATTCAACGAAGTTCTATCTATAATGTTAATAATACGGACTTTTGTGTGAATTCATTCACTATGCTAATAATGTGTATGAAATCTTTTTCGTATTGTTGGGCTTGTCGCATGTTGTGTTGGGCATATTTTGAGGAAACCATATGATGTTTGTGGGCTTCATCCCTGAAAACCCTCACGAGATGACACTCGTCCACTAGGGTAACCTAGGGGTTTAACGGTTTATTGCATACGCTAAAAGCAATCGTTCGCCCGCGAAAGTGGCCTTATCCCTTTTATCGCTTTAGTATATATCTCCTGTTTTTCGGTTTTCTTATAGTTCTTCTTTCTTTGAATTTCATTACTAGGGACTAGCAATGTGTAAGTTAGGGAGTGTACAAAGGCAAAACATGAGTTGAAACAACTATTTTCCATGGAAAATTCTATATGTCAATCAAACACACCCTTAATTTCTTAATTTTCTTTTCTTTGAGTTGGCACCAACGGCTTGACATAACACACACAACAATGTGTAGAGGGAGATAAACAACATGGAAGGGTAGTTTGGGCATTTTTTAGGGAAATTGTGTGTTAATAAATAAAAAATATAGTTAAAGTAGCAGATGGATAAGACCTCAAGAGGGTAAAGCACAGACACGACTACCCACAAGAGAAACAAATTACAATAAACAATAAGATAAACAAACATGACACTGAGTAAAAATAAATATCAAGGCATACAAGAGTTACATAACAACTTCATAAGGAACTTAATAAGACGCAAAACAACCCAGGCCCATGGCCCAACAACAAATGTACAACAGACTCAATCCAAATAAATGGATCTACACCTCAAATCGGGTAGATAACCCACCAAAGCACGTTCGGACACCACCCAAAACTACTAAACCAGACATAACTGCATTGATCCACGCATAGGAGCTAGACAACAGTGAGGTACCACCAACGTAGCACGCACACACCACCACACAAGACACCTGGCGGCAACCATCAACAAAACCAACACAGACGGTGGAAGCACTACTGAAACCACCAATTAACTGAAGAACATGAGCAAGCGAAGGAGGATCTAACTGGCATCAACCAACTAGGCCACCAGCCGTGGCGGACCTGATACGAGTGCTCAAGCCAGACCTAATAGACAAAACCATAACAAAAAATAAATTGATTGCACAACCAAGACGACAACCTCAGGTCACCAACCCACACCAAATCGATGTATGTCCACAAGCACCCGAAATCTAAACTGACCCCAATCCAAACTAAGCTCTCAAATGGCCTATTGCAAAAGTGTTTTCCTCCATCACTTTGGCACGTGGTGTACCAAAACGTGCAAATACAGTGTCTTTTGAGATTCGAAGCCCCAATCCACTGCCAATAAAATATAGAGGTAGCCATATAAACTAGAAAATGCACCAATAAAATCAATATCCCATACATAAAAAATCTCAAGAATTAATATAGCATTTAGGGGCTTCATATTTCTACAGTCAAACTACCTAATTTTTGATATCTCTCATAAGCTACACAATAGGTATGTGAATCATGAAAGAGGGAGGGCCAATAAAATCTACGTTATAAAATTTTTACAGCGGTATTTTTTAAACTAAAGTGTCCTCCACACGGTTGACCGTGGAAAAATGAGATGATACTTAGTTGGTCACTTTCGGGAACATTTTTTTTAATGACTTCATCAAAAAAATATTTGAATAAGTAAGGCTCGTCCTTCTAAAAGTGCTTCACCTTGGCCAAGAATTTTGACTTATCTTGTTTGGACCAGTGTGTAGGCATTTCTCCACTAATAAGATAGTTCACTATGCCAGCATACCAAGGCGACTGAGAAACATGCATAAGTTGCTCATCATGAAAGGTCTCGGTTATGGGCATTGGCTCATCACTAAGCTCTACAACAAGCCTAGATAAGTGGTTAACTACAACATTTTTCAGAGCCCCTTTTGTCACGAATTTCTAAGTTAAATTCTCGTAGCAATAGGACCCAACGAATAAGCTGCAATTTAGCATCTTTTCTAGACAAAAGGTATTTTAGGGCAGCATGACCTGAGAATATAAGAACTTTAGACCCTAAAAGATAAGATATAAATTTATCTAAGGCAAATACGATGGCTAACAACTCCTTCTCAGTATTCGAATAATGGAGTTGGGCATCATTTAGAGTTTTACTGGCATTATAAATCACGCGGGGAATTTCGTCAATCCTTTGTCCTAACGCGACACCTACCGTGTAATCAAACACGTCATACATAATCTCAAATGGAATACTTCAGTCTAGTGACCGAATAATACGTGCTGATTTAGGGCGAATTTTAACGCCTCAAATTCTCGAAGACACGCAACATCAAATATTAATGATGCATCTTTAGCCATAAGGTTGCATAAAGGTTTTGTAATCTTGCAAAAATATTTAATAAATATCCTATAAAAACCTGCATGGCCTAAAATTGAATATAATTATTTTACTATGGGTGGAGGCAAAAGGTTAGAAATTAAATCTACTTTGGCTTTATCAACCTCAATTCCCTTTTTAGATATAATGTGTCCCAGCACAATTCATTTTTGTACGATAAAATGGCATTTCTCCTAGTTTAACACTAAATTCTTCTCTCTACATCTCTCCAGCACGAGGACCAAGTGGTGTAGGCACTTGTCTAATGAAGACCCAAACACTGAAAAATCATCCATAAAAACTTTTAGAAAATGCTCTACCATATCAAAGAAAATAGAAATCATACACTGCTGGAAAGTGGCAGCTGCATTGGATAACCTAAAGGGCGTGCATCGATAGGGGAACGTAGTAAAAGGACACGTAAATGTGGTATTTTCCAGATCGGTAAGATCTATAGGAATTGGGTCATAACCAGAGTAACCATCTAAAAAGCAATAGTAAGCATAACCGACTAGTTTCTCTAACATCTAATCAATGGAAGGAAGAGGAAAGTGATATTTCCTCATCATTGAGTTTAACTTACGGTAATTGATGCCAACACGCCATCCCATTTGAACACGAGTAGGAACTACCTCATTATTTTCATTCATAACTACTGTGACACCAGACTTCTTAGGCATTCATAACTATTGTTAGGGATGGCAACGGGTCAGTTCGGATTCAGGTTTTAACTCCCCATGCCCGTCCCGGTTAGAAATACCATTCCCCCTCCTGCCCCGTTCTCCGTTATAACGGGTCGGGGATCCTCGTCCCCGTTCAAAGCGAGTATCGGTTTCCCCACGGGGAACCCGTTTCTTTTCAGTATGGCAGCCTAGAGGAACCTTCCAGTGAAGAAGCTGACCGAGAGAGCTCATCCTTTAGTCCTGTTGATTAATTTAGTCTTGTTGTATCTTTTGATTATATTGACTACGAGCTATAATGATTGTATTGATGTGAAGAGAATAATGATTATGTGTGAGGTCGAATCGTATTCAAGAGAGACCAGGCTTGGCAGGACCTGGGAGAGCTTTCATGCTCTATCGAACGACCTCGCCGTGGGAACTTTTGAGGGACTTGGTTTGGAGGATTGAGAAGTGAGGCACCATTGGGGATTGTCCTAACCATCTTAGATACACTTGGTAAAACACCGAAGGACCCTTACCGTAGAACCTTGGGGGGAGCAACTTGGAGTTCCATCGGGCGTTGAGTTATGAACCAAATAACCCTCTACTTAATGTCACATCTATTGTAGGTGATGTCACTAGCCAACTAAACAATGTAAAATATGCACTTGAGTAAACCACCGTGGTATTTGGTGCTGTTAGATAGTTGGTGAGCCACCTTTGTGACAACAACCCCTGACACACAGTGGTTAGGCAAAAGGCATGTCCTGGCATTTAATGTTTATGACGTGGAGATAACTAGTGCATCAGGTATTTAATGTTTGTGAGATAAAGTATGAGGGATGTCTTTCACAGGCATTAATGACGGAGTTGCCTCAGGGGTGGTGTGGGAGGCTATTTAAGGACCCCAACCACCTCTGAGTGGATGATCTTTTTTAGAGTTCAGAAGTTATTACTAGAGATAATATACATCAGAGAGAGAGAGTTATTACAAACCAGAGAGTTTACTCACCCACCATTGTCATTTACTACGAAGCTTTTAATACTTGACAGAGATTCTTGAGGGTGATTGGTGTGTTTGGCTGCCTGCCAAAGTGTATCTAGGGTGCTTACTTATTTCTCCCTCTAATTGAGTTACTTCTGAGTTCACTGTTATCTTTTGAGTCATTCACAAGAGATTTATGAGTTTAACCAAGTTTATCTTCACTAAGTTTTGTTTTCATGTCCTATAGTTAATCAATAGTTTTGCTAGTTAACTTATCATTATTGTACTCAAAAGGGTTTACACCTCCATCTAATCTAAACTACCCTCTTACAGATGGCTAACTAGAATAGGATGTTCTCTATTGGGTCAACTTATAATCTTCATGTGAGTCCTCTGCCACATGTCAACTAGAGCCAATTGATTTAGAGTATAAGTTTCATTCCCAAATGCTCTTTCATCTTATAAATGGTCTATAGGAAGGACTTATATATTAAAGCTAAGTTGTTCAATTGGGGCATTGTAGATTGTGATGTTTATGGGATGTGTAACAATCATGGGGAGATTATAAACCATATATTTTCTGAATGCATGTACGATTAGACAAATTTGTAGTGAGATGCTATATAAGAACCAACACTACAGAGAGGTTTTCTCTTGGGAGGCTGAGCTTAATTTTTCTAGTAATAATTATGAAGGAAAAGCCTTCATCAATACAATAAGATGCATCTCATTATCAATAACCATTTATTGCATTTGGTTGGAAAGGAATACTAGGTGTATGAGTAGAGTATTTAGAGGTAGGGATGCCATCATCAAAGACATTAAAGACATGGTCACAGCTAAAGTTGTTACCTAGGGGAAGTTGAGAGAAACGATATAAACTGGATAGTTTGCATGTACTGGGGTCTCCCAAACAACACCTTATTGTCTAGTTAGTGCAACTTCTCTCTTCCCCTTTGGGCTTGAGTCTAGTCTTATTTCTTTTGTTCTATTGGTCATATGTTGAATTCTAGTTTATTGGCTTTTTTGTTTGCCTTAGGGGTATGCCACTAGGCTAGTGTTTTTTAGGGTTCCTCCCTTTTTCATGTAATATTTCCCTGGTTCTATATATAAACACATTTTCCCAAGAAAGTTTCAAAGCACATCTAGGAGGACCTTGGTTTCTATGATAATTTCTCATGATCTCTTGCTTAAGGAGGATGTTATCACCAATATACCTGCAATAAACAAAAGAAGATTGTCTGGAATTAACCAAGTGAGGGATAAAGGGTTGTATCCTATTAATAATGACTTTAGATATGAATTTATAAATGGTGTTAAAATAAACAATAGGTCTAAAGTCTTTCATAGTGGCTAGGGAATTGGTTTTGGGGGTGAGACTATGGTTAGTGTAGTTCCACCATAGTGGCTTCATCCCCAATAATGTCACGACCCTAACCCAATAGTAGTAGGGGATGAGTGTCTTGACATGACACCAAGGCATTCAATGTTCTGGCCTTAAAATATTTCTTAAAATAAATGCAATGGAAATACATTCACATGGTCATGAATCGTAAACTATTGAAAAAATGGAATTACGTAATCAAATCTTTCTAAAAGGAAACTTCATATATATTAAAAATATGAACGAATTACAACTTATGCCAAAATTAAAAACCTATTACTGAAGAGCCAAACATGCTCTATCTCATAAAAACAAACGTTATATTTAAAAGTATAACAAAAGATCTCCTTAAGCTAAATATTTAACATAGTCCTTCTACACTCCATCCTCCAGTCTAATTATTTTCTGAAAAATCGTTATTTATACAACGTCAGCTAAAAGCTGAATAAGATTTAATCTCTCGACATTCCAAGGTTTTTAGAAAATAGATACCTATTCAAGTCAAAAGAGAAGGCATATACATATATGGATAGGAACTTGCAATATATATATATATATATATATATATAGATAGATAGATAGATAGATAGAAATGATAGTATATATATCACAATTGGATAGCTCAGAATAAGAAGGATGCAACAAATCAAATGTGATATCTTTTTCTTTCAATTATATCATTTTAATGGCCAAGTACACTCTAATACCGTGCTCTTTTACCATATTACACCCCGGTAGTGTGACACCCCGACTAATTAAATACCGGGTAGCTACTCCTTTATTAGATTAATTCAAAATGCCAAGTTGGTTCAGTTAATAGCATCACTGTCGAAAACATTTAATGATTACTAACCACCTAGTATTTAAAAAGTAAGATGTCAAATTTTAAATTAAATCTGATTAACATGCGATAAATGAAATGTAAAAGAATAACATCACCATACACAATAAAGTCCCAATAGTGTAATCAACAAGAAATAAAGAGTTTGGAGGAAATACTCCTCACAAAAATCCCACAACTGAAATAATAAAACAAGTCTGAATCCTGAATTAATTACAATCCACAACCTGAATAACTGAATATAAAATGTCTCTAAAAGAAATGGGCGACATGCCCTACAAATGATGAAACTGAATATGGAGTCAAGACCAGAAGAGGAGGCGTCTACTATCAAGGCCCTGTAGCTTCCACAACAGCTACAGCTCGTCACCTGAATAGAATTCCTCTGCATGGTGTCCTTGTGGCTGGGCACCTAAAAGGTTTTTACAAAAAAAATAGATTTGAAAGCAAACGGGTCAGAGCCCGAAAGTGGAGAGTATTTTAAAAACAGCAAGTGATTTAAATTACAATTGAACATCACATATTATAAACACGTTAATTGCGTACTCTCACATGAGTTCCTTACCTCTCCACTACTGTGCACGTCTAACGTATGCCTTTAACCCATCCTAGTTATGCCACTATCTAACTAGTTTATACCACTCCTGCCTTCGCATTCAAACATAGAGTATCTACACATAACCCCCAATTAAGCCATATTTAAAACCCATGTTCACATTCGTTAATTTACTTATCTCAATTGTTAGTTAAATTCTCATTTTTAACCCATTCGCATATCTTAGTCAATCACATCTACTAAGCAACAATGAACCCATCACAAATATTCACAATATGAATTCCCAATGTTATCACTTGAATAGATAGCTTTACTTAAACTCATATTCTCAATTATTAGCATTATCATTTACTGGAGGTTATCCCCTTATTTATCTTCTCAAGGAGTTTCTATAAATTATTCTCATAATTAAACATGACAAGTCTGTTCATTTAACCGTATATCATTCACATCATAAATATACAATACAAGCACCCCGAGGCTAAGCTGCGGTGCACACATACTCTGCTATCCATCCCGGTACATCACATACATAAGGATTACAAATTCCGAATCTCTCAGGAATTGTTAGAATAAGCACAACACACAAAAATGGAGGCAAACATAATTCAACATATCCATGGGTCACGTACATACCTACGCTCCACAGTCAGCTGACTTATTAACTCACAAATAAGTCATTCTAGCATTATGTTCTGAAGGTACCAATCTAAATCCGGGCACACAAGGATTAGAGGGCCCTAAGCGAACGTAAACCTCCCGTGATAGCAAGTATGGTAGGTATGTCATACACATAAAATCATACACTAGGCATTCACACAACCTAAGTAATCATATATCAATATAGATGTTCGCACATTTCATCTAGTAAATCTCGTACGTGGCAAATTTACTCCGAGTATTACATATCATATATATTCCGTTTGATAACTCTCTCGTCATATCAATTTGGGTACTTGAACCTAACTCAAAAGGTTACTAGATTTCTTATTAAATTTCAAATGTTATCTCAGTACTTAAAGTCCCTCCATTACTACCCTTATCTTACATCATCCTCAATTCTCAATGTAGTTCCAATTCGAACGTTTCCTAACCGTACCTCACTCGGTAGCTCCTCGTACGTAATATCAATCAATCCCATAAGTTATAGCGTTCTCCGATAACAACTAAGGCCCTACTGACTTGAATTAAGTCCCACACTATCATATTGATCTTCCTAATAACCAACATCGGCTTTGGAATAATCATTGAACCTTAAAGAGAAACAATTTCCAAGATACAGCAGGGGTCGATCGATCGATAAAAAGGGGTCGATCGATCGAACCTTCGATCGATCGACATTCTTGAGTCGATCGATCGATCAAGCAGGCATCAGCCCAGAAATCCTTAGCAGTTACGGGTTTGCATCTTTTTACTCTTCTTAATCATCATTCTAACGTCCAAAACTCTCAAATGGGTACACTAATCATCCTACTAACATGTTTACTTCTTTCCCCACGTTTTAGATTCATCAAATCAACATATAACATCGCTTTCATGGATCAAATTACCCAAAAATCATATAAAACCTAGTTTTTCCTATTTCTTCAAGAACATCCCATAATTCCTTCAAATTTCGAAATTCTCTACTCATTAATCACAAATTCGTAGTTGTTATCATCTCAAATATAAACCTACATGAAAGTCCTACCCAAATTATGATTTGAACCATTCAAATCCATTTAATCTTCATTATTTTTGAGAAATCTCCAATTCTATAGAAACATGTAAAATATATGCTTTGAATCTTTGCAAGATAAACCACTTGCCTGTAAATTTGATGTTCTGATCCGTTGTTGTCGTTTAAGGGCTGGTCCTCTCTCCATTCCAGTCACAATTTCGTCCAAATTGGTGGTGGTGGGTGGTGGTTTTGGTTTGGGGACTTTTTGTAACCTCTCCTCTAACTCACGTAACTCCCCTCTATGTTTTTGGCTGATCATGGCCCTAATGGCCTAACCAAAAATAAATAAATCAACACTAAAAATCGTGGGTCTAAATTCCTTAATTTTTAAAACTACCAAAATACCCTTCCGGGATGCCGGTTTGGCCTAAAAATGCCCCGGGACCCAAACTAAACTCCCGGCTAGTGTTTTCTGACTATCTCGACCCTTCCGGACACGTTGGCGCACTCAAAACGACCATACGGTTGGTAAAAATAAAATTCACTTTTTAATTTAAATAATTACCCTCCTGACGCGACTGTCACGCGCGTCCCAACAAAATTTCTCAAATTGCCGTATTTCAGTCTCGCGACAATTTTAATATTTTCAATATTCATATATTGCCATATATACACATTATAATCAAATACCAACTCACATCTCGTTAGTATTTTACCCGGATTAATTCTCAATTAATTAACATTTAATTTAATTAATCCCATAAATAAATATCGATAAAAATGCGGGGTATTACAGGTAGTTGAGAATCAATTAAACTAGTTCGTCACAACGCCTTATTTAGGGGACACTAGCGATAACGCAGCTGGGAAGGTCGATCAGTAAAGAGGTCCCTTAGGCCGAATCTTATTTCCAATATTCAATATCATTTTCAATACTCATTTTAATCGGTATGTCTATATGGATAAATATAAACATATCACAATGAGTCAATCATCGGTGTCAAATATATTTTGAGAATAAAAGTAGTTCACAAAATACATAGTTTTGCATAATATCATATATTTGAAACGTGCAAGAAATGACATAGAGTACTCATCTAAAATAGAGGCTCGAAAATATAGATATTGAGTCTTGGATCACACGTTAATCTAATAAATACAATAAAGGTTTAATTACGTATTCTAAACAAAGACCAATTGTAAATATTTTGTTTTAATTCTACAATACTTGATATAAAAGGTTACTAAAAACCATTTTCTAAATCATTTTATATTCATTAATCGAAATTGAAGAATTCAATTCATAGTTCTTCCTAATCAGTCGGTTCCTAGTAGAGATGGAGGGTCACAGGGGCAGCACTTAAATACCATCTCATCTAGACAGAACATTTTCGAATTTATTTCCAGTAGAGATGGAGGGTCACAGGGGCACCACTTAAATACCATCTCAACTAGACAGAATTTCACCGTGACTGACTTTGGAATTATTTAAATGAGATTCCATAATAATGAGCAATTGCTTACAAAAATCATTTTAAAAAGCGTATATATATTTTCAAACAAGTTGACATATTTTTGAAAATAAAATCAATTTAGATTGTTTCCAAATTTTAAGTTTTGATTAATGAAGTCTTTAGTGTATTTTACCCGCATAACTACTAAGTAAAACTATAAATACGAAATTAAAACTATAAAAATGCATTATAACATTTAAATAAAATCATACCTACGAAATGAATTCTTTCTTCGAAATTATAGAACTCCTTCTTAAGATATTTCCCAAGCTTTCTATCACTCTTTCTTACTATAATTCTCAACGAATTAGTTTGAGTTTCAAATGAACCCTAAGGCCCTATTTATAGGTTTTCAAAAGTATTACGGTGTTGACACGTGTCTAATGACTAGCCTTTTTGCAGTGGTGATTAAATGCCGAAGTGTCGCGTTCCGGAGTGGTATTGCAGTGTTAATATCACCAAATGATGACAAGTGTTTTGACTTTCTCTCTAGAGACGACACGTGTAAGGTGGAGGTGACCAGCATGTGGTGGAAAGGTGATAAGGGCATAAGGGTCATTTTACACATGAAGGCTATTTTGGTAATTTCACACTATATATTTTCAATATTCCTTAGAGGTCCTTGAAAATATTTTATTTACAAAATAGCCCTTTTTATATTTTTATTTTAGTCCCTAAAGTTTCGTAAAATTATATTTTCTACCCCAAAACTTATTATTTACCTTAAGATATGTCATAAGACTTCGATTTGATCCAATTTACAGTTGATTCTTCGTATTTAAAAAATACAACATTTATAAGATAATAAGTAACACATGAGTGTAAAACCAAACTATATTTATGAGCATATAAAAGTGGGGTCATTACAAATAAGGTCCTAGTTCTTAGTAAATAATTCACCACTGAAGCCATCAGGACCTAAATCTCTATCTTGCCAATGTTGAAGAAGGCAAGCTTGATTTCCAAATGGGTGATAAGGATCATCAGATTATTGGCCCATTCATCAGATTATTGGCTCGTTCACTAGTAATAACATGATTTAGGATGTGAAGGAGTTGGACAAGAGGAGAATCCCCAAGTAAGTTAGTGAAATAGTGCATACCTTCATTTTCAACTTGAGTGTGACCCTCAACTTTGGAACAAAACTTATTTTGAATACATAGAATCTTGTTTCTTCCAATATTGCCTTTAACTCTCTTGTGAAAGAAACTAGTATTAACGCCACCCTCTTGCAACAATCTGATTCTAGTTTTTTTCCTTGAAGAAAGCTTATTCTTTCATTCTACAATCAACATACTTCATTGTAGCAACCTTCTTTTTAGCTTGGATACTGATATTGAAACCATTGTTTCATCATTATTTTCTTAGAGTCAATGGTTCTTTAGGAGATATTACTAAAGAATCATTTTTAAAGACTTTGCGAGTAGCTTTAACCAATCCGAGCTTTGTGGAGATTCTAAACCTGGGGCTTCCATTGATCTCATTGTCTCAGGCATCATCTAAGGCTATGTTGCATCTAGTAGTAGAATAATTTGAAAGGTTTGGCAACTTTAGGAGGTTTGGGAACTATGATTTTGACAATGGAGCTATGTTCTGAGACGCCTTGAAAAAGGGAAGCAGTTTGAGTTTCAGAAAAGTTTAAATTCCGGAAGTTAGTAACAAGGACTCCATCAATTATGGATTTAACGTTAGATACTCCTTGATATTCCAAGTTAACCACATGCATTTAGTAATCAAATTATCCCCTTGGATATCATAGAGATAATTATTAAAATCGCTAACATCCTGCCTATCAATGCCAAGAACACCATTTTTTCATTGCTTTGTCTAACAACATTGAAATCTCGTATAAGAATCCAACTATGCTTATGACACAACTGATGAAGATAGATCAAGTAGCTCCAAAGAACTCTTCTTTTACCAATTAGATTAAATCCATAGACAAAGGTAGCATGTAAGATTTTATTGAGACCAATGACTGTTATAAAAAAAGAGAGGGCTTGTGGGTTTGAATATTGGACTTCTATTTTAAAAACATTGGGATTCCATCCTAAAATGACTCGAGAAATACCCCCCATTAATAGGGAAGTTATGGATGGTTTCCAAACAAGGGAAGCCACTATTAAAAACATTCTGAAGCTTGGATCTTCTAGATTTGGTTTCGATAAGACTAACAATGGACAATTTGTGCTCATTAATGAGTTTACGAACTTCCTATGGTTTTAAGGGGAGTTCAAGTCCCTAATGTTCCAAGTGGCAATATTACTCATTAAGGTCTAGGTAGAACACTTATCATCACCTAAGATCGTATTGCCTCTTCCATATAGCACTTTAAGAGTTTTTTCTTCCAATTATTATTTGAGAGATTACTAGTGGCTTTTGTACCAGCCTCTATCAATGTTCTTTAGAGCAATGCCACTAGGTTGTGTGGCGGTCACAATTTCAGAATCAAGGTCAAAAGGGGTTAGAAATCTATTATATTGTGAATAAGATGGGTTCTCATTTGGCACTGGCTCAATTATAGCAGGAGTGTTGATAGGAAGGGTGGCACACTCAACTCGAATAATTTCTTTCCCCTTTTTGTTAATAAGAATCCATTCCTCATTAACCTTACTCTTCTTTAAAACCACATTAAATTGGATAATATTGATATCTGGCTCAAGTGGAGGCTTCTTTTCCACCCACTTTCTAGTAACTTTGGAACATTTGACTATGTTGTGTCCAAATTCAAGGCAGTGATGGCATGGGGAGGCTTTTCATGATAATCAACCATACAACATTTGTGGGGGTCAACTTGAATATTTCCATTCACTTTAGTAGGATTGTAATACGTAAGCTCAGAGTTATGATTTCTGATTAGGGTAACTAAAAAACTCCAGGTTTTCATGTTGGCAGATGGGCAGGTTGCGTGGTGTTGTTGATGGTGGAAGATGGTATTTTGGTGGGGGTTTAAAGGCTGAGGTAGGGATGTTTGGTGTTAGAAAGGGCTATGGTGTTCTTGGTGGTGGTATTAAGTGTTTTAATTAGTTTATATGATTGACTGATAGAAGGTGATGTGTGGTTTTTCTCAGAGTGAACAATAGTAAGGCTGGAGCAATAGAAATAATGTTGGTAAGACTATTGCAGATTGTTAGGTGGATGTGACAGTGTAGAGGTTGAAAGTACAACATGGGAAGGGTCTAAATAGTCACCTATCATCTCTTTCATCGAGTACCTATCAACACAACTGATTCCATTGCCGTATACTCCATTTACGACTCTGAACTGAAGGATATGGTGGTGATAAAGCCTTTGCTTTTTCAAAAACTTCATGTAGATATTTTTCTCCTCTTTCAACACATTCTTATGTCAAATATTTTGGTTGATTTTTGATGCTTTAACAAGATTGTTAGTTGGTTCAGAAGGGAAAATTATCCTTCTTCAATTTTAGCACCACTAGACCATAACTAGATTTGTTGGATCCTTCCATCACAGGTGGCATAAACACCACATCGTAAGGAACAATCACATCAGTAGAAATGAATGGTGAAGGTATAGCCATTAGAATATTGAGGTTCATAGATGTGAGGAGGAGGAGGAGAAAGAGGAGGCGATGGAGGAACATCTATTTAGAAGGTGCTTATAGGCATTTAGGAGGGAAAAAGGTTCTATAGAGAATAGTGATCATCTTACCCTCAAAATGTTAGGATAATTTCCCACCTGGGATCCATTTTGATGATGATTGGACAGTGATCATAAATACTATAGGGGAAAATAGTGGCTTATGATTCAGGAAAACTATAAAGCCAAGCATCATTAATAATGACAATTCTAGATTGCACATTGGCAGCCCCCTCTTCCTTCTTATTCCAAGTAAACCATATTCCATTAGAGACCATATCTTCTAAATTGATATCATTAATGCAATTATTGAAATCCTCACTATTATCCACATTTATACTAATTACACCTTTCTTTTCCTCATTCCTCTTCACCACATTGAAGTTCCCCATTAAAATCCAAGGCATACCATTGACCAACTCATGATTATATCTTAAAAAGGGCCCGCAAATGCTGTCTATTTTGGGGCAAGTTCTGCCCAAAAATTAAAGAAGCATGAAAATATGGTGTTGCTACCAATAACCTCAACTCTACACAACATAGCTTAAGGGTGGGAGGCTTTCAAAACTATGTACAAAATATTACCAATACTTGGCTACCCCCCCCCCCCCCCCCCCCCCCTCCCCCCCCCCAATCCATGGAATAATTGTTTAAGAAATCCTAATTACATAAACAATTATTCTTGATAATAGGCATATTATTCCTCCTTATCTTAGTTTCCAAAAAATAAACTAAAGCATGCTTGTGATCTTTAATTAGTTTAGTCACTTATTGTTATTTATGAGGGGAATTTATACCCCTTATGTTCGATAGTGCACAATGTAATACCCCGTATTTTTGGCTATATTTATTTTTGGGATTAATTAATTAAATGAGAATTAATTGGAAATTAATCCGGGTAAAATACTAGCGAGATGTGAGTTGATATTTGACTATATTGAGTATATATGATGTTATATGAATATTGAATTATGAAATTTGTCGTGAGATTGATATACGGCAATTTGGTCATTTTATTGGGACGCGTGTGACAATCGCGTCAGGTTATAATTATTTTAAGTATAAAAGTGAATTTAAATTCTATTAACCGTATGGTCATTTTGAGTGCGCCAGCGCGTCCGGAAGAGTCGAGATAGTCAGAAAACACTAGCCGGGGGTGTAGTTTGGGTCCCGGGGTATTTTTAGGCCATACCGGCAATATAAAGGGTATTTTGGTAATTTTACATTTTGAGGAATTAAAAATGACGAAAATCAGTAAAGTAAATCTGATGTGGGTTTGACCCACTAAGCCACTAACCAACCCATGTTAACCCAATAGGTTACGTAGGTTATTAGAATTAGGTTTCTAATTACTTTCCCAAAGAAAACCCTAGCCACCATAGCCATTGGAGAAGAAGCTTGGAGAAAGAGAGAGAGAGGGAATTCTGCAGAAAGAGAGAGGAAATCGTCATCAAAATCAGAAATCGAATCAAGGCAAGTGACTTAATTCCATTTAATTTCAGAAAATGTTCCTTCCATGTTAGATAATTCAAATTTATGTTTGTTCTTGGAAGATAATGAAAAACCCATGAGTTTGGAAGTAGAATACTAAATTTTGATGAAAGGATTGCATTTAGAGGACAAATCTGATGTTGATATATCTTGTAAGACACATAAACGGATTTGATTGGATAAATTAAGGATCTAAAACTTTTAGGGTTCATGTTCTTGAAAAAATGGGGAAAAGTGTAGAGACTTGTGATTTAATGATGTTTAGGACGAATTAATTCCTTAAAACATGTTAGGAGATGACTTTAATATGTTTAGGATGAATTAAAGACCCTAAAACGTTGTTGGGATGAGCTTTGGAAGAGGTTTGAGGTGTTAAAATGGATGAAAAACGAGTTTGGAGAAAATCTGGGCCGAAACTGGTCCCTCGTTAGAAGACCTCTCCAGGTCGTTCGAACGAGCTCGTTCGAACGAGCTTCTAACGAGTTGACCAGTCGCTTCTAACGAAAGGGAATTTCATTCGATAACTTCGTTCGAACGAGATCTCGTTAGAAGGTACAGTTCGTTCGAACGAACTGAAATCTCGTTCGAACAGCCTCGTTCGAACGAGACTTCTAACGAGCTGGCAGTTTAGGCCTTTTTGGCCTGTTTTGATTTTGGGAGTCCCGTAACCTTGTTCGAGGATAGAGATAACATTCCTTTGATGGTGTATTAGTATACTTGGGACATTTGGGATATTATGAGGAGTAAATTATATAAGTGTGGATCAAATCAAATAGACATTTGAGTTGAGACGTGAGTGCCTACTACGACGTAAGAATAAATTACGGCGCGTATAAATATGGATCGGGATCATATAATTTGTATATATATTAAGTTGGTACGAGAATGCGATAAGTACTACAATTAAACTACGGGGATTACTAAGATGTGTGCTTACTTAGTATTGGTATATGATTTGTGTGTATGACATACCTACCATACTTGCTATCACGGGAGGTTTGCGTTCGCTTAGGGCCCTCTAATCCTTGTGTTGCCCGGATTTAGACTGGTTACCTCGATGAACATAGGTCAGAGAAGGACTTATTGGGATGTTAATAAGTCTGCTGATCGTGGGAGCGCAGGTATGTGCGTGACCCATGTGATGTGACTGTGTTCGCCTCCACTATTTGTGATTTGTGTTATCTGAACTATTCCTGAGAGATTCGGAATATGTGATCCTTATGTACGTGATGTACCGGGATGGATAGCAGAGTATGTGTGCACCGCAGCTTAGTCTCGGGGTGCTTATATTGTATATTTATGTTGTGGAAATATACGCTTAATAAACTGGGAACTTTCATATAGTATTGTGTGTAACTATGGAATAACATAGAGGGCTAATTTATAACGAGCTGTATTACTTTTGTATGAGAACCTGAATTTACGTTAAGCACCTATTTATCTGAGATCGTTATAATGTTAATGGAACCGAGTAATAAGGGTAGGACCTATGACAGTCTAGCTAGATATGATGTCACTTAGCTAGTGGTTTGTGTCGTTTTAGATGGGTACTTACGTTAGGAGTGCACAGTTAGACGAGAGGTGAGAATATCATGTGAGTGCACGTCCTAACATGTACTTTACATTTAATGTTTTAAATGTTTTTAAAGCACTTGCAGGTTTTTAAAATATCTCCACATTCGGGCTCTGACCCGTTTGCTTTCAAATTTATTTTTCTTGTAAAACCATTTTAGGTGCCCACCCACAAGGACACCATGCATAGGATACTCATTCAGGTGACGAGCTGTAGCTGTTTGTGGAAGCTACAGGGATTTGCTTTTAGACGCTTCTACCATTTGGATTCCTGATTCAGTATTTATCGGTTGTAGGGCATGTTGCCCATTTCTATTAGAGACATCTTTCCATTTCAGTTTTTCAGACTTTGTCATGTATTGATTCAGTATTCAGTATTTCGTTACTTATTTCAGTTGTGGGATTTGTAGTGAGGAGTTTTCCTCCAGACTTTATTTACATTATGTGATGGTTATTCTATTTACTTCGTTATGGTGAATGGTGTTATTATTCTTCATTACACTTGTTGCACGTTAATCAGACTTAAAATAAAATTTGGCACTTACTTTTTAAATACTAGGTGGTTAGTAATCATAAAAAAATGTTTTCGACAGTGATGCAATTAACTGGACCAACTTGGCATTTTGAATTAATTTAATAAAGGAGTAGCTACCCGGTATTTAATTAGTCGGGGTGTCACACACAAGGTCAAAATTTCCACGTTCCAGCTCACGGAACAAGCTCAACACTAATGGAACACCTACTCTGCCAACACCACCTAGACTATTGAATGGAGCAGTTTTAGGGTTTCCTTTCTTGATAGATACTTCTTCCAGGCATTCAAGTTTCCAAGAAGGATGAGTTCGCCTAGTTGATTCAGGGAAATACTTCTGTGCACGAGTACTCGGTGAAGTTTGAAAGCTTGTGTAAGTATGTTTATGCTTTTAAAAAGGCAAGGTTGTTCATTAAGGTCCTCAACTTGGGTATTCGGTGGATTCTGGAAGGTATGGATCTGCCTAATTTTAGGACTACAATTAACAAGGTTATTCGATTGAAGCTTGATTCTGGGGATAACAAGGCTATTCACGAGAAGAAGAAGGAGTCTAACGAGCCCTAGGGCGATGATCACAAGAAGTCTTGGGGTGTGTCTCGAGGCTTTTTCGCAAATCTTAAGGCTTCCATGGGGGTTGGTTCTTCATCAACCCAGTGCATTAGCGATTATGGCCCCATATCCCCCATAGAGAGTATCTATTTTACTTGCGGGTCCCTTGATCATTTTAAGAGGGATATCCCACAGCGAACTTCGGGCAGTTAGCAGATTGTTAATTTTGTGCCGGGCTGGAGTTCCAGTTTTTAGACCCTACTTAACAGTAACAACTACATTTCGCTTTGGTCTATCAGTAACCCACAAGGCATAATGTGGATAGTTTACGTCCAAGCTAGGGACAAGGTAGTTGTGGTCCAAGTTAGGTGCCTGGAGGCCAAAGCAACAACTTCAACTCCGAACGAGCTTACGACATGTCTCAGTATGCAGCTCCTTTTGGCGACCCATCGATGATGGAAGGTATGATTTTTCTATATAAAATATGGATTAAGGCATTGTTTGATTTTGGCCCATCACATTCTTTCATTTTGAGTTCCTTGGCATTTAGTTATGGGATAGAGGTAGATCAGTTCCATCCTCCTATTTTCATAGGGATTTTAGTTAGTGGCGATATAGTTCTTGATAGGGTCTGTCATAGATGTGTGATCATGGTTGGAGACTATGTCCTGGAGTATGATTTTATCGTTATGGACATGGATAGATTCGAGGTGATCCTTAGTATGGATTGGTTGTCATGTTTCGAAGCTACTATCGAATGACACTGACACAATGTCTTATTTTCACTCCTAAACGGGTCTATCAATTGCTTTAACAGTGAGCAAGGAATTGATTATCCTTGCAAGTTTTCTACAGTTCGCAAACAAAAATGGTATTTTGACTGGTTGAGTAGTTTGGTGGATTAGGATGAGCCGGATGGTATGGTGTCGGATTACCCAGTGGTGCAGGAGTTTCCCAACGTATTCTTGGATGATCTCCCTGGGTTACCAGCATGAGGAGAGGTGGATTTATCTATAGAAGTGCTTCAGGGCATCTCACCTATCTCTATCCTGCCTCACATGATGGCTCCTGCAGAATTGCAGGAGCTAAGGGCTCAGTTAGAAGAGTTAACCAAACAAGGGCTTCATTCGCGCCCATCGTGTCTCCATGGGGATCCCTAATCCTTTTTACAAAGAAAAAGGACCATTCTCTACGGATTTTCATCGACTATAGGTAGTTGAATAGGGTAATGATGAAGAAAAAGTACCCTATGCCTCATATTGATATAGCTTGTTTGATCAATTGTGCGAGGCAGGCAGATTTTCAAAGATTGACCTCCGATCTAGGTACCATCAGTTGTGCATCATGGAAGAGGATATTTCTAAGATGTAGTTTCAGACACGGTATGGGCACTGTGAGTTTTTGGTGATGCCCTTCAATTTGACCAATGCCCCAACAACATTCATGGATATGATGAACCGCATTTATCGTCCCTACCTAAACCGATTTGTGGTGGTCTTTGTGGATAACATGCTAGTCTATTAGACCTTGGACATAGACCACGAGGAGAACTTCTTGTGACACCCCGACTAATTAAACACCGGGTAGCTACTCCTTTATAAAATTAATTCAAAATGCCAAGTTGGCTCAGTTAATAGCATCACTGTCGAAAACGTTTTATTATTACTAACCACCTAGTATTTAAAAAGTAAGTGCCAAATTTTTATTAAATCTGATTAACATGCAACAAGAGTAATGAATAACTAAATAACACCATTCACCATACTGAAGTAACAAGAACAACCATCACAATATGTAAATATAACCTGGAGGAAAAACTCCTCAATACAAATCCCACAACTGATATGTAAACTGAAATAAATAACTAAAACTTGAATACTGAGCAATACATGCTAGAGTCAGAAAACTGAAATGTAAAAATGCTCTAAATAGGAATGGGCAACATGCCCTACAACTGATAGATAGTGACTCTGGAATCCAAAAGATAGAAGCGTCTATGAGCAAATCCCTGTAGCTTCCACAACCAGCTACAGCACGTCACCTGAATGAGTACCTATGCTTGGTGTCCTTGTGGCTGGGCACCTAAAAAGGTTTTACAAGAAAATATATTTGAAAGCAAATGGGTCAGAGCCCGAAAGTGGAAATCATTTTAAAAACCTGCAAGTGCTTTAAAAACATTTACAACATTAAATGCAAAGTACATGTTAGGACGTGCACTCACATTATATTCTCACCTCTCGTCTAACTGTGCACTCCTAACGCAAGTACCCATCTATAACTACCCATACTACTAGCTAACTGACAACATAACTAGCTAGACTACCACGGGTTCTACCCATGTAATTGGTTCCATATAACATAACAACTCTCGTAATTAAGTAGAGGTTTACTGTGAACACAGTTACTAAATATGCCAATGATATAACTATCAGTTAACTCATTATATAACTCGAAACAATACCGTAATATTTTTACAACATTAACATGAGGATTTCCATTAATTTAATGTATATTATTCACATCATAAATATACTATACAAGCACCCCGCAATCTAAGCTGTAGTGCACACATACTCTGCTATCCATCCCGGTACATCACGTACATAAGGATCACATATTCCGAATCTCTCAGGAATAGTTCAGATAACACAAATCACAAATAGTGGAGGCGAACATAGTCACCATCACATGGGTCACGCACATACCTACGCTCCCATGGTCAGCGGACTTATTAATATCACAATAAGTCTTTCTATGACCTATGTTCATCAAGGTACCAGTCTATATCCCCCCCGTAGGCACACAAGGATTAGAGGGTCCTAAGCGAACGAAACCTCCCGTGATAGCAAGTATGGTAGGTATGTCATACAAACAATCCATATACTAATACTAAGTAAACACACATCTTAGTAATACCGTATTTTAATCGTAGTACATATCGCATTCTCGTACTAACTAATTATCACAACTTATATTATTCCGGTTCATAATTATACGCGCTATATTTCATCCTCACATCGTAGTAGTCACTCACGTCTCAACCCGAAAGATTCATTGAATATAACTCTCGTATATGATTTGCTAATCCCAACACCCAAAAGTCCCAACTAAGTCACTATATCATCAAAGGGATGCTAACTCTACCCTTGAACCATCTCCCGGAACTCCAAAAGTCAAAACAGTCCAAAAAGGGTCAAACTGTCAACTCGTTAGAAGTCTCGTTCGAACGAGGCTTCGAACGAGTTTGGACTGTCAGGTCGTTAGAAGTCTCGTTCGAACGAGGCTGTTCGAACGAGATCCCAGTTCGTTCGAACGAACTGACCCTTCTAACGATATCTCGTTCGAACGAGATATCGAACGAAAATCCTACTCGTTAATAACGACTGGTCAACTCGTTAGAAGCTCGTTCGAACGAGCTCGTTCGAACGACCTGGGGGCTGCTTCTAACGAGATGCCAGTTTCGGCCCAGAATTTCCCAAAAATCGTTTTTCACCATTTTTACTCCTCAAACCTCTTCTAAAATCCGTTCCCACAATATATTGAGTTCTCTAATCATCCTCAAACATGTTAAGGGGCTATACTAACATCATTAAAGGGTTTGATATCATCTAAACATCATTAAATCACAATTTCTACATTAATTCCCAATTTTCTTCAAGAACATAAACCCTAACTTCTTCTCATCATAAATTCCCAGATTTTAATTCATTTATACATCACCTAGATATGAAATATCCGAAATTAAATCTCCCAACAATGTTTCTACATGCAAACCTATCCCAATATTCAATAATAACTTCAAATTTCATGGGTTTTCTTTTAATCTTTCAAGAACAATTAAGATTCTTCAATTTCTAACATGGAAAAGACATTCTCAGTAATTAAATGGAAATAAAGTCACTTGCCTTGGTTTGATTTCTGAATTTGGTGTGGATTCGGTGTAGAATTTCTGCAGAATTCCTCTCTCTCTCTCCTTCTCCAAGCTTTCTTCTCCAAAAAGGCTATGGTGGCTAGGGTTTGCTTTGGGGAAACTTATGAAACCTAATTTTAATAAACCTCCGTAGCTTGTTGGGTTAATAAGGGTTGGTTGGGGTCAATCCTTATCAGATTACAACTCTCAATTTTCGTCACTTTTAATTACCCAAAAATACCAAATTACTAAAATACCCTTTAAGTTACCGGTATGGTCTAAAATTACCCCGGGACCCAAACTATACCCCCGGCTAGTGTTTTCTGACTATCTCGACCCTTCCGGACGCGTTGGCGCACTCAAAACGACCATACGGATTATAGATTTTAAATTCACTTTTTATAAATAAAATATTATACCGTGACGCGGCGGTCCCACGTGTCTCAATAAAATTTCCAAATTGCCGTATATAAATCTCACGACAAATTTTATAATACCAAGTTCATATATAATCATATATGCACATAATCAAATACCAATACGCATCTCATTAGTATTTATAACCCGGATTAATTTCCAATTAATACGCATTTAATTAATTAATCCCAAAAATAAATATAGCCAAAAGTACGGGGTATTACACTTCTGAACGACATTGCAGGTCCTTAGGGAGAATTAAATGTAAGCTAAGTTCAAAAAATGCGAGTTATGCATGGAGGAAGTCAGGTTCCTTGGCCATGTGGTTTTCGATGAGGGTATTTCTGTTGATCCTTCCAAAGTCAAGGCGTCCTGGGTGGGACATGCTAAGGACAGTTGCGAAAGTACGTAGTTTCTTGGGTTTGGCTAGTTAGTACCGCTGGTTCGTCCAAGATTTCTCGAGGGTCGCTACCCCTTACCATGTTGACTCAGAAGGATGTACACTCTGAGTGGTCAGAGGATTGTGAGTCAGCCTTCCAAGAGCTAAAGATCAGGTTGACTTCTGCACTGTTCTTATCCTTTCAGAGTATAGCATAGGTTACACAATGTATTGTGATTCTTCAGGGTTAAGGGTTGGTGCAGTTTTAACGAAGAATGACCAGGTAGTCACTTATGCATCCCGTCAGTTGTAAGTGTATGAGATGAACTACCCCACCCATGATCTAGAATTAGTCTCCATGGTGTTTGAACTCAAAAGCTAGAGGTATTATCTGCACGGAGAACGATTTGAGGTGTTTTCTGATCATAACAGCCTTCAATACATTTTCACACATCGTGATCTTAATCTTCGCCAGAGACGATGGATGGAATTGATGGAGGACTATGGTTTCTTATTAGAGTATCATCCCGATAAGGACAATGTGGTGGCCGATGCTCTTAGTAGTAAGTCTAGTCTCATCCTTGTAATGATGAGATGCCATCAGGTGAAATTCTTTGGGATGTTACATAAATTTGACTTGCACGCCCAACGGGGTTATGATTGGGCATATCTTTAGGGTGTGGTAGCTAGTCCACTCATTCAGTAGAAAGTTCTTAATGCCCAGTCTTATGACCCATAGTTTGTTTAGTATGGAGATTGTATTCAGAATGGTGAAGTGTTTGACACTCTTACTATGGATAAGGATGATGGGGTGTGACACAAAGGCTGGTTGACTCTCCCAATTATCGATGAACTTCAGACGAGGTGATGGCAGAGGCCCATCACTCATGCTTCAACATAAATTCCAGAGCTACCAAGATGTATAAGGACTTGTGCAAGGATTTATGGTGGTCCGGTATAAAGAGAGATGTGGCGATACATGTGGCCAAGTGCTACACCTATCAACAGGTAAAGATCGGGCATAAGAAGCCAGCAGGGCCATTGCAACCACTGCTCATCGCGGAATGGAAGTGGGAGCATATCACGATGGATTTCATAACAACTTTACAACGGTCTGAGTGCGGTCATAATGTGTTATGGGTTATAGTGGATTGACTCACAAAGTCTGCTCACTTCTTGTCGATCAAGGTCACGGACAACAAGGCTAAGTTGGTGAGGTTGTATTACAGGGAAATATTCAGGCTTCATGGTGTCCCACTCTTGATTGTCTCAGATAAGGACCCCCAGTTTGTATCTCGATTTTAGAAGAAGTTTTAATAGGAGTTAGGTACCAAGTTGAATATGAGTACGGCATACCATCCTGAGATCGACGGACAGTCGGAGCGAACCATCCAAATTCTAAAAGATATGTTGAGAGTGTGTGCTGACGATTTCAGGGCAGTTGGGGGGAGAATCTACATCTGGCAGAGTTTGCCTATAACAAGATATATCAGGCGAGCATTGAGATAGCCCCCTTTGAGTCACTCTATGGGAGGCCATGTCGTTCTTCGATTTGTTAGGCTGAGGTGGCAATAAACATCTCACCAATTCAGAGTTGATTCAAGAAATGACTGAGAAGGTTTGGGTAATTCGGCAGAGAATCATGATGGCACAGGGTCGAAAAAAAGAATTACACCAGTAATCACCGGGTACCCCTGGAGTTTTGGGTAGGTGACCATGTGATGCTGGAAGTTAGATCGAGGACCGGAGTGAGGAGTGATAGTCAATGATTTGGGCAGAAAGGGAAGTTGGCCCCACGGTATATTGGTCCCTTTGAGATACTAGAGCAGATTAGGGATGTGTTGTACCGCTTGGCACTACCTCCACAGTTATCCCAAGTGCATAACGTGTTCCATGTCTCTATGTTGAAGAAGTATCCTCACGACCCCCGAAATGTCATAGTTTGGAATCTTATCAAAGTTAGAGGGAAATGTTTTGTTTCCCACATGACCCATATCCATTCTAAACCGCGAGGAGAGAGTCCTGCCCAAAAAGGTCATCCCTTTAGTGAAGATCCTTTCGGACTTTCAAGGAATTTGAAGGTGCGACTCGGGAAATCGAGCCAGAGATGCCGGAGAAGCACCTGAAACTCTTCCCTTTGTCAGTTGTTCTTATTTCGAGGAAAAATCTCCTAAGTAGGGGAGAATATAATAATTGCACCCGATATTGTATTCTTTCCCCATGTAATTTGTTATCATATAGGATCGTTCGAATGAGTTTCCAATCTCATTTGAATGAGAATGCTGCACGTTCGAACGAGAAGCCTATCTCGTTCAAAGGGGGTTTCTAACAAGGATCTAATGACCCATCTCTGCCTCAAGATTTCAACCTCATCAGAAGGTCATTAGAATGAGACCCGTAATCTCATTCTAAGGAGGTCCCAATCTCGTTCGAACGACCTATTCAGAATTTCTTAAAATTGAGATGCCCTTATGTTTTGTCACAATTTGGACCCTTGATCTAATAATGTGTCAATATCTAGTGAGCCCAGATGATCAAAACATTTTTGGCATGTGTGGGTTGAATTTTAAATGGGGTTTATGGGGTTATACGAGGAAATAATGGGGGTGGGTATCTCCCACCATTTTTCAGCACATTTCCCCTCCCCCTCTCTCTAAGTATGAAGACCAATCTTCTTGCCCAACCATTTTCCCCCATAGACACACCTTGCCACCACCTCCAAACACTACTATACACCATTTCTAAGCATTTTATACCATCTTCTAGCTTGTATCAAGGAAGAAAGTGGGTAGAACAAAGCTTGTAGGAGGGATTTTGGAGCTATTTGAAGAAGCGTTTCGAGCATAGAAGTCTTTAGGAGCTTTCAAGTCATTCCCTTTGAGTCTCTCCTCTTCAAACTTGAGGTAGGATTTTCCTCTTCCAAAGTTTTAAGGTTTTCTAGCTAGGAAAAGCATGTAGGATGAATTATAGATAATATTTAATGTCTAAATGAAGTTGTTTGATGAAAATATTAATGCTAGATAATATTTAATGTCTAAATGAAGTTATTTGATGAAAATATTATATTCTTGAAAAAAATGGATTTTAATAAGACAAAACCCTATAATGAATCTTTTATAAATAAACGACATTTTTACCTTGAATATGAAAGAAAGCATGTGAAGATAGAAACCCATGATTATTATCTTGTCTAAGTGCATTTTAAGAAATTTCAGGCTTGAAATCCTCTTTCACATGTGTAGAATCAAGTACTAAGATAGACAATGATATTCTAGATTTGTTAAATCATGCTATAATGGGTTTTATTAAGAAATGAGTAAATTAAGAAAAACAACCCTAATATGTGTTAAATATTGTTAGAATGAATAAAAAATGATATTTGGGGTCACATGTGATAATAGGAAAAATTTATGAAGATTTGGTCAAAAATGGTCTTGAAGGTTTAAATGTATTTTATGTGGGAAAACATTAAATGATACCATGATTTTTGACATAAAATCCTAGAAAGCATGCTTTGAAAGAAAAGTTTGAGTTCTAGTGCCAAAAGAAATGAAATGTGTTTTTTTTTCAAACTTACGGGGAAATGGAAAATGGTGATTGGAAAAATGAGAATCCTAGTGGTTGGACTTCCTCTTTAGACCTTATCGGTCGATTTTCGGTGAAAAACGGATAAAAGGGATAACTGCACTTTGATGAAGTGAAATTGCGACATAAGCTATAGAATGAGAGAAACAGTAAAATGATGGAACAACGTAGACATTATAGAATGTTAACACATATTAAATTGGACTCAGATGACACCAGTATAATTAAAGATGGACCGGAGCCCTGGGGTGAAAGACCTAAAATCACTGGCCAGAGCATTTGGTAGCATAGTCGATAGTGTGGAGTCCGTTAAAGTATGCGGATATTGGATAATTGGGAGAAAAGATAAATGAAAAGGAATTATATTGATTGTACTTGTAATTTAAGTAGAAGCAACCGAATGAAATGAGACTAAAGGATAAAATATTATTAATTAATCTCTAGACCTGGTAAAGGGTGATGAAATTAGTTAAGTGTGTGTGAGAGAGAGAGCACATCGATTGGGTGCATTACATAATAGTTGCATTAATACTAGCTAAATTGTTAAACGTTTTCGGAATTGATTGAAATACATGTTATATGTATATTTTGTAGAAAATGTATAGCTTAGTATTACTCACTCTACTGAGCGTTCACTCACCCCCTGCTTTTTATATTAAACCTCCAACCCCCATCCCAAGTACCTCCAATAGGGATGTTGGAAAGGTTGCGGGTAAGGCCACAGAGGGTAATCAACATCGTTTGTGCTCTGTCATTATATTCAAATAATCTCTTAAAATGTTAGTAATTTGGGACTTTGAAACACTTTTATTCGGGCCTTTGGCCATGGTTTGTAATAATACATGCATGAAAATGATTTACTTCTTAGTTAATTAATATTGTGGATTAAACCGTATTTTTACAATAAATCTTGTAAATTGATTTAATTACTTAAAGTGACCACCCTTTTCCTAACTTAAAAACGATAAGATAATCTGTAATAAATGGTTCAATTAACGAGTTTTTCTTAAATAATAAAATTGGACCTTTTCCCCCTTCTCCTTTAACTCCTTGACTCGGAGCGGTTTGACCCAATGGTAACCCAAACCCGGGTCGGGGAGTTTCATATCTACTATATCTGGATGGAGAGAAGGAACATAATTTTTAAGCATTTGATCAATAAACCTTCCAACATCATTAAAGATATTGAGTTTATGGTTAAGTGTAATGCTCACAACATGCCTAAAGCTGGGAGAAGTTTTAATAAGTGGTTGTTATGTTTGAACTGGGGTCTTGATGACTCTCAAATGCTTTTTAGTTAGGATTTCTTCTCCCTATTATTTTGATTGTCTTTCCAATTTGTTTCTTCTTTGTATGTTCTGGTTGGATTCAACTTGTTGTCTCCTATCACAGGGGATATGCGCCCTTTGTCTTTGTACAATATTTTGTTATTAATATACACATAATTACAAAAAAATATTGTCTCTAGAAATACTTTCCTAAGTAGCTATGATTTGGCCCTCCTCTACAGCATCATTGTCACATTTAATCACGCTATGAATATGCACAACATCATATGTAACTAAAGGCAAATAATGAGTTTTTTCCACCTAGTAAGGAGTAACGGTTGGTGCTGTAATAGTAGCAGCGCCCAAGGAAGAGGTGGGAAACATGGGGAAGAGGAAGGAAAAAATATTAAAAGAGGAAGAGGAAGGGTGGGATGGTTTTGGAAGAGGAAGTTTGAGAGATAAGGGGGTGCATTTTTAGTTAGTGGTTGTTGTAGATGGATTGGAGCAATGTTTATCAAGAATAACATAAAATGCTTACATAACCAAGATGACAAGGTAGGGGAGAGGGGGTCTCCCTGCCTAATCCTTTTAGAGCTATTAAAGAAATCATGCAGTTCTCCATACAATCTAATGGAGAACTTTGTAATGCACTCAAAGATCCAATCAATCACGATGGTAGGAAAAACATCTTATTTGAGAAGTTTAACAATAAAGTCTCATCTCAAAGAATCAAAGGCTTTCTTGATGTCAATCTTAAAAGTACATAAAAAAGACAAATTCCTATGGTAGTTTCTCATGATCTCTTGCATCAAAACAATGTAAAGTAATGGGTCTACCAGCAATAAAGGCAACTTGCCTCTCATTAATAATAGAGGCCACGAGGAGTTTAATTCTCTTGGCATTGACTTTAGTGATTCGTGTAACAATGGTGTTGCGGTAGAATATAGGTATAAAGTCCCTTATATCACTAGGGATATTGAATTTTGGAAAGAGGGCTAAAGATATGTAATTCCATTACCCGAGGATATGGCCAGTAGGAAAGAAGTGGGATATAACAAAAGTAACATCATCACCAAGCACATCCCAATTATGCTTGAAAAACTTGGATGACTTGCATTTATGGGAGTTAGAGGAAGATACTAAAGCTTAGAGAAAATTGTAGGCCTCTCATCAAGTCTATCATTGGAAATGGGTTAGATACGTTAAGTGGATTACTTGCAAGTGTTGGGGACTCCCCGAATCCTCATTGCATGACTAGTTAGGTTGGCTTCTTGTTTGCTAGTTTTATTTTGTTAAAAGTAATTGGGTACGCCCAATCTCTTTTCAATTTTTCTAGTTTGGTTGCATGGGTTATGCCCTGATCTTTATATCTCTTGTTCTATATATACCTTTTACTTACCAAAAAACTTGTCATTAAAACCATCAGGGCCAGGGGATCTGTTAGCACCAATAGAGACTAAGGCTTCTTTGATTTTAAGAGGAGTGATAGGGATTGCAAGGGTAGTCAGTTGCTTTTTAGTTAGCTTTCCGTGCAAGACAAAGTTGATGATAAGAGGAGGTTGGGTTCTCATATGACCAAGTAAAGCGTAGACATAGTGGTATTTCGGAAATGTTCCCCCTTGCCTATATAACTCTCTCTCAATACATTTAAACCTTCTCTTCAACCACACCTCCACCTCCACCACCTCCTCCTCCTCCCCCCTCTCACATTCTAACTCATCCATGGCCTTGAAGAAGCTACTACTTACTGGAGGGAGTGTTATTGGCTCTCCCTTTGTATGACATGGTTGTGGTACTTACCCCTTATTCTCCTACTCTCGCTAATTCTAATCTTATTCCCTCCAACACTTTAGCTGAAGTGGGTGATACTATTCAAGAAGGACATATTATGGCTCCTGCTGAATCCATTGCTAGAGCAGGCTCCAAAGCGAGAAGACTACAAGAATTGAATGAAAAGAAACATGTATACTTGGATTTTATGAAGAGCAAAGTTGTGACACCCCGCCTAATTAAACCTTCGGTGATCAAGCCTTAATTTAATTTAAACAGGTTTCTTAAATGGTTCATTCTTAGCATCACCGTCGAAAACTTTTAAAATTACTAACCACCTAAGTGAAATTAAGCTAGTGCCAAATTATTATCTTCCTCAAGAAGAATAAACAACCCATACGAATCGATACAATTCCAGCAATACTAAAACAATTCGCATAAATAACTGAATACAAATAAAGTCTTGCCGAAAACCACGGTCAAGAAAAACCAACTCAAAATCCAAAATCAGAATAACTGTAAAAGTAAAGATTGGACAACATGTCCCAATTGAGAGTACTAAAACTGAGATCCTGTACTAGATCTGAAAAAGAGAAACGTCTAAACACTCCCTGCAACATCCACACGTGCTGCAGCTCCTAAATCCCAGAAATGAAATCATGCTGGGTGTCCCTGTGGCTGGGCACCTAAAAGGTTTTTAAAAATCTTTACATAGAAAGAGTTGGTACTCAAAAAAACATTCTGGGATTAATATTGTGTACCCCCTCGCTAAGTCTCCAGTTGACTAGATCAGAATACCCCACTGCATGTACCCCCTCGCTAAGTCTCCATAACATACTCGCAGTATTTTAATAATCCATATTACATATGCTATAAACGTAGATAACTTATTTACTTCTTATTATCCTTATCTTATAATAATTACATCACGCTACTTAATTATTACTAAGATATTTTCAATCCACCTCATTATCTACTATCCAAAATCAGTAGACTATAGATATGGAATACATTTTATCACGCAACATGTATTAAATATCAGTTATCACTAACATATCCTTTTGACACACGTAAAGGACTCTTGGTTCGGAATGATTCATCGACCCCAAGTGAGAGTTGGTTCGGAATGATCCATCGACACCAACTATTTATATATATATATATACATACACATATTTTGGTTCGGGACTCTTTCATCGCGACACCAGTCTTAAGGTTTGGTTCGGCATTTTACATCGACCCCAAATATATAGTAACTTTATGTTAGTTCGGAATATCTCATCGACCCTAACATAATTAATTTAGGTATAGTTCTCTTAACCCAAAGATTCATATAATTTAGTAGGTACACACCCGACCTATCAAATCATGCCCGTACGTAATATATTTTACTTATATTCACCGTACTCATTAATTTACGATTTATTTCACTATCGCATTTAATCGAGTATTCACGTAACTCTAAGGGTCCTAGTTACCCCTCCCTTGATTCAGTAGTTAAGCTATCTCTAACCTACTGGTATTTTTCCGGAATTTACTCTCACTCTTTCCGTAACTAAATTCCCACATTCCCGCACACGACTCAATCGGTTATCTTCCCGTCGGTCCATTTCCCCAAATTTCACACTCAATCATTTATGAAGAAATATCACGGTACACCTACTGGTATCTATTAAGTCCCTTCGTAGGTAAAATGTCATCACTAAGGTTCCCATTAAGTGACGATAATTGAAAAGAAATTTTTCCACAAAATTTTCTAAAGTACAGCCAGGGTCGATCGATCGATGGGATATGGTCGATCGATCGACTGCTCGATCGATCGACATTCAAGGGTCGATCGAGCAGTGACAGACCTTGATCGTCTTCTTCATGCGGGTTACACCATTTTTGTTTATCCATCTCCCATGATAATTCACCACACTTGCAACTAACAATTTCTAATCATTCCTACATATTCTGGGATGATTACTAACGATCTAAAACAATAAAATCATTACAAATTTCGTCCAGATTAACTAAAAATCTTCTTATTATTCAAGAACCCTAAAAATACAATCTTTCCATCTTTTCATCATAAGTCCAGATTTTTTGTTCGATTTAATCATCAAGTCTTCTATGATATCAGATTATTTGGAGATCAAAAAACGTTCTACATGAAATCCCTATCAATCATGGATCATATTCAAGTGTTTGCTCCCAAAAATATCATAAAAATCATGTTCTTCCTAAAACTTATATATGGGTATTATAACTCAATTTATTTTGCAAATAACCACTTGCCTTATGTTTTGTAGGGTCTGATTTCGTGGTTGTTGTTGATGATTAATGATTCTTATCCTTCAATCCTTCTTCCCACAAGTTGGTAGTGAAATCTCCTTTGAATTCTCCCTACTTCCTTCTTTTGCCTTAGGAAATTGTTTCTCTCTTCTCTCTAATGGCTATGGTGTATTTCCCTCCTCTCTAACCCTAGCCTCCAACTCTTATAATCTGACTTAGGGTTCCAAAATTAGTAGGTCTCCTCACCCTTAAATGTAAAGAGACCAAAATGCCCTCGTATGGTCCCGGTTTAGCCCAAAAATGACCCGACACTCAACTAGTACCCCCGGGTACACTATTTTGACTAATTCGACCCTTTCAGAATCATCTAGGGACTCTAAATTATCTTTTGAGCCTCTAAAAATATGTTTCTCATCTCACCTTCAATTTTGTCTACGCGCGACACTCGGTCGAGATAAACTCAGGAACGTCCATATAAATCGCTAGGCCGTACATATCAACTTTCAATATTTACTATTCACATTTAGTAATTTTTTTTAATCGTCATATTAATCAGTGTCTAACTTTCAATTTATGTCTAATAGCCATAATGATTAATTAATTACTTAATAATCATTATTATTATTACATCACATTAAATTACTCTACTCACGTAATTTAAATAAAACGTATTTTCACATTAAATTACTCTACTCACGTAATTTAAATAAAGCGTATTTTCCTTCTTAACTATGCAGAAATACGAGGTAAATAAAACATATTTTCACATTAAATTACTCTACTCACGTAATTTAAATAAAACGTATTTTCCTTCTTAACTATGCAGAAATACGGGGTATTACATACTCCCCCCCTTACAAAGGAATTTCATCCTCGAAATTTAGAAAATACCCGCGGTGAATAATTCTGGATACTGTTCTCGCATATCCTCCTCCCGCTCCCAAGTAGACTCATCCATATTGTGATGTCCCCACTGTACTCGCACTAAGGGTACCACCTTGGATCGTGGTTTGCGCTCACTATAATCCCGAATAGCCACGAGTCTTTCCTCATACGAGACATCTGGCTGCAAGTCGATCTCCCCCAGTGGAATGTGCCAGAAGTCTCTCTCACTCCTCTTGTATTTCTTTAGCGATGCCACATGGAATACATCGTGTATTCACTGAAGATGTTCGGGGAGTCCCAATCTGTAAGCTACCAGTCCCACCCTCTCAATGATAGGAAACGGTCTGACATATCTCGGTGCTAACTTCCCCTTCTTGTCGAACCTCATAATCCCCTTCATAGGAGATACCCGAATTAACACCTGGTCGCCCACATCTAGTTCCACGTGTCTCCTACCGGCGTCAGCATAACTCTTCTGCCTATCCTGAGCTATTCGAATACATCCTCAAATCAACTCTATTTTGGAAGAAGTCTCCTGTATCATCTCTGGTCCCAATAGCTTGTTATCCCCCACCTCTAACCAACAGGCGGGCGAACGACAAGGTCTCCCATAAAGTTCCCCGAATGGGGCCATATCGATAGTGAATTGGTAAGAGTTGTTATAAGCAATTTCTACCAAAGGAAGGTATTGCTCCCATCCTCCCCCAAAATCTAGGACGCACATCCTCAACATATCCTCTAAGATCTGGTTTACCCTTTCAATCTGACCGTTTGCCTGCGGGTGATACGCCGTACTCAACCGCAAGTCAGTGCCCATGGCCTCCTGAATACTCTGCCAGAAATGTGACACAAATATTTTGTCTCTGTTAGACACAATATTAATAGGAACTCCGTGCAGCTTAACGATCTCTGAAATGAATAGCTGCGCATACCGCATCGTATCATAGTCCGTACGAACCGACAAGAAATGAGCTACCTTAGTCAACCGATCCACTATCACCCATATGGAATCGTGACCCTTCTGCGATGTTGTTAACCCAGTAATAAAATCCATCGAGATACTCTCCCACTTCCACACGGGAATCTCCAGTGGTTGTAGCATCCCCGAAGGTCTCTGATGGTTAATTTTTACAAGCTGACATGTAACACACCTTGAGACAAACTCTGAAATGTCTCGTTTCATACCTGACCACCAATATATTCGTCGCATGTCCTGGTACATTTTGTCCCCACCTGGATGTATCGAAAACTTTAACCCATGCGACTCCGTCATTATGGCATGCCTCAAATCATCTTCCTCGGGTACTATCAGTCTACCATTAAATCGTAGTCCGCCCTCTGAGATGATAGAGTAGTACTCTGCCCCCTCGGCCAGTAACTGTCATACTTTATCCTGATAAAACGGCTCCTCAGCCTGTGCCCTCACTACCCACATAACACTCTCGGGAGTGATAGCTAAAACTGCCATGTATGCTCTAGCTTTCTCATCCTCGTGTCGAAGTTCACTCCACTTTGCCTTCCAGATTATTGCTAGCTCTCCGGTAGGCCTTCTGCATAACGCATCCGCCACCACGTTAGCTTTACCAGGATGATATTGTATATCAAACTGGTGATTCACGAATTCAAGTCACCTTCTTTGCCTTATGTTTAGATCCTTCTGTGTGAAAAGATACTGAAGTGACTTATGATCCGTGAATAGAGTGAACTGCTCACCCAGAAGATAATGTCTCCATATACTCAATGCAAAAACGACCGCTGCTAACTCGAGGTCATGGGTGGGGTAATTCTTCTCATGTGGCTTAAGATTTCGGGACGCATAAGCTATATCTTTCTCTTCTAGCTGTAACACACCCCCAAGCCCCTGTAAGGATGCGTCAGTATAGACTTGGTACTCCATTCCGCTCCTAGGCAAGGCAAGAACGGATGTTGATGTCAACTTGTCCTTTAGCTCATCAAACGCTAACTGCCAACAGTCACTCCATACGAAGGGCACTCCCTTCCGAGTCAGGTTCGTCAAAGGACTGGCAATTTTTGAGAACCCCTTGATGAAGCGACGATAATAACCGGCCAACCCCAAAAAGTTACAAATTTTGATCGGGGTCGTGGGCCGTCCCCGCTCCCTCACTGCCGATACCTTACTCGGGTCAACAGTAATGCCTCTGTCGGATACAACGTGGCCTAGGAACTGAACCTCCCGAAGCCAAAATCCACACTTCTCAAATTTGGCGTACAACTAATGGTTCGTAATGTCTGTAGAACCATTCGTAAATATTTGGTGTGTTCCTCCTCCGTGCGAGAGTAGATTAGAATGTCGTCTATGAATACAATCACAAACTGGTCCAAAAATTCCCTGAATACCCTGTTCATGAGATCCATGAATACTGCAGGCGCATTAGTGAGCCCAAAGGGCATTACCTTGAACTCTTATGACCCGTACCGCGACATGAAAGTGGTCTTAGGTACATCCACTTAAGGAATGCGCAATTGGTGGTTACCCGACCTCAAATCGATCTTTGAGAAGTACTCAACTGTGACACCCCGACTAATTAAATACCGGGTAGCTACTCCTTTATTAAATTAAATCAAAACGCCAAGTTGGCTCAGTTAATAGCATCACTGTCGAAAACATTTTATTATTACTAACCACCTAGTATTTAAAAAGTAAGTTGCCAAATTTTAATTAAAGTCTGAATAACATGCAATGACGATTTAAAGCAAGAGTAATAACACCATTCACCATAATGAAGTAAATAGAATAACCGTCACATGATATAAATAAATCTGGAGAAAAACTCCTCATAGCACAATCCCACAACTGAAGTACATAATGAAATACTGAATACTGAATGAATACATGCCAAAGTCTAAAAACTGAAATGGAAATGTATCTAATAGAATTGGGCAACATGCCCTACAACTGAGGAATACTGAGTAAGGAATCCAAATGATATAAGCGTCTAAAATCAAATCCCTGTAGCTTCCACAAGCAGCTACAGCTCGTCATCAGAATGAGAATCCTATGCATGGTGACCTTGTGGCTGGGCACCTAAAATGGTTTTACAAAAAGATAGATTTGAAAGCAAACGGGTCAGAGCCCGAATGTGGAGATATTTTAAAAACCTGCAAGTGCTTTAAAAACATTTAAAACAGTATATGCAAATACATGTTAGGACGTGCTCTCACATGAGATACTCACCTCTCGTCTAACTGTGCACTCCTAACGTTCCTGTACCCATTCATGTGTTATCTCATAACTATCTAAAGAGTTTCTAACACTTCTACTCGGTTCACGTTATAAGTTCCATCATTAACAATTAAATAGAAAGTTCTACTTTAATTCTCGAATTCCCAATTATTAACAAAACCATTTATTGATAAAAGTTCTCTCTTTTTATCTTTACAAAACATTACCATAACTATACTCACAATTTAACATAGTAAATTCCTTCTCATTTAACCGTATATTTTCACAACATAAATATACAATATAAGCACCCAAAGGCTAAGCTGCGGTGCACACATACTCTGCTATCCATCCCGGTACATCACGTACATAAGGATCACACATTCCGAATCTCTCAGGAATTGTTCAGATAACAACATCACAAATAGTGGAGGCGAACACAGTCACCATCACATGGGTCACGCACATACCTACGCTCCCATGATCAGCAAAACTTATTAATATCCCAATAAGTCCTTCAATGACCTATGTTCATCGAGGTAACCAATCTAAATCCGGGCAACACAGGGATAAGAAGGCCCTAAGCGAACGTAAACCTCCCGTGATAGCAAGTATGGTAGGTATGTCATACACATAAAGTTATATACTAAGCATTCACACATCTTAGATATCTCAATATTAGTAAGGGTATATTCTACATCATTATACCATTATTCCCAATTCATATATTTCAAGTATCCCGGTAATATATAAATTAAATAGTCGACACGTCTCACGTCGTGATTTCTTAAACTTAAAACCTATCTCAAATAGACTTTTAAGTTCCCGTAATTCCCTCATATAACATCTTTATACCTAAGGTCTTTACTTCTGCCCAAACCTTATTTCATCAAATTATTCAAATTTGTACTATTAACCCAAATATTATCTCACATAACGAATTTCATTAATTTAGAATAATTCCTCAAATTAAATTCCAAGTAAAGTCCAATCTCATAATCATGCCTACTGGTCTTCCTTAAGGTTAAGGGTATTCATAAAGTCTCCAATAATATTAATCAAGGGTTAACACCATTAAAATTTAATTAGGGAAAATACTTTATTCATTCTGGAAAGGTCGATCGATCGACCTTTGCCTTCGATCGATCGATGGTGGTCTATCGATCGACTGATGAATGTCGATCGATCGATTGCACAGGTCTGTTACGGACTGCTTCGTTTTGCAGTTACAGTTTCGTTCCAAAACTCCATTTTTAAGCATGAAACTCCAAGACAAGGTTACTATAACATTATACTATCATCCTACAACAGTGTTTACATTCTAAGTCCCATAATTCATCATTTAAAGGCTTGGTTTAGATCAAAACTACATCAAAATAATTTCCAGAATTCTTCCATTCAAGAATATCATTAAACTTCTTCTAATACTACTTTTAGATCATCAAGGTTCTGTTTATAACCTATAAATTCGTCCAGAATATACTACATGAAAATCCTACATAAATCATGGCCTTTAACTTCCAATTAATGGGTCTAATTTATCTCCAAAAATCAATTTCGAAAATTCCTAAACATGGAAACATATCTTGAATCAAAAGAGTTTAAATCACTTGCCTTAATTTATCTCAGAATTTGGTGTAGAATCTTGAAGTTAGGTTGTCCTCCCTCTGTTTTTCTGCAGAATTCTCTTCCCTCTCTCTCTCTCTCAAGCTCTTCTCAAGGTTTCCTTCTCTCTCTCTCTCAAGCTTTTTCCAAGGTTGAAGATAATGGAGTATGGAGGTGTGTAATGGTTTTTGGAAGTTGGAATGATATACCAACTTCTCCCGTAGCCCATAATGGCATATAGTGTGGTTAGTGGGTTAAGTGGGTTGAGGAAATAGTCAGATTGTAATCTCTATTTTCGTCACTTTTTAATTCCCAAAAATGTAAATTACCAAAATACCCTTTATGATGCCGGTATGGCCCAAAAATACCCCGGGACCCAAACTAAACTTCCGGCTAGTGTTTTCTGACTATCTCGACCCTTCCGGACGCGTTGGCGCACTCAAAACGACCATACGGTTAATGGAACTAAAATTCACTTTTTAATTTAATAACAAAATACCATAACGTGGCGGTCACACGCGTCAAGCAAAATTCCCAAATTGTCGTATTTAAATCTCACGACAATTTCAATATTACCAATATTCATATAATGCCAAGTATACACATTATAATAAAATACTAACTCACATCTCGTTAATATTTTTAATCCGGATTAATTTCCAATTAATAGACATTTAATTCAATTAATCCCCAAAAATAAATATCACAGAAAATACGGGGTATTACATCAACCCCTCTCAACTGATCAAACAAGTCATCAATCCTCGGTAATGGATACTTATTACGTATCGTCACTTTGTTCAGCTCCCTGTAATCTACACACAGATGAAGTGAACCATCCATTTTCTTTGCTAATAACACCGGCGCACCCCATGGCGATGTACTTCATCGAATGAAACCCTATCCTAAGAGCTGTTGAATCTGTTCTCTCAGCTCTCGCATCGCCGAAGGAGCCATGCGATACGGTGCTCAGGCAATCGGTCTCGTCCCCGGCGCTAGGTCAATAACGAACTCTATCTCCCTGCTGGGTGGTAACCCTGGTATCTCCTGAAAGACATCCTCAAAATCCCTCACAAATGGGATTGAGTCCAGAGAAACGACAACCCCATGTGAGGTCTCCTCCTCAATATAATATAAATGAGTGCGCGATCCACCCTCGGGAAGAGGCATCGCCACAAGGAACATCTCCTGTCCTGGGATGGAAAACACAATAGTCCTCTCGTAGCAATCTACCATTGCCCTATAACGCGCCAACCAATCCATGCCTAGGATGATGTCATAACCCTCCATATTCGGCACTAGGAGACCCGCCGCTAGACTCAATCTCCCGACCATAATGTCCACACCCTTACAAATCGAATGTATAAGGAACCTACAACCCATCGGTGACTCCACGAACATAAGATGAATGTCAGCTGTCGCTAAGAGGCTGGCTACCTGTGCAAATCTAGTGGCAATAAACGAATGCGTCGCCCCCGTATCAAACAAAATACTACCCTAAAGGTCCATGTATAGGAAACATACCCGCAACTGCCGGCGGTGCTGGAGGTGCTGGCTAAAATGGAATGTCACGGACGTTGAACACACGCCTGTAATGCATCTGGCCTGGCTGCAGGGCCTGTGCTGCTGCTGGGGCTAATGGAGCCTGCTCCCCTGTTGGGCACCCTGTTATTGTTCCCTGTCTTGCTGTGAACAATTCCTACTCTTGTGACCCTACTGGCCATAAGTGAAAGACTGACCCTGAAACTGCCTCTGACCTTGGCCCTGACATTGGCCCTGTCGACCTTGGCCTTGTTGTCCTCCACCTTGGTTCCCTTGGCCCTGTCGGCCCTGAGGAACTGGCTGCTGGGACCCTGATGGCCCTGTCTGTCAAAGCGATGCCTCCCATACTTAAACTTCTTGGCAGAGTTCCCCTGTCGGGAATCCTTCCTTAGCTGGCCCACTGTTTGCTGCAGTGGTGTGCTGCTTCCACTACTTCCATCCACTTTTCCCGGGTGGCTAGGCTCACCTCTCTTGTTTCCCTTTGCATGAAAGCAGTGATCCTTATAGTGTAGTAGAGAAGCATTGACGACATCTGTGTAAGTTACCAACGCCGGATTGCCGATCAAATGCTGTCTGATTCTCCAGGTCAAGCCATCCATAAATTTTGACTTCTTCCGCTCCTCATCGCTCACCTCATTTGGCACAAAGTTATCCAAGCAGGTAAACTCCTCATCATAATCAGCAACTGAGCGATCACCCTGAACCACCTCGCTGAATTTCTTTATCATCTCTGACTCTACTGCTGGAGGAAAATACTTGCGGTCAAACCGCACCCAAAACTCAGAAATTGCCATTGTGTCCCTTTCCTCGGTGGTGGTAACTGACTCCCACCACAGTAAGGCCGCTTCTGACAGACGGAAAGTGGCTAGCATTTGTTTCTGTACCTGCACTCTAGCATGCACAAGTGGCTCTGGATATTTTTCTTCCAGTTGCACACCTCCACTACATCGGTACTACCCTGGAACTCGGGTGGATGCCCTTTCTAAAATGTCTCTCTGACTCGCTGCCAAGTAAATGGACCTGCTGGGGCCTGAACTACCGGTACCACGGGAGGTGGTACTTGGGGCTGAGGAAAATGGGCTGCCATGGCCCTCATCCCTGTCTCGACTGCTTGTGCCACTATCACTGCAACCTGAGTAGTGGAAATTAACTCGGGTGGGGGTGGTGGCTGCGGCACCTATGGCTCCTGTTGAGCCTCCCTCACCTCATCTCTGGCTTCAGCCCTCTCCGCTCGCTGCCTCCTCGGTGGCATCTGAAATAAGATCAAGTTGTATAAGTACACAGTTTATACAAAATTTAAAGAGCAGATGTACGATATCCCAAAAGCGGAAAGTGAATCAACAGTCCTAATAGTATGGCTCTAATACAACCAAACGTTACGCTGAAACACAGTAAGCCGTACATATACTATGGATACTAGAACCTGATGCTCTGATACCATCTGTGAACACCCCGCCTAATTAAACCTTGGGTGATCAAGCCTTAATTTAATTTAAACAGGTTTCTTAAATGATTCATTCTTAGCATCACTGCTGAAAACTTTTTAAATTACTAACCACCTAAGTGAAATTAAGCTAGTGCCAAATTATTATCTTCCTTAAGCAGAATAAACAACCCATACGAATCGATACAATTCCAGCAATACTAAAACAATTCGCATAAATAACTGAATACAAATAAAGTCTTGCCGAAAACCACGGTCAAGAAAAACCAACTCAAAATCCAAAATCAGAATAACTGTAAAAGTAAAGATTGGACAACATGTCCCAACTGAGAGTACTAAAACTAAGATCCTGCACTAGATCTGAAAAAGAGAAACATTTAAACAATCCCTGCAACATCCACACGTGCTGCAGCTCCCAAATCCCAGAAATGAATCATGTTGGGTGTCCCTGTGGCTGGGCACCTAAAAAGTTTTTAAAAATTTTTACATAGCAAGAGTTAGTACTCAAAAAAACATTTAAAAATATTTTGCAAGCAGTTATCAAAATTGAGTTATTGATTACACATATTAAAATTTTGCACACTCCCTTGAGCTTCCTCAACTCTCTTCTATAGTGCATGTCTAACGAGGGTACTTAGTTCACCTAGTTAAACTACCCTAGTTAACTAGATCAGAATACCCCACTGCATGTACCCCCTCGCTAAGTCTCCATAACATACTCGCAGTATTTTAATAATCCATATTGCATATGCTATAAACTTAGATAACTTATTTACTTCTTGTTATCCTTATCTTATAATAATTACATCATGCTACTTAATTATTACTAAGATATTTTCAATCCATCTCATTATCTACTATCCTAAATCAGTAGATTATACATATGGAATACATTTTATCACGCAACATGTATTAAATATTAGTTATCACTAACATATCCTTTTGACACACATAAAGGACTCTTGGTTCAGAATGATTCATCGACCCCAAGTGAGAGTTGGTTCGGAATGATCCATCGACCCCAACTATTTATATATATATATATACAAATATTCTTGTTCGGGACTCTTTCATCGCGACACCAGTCTTAAGGTTTGGTTCGGCATTTAAATCGACCCCAAACATATAGTAACTTTATGTTAGTTCGAAATATATCATTGACCCTAACATAATTAATTTTGGTATAGTTCTCTTAACCCAAAGATTCATATAATTTAGTAGGTACACATCCGACCTATCAAATCATGCCCGTACATAATATATTTTACTTATATTCACCGTACTCATTAATTCACGATTTATTTCACTATCGCATTTTCACGCAACTCTAAGGGTCCTAGCTACCCCTCCCTTGATTCAGTAGTTAAGCTATCTGTAACCTACTGGTATTTTTTCGGAATTTACTCTCACTTTTTCCGTAACTAAATTCTCACATTCCCGACACACGACTCAATCGGTTATCTTCCCGTCGGTCAATTTCTCCAAATTTCACACTCAATCATTTATGAAGAAATATCACGGTACACCTACTGGTATCTATTAAGTCCCTTCATAGGTAAAATGTCATCACTAAGGTTCCCATTAAGTGACGGTAATTGAAAATAAATGTTTCCACAAAATTTTCTTAAGTACAGCCAGGGTCGATCGATCGATGGGATATGGTCGATCGATCGACTGCTCGATCGATCGACATTCAAGGGTCGATCGATCGATCGAGCAGTGACAGACCCAAATCGTCTTCTTCATGCGGGTTACACCATTTTTGTTTCTCCATCTCCCATGTTAATTCACCACACTTGCAACTAACAATTTCTAATCATTCCTACATATTCTGGGATGATTACTAACGATCTAAAACAATAAAATCATTACAAATTTCGTCCAGATTAACTAAAAATCTTCTTATTATTCAAGAACCCTAAAAATACAATCTTTCCATCTTTTCATCATAAGTCTAGATTTTTAGTTCGATTTAATCACCAAGTCTTCTATGATATCAGATTATTTGGAGATAAAAAAACGTTCTACATGAAATTCCTATCAATCATGTATCATATTCAAGTGTTTGCTCCCAAAAATATCATAAAAATCATGTTCTTCCTAAAACTTATATATGGGTATTATAACTCAATTTATTTTGAGAATAACCACTTGCCTTATGTTTTGTAGGGTTTGATTCCGTGGTTGTTGTTGATGATTGATGATTCTTATCCTTCAATCCTTCTTTTCAACAAGTTGGTAGTGAAATCTCCTTTGAATTCTCCCTACTTCCTTCTTTTGCCTTAGGAAATTGTTTCTCTCTTCTCTCTAATGGTTATGGTGTATTTCCCTCCTCTCTAACCCTAGCCTCCAACTCTTATAATCTGACTTAGGGTTCCAAAATTCGTAGGTCTCCTCACCCTTAAATATAAAGAGACCAAAATGCCCTCGTATGGTCCCGGTATAGCCCAAAAATGACCCGACACTCAACTAGTACCCCCCGGGTACACTATTTTGACTAATTCGACCATTTCGGAATCATCTGTGGACTCTAAATTATCTTTTGAGTCTCTAAAAATATGTTTCTCATCTCACCTTCAATTTTGTCTACGCGTGACACTCGGTCGAGATAAACTCAGGTATGTCCATATAAATCGCTAGGCCGTACATATCAACTTTCATTATTTACTATTCACATTTAGTAAATTTTTTTAATCGTCATATTAATCAGTGTCTAACTTTCAATTTATGTCTAATTGCCATAATGATTAATTAATTACTTGATAATCATTATTATTATTACATCACATTAAATTACTCTACTCACGTAATTTAAATAAAACGTATTTTCACATTAAATTACTCTATTCACGTAATTTAAATAAAACGTATTTTCCTTCTTAACTATGCAGAAATACGGGGTAAATAAAATGTATTTTCACATTAAATTACTATACTCACTTAATTTAAATAAAACGTATTTTCCTTCTTAACTATGCAGAAATATGGGTATTACAAAAGTCTTTGCCTATGAAGATATTTTTAAGTGTTGAACTTATGTTGATGCTTCCACTAATGGTGATTTGAATTCAGTCGAATGCAAGGTAGGATAGGCTTCTATAGTGATGAACAGTGTCCTTATAGTACCTGATACGTCAGCAAGGAACATGCCTAAACCAAACTTGATGGCTAAGTCTACTTTTTTATGTAGATAAAATAGGGTTCATGGAAAATCTCATTTCGCATGTATGCAGAGAGGTAGATATGCTCCTGTTGTTTTGACCTCAGACAAGACTCTTACTTAGCAAAATCATGGCTGCTCAATAACTAAAGTCGTGGGATAAGCTTTCACTTCTCAAACTGATGGAAAATCAAATGGTGGAACCAAAACTTAGAGCTCAATTGTGGCTGCTAAGAGAGATCCCAAGTTCAAGCTTACCTACCACAATCCTACTGTGGGATTGTGGCTAAGCTGAAGTGGCTAAGCCTCTCATTGAAGTGGCTAAGCTGGGCTATGCCGCTTGGGAGTGCAACTATGTTGGATTTTTTTTTGGGTAAGATATTGCCTTACACCTTAGTTAACATTATTGCTCATAGACTTTGGGATAAGTTTGGTTTAACCCATCTTATTCCTTATGATGATGGATAGTTCTTCTTCAAGTTTGATATCCCCACTTATAGAGATGAGGTGGTGGAAAATTGCCTTGGCTCTTTGTTAGGAACCCCATAACTTTAAAGAAATGACAACTTAGATTTAAGTTCTCTAAAGAGGATAGCACTAGTGTTCTAGTTTGGGTGCTCTTCCATAACATTCCTATGCAACATTGGATGGATGAAGGCCTCAGTTACATTGCTAGTGCCATAGGAATTTCCATCTATGCTGATTCTGTCACTAAAAACATGAATATAATTAGCTTTGCTAAGATTCGCATTAAAACGAGGCCAAAAATTGGCTACCCAAACTCCATTGATCTTATTATGGAGGATGGCTATTCCACTTTTGTTAAAGGTTGAATACCAAGCTATGCCTCACCCATGTTCCCACTCTGTTAACTTTGGCCACAACATCTCCAAATTCCCCAAAGTTTCTCTTCTTTAATGACCAGACTCATCCCCATAAGTTTCCTCTCATTTCTACAAACGTCGTGCTCTTGCACGATGACAACACTCATCCTCATGAGTCTTTTTCTTATTTACATGAATCTCGCACATGTGCACGATGACCAAACTTATTCTCATGAGTCCTTTTTTCATTTTTACGATTTTTGTTCTCTTGCACGATGACCACACTCATCCCCATGACTCTTTCTACTATTTCTGCAAATATCGTCCTCCTCCACGATGACCACACTCATCCCCATGAGTCTTTATCTCATTTTTACAAATTTCATGCACTTATACTTTGACTATACTCATCCTAGTGATTCTTTCTCTCATTTTCACAAATGTCGCGCTCTTTTATGATGATCAAATTAATCCCTATGAGTATTTTCTCATTTTTACCTAATGCCATGCTCTTTTGGGATGAACAAACTTATCCCAATTCTAATTTAAATGAATGTTGTGTTCTTGAACGATGACCCGACTCATCCCCATGAGTATTTCTCTCATTTATATTAATGTCGTGCTTAGGCACGATGACTAGAAACCCCCTGAGTCTATCACTCATTTTTCAAATGTTCTGCTCTTACACGATCAACAAACTGATCCCCATGACCCTTTCTCTAATCTCTCTGATTGTCATCCTCTTGCACGATGAACAAACCCATCCTCATGACACTTTATCCATTTTCTACCAATATCTTCCTCTTGCATGATGACCAGACTCATCCCTGCAAGTCTTTCTCTCATTTCTATAATTGTCGTTCTCTTACCTGATGATGTCACCCATCCCCATGAGTCTTTCTCTCAATTCTAGGAATATCGTCCTTTTGGGCGATGACCAGACTCATCATCCTCATGAGTCTTTCTCTCATTTTCATGAATGTCATACTCTTTCACATTGACTGAACCAATTCCCCTGAGTTTTTCTCTCATTCACGAATGTCTTGCTCTTGGAAGTAGACCAGTCTTATCCGCATGAGTATTTCTCTCATTTCTATGAATACTGTGCTCTTGAAGGATGTCCACACTCATCCCCATGAATCTTTCCCTCATTTCCATGAATGTCGTTCTTGTGCAGTGAAGCACATTCTCAAGTACCTAAAAATGACTAAGGATTATGTGCTGGTTTACTCAATAGAGATTCTAGTACCCATAGGGTACATTGACTAAGATATTTAGCCTAATAGGGACTCCAAGAAATTGACCTCAGGACATGTGTTTACCCTAGAAGGAGGAGCAATAAGTTGGAGGAGTATCAAGTAGTCTTGTATTGACGATTCCACCATGGAAGCCGAGTATATTATCTCTTCGGAGGTCGTAAAAGAGGTTGTTTGGATCCGAAACTTCCTAAGTGATTTGGTATAGTTCTTTTAGTGAAGTTGATTATCACAATTTATTATGACAATAGCGGTATGGTTGCAAATTTGAAAGAAAGAAGGACTCATAAGAGGGAGAAACACATTAAGCACAAGTATTACTTGATTCAGGAGATCATGTAGAGGGGCCACGTCTTCGTGACCAAGATTGATTTCGAGGACAACTTAGGGGTTCCTTTTACAAAAATCTTACTAGCCAAGACTTTTTATAGTCACGTAGAAGGAATGGGATTCAAGTGCATGGCCACATAGCTTTAAGACTAAGTGAGAAATTTTTGGAGTTTATTCATAAAATCATGTGTAAAACATTTTATTATTGATTAATAAAGATTGTTTCATTCATTTTAAAATGAGAATCAAGTTTGTGAGAATGATTTATATTTGTTTAAATATATTGTTTCATACTAATGTCGGTTAATAGAGCTTAGTAGGAACTCCAGTGACGCGGCATCGGGTTGATCACAAGGAGATAATAATTCTAGTTCTAGCACTATTGAAATTTTCACAACCTAGATAAGGCCTTGACATTCTATCAGAACGGTTGTGATACAATCCTAGTAGTTTATCTCAAACTACAAGGAACCGGTGATGGTTCATAAACTTATGAGATAGTTTAACAGAGGATTGTGATCGGTACACCCAGGAATGTATTAAACGAGACCACCCATGAGATTTAAGTCTAAGGGATGTCTAAATTAAACTAAAAAAATAATGTCGTGCTCATGCACGATGACTAGACTCATCCCCCTGAGTCTTTTTCTCATTTCTATGAATGTCATGCTCTTGCATGAAGACCAAAGTTATCCTCATTAGTATTTTTCCCAATTCTACAAATGTCGTCCTCTTGCATGATGACTAAACTTATCCTCATAACTCTTCTACCCATTTCTATGAATATCATCTAATTTCACAAAGACTGAACCCCTCCTAGTCAGTCTTTCTCTCATTTTTATGAATGTCGTGCTCTTGCACGTTGACTGAAATCATCCCGATTTGTCTTTCCCTTATCCACGAATGTCGTGCTCTTGGAAGATGACCAATCTCACCCCAAAGTCTTTCGCTCATTTCTATAAATGTTGTTCTCTTGCATGATGACTAGACTCATCCTCATGACTCTTTCTCTCACGTCTACGAATGCCATGCTCGTGTGCGATGACTAGACTCCTTTCCATGCACATTTTTCCTATTTCTATGAACACCACGCTCTTCTATGATGACTAGACTCATCCCCATGACTCTTTCTCTCATATCTATGAATGTCGTGCTCTTGCACGATGACCATACTCATTCGCATGAGTCTTTTTCTCATTTGTACGAATGCCATGCTTTTTTACAACGAATGGACTTATCCTCAGAAGTCTTTTTCTCATTTGTATGAATGCCATCCCCTTGCACAATGACCAAAATTATCCCCATGACTCATTCTCCTATTTCTATAAATATTGTCCTCCTTCATGGTGACCAAACTCATACCCATGAGTCTTTCTCTAATTTTTGCAAATGTCGTTCCTTTTCACATTGATTGAACTCATCCTTATGATTATTTCTCTCATTTATACGAATGCCTCGTTCTTGAATGATGATCAGACTAATCCCCATGAGCATTATTCTCATTTCTATGAATGTTATGCTCTTCAAGGACGAGCAAACTCATCCTCATTAGTCATTCTCTGATTTTAACAAATGTTATGATTGTGTGCAATGACTATATTCATCCCCATGAGTCTCTCTCTTATTTCTACGAATGTTGTGATCTTGCACGATGACCAGAGTTTTCCTCATTAGTCTTTTTCTGACTTTTATGATTGTCTTCCTCTTTCACAGCGACTAAACTCATCCCCATGACTCTTTTATCCATTTTTACAAATATTTTCTAGATGCATTTACGAATGTCGTGCTCTTGTACTTTGAATGGACTCATCCCCATTAGTCCTTATCACATGCCTACAAATGTCATGATCTTATAAGATGAGCAGACTCATCCCCGTGAGCATTTCTTTTATTTCTACGAACAACATGCTCTTGTATGATGACTAGACTAATCCCCATAATTCTTTCTCCCATTCCTATGAATGTGGTGCTCTTACTCAATGACCATGCTCCTATGACACTTTTCCCAATTCTAAAAATATTTTCCTTTTTCACAATGACCAGACTCATCTCCATGAGTCTTTCTCTCATTTTTACGAATGTCGTTCTCTTACACATTGACCAGACTCATCCCTTTTGGTTTTATTTCATTTCTACAAATGTCGCACACTTTCATGATGATGAGGCTCATCTTCATGAGCATTTCTCTCATTTCTACGAATGCCGTGATCTTGAACAATAACCAAACTCATTCCCATGAGTCTTTCTCCTATCTATACGAATATCATGCTCTTACATGATGACCAAAATCGTCCCCATGGGTCTTTCTCTCATTTCTATGAATGTCGTGATTGTACACGATGACTAGACTCATCCTTATGAGTCTTTCACTCATTTCTTCAAACGAAGTGCTCTTGCACGATGAAAAAATGTATCCTTGTGTGTCTTTCTTTCATTTCTACGAATTTCATCCACTTGCACGATGACCATACTCATCCTCATGACACTTTCTCCCATTTCCAAGAATATCATTCTCTTGCACGATGACCAGACTCATACCAATGCGTCTTTCTCTGATTTTTACGAATCTCGTGCTCTTGCATGTTGATTGCAATCAATGAGTCTTTTTCTGATTCATGAATGCCGTGCTCTTAAAAGATGACTAAACTCATCCACATGAGTCTTTCTTTCATTTTTATGAATATTTTGCTTTTATTCGATGACTAAATACATCCCTATTACTCTTTCTCTCATTTCTACGAATGCCTGTAAAACCCCATAATTTTAATGATTTTTATATTGTGACTAATTAAATTAAAATGGGAAATTAATTCAGATTAAAACAAATATTAATTAGCGAGACAAGGGTAAATATTTATTAACATTGAATATTACTTAGTGAATGAGTAATAAATTAATAAGAAAGTATTCTGATTTGTTGTGAGTGAGAAATACGACAATTACGGTAAATTTAGTCGAAACTCGCGTGTCAGTCATGAGGACTTAATTTTATGAAATGAAATGTAATTTCGTTTTAGATAATTAAAATGGTCATTTTGAGTTCGCCAATGTGTCCGAAAGGGTCGAAATAGTCAGAAAAGTGTACTCGGAGTTTTGGTTTGTGTCCCGGGGCCTTTTTAAGCCAAATCGGCACCCCAAGAGGGTATTTTGGTCTTTTGGATTTTTAAGGAAAGGGTACCTACGAGTTTTATAGACTAATATCATCTGGTAGGATGAGGGAATTAGGGTTAGAAGTTACAAATTCACAGAAAGGCCATAAGAGAAGAAGAGGAGAAGAAACTTAAGGCTTCCTACATAAATTCTCGCCCCAAACGTGACGGAATCGAAATCGGAGCGAGGATAGATCAATTATATAAGACTATCAATGGATTTAGACTTACAATCATAAGTCAAGTGTTTATCTTGCAAGTTTTTTAATAATTTATAATACCCATGTAGTTTAGGGTTTTTAATTTCATGATTTCAATTATGTTCTTGGATTTTAGATGAATATAACTCATGATTTGGTGTAGGATTACATGTAGAATGAATCACTATGTAAAGATAAAATGAAATTAGAATATATGTGACGATTAATATGGAATATTTATGGGTTCTTGGTTAAAGAACATGAATCTTAAATGACTTAGGGTTTAATTGATGAACTTAAGATGTCAATCTGCCAGAATTTTTAACGCGACTTTAAATGTATTCCCATTCAATTGTACTTAGAATTAGAATGCAATCCATATATGTTTGGAAATTTCTATGTCTTATATTTCCAATGATCTTTGAATGAGGTCATTTGGATCTCTCTAGAGGGAGAAATCGTAATTTTATTATAGTGTGTTTAATTTGTCAGCATAGTAATTTGCCAGAATTTTTTACGTTACTTTAAACGTGTGCCATTTTAATTATACTTAGAATTAGAGTTGACGACATGCATGTATGGAAAGGTCTATGTCGTATCTTTCCAATAAGCTTTGAATGAGGTCATTTGGAGTTTTGTAGATGTATAAATCGCAATTTAACTACAGGGTGTTTAATCTACCATAATAGTTACGACTCGATTCGGTTACCTAGTTTTGCACAGTTTTGCTATATTTCTTTGGGAGATAAATTACGAGGAACTTGGGTGCTAATTTGTGGTTAAATAAATATTTATATAGAGTAAGTGAGTATATGGTTAAGACTTGGCTAAATTTTAATGTGAATGATCTTGGAATTTGGACCAACGACAATGAATAGATTGAGATGCTTATCGAAAATTTGGAATTTGGGTCACGGGAAGGGAAAACCATGACCTATGACTTGGACCAGTAGCGTATTAGTGAATTAACTACTGAATTAATTTAAGGGGTAACTATGGGCCCTTCGGGTAGAGAATAATACTCGGGAAATTACTAGTGAGTAAATGTTGTGAATTATTGATGCGGTAAGTATTTGAGGGATAATTAGTACGTACGGACTATTATTATAGGTTGAGTGCATACCTATATAAATGATATTGATAGGTGGAGTGTATACCTATACGATTTATTTTTATAGGTAATGTGTATGCCTATGCTGAATATACATATGGATAGGTTGTGTGTATACCTATTATGTGCTTTCTTATGTGTGTAAACATACCTATGCTGCCTGCTATCATGAGAGGTTTCGCTTTATGTACAGTCTTATCCCGATGAGCCCATTGGGGGGATTTTTGACTTGTTCCCTAGGACATAGAAACTAGGTACGGTCTATCTAAGTGTATGATAGTTTCGATGGTCAATTGGTCACGTTTGGTGTGTGCGTGACCCATAGAATTGGAACTATTTTCACCTCCAATATGTGTGATTTGATTTATGGTTCGAGGGTGAAATCTGAATCGATAGTCCTTGATTTAGTACGAGGGGTACATGGAATTGATAATAGAGTATTCATACTAGCTCCACTATTCTTAGCACGGGAATGCTGGAGATGTATATATAAATAGTGTGATATATACACATGCATGTGTTTTTATCCTACTTGTGTGTAATGTAGGAAGGATAGATAGTGTATATCTAAACGTGATGTGGTTATGAGATAATCTACTTAATAGGTGATAGTAGTAAAGTTAGATAGTGTATATCTAAAGACGATTTAAGTATAGCAAATTAATGAATCGACTTAACGATAGTATAAGTGGATTGTTAGTAATGGTTTACTGATAACATACGTGAAATGTTAATTATGGTTTAATAATAACATATGAGGTAATGTTAATTATTAGTGCTACTATAGCATACTGTATGGGAAGTACGGGGGAGCCAAAACTGTTAGTGGTTAGATAGTTATTGATGAGACCTATTACGGTTGGGTAGCATAGCTAGGTAGAAGACGTTAGGCGTGCACATTAGTTGAGAGGTGAGGAACTCAAGGGAGTGTACGTTAAACTAATATGTGTAATCAATAACTATTTTAAAACTTGTGGTAAATACTTTCTAAATATTTTCAAATGGTTTTACATGGGCTCTGACCCGTATGTAAAATATTTTCAAAACCTTTTAAGTGTCCAGCTACAGGGACACCAAGATTAATAATCTGTTCCAAGGATGTGTAGCTGCAAATCTTGTGAATGCTTGCAGGATTTGGATTAGGCGTTTCAGTTTGCTTCATTCCTAGAGTAGGTTTTAGTTCCAGTTATTTCATTTGGGCATGTCTCCCCTTCAGCTATTTCTTCTATTCAGTTGTACTAAACTATGTATTATTGGGTTTGGTTTTATTTCACTGGCTTGTAGTTGTATTCTTGTATTGGGAACCGATTTATCAATCGGTATTATTTATTTAGTTATTTATCTTGTAATGGATTCATATAATTATTATTACGTGAATGGTTTGATTATTGTTTACTTATGCATGTGATGGTTTAATCAAAGTTAAAAAAATGGCACTAGTTTATTTAAAATGTAGGTGGTTAGTAATTCAAAAAGTTTTCGACAGTGATGCTAAGAATGAAACCATTAATGATTCCTGTTTAATTTAATAAAGAACTGATCACCCGGTATTTAAATATATAGGGCGTCATAATTCCATGATATTCAATGATAACCAAACTAATCACCATGAGTCTTTCTCTCATTTCCACGAATGTCGTGATTCTACATGGTGACTAAACTAATCCTTATAAATCTTTCACTCATTTCTCCAAATGACGTGCTCTTGCATGATGACCAAACATATCCCTGTGTGTATTTCTTTTATTTCTACGAATGTGGTCCACTTTCACGATTACCGTACTCATCCCCATAACACTTTTTCTAATTTTTATGAATACCATTCTCTTGCACGATGACCAAACTAATTCCAGTGAGTCTTTCTCCCATTTTTACGGATCTCATGCTCTTGCACGTTGAATGGAATCCACGAGTCTTTCTCTCATTCACGAATGTCGTGCTCTTGGAAGATGACCAAACTCATCCACATGAGTCTTTCTCTCATTTCTACTAATCTTGTGCACTTTGACAATGACCAAAATCATCCCTATTACTCTCTTTAATTTCTATGAATATCGGCCATAACTCATACCCCATGATTTTCAGGACTGATAATTTAATTATTTCGGGAGAAATAATATTCATTTAAATTGGAGAATTTTGAAATTGGCAACTGAGGTCACAATTTGAGGATGTAAGAAAGTTTTTTGAATGACGATTCTGAGTATGTGGTTAATCCCGGAAGGGTCGAGATAGTCAAAATGACTGTACTTGGGTCTTATTTGGGTTCCGAAATATTTTGATTTCGTTTGACTCGAATTAAAGTCATCGATTCATTTAAAGTGTGTATTATCATTTAATATTGGGTATTTTGGAGTTAAGGCTTATTAATCCTACGTGAGAAGCCAATCGCAATTTAGAGAAAGAGAAAACCCTAGAGAGAAAGAGAGAAGAGGAAAGGAAGAAGAGAAAGAGGAAAAATTCTTGGGGATTCCGGCTAATCCGCGATCTCGAGGGAGATTCAGACTCTACAACCTTGAGGCAAGTGATTAAACATGCTAAATAAATCTTGTGCATCTTTTATCTCATGATTTGTGGACAAAAAATATGGATTTTGGGTTAAATATGTTAAAACCTAGATTTTGGGTTAAATCTTATCATTGGTGTGTATATGATGGATTTGAGGTTGTAAATTAGTGGGGTTGAGTAATATGTTGAGTTTAGATGTTAGGAGTATATTTGAGTTGATGAATGATGGAGAGAAAGTGAGATAAATGATTTTTGGGAATTTGAGTTTTGGAGAAAACAACTCATTCGTAGCTTGCTGAACAAACCGAATCGATTCACCCCTTCCGAAACGATTCGGCATGTTGCAGAACCTACAGGTCTTTTGGGCCGAATCAATTCCCCCCTTGCGAATCGATTCGATATGTATCAAACTTACAGGTATCTTTGGGCCGAATCGATTCGCTGGGCCCGAATCGATTCGCTGTTAGGACCGAATCGATTCGAAGGGGTCGAATCGATTCATCAACAGGGCTGTTTTGAAAGGTTTTTCTAGAGTGAGTTTCGTTCCACTTCGTTTGGGTTTGTCGATTTGGAACCTTTGCATATGTTATGCAAAGTACATTTTGGAGATTTTTAGGGAGTTTCACCTAAGATGAGATATTATGGTCGTATTTAGTTATTCCGAGAGAGTGCGAACTTAAGTTATCGTATCGACTAGTGGGGAAGCCCACTATCACCGAGATTTCGATTTGGAGATAATTATGGGTCTATAAGAGAGAGTAGGGATGCACTTAGAGACCTTGGACTTTTGGATTAAATCATAAATGTGATAGCATTAATGGTTCGGATGATTGATTGAACCATAATATGGATTGGGGGGTAAAGATTGTTGATCAGTGTGTATTCGGACATAAATGGTATCCATAATATTGATTGAATTGGGAGACTTTTCATATTCATAGGTGTAATGAATGAGCTTCAAGTGAGAGATCATATTATGAAATTGTGGGAAGGAATGCGAGTTAGCAACAGGTAGTATAATGAGGGTTATATACTACAGATGAATTCACTTCCTTTACATACGGGCGTATTAGAGTATGTATGCCTATATGGCATAATTGTATATACCTTGTGTGATGGTTTGCATTTATATGATGCGATTGTATATATATATGTCTAGAGTGAATGATATATGTATATTTATTGTGTGAGCATACCCACCAGTGCTATCATGGGAAGTTGAGGGATGTGGGTGAGGCCCCTGGCTTGAGGAGCAGGGTGCGTATAGCCCCCAGGACATAGTCGTCCATTATTATTGGTGTGATTTTATTTTGGGGTGAGAAGTCTTGGGTATGATTCGTTCTCACTTTCCGGTTAGGAGATATAACCACTTCCTATACGTTGTGATTTGTTTTATTATCATGGTGGTGTGATAATAGTCCGATATATGGTAACTTGGAATAAAGTGAGTAATTCCTGGAAGACGATAGCATTGTGAAGCATTTTGTATATCCATAAGTGATTGGATTTTGGATATTTATATGTACGCTAAGTGTGTTATGTGTACTTAATTGTTGGGATTGAATGTTTCTGCTTTGTAACTAGAGTAAAGTTATAGACCCTAAATTTTTCGGAGCATTATCTTATTTATGTGATTAGATATTATTGCTCCCTATGTATATTCGTAGTTATGTGTAGGGTACCGAGGGCATAATGGACCTACACGAGAAAAAGTGCCAAAGAGTAGTGTATCGGGGGGTTCCTTGTTTGGATTTCGCTTGCGAAACGTCCCACGCACGAAACGTAGTGCAACGTTGGGAGTGGGGATAAGTTTAGTCCTTAGTATATATATATATATATATATATATATATATATATATATATATATATATGTTGTAGTGAAACAAGGTTTTATAAGAATAAACTGGAGTAATATTTTAACAAGTAGTTGATGTTATATGCGTCGTGCATTAAGGGGATAATGAATCTCGATAATCAACATTGTCAAAGAGTAGTGTATCGGGGGGGGGGGGTTCCTTGTTTGGATTTTGCTTTGCGAGATGTCCCGCGCACGAAACGTAGTGCAATGTTGAGAGTTGGGAGAAGTTTAGTCCTTAGCATTTAGATGCTAATAACTCGTGTATGTAATAACGTGAATCCGCTAAATTCTAGCAAGCGTTATGTATATGTATATTTATAAGTTAATATAATTTTAGATGCACGTGGGGTAAGTTAAGATTGGAGGTTTATGGTTTTGTTTTAGTTGATGGGTTACACAATCGTGAATTTTGGCATAGGCTAGATTGTGTTGTCCCGAGAAGAGTTGGGTAGTTATTTTAGGATCATGTGCATACGTTTAGGTGCACGCACTAGTTGAGGGGTGAGTTTGATTTTTCAGGAGAGTGTGACTCCACTTTAAATCATGTTATAATGCATTTTAATGCACCTGCTAAATGTTTTCACACCTCAGGCTCTGACCCGTTTACATTTTCTTCTTGCTATATATATTGTATTATTTTAGGTTTTCCTCCACAAGGACGCCATTGATGTTTTCTAACCAGAGTATTCGTGGAGCCATAGCAGATGCGGACTGTTGCGGGATTTTGTTATAATCGTTTCTTATCTTTTGTGTATCTAGATTAGGATTCAGTTTGTATTTTGGGTTTGCACCCAAGTGTTGTAGTTGTAGCATTTTGTTTATATTTATTTTCACAGGATTGTTGTATTATCTGTGAACCGACAGCATATTTGGGTATTTTATTTTGTGAACTTATGATGTAATTTAGAATTACTTCTTTTATCATCATCATGTGCATATGTTATCATGTTTTATTATGTTGTTGGATGGTTATTGCTTTGTTTGTGTTAAAAAATTTTGGCACCCGCTTTTTATAGTTTTGGGTAGTTAGATAGGTTTATTTTTGTATTGTCTATAGATACTGCGAATGATCCACTTGAGATTCCTGATTTATTTTAGTATAAGGCTGGCCACCCGTTATTATTTTATGCGGGGTATCATAGGTGGTATCAGAGCATCAGGTTCTAGTGTCCTTAGTATGTGTGCGGGTCTTCTGCGTTCTTCCGTAAGCGTTCTTGAAGTAGAGCCCTATTATTAGGACTGTTGTGTACACACGTCTATATTTTCTTCTATGATGAGAAACCATTTGAACGACATTATGATACAGTTGCTTTTGTTTCAGATGCCACCGAAGATTGGTCGTCTAGGCAGGGCAAACAGAGGGGCTGAGAATATGGAACCCCAAATGCCTTAAGGGACTATGGCCAGAGTCGAAGTTACCGATAATGTGGCACAACCAGTAACTACTGCCATTTCTGCGATGGCACATTAACCTGCAGTTCAAGCAGCCCATTCCCACCCTGGGCTATTCGCGTGGGAAAGAGTAGGGAATCTTTTTGGAAGGGACATCCTTCAGAGTTTTCGGGGGGAGCCGATGCGATGGTCGCAAGTCGTTGGAATAAGAGTATGCAAAGGCACCTTCGAATGGTTGAATACAGTGAGGTGCATAAGAAATTTCTTGCCACCTTTAATTAACGGGAGCAGCTCTCCAATGGTGGGAGTCAATCACCACATCGGAGCAAAGAGATGCGATGCCCATAGCAAATTTTTAGGAACTCTTTGACCGAAAGTATTTTCCTTCCGCGATCCAAAAGGAAACGAGAAGAAAATTATTGGATGTGTTTCAAGGTAATTAAATGGTGGTCGAGTACGAAAAATAATTTACTCGATTGGCGAATTTAGTGCCCGATGACGTAAATATGGAGGAAAAGCGAATAGCGAAGTTTGTGGGAGGTTTAGAATGGAGAATTAGGCAGTATTTGTTAGGGAACCCAGCGTTAGTGACGTTTGCCGAGGTAGTGCATGCGGCGTTGTTACAGTGTCAGGAATATCATCATCATTCGCAATAGGGTAAGAACTTTAGAGACTCGGGTTCAACAAGTAAGTCTGTAGAAGAAAATGCCAGTGAAGCAAAATGGTATGAACAGGATTATTGAGGGTTGCAACAGCATTTTGTTCCTCAGGATGGGCAGGGAGGATTTATTGGTAGATGTTTCTTTTGTAAAAAATTGGGCCATAGGAAGAGAGATTGTCCCGAAAGAGGTAGAGGGCAACGTTTTGAGGAATTTTTAATTGTGCAACCCTTACAACAGATCATAGGCCAGTTTCGACCGAAATATTTCGAGTGGGAACCCATCGATAAAGAGATGCAGTCAGACTAGAGAGGTATGATGTAAATTATTTTCCTTTGTGGTTAGGATGCCTTGAGGGGCATTGGGAGTATCGCATGTAAAATTTTATTGAGTGGTTAGCTGTTATAACCCTATTATGTATGGAATGACCCGGATGGGAGAAGTGAGCAAGTGGGGCACTTAGATGATATCTTTTGGGAGAATAGATTAACTTGTGTTGTGCTAGTAGAGAGTTATGACTTTGTTTTGAACGTTGGAATCGTTAAAACACGTTGTGTAGTAATGTTACAGCTATTATTTTATAGTCGTACCAAACTTATGTATTTGTAATGTTCCAATTATGGAAGAGCCTAGTGTATGAAAATGTTTTGTTATGATGTGGGGGATTCTCGTTACAGAAGAGATTCAGGGTTTAGCGGGCTATTGTTGAGCCAAAAATTTTAGCTCATGATTATGCTAGTTTTGAGAACTAAATGTTGGTAAGTGTATTGTATTTGTTGACGTCTTGTGTCTTGGGCATAAGGTATTTGATTTGGATGTTGAAAGACATAAACTATTTTTAAAATAAAATTGCTTTATAGGCCTTCGGGCAACATCAAAATGATTTCAAAAAAAATATTTCTAACTTTAGTCCCGATCTAACTGATCTCAATCCCCGATAGAGCTACATAGTAGTGTATTGGGAGGGTTCCTTATTTGGATATCGCTTGCGAGACCTCCCCCACATGAAAGTAGCGAATGTCAAGAGTTGAGAGGAGTTAAATCTTTGGACCTTTCAAAATCTTTATATAATTAGTATGTTAATATGGATTAATTTGTTTCGAGTTATTATACGATTTGAGGCTAAGTGAAGCCGGATTACGTTTATACGAGTCAAACTCGGGTAGGCAGATTTGCTTTTAAATTAAAGTGATTCATCGTAAGAAGTGGGAGGAATAGGTATCGTGATCTTGAGGGTAGGTGCCGTAGGAACTAGTTGAGGTTTGGAGTACTAAGCTGAGCTTAATTTCGAGGATGAAATTCTTATAATGGGGAAGTCTGTAATAACCCGCGATTTTCAGGACGGATAATAAAATTATTTTGGGAGAAATATTATTCATTTAAATTGGAGAATTTTAAAATTGGCAATTGAGGTCAAAATTTGAGGATGTTAGAAAGTACTTCAAATGACGATTCTGAGTGTTTGGTTAATCCCGGAAGGGTCGAGATAGTCGAAATGACTATACTTGGGTCTTATTTCGGTTTCGGAATATTTTGAGTTCGTTTGACTCGAATTAAAGTCACCGAGTCATTTAAAGTGTGTATTATCATTTAAAGTTGGGTATTTTGGAGTTAAGTCTTATTAAGCCAACATGAGAAGCCAATCTCATTTTAGAGAAAGAGAAAACCCTAGAGAGAAGGAGAGAAGAGGAAAAGAAGAAGAGAAAGAGGAGAGAAGCTTGGGTATTCCGGCTAATCCGCGATCTCGAGGGAGATTTAGACTCTACAACCTTGAGGCAAGTGATTAAACTTGGTAAATAATTCTTGTGCTTCTTTTATCTCATGATTTGTGGACAAAAATTATGGATTTTGGGTTAAATATGTTAAAACCTAGATTTTGGGTTAAATCTTATAATTCCTGCATATATGATGGATTTGAGGTTATAAATTAGTGGGGTTGAGTAATATGTTGAGTTTAGATGTTAGGAGTATATTTGGGTTGAAGAATGATGGAGAGAAAGTGAGATAAATGATTTTTGGGAATTTTGAGTTTTGGAGAAAACAATCCATTCGTAGCTTGCAGAACAAACCGAATCGATTCGCCCCTTTCGAATCGATTCAGCATGTTGCAGAACCTACAGGTATTTAGGGCCGAATCGATTCGCCTCTTGCGAATTGATTCGGTATGTAGCAGACTTACAGGTACCTTTGGGTCGAATCGATTCGCTGGTAGGACCGAATCGATTCGGAGGGGTCGAATCGATTCATAAACAAGGCTGTTTTGAAAGGTTTTTCTATAGTGAGTTTCATTTCGTTTCGTTTGGGTTTGTCGATTTGGAACCTTTACATATGTTATGAGAAGTACATTTTGGAGATTTTTAGGGAGTTTCACCTAATATGAGATATTGTGGTCGTATTGAGTTATTCCGAGAGAATGCGAACTTAATTTATCATATCGACTAGTGGGGAAGCCCACTATCACCGAGATTTTGATTTGGACATAATTATGGGTCTATAACAGAGAGGCGGGATGTGCTTAGAGACGTTGGACTTTTGGATTAAATCACAAATGTGATAGCGTTAATGGTTCGGATGATCGAGTGAACCATAATATGGATTGGGGTAAAGATTGTTGATCGGTGTGTATTCAGATACAGATGGTATCCGTAATATTGATTGAATTGGGAGACTTTTCATATTCTTAGGTGTAATGAATGAGCTTCAAGTGAGAGATCGTATTGTGAAATTGTGGGAAGGTATGCGAGTTAGCAACTGTTAGTATAATGAAGGTTATATACTATAGATGAATTCACTTCCTTTACATACGGGCGTATTAGAGTATGTATACCTTTTTTGGCGTAATTGTATATACCTTGTGTGATGGTTTGCATTTATTTGATGCGATTGTATATATGTGTCTATTGTGAATGATATATGTATATTTATTGTGTGAGCATACCCTCCAGTGCTATCATGGGAAGTTGCGCGATGTGGGTGAGGCCCAGGTCATAGTCGTATATTATTATTGCTGTGATTTTATTTGGGGGTGAAAAGTCTTGGGTTTGATTCGTTCTCACTTTTCGATTAAGAGATATGACCGCTTCTTATACGCTGTGATTTGTTTTATTACCATGGCGGTGTGATAATAGTCCGATGATAAAGAGAGCAATTCCTGGAAGATTGTAGCATTGTGAAATATTTTGTATATCCATAAAGTGATTGGATTTTGGATATTTATATGCACGCTAAGTGTGTTATGTGTACTTAATTCTATGGATTGAATGTTTGTGCTTTGTAACTAGAGTAAAGTTATAGACCCTAAATGTTTCGAAGAATTATCTTATTTATGTGATTAGATATTATTGATCCCTATGTATATTCGTAGTTATGTGTGGGGTACCGAGGGCATAATGGACCTCGACGACCAACAATGCCAAGGAGTAGTGTATCGGGGGGGTTCCTTGTTTGTATTTTGCTTGCGAGACGTCCCACGCACGAAACACAGTGCAATGTTGGGAGTGGGGATAAGTTTAGTCCTTAGTACTCAGATATATATATGTGTTGTAGTGAAACAAGGTTTTATGAGAATAAACTGGAGTAATATTTTAACAAGTAGTTGATGTTATATGCGTCGTGCATTAAGGGCATAATGAATCTCGATAATCAACATTGTCAAGGAGTAGTGTATCGGGGGGTTCCTTATTTGGATTTCTCTTTATGAGACGTCCCCACATACGAAACGTAGTGCAATGTTGAGAGTTGGGAGAAGTTTAGTCCTTAGCATTTAGATGCTAATAACTCGTGTATGTAATAACTAGAATCCGCTAAATTCTAGCAAGCGTTATGTATATGTATATTTATAACTTAATATAATTTTATATGCACGTGGAGTAAGTTAACATAGGAGGTTTATGGTTTTCTTTTAGTTGATGGGTTACGCAATCGTGAATTTGGGCATAAGTTAGATTGTGTTGTCCCGAGAAGAGTTGGGTAGTTATTTTAGGATCATGTGCATACGTTTAGGTGCGCGCACTAGTTGAGGGGTGAATTTGATTTTTCAGGAGAGTGCGAATCCACTTTAAATCATGTTATAATGCATTTATAATTATTATGCACTTTAATGCACTTGCTAAATATTTTCACACCTCGGGCTCTGACCCGTTTATATTTTCTTCTTGCTATATATATTGTATTATTTTAGGTGTTCCTCCGCAAGGACGCCATTGATGTTTTCTATCTAGAGTATTCGTGGAGCCGTAGCCGATGCGGACTGTTGCGGGATTTTGTTATAGCTATTTCCTATCTTTTGTGTATCTAGATTAGGATTCGGTTTGTATTTTGGGTTTGCACCCAAGTGTTGTAGTTGTAGCATTTTGTTTATATTTATTTTCACAGGATTGTTGTATTGTCTGTGACCCGACAACATATTCGGGTATTTTATTTTGTGAACCTATGATGTAATTTAGAATTACTTCTTTTATCATCATCATGTGCATATGTTATCATGTTCGGTAGTTATTATGTTGTTGGATGGTTTTTTTTTGGGGGGGGGAATTTAATTGTATATAAAAAAACTAAAGGATAAACAAAGGAGGAACCCTCCACAGAACAAAAGAAACCAGGGGCATACCCCACAGGCAAACATGCCAACAAGGCAAAAACCAATCAAAGCCTAAATTAGAAGCCTATCTTCAGGGATGTTCCAGTACATACAAGCCATCCAGTTAGTAAAACTCCTTCTGTCCTTTTTCCACGTGAGAGCTTTTGCTCTAACCATGTTTTCAATACCCTTGATAATGGAATCAAGGGAATTGTAGACATGCTTAAAGCATCTGGCATTCCTCTCCATCCAAATGCAATAGATAGTGGCAGTAAAGGATAGGGATCTAATCTTGTCACAAAGGGTCTTCGTAGAGTGGTTAACAGTAGCCAAATCCAACTCACTATTCAGACCCTGGGCATCCCTGTAGCACTGGTTCCTTAGCATCACCTCCTCCCATATACATTTACTAAGGCTGCACTGAGAGAACAAATGGTTATATGTTTCCCTTTCAGTCCCACATAACTCACACAGGTCATCCACAGAAACTCCCCAATCATGTAATTTAACTTTAGTGTTGATGGCCTTCCTAAACACCAACCAAGTCATGAAAGAGCATTTAGGGATACAAACCTTACTCCACACAAACTTGCTCCAATTGACCATAGGCTTATGGGCCTTTAAAAGTTCCCAAGCAGACGCAATGGTGAACATTCCATGATTTGAGGGCAGCCATACAACAGTATCAATTCCCCCGTGAATTGTAGGGAGATTTGCATTCTTCACTTCATTCAGCTCCCATGTCACTCTTGAAGGCCATCTCCACTCCAAATGGTGTTTAAAATCTGACACTTATGTTGGATGGTTATTGCTTTGTTTGTGTTAAAAAAATTTAGCACCCGCTTTTTATAGTTTTGGGTAGTTAGCTAGGTTTATTCGTGTATCGTCTATAGATGCTGAGAATGATCCACCTGAGATTCCTGATTTATTTTAATATAGGGTTGGCCACCCGTTATTATTTTAAGCGAGGTGTCACACTAGACTCATCCCTATGCGTCTTTATCTCATTTTCACAAATCTCGTGCCCTTTCACGATGACTCGAGATATCCCCATGAGTCTTTCTCTTATTTCTACTAATGTTTTCCTCTTGCATGACAACCAAACTCATCCCCATGACTCTTTCACATATTTCTATGAATATCGTCTAGTTGCATAATGACCAGACTCATCCCAATTAGTCTTTCTCATATTTCTACAAATTTTGTGGTGTTGTAAGATCACCAAACTCATCCCCATGATCATTTCTCCTATTTCTATGAACAACATGCCCTTCTCTCATTTATACAAATGTCATGCTCTTTCACAACAACCACATGCATCCCCATGACACTTTCTCCTATTTCTATCAATATCGTCCACTTGCACGATAACTAGACTCATCCTCGTGAGTTTTTCCCTCATTTTTATAAATCTTGTGCTTTTTCACGCTGATTGGAGTCATCCCTATGAGTTTTTCTCCCATTCATGAATGTCATGCTCTTCGAAGATGACTAGACCAGACTCATCCGCATGAGGCTTTCTCTCATTTCTATGAATGTTGTATTCTTGAACGATGATTAGACTTATCTCCATGATACTTTCTCTAATTTCTATGAATGTCGTTCTCATGCACGATGAATAAAATCATCCCCATTAGTCTTTCTTTCATTTATATGAATTACATGCTCTTGCATGATGAACAGACTTATCTCCATGAGTCTCTCTCTTATTTCTACGAATGTCGTGCTCTTGCACGATGACCAAACTCATCCTCATGAGTCTTTCTCTCATTTTTACAAATTCCATGCTCATGCAGGATGACTAGACTCATCCCCATGAGTTTTTCTCACATTTCTACATATGTCATGCTCTTGCATGATGACCAAAGTTATCCTTATGAGTCTTTATCTAATTTTGACGAGAATCGTCTTTTTGCATGATGTTGAAACCCATCCCTGTGACTTTTTCACCCAATTCTACGAATATCGTCTAGTTGCACGATGACCAGACTCATCCCCATGAGTCTTTCTCTCATTTTTACAAATGTTGTGCTCTTTCACGTTGACTAGACTTATCCCCATAAGTCATTCTCTCATTTCTATGTATGTCATGCTCTTACAAGATGACCAGACTCATCCTCATGATCATTTTTCCTATTTCTACGATGCCATTATCTTCTGCGATGACTGGACTTAACGCCACGAGTCTTTCTCTCATTTCTACGACTGTCTTATTCTTGCACAATCACCATACTCATCCCATGAGTCTTTCTCTCATTTCTATGAATGTTTTCCTCTTGCACGATGACCAAAATCATCCCCATGACTTTTTCTTTTATTCTAAAAATATTGTCCTCCTTCAAGATGACCAGATTAATCCCCATGAGTATTTCTCTCATTTTTATGACTGACATGCTCTTACACATTGCTATATTCATCCCCGTGATTATTTCTCTCATTTCTATGAATGTCATGCTCTTTTATAATGACCATACTTGTGACACCAGGAAATTTTTAATAATGAGGTTGATCAAGTCTATTTATTAAATAAAATGTTTTGTCAATTCAATTTAAATATCATCCTTAGCATGAAATAAGAATCAATGAATAAGGATAAATCAAAGTAGACGATAATATGAGAAATCCTCAACTAATCATATAATGTATAATCAACCAGTACCACTAAATTATGGTAAAAACTGTCTGACAAGAACTAATACATGCCAAATCTTCCAAAATCATGTTGTCTCCAAAACTGAGTACAAATGCTAGAAATGATGTAAACTTCGCATCTCTTAAACATAAAGTAAATAAAACTAAAGTAGGTTCAACACTTGTATCTCCAAACCTCAGTGGTGACTTGAATGAAATACTTCGTACTCGATTGGGAACTTATACGGGTACACTGGAGCACCTAAAATAACGCGAAGAGTCTGGCCCCCCACAACAAGATAATAGTTATGCACTCAAGTAGTAAAACTATCAATCGTGAGTATAAATAATAATTCATATAATTATTAAATTAACTGTTAATCCCCACACTTACCGGTGTAATTTTCTTTAAATTGTGCATTCAACAATCATATTTGAAATCCGCCTAGTTCCCATATTAGAAGAGATAACTAGTAAATATAATTTCCATAATATTCATAACCATGATGCATTCCAAATAACCCTGCCATAAAGCATATATATATATATATATATATAATGAATTTAAATATTTCATTTACAAAATATTGTGAGCGTATCTATCACCTCATGCATGTGAAATAAAATGCAATCATGAAATAATAAATCCATATCTTAAACAAAAATCCAACCTCAACTTATCCACCCCAAAATACCATCAATAATAAAATCATCGTAATCGTGTCTAGCCCCTAGTTCCCGTTGGGGTTACTGAGCCCCATGATATGGAACCAACCTTATCCACCCAAACATATGCATAATAAAAATATAACAAAAGTGGTCCCATGCTTAGTGTCATTAACATAAGAGTATTATTTATCCACTCTCGATATAATTCCATAATTTAAATTCTGCTCACATCACATTGACAAAATACATTTTAGGCATATTTTCCAGTACCCGTAAATTAGGAATGTACTCATTTAGAATATTAGAAATATTATGTTGTTAGAATAATAATTTGTTAATATGAAATAATATGATTTCCTACAAAAACACGTGAAACGTTTTAATTTACGCCTTCTACATGGGTTGAAAGTTAACTTTCCTATAACGTTACTATACATCGACAAATAATGCCAGCCTATTTTTTTCTAATTTTCCAAGTCCTAAATGACCTTTTTGGGATTTTGTTAATGTGAAACTTTTAGAAAATTACATTTTACATATGACTACAAAGTTTCATAATTTTCAGAGGAGAGTTAGTATTTTTAAAAATTCAAAACTATCCTAGATCTATAATAAAATTCATAAACCCAAAATGAAGAAGTTAACATTTACAAGAACCCCAATTCCTAAAAGTATGAATTTTAAATAAAATTTATAATAAGATATGAATTCACTCTACTATCATGATTTCCAACACATATAATTTATCCAATGTTAGATTTAACATTTAAATTATACCAAGAGCATACAATTCATAATCTAATTCAATTATACCAAATTAAACTAAATTAATCAAGTAAATGATTTTTAGTGAGACGATGATGCTCCGGTGAATGATAGTGTAATACCCCGTATTTTTGGCTATATTTATTTTTGGGATTAATTAATTAAATGCGTATTAATTGGAAATTAATCCGGGTTAAAAATACTAACGAGATGCGAGTTGGTATTTGATTATGTGCATACATGTTTTTATATGAATATTGAATTATGAAAAATTTGTCGTGAGATTGATATACGGCATTTTGGAAATTTTGTTGAGACGCGTGTGACCGCCGCGTCATGGTGTATTATTTTAATTATAAAAGTGAATTTAAATTCTATAAACCGTATGGTCGTTTTGAGTGCGCCAACGCGTCCGGAAGGGTCGAGATAGTCAGAAAACACTAGCCGGGGGTGTAGTTTGGGTCCCGGGGTATTTTTAGGCCATACCGGCAACATAAAGGGCATTTTAGTAATTTTGTATTTTTGAGGAATTAAAAGTGACGAAAATTAGGAGTTTTAATCTGATTGGGAATTGACTCACTAAGCCACTAACCAACCCATATTAACCCAACAAGCTACGGGGGTTGTTAGATTAGGTTTCCTAAATTTCCCCAAATCAAACCCTAGCCACCATAGCCTTTTGGAGAAGAAAGCTTGGAGAGGGAGAGAAAGAGAAGGAATTCTGCAGAAATCTTCACCAAACCAACACCAAATTCAGAGACAATAAAGGCAAGTGATTTAAATTACATTCTTTATGCAGTGAATGCTTCTTCCATGTTAGAAATCTTGATAATCAATATTATTTAAGAGTTAAAGGAAAACCCATGAAATTGGAAGTTATTAGTTTAAATTTGGGTATAGGTTTGCATGTAGAAACGTGGTTTGAAAATTGAATTCAGAGATTTCATATTTATGTGATGTAACAACGGATCAAATTCTGGGAATTTATGATGATAATAATCTAGGGTTTATGTTCTTGAAGAAAATTGGGGAAAAAGGTAGAACTTGTGATTTAATGATGTTTAGGATGTATTAATCCCTTAAAAGATGTTAATGTATGACCTTAGCATGTTTTAGGATGATTAGAGAACTTAAAACAATGGTTGGGACTAAGTTTGGAGGAGATTTGAGGAGTAAAAATGGTGAAAAATGAGATTAAGACAAATCTGGGACGAAACTGGTAGGTCGTTAGAAGCCCCTTCGTTCGAACGAGCTTCTAACGAATTGACCAGTCGCTTCTAACGAAAGGGAACTTCGTTCGATAACTTCATTCGAACGAGATCTCGTTAGAAGTTACAGTTCGTTCGAACGAACTGGATCTCGTTCGAACAGCCTCGTTCGAACGAGACTTCTAACGAGCTGACAGTTTGATCTCGTTCGAACAGCCTCGTTCGAACGAGACTTCTAACGAGCTGGCAGTTTGGGTCTTTTTGGCCTGTTTTGATTTTGGGAGTCCCGTAAACTTGTTCGAGGGTAGAGTTAACATTCCTTTGATGATATATGGATAGATTTGGGACTTTTGGGTTATTATGAGGAGTAAATTATATACGAGTGATTTAAATCAATGAACCGTTTGGGTTGAGACGTGAGTGTCTACTACGACGTGAGAATAAATTTAGGGCGCGCATGATTATTAAACCGGAATCGTATAAAGTGTGTAAATTATATATTGGTACTAGAATGAGAATAGTGCTACGATTAAACTACGGGATTACTAAGACGTGTGTTTACTTAGTATTGGTATATGAATTGTGTGTATGACATACCTACCATACTTGCTATCACGGGAGGTTTGCGTTCGCTTAGGGCCCTCTAATCCTTGTGCTGCCCGGATTTAGACTGGTTACGTTGATGAACATAGGTCATAGAAAGACTTATTGGGATATTAATAAGTCCGCTGATCGTGGGAGCGTAGGTATGTGCGTGACCCATGTGATGTGACTGTGTTCGCCTCCATTATTTGTGATGTTGTTATTTGTGAACTATTCCTGAGAGATTCGGAATATGTAATCCTTATGTACGTGATGTACCGGGATGGATAGCAGAGTATGTGTGCACCACAGCTTAGTTCTCGGGGTGCTTATATTGTATATTTATGACGTGAATAATATACACTTAATTAATGGGAACCTTCACGTTAATGTTGTGAATATAATTACGGTATTGTGTAATACCCCGTAATTTTGACTATATTTATTTTGGGATTAATTAATTAAATGCGTATTAATTGGAAATTAATCCGGGTTATAAATACTGATGTGATGCGAATTGGTATTTGATTATGTGCATATATGATTATATATGTACTTGGTATTATAAAATTTGTCGTGGGATTTATATACGGCATCTTAGAAATTTTGTTGAGACGCGTGGGACCGCCGCGTCACGGTATAATATTTTGATATTAAAAGTGAATTTAAAATCTATAATCCGTATGGTCGTTTTGAGTGCGCCAACGCGTCCAGAAGGGTCGAGATAGTCAGAAAACACTAGCCGGGGGTATAGTTTGGGTCCCGGGGTATTTTTAGGCCATTCCGGCACTATAAAGGGTATTTTAGTAATTTGATATTTTTGGGTAATTAAAAGTGACGAAAATTGAGAGTTGTAATCTGATAAGGATTGACCCCAACCAACCTTTATTAACCCAACAAGCTACGGAGGTTTATTAACTTAGGTTTTCATAGGTTCCCCAAAGCAAACCCTAGCCACCATAGCTTTTTAGAGAAGAAAGCTTGGAGAAGGAGAGAGAGAGAGGAATTCTGCAGAAATTCTACACCAAATCCACACCAAATCCGGAATCAAACCAAGGCAAGTGACTTTATTTCCATTTAATTACTGAGAATGTCTTTTACATGTTAGAAATTGAAGAATCTTATTTGTTCTTGAAAGATTAAAAGAAAACCCATGAAATTTGAAGTTATTATTGAATGTTGGGATGGGCTTGCATGTAGAAACATTGTTGGGAGATTTAATTTCGGAGATTTCATATCTAGGTGATGCATAAACGAATTTAAAATCTGGGAATTTATGATGAGAAAAAGTTAGGGTTTATGTTCTTGAAGAAAATTGGGAATTAATGTAGAAATTGTGATTTAATGATGTTTAGATGATATCAAACCCTTTAATGATGTTAGTATAGCCCCTTAACATGTTTGAGGATGATTAGAGAACTCAATATATTGTGGGAACGAATTTTAGAAGAGGTTTGAGGAGTAAAAATGGTGAAAAACGATTTTTGGGAAGTTCTGGGCCGAAACTGGCATCTCGTTAGAAGCAGCCCCAGGTCGTTCGAACAAACTCGTTCGAACGAGCTTCTAACGAGTTGACCAGTCGTTATTAACGAGTAGGGGTTTTCGTTCGATATCTCGTTCGAACGAGATATCGTTAGAAGGGTCAGTTCGTTCGAACGAACTGGGATCTCGTTCGAACAGCCTCGTTCGAACGAGACTTCTAACGACCTGACAGTCCAAACTCGTTCGAAGCCTCGTTCGAACGAGACTTCTAACGAGTTGACAGTTTGACCCTTTTTGGACTGTTTTGACTTTTGGAGTTCCGGGAGATGGTTCAAGGGTAGAGTTAGCACCCCTTTGATGATATAGTGGTTGATTTGGGACTTTTGGGTTATTGAGATGAGTAAACCATACACGAGAGTTATATTCAATGAACCGTTTGGGTTGAGACGTGAGTGTCTACTACGATGTGAGGATGAATTATGGCACGTATAATTATGAACCGAAATAAAATAAGTTGTGATAATTATAATTAGTACGAGAGTGCAATAAGTACTACGAATATAATACAATATTACTAAGATGTGTGTTTACTTAGTATTGATATATGGATTGTATGTATGACATACCTACCATACTTGCTATCACGGGAGGTTTCGTTCGCTTAGGACCCTCTAATCCTTGTGTGCCTACGGGGGGGATATAGACTGGTACCTTGATGAACATAGGTCATAGAAAGACTTATTGTGATATTAATAAGTCCGCTGACCATGGGAGCGTAGGTATGTACGTGACCCATGTGATGGTGACTATGTTCGCCTCCACTATTTGTGAATTGTGTTATCTGAACTATTCCTGAGAGATTCGGAATATGTGATCCTTATGTACGTGATGTACCGGGATGGATAGCAGAGTATGTGTGCACTACAGCTTAGATTGCGGGGTGCTTGTATCGTATATTTATGATGTGAATGATATACATTTGATTTATGGAAATCCTCATGTTAATGTTGTAAAAATATTCCGGTATTGTTTCGAGATATATAATGAGTTAGCTGATAGTTATATCAATGGCATACTTAATAACTGAGTTTACGTGAAACCTCTATTAAATTACGAGCGTTGTTATGTTAAATTAACCGAGTAAAATGGGTAGAACCTTTGGTTGTCTAGCTAGTTTACGTTGTCACTTAGCTAGTGGAAAGGGTAGTTATAGATGGGTACTTACGTTAGGAGTGCACAGTTAGTCGAGAGGTGAGAATTTAATGTGAGTGCACGTCCTAACATGTACTTTGCATTTAATGTTTTAAATGTTTTTAAAGCACTTGCAGGTTTTTAAAATGATCTTCCACTTTCGGGCTCTGACCCATTTGCTTCCAAATATATATTTTTGTAAAACCATTTTAGGTGCCCAGCCACAAGGACACCAAGCATAGGATTCTCATTCAGGTGACGAGCTGTAGCTGTTTGTGGAAGCTACAGGGATTTGCATGTAGACGCTTCTCTCATTTGGATTCCAGTCTCAGCATCTATCAGTTGTAGGGCATGTTGCCCAATTCTATTAGACATTTTTACATTTCAGTTTTCAGACTCTAGCATGTATTGCTCAGTATTCAGTTTTAGTTATTTATTTCAGTTTACTTATCAGTTGTGGGATTTGTATTCAGGAGTTTTTCCTCCAGGTTACATTTACATTTTGTGATGGTTATTCGTTTCACTTCAGTATGGTGAATGGTGTTATTTATTTCTTCATTACTTTTGTTGCATGTTAATCAGACTTAATAAAATTTGGCACTTACTTTTTAAATACTAGGTGGTTAGTAATCTTTAAAATGTTTTCGACAGTGATGCTATTAACTGAGCCAACTTGGCATTTTGAATTAATTTTATAAAGGAGTAGCTACCCGGTGTTTAATTAGTCGGGGTGTCACAGGTGGTATCAGAGCATCAGGTTCTAGTGTCCTTTAGGATCTGTACGGCTATTATGTTTCCGCTACGTTTTCTTTGATATAGAGCCCTATATTTTAGGACTGTTGTACTCTTATTGTGTACGTTTCGTTCTTCAGCTATATTAAGTTTATAAACTGCGAACTTATAAACTTTGTTCTTATTTCAGATGCCTCCACGACGTGCACGACGAGTTCCCAGGAATGCTACGCCCGAACCACAGCCCGCTCCAGTTCAGGGCATGTTGAACGCCGCTGAGGTTGCTGCTATAGTAGCCCAAGCGGTAAATGCCGCGATTGCCGTGATTCAGCAGGCACCACCGCAGGCGCCGGTTGCCGCGCCAGTCCAGGTTAATGCATTCCCGTCTGCTTGGGAACGTGTACGTGACGCTTTTCAGAAAGCGCATCCACCAGAGTTTGCTGGAAGCTCAGATGTGGTTATCTCGAGCCAATGGAGGAAGGACATGCAGAGGCATTTGAGGATGCATGAGTGCACTGATGTTCAGAAACAGGTGCTAGGTACTTTCAAGCTAGTTGGATCTGCACTGCAGTGGTGGGAGTCCATTACCACCGCGGAGGAGAGGGATACCCTCACCATTCAGGAGTTCTGGGTGCGGTTCGACCGCAAGTACTTTCCGTCTGCAGTTCATACAGAGATGAGGAGGAAGCTGATGAGTTTGAAGCAGGAGGGCAAGACAGTGGCCGAATATGAGGCCGAGTTTACTAACCTGTTGAACATCGTTCCAGACGAGATTCCAACAGAGAAGAAGAAGATAGAGAAGTTCACTGATGGGTTGAATTGGAGGATCCGTCAGCATCTGCTAGGGAACCTATCATTGGCCACGTATTCTGATGTGGTTAACGCTGCATTACTACACTGCCAGGACCACCGTTTTCATATGGCCGAGGGCAAGCGGTCAGGGGAGTCTAGCCATCAGGGCAGGACTGGAGGACATGGTGCCAGCGGGGCACAAACCGGTCAGGGGCAGAGACAGACTGAGCAGGGTACCCAGCAGGGGGACAATAAGAGGTTCCGGTCAGGGAACTACAGGCAGGGACAGGGAGGTTTCCGCCAGGGCCATCAGGGTCCAAACGGCCATCAGGGCCAGCAGGGACAGAATGGGCAGCAATTTCATCAGGGCCAGCAGGGCCAAGGGAGGAATGGTAACGGCCACCAGGGCCGGGGACAGCAGGGGCAGAGGGGAGGGAACTTCCCAGGTAAGTGCTTTACTTGTGGCAAAACTGGCCATAAGAAGCAGGATTGTACTGATAGGGGCAGGGTCCCGCAGCAGCAGCAGCAGGGTGCTCGCCAGGAGCCACAGAGACCTATGTTTCCCGCCGCTCTTCCTGCACCGCCACAGATGGCAGCTTTGCCACCCATTCCAGCAGTCCCAGCTCAACAGGGGCAGCTACAGTATGGACGTGTCTACAACGTTCACCAGGCTGCAGTTCCACTGGCACCGCCCGCGATCGAGGGTACGTTTCCTATCCATGGCACTATGGGTCAGGTGTTATTTGATACGGGTGCTACACATTGTTTTATAGCTACACACTTCGCGAAAGCTTTAGGATTGTTAGCTACGGCAGAGAGCACAGTGACGTGTGTCGACTCACCATTGGGGAGTGGGTCACTTATTTTCTTTATATGCCGGGGAGTGGGGGTAGAGATTGGTGGTTTGGTATTGCCTGCGGACATGTTAGTGTTAGACATGCATGTTCACGATGTGATCATCGGTATGGATTGGCTCGTATCATATAGGGCCATGATTGATTGCTTCAGCGGGAGCATTGTTTTCGCCATTCCGGGGCAGGAGATGTTTATAGTGGCGATGCCTCGCCCAGAGGGAGGATCGACCGCTCATCTGTATTACATAGAGGAGGATACCTCTAAGGAGGTTGTGATTCCTTTAGATTCGATCCCGGTTGTCAGGGAGTATTCGGATGTGTTTCAGGAGATACCAGGCTTACCGCCCAGTCGAGAGATAGACTTCGTTATTGATTTGCTACCGGGTACGAGACCTATAGCACGCGCACCGTACCGTATGGCTCCAGCTGAGATGCGAGAGTTACGGGATCAGATAGAGCAGCTGTTAGGGCAGGGCTTTATTCGCAGGAGTACCTCACCTTGGGGTGCTCCAGTTTTGTTTGTGAAGAAGAGGGACGGTTCACTGAGGTTGTGTGTGGACTACCGAGAGTTGAATAAGGTCACGATACGGAATAAGTATCCGTTGCCTCGAATCGATGACTTATTCGACCAGTTGAGAGGAGCTTCTTTCTTCTCGAAGATTGACTTGAGGTCGGGATACCATCAGTTGCGTATCAGGGAGGAGGATATCTCGAAGACTGCGTTCTTGTCGAGATATGGTTCTTATGAGTTTCGGGTTATGCCTTTCGGCTTGACCAACGCTCCAGCAGTGTTCATGGACTTGATGAACAGGGTGTTCAGAGATTTCCTCGATCAGTTTGTCATTGTCTTCATTGATGACATTCTGGTTTACTCTCAGACAGAGGAGGAGCACGCCGAGCATTTGAGGCAAGTTTTGCAGACACTTCGTCAGAACGAGCTGTATGCAAAATACGAGAAGTGCGGGTTTTGGTTGAAGGAAGTACAGTTCTTGGGTCACATTATTTCCGATCAGGGAATATCTGTCGATCCGGGAAAGGTATCAGCGGTGAGGGAGTGGGGACAGCCCACGACACCAACGGAGATTCGTAGTTTCTTGGGTTTGGCAGGATACTACAGGAGGTTTATTCGGGGTTTCTCGGAGATAGCAGGTCCGTTGACACATCTTACTCGTAAGGGTGTGCCATACATCTGGAGTGATGCCTGTCAGTTGGCATTCGATGAGTTGAAGGACAAATTGACCTCAGCACCTGTGTTAGCATTGCCGAGACCGGGAGTTGAGTATTTGGTTTACACCGATGCGTCTTTGCAAGGGCTTGGAGGTGTTTTGCAGCAGGAGAGACAGGCCATAGCTTATGCTTCCCGTAAGCTTAAGCCTCATGAGAAGAATTACCCCACGCATGATTTGGAGTTGGCAGCAGTAGTATTTGCCTTACGGATTTGGAGGCACTATCTTTTGGGGGAGAAGTTTCAGTTGTTCACGGACCACAAGTCACTACAGTATCTGTTCACGCAGAAGGAATTAAATATGCGGCAGCGTAGGTGGCTTGAATTTGTGAAAGACTACCAGTTCGACATTCAGTACCACCCGGGTAAGGCTAACGTGGTAGCAGACGCGTTGAGCCGCAGGCCAGCAGATGAGGTGGCAGAGGTGTGGAAAGCAAAGTGGAAGGAATTGGGACACCAGGATGCAGTGGCCCGATCTTTCATGTCTGTGTTGACCGTTACACCGCAGATTGTCACGAAGGTTGTACGGGCACAGGCAAATGATTCGTTCTGTCAGGAGCAGATAGTTCGATTACTCGCTGAGGGAGCTGAATCCTATACCGTTAGCTCAGACGGGGGATTACGCTTCAATGGGAGATTGGTAGTTCCGGAAGGAGAGGAACTGCGACACGATGTGATGGCAGAGTCGCACGGCTCACGGTTCGCGGTACATCCCGGAGGGGACAAAATGTACCAAGATATGAGACGGCAGTATTGGTGGAGCGGTATGAAGAGAGATATCGCTGAGTTTGTCTCGAAATGCGCCACTTGTCAGCTTGTAAAAGTGGATCATCAGAGACCAACAGGATTGCTACAGCCATTGGAGGTTCCGGTGTGGATGTGGGAGAGCATATCCATGGACTTTATCACTGGGTTGCCTACGTCGCAGAGGGGTCACGACTCCGTTTGGGTAATTGTGGACAGATTGTCCAAGGTCGCTCACTTTTTACCCGTTAGGACTGATTACACTGCGGGTCAGTATGCCCAGCTCTTCATTTCAGAGATTGTGAGACTTCACGGTGTGCCCCTAAATATCGTGTCTGACAGAGACAAGATATTTTTTTCGAGGTTTTGGGAGAGTTTCCAGGAGGCCATGGGCACGGAATTGCGGTTGAGTACGGCTTATCATCCGCAGACTGATGGGCAGACCGAGCGCACCAATCAGATGTTGGAAGACATGCTACGCATGTGTATTATTGACTTCGGGGGTGGATGGGAGCAGTACCTTCCACTGGTGGAGTTTGCTTACAACAACTCCTATCAGTTCACGATTGGCATGGCTCCGTTTGAGGCATTGTACGGTAGGCCTTGTCGTTCCCCAGCATGTTGGTTAGAAGTGGGGGACAACAAACTACTTGGGCCGGAAGTGATTCAGGATACTTCGGCAAGGATTGAGTTGATTCGGAGTCGCATTCGGGTAGCTCAAGACAGGCAGAAGAGTTATGCTGATGCGAAGAGGTTTTTCAGGGAGTTCCAAGTGGGGGACCAGGTTTTGCTCAGGGTTTCTCCGATGAAGGGGATTATGCGATTCGGGAAGAAGGGGAAGTTGGCACCGAGGTATGTGGGGCCGTTTCCTATTATTGAGCGGATCGGACCGGTTGCGTATAGACTCGGGTTACCGGAGCACTTGCATCGGATTCACGACGTGTTCCATATTTCCTCACTGAGGAAATACCTTAGGGATGATTTGGCTCATTCTCACATTGCTGTGGAGGACATCGATCTCCAGCCGGATAGCTCCTACGAGGAGGGGCCGATTGCTATTTTGGACCGAAGCGAGAGGAAACTACGGTCAAAGATAGTCCCGTTAGTGCGTGTTCAGTGGCGACATCACAATGTCGAGGAGTCCACATGGGAGCGCGAGGATGAGATGCGCGAACGTTATCCAGAGCTGTTTTTAGCAGGTACTTTCTAGTTTCGAATTTCGGGACGAAATTCAGTTATTAGGGGGGAAGTATGTAATACCCCGTAATTTTGACTATATTTATTTTGGGATTAATTAATTAAATGCGTATTAATTGGAAATTAATCCGGGTTATAAATACTGATGTGATGCGAATTGGTATTTGATTATGTGCATATATGATTATATATGTACTTGGTATTATAAAATTTGTCGTGGGATTTATATACGGCATCTTAGAAATTTTGTTGAGACGCGTGGGACCGCCGCGTCACGGTATAATATTTTGATATTAAAAGTGAATTTAAAATCTATAATCCGTATGGTCGTTTTGAGTGCGCCAACGCGTCCAGAAGGGTCGAGATAGTCAGAAAACACTAGCCGGGGGTATAGTTTGGGTCCCGGGGTATTTTTAGGCCATTCCGGCACTATAAAGGGTATTTTAGTAATTTGATATTTTTGGGTAATTAAAAGTGACGAAAATTGAGAGTTGTAATCTGATAAGGATTGACCCCAACCAACCTTTATTAACCCAACAAGCTACGGAGGTTTATTAACTTAGGTTTTCATAGGTTCCCCAAAGCAAACCCTAGCCACCATAGCTTTTTAGAGAAGAAAGCTTGGAGAAGGAGAGAGAGAGAGGAATTCTGCAGAAATTCTACACCAAATCCACACCAAATCCGGAATCAAACCAAGGCAAGTGACTTTATTTCCATTTAATTACTGAGAATGTCTTTTACATGTTAGAAATTGAAGAATCTTATTTGTTCTTGAAAGATTAAAAGAAAACCCATGAAATTTGAAGTTATTATTGAATGTTGGGATGGGCTTGCATGTAGAAACATTGTTGGGAGATTTAATTTCGGAGATTTCATATCTAGGTGATGCATAAACGAATTTAAAATCTGGGAATTTATGATGAGAAAAAGTTAGGGTTTATGTTCTTGAAGAAAATTGGGAATTAATGTAGAAATTGTGATTTAATGATGTTTAGATGATATCAAACCCTTTAATGATGTTAGTATAGCCCCTTAACATGTTTGAGGATGATTAGAGAACTCAATATATTGTGGGAACGAATTTTAGAAGAGGTTTGAGGAGTAAAAATGGTGAAAAACGATTTTTGGGAAGTTCTGGGCCGAAACTGGCATCTCGTTAGAAGCAGCCCCAGGTCGTTCGAACGAACTCGTTCGAACGAGCTTCTAACGAGTTGACCAGTCGTTATTAACGAGTAGGGGTTTTCGTTCGATATCTCGTTCGAACGAGATATCGTTAGAAGGGTCAGTTCGTTCGAACGAACTGGGATCTCGTTCGAACAGCCTCGTTCGAACGAGACTTCTAACGACCTGACAGTCCAAACTCGTTCGAAGCCTCGTTCGAACGAGACTTCTAACGAGTTGACAGTTTGACCCTTTTTGGACTGTTTTGACTTTTGGAGTTCCGGGAGATGGTTCAAGGGTAGAGTTAGCACCCCTTTGATGATATAGTGGTTGATTTGGGACTTTTGGGTTATTGAGATGAGTAAACCATACACGAGAGTTATATTCAATGAACCGTTTGGGTTGAGACGTGAGTGTCTACTACGATGTGAGGATGAATTATGGCACGTATAATTATGAACCGAAATAAAATAAGTTGTGATAATTATAATTAGTACGAGAGTGCAATAAGTACTACGAATATAATACAATATTACTAAGATGTGTGTTTACTTAGTATTGATATATGGATTGTATGTATGACATACCTACCATACTTGCTATCACGGGAGGTTTCGTTCGCTTAGGGCCCTCTAATCCTTGTGTGCCTACGGGGGGGATATAGACTGGTACCTTGATGAACATAGGTCATAGAAAGACTTATTGTGATATTAATAAGTCCGCTGACCATGGGAGCGTAGGTATGTGCGTGACCCATGTGATGGTGACTATGTTCGCCTCCACTATTTGTGAATTGTGTTATCTGAACTATTCCTGAGAGATTCGGAATATGTGATCCTTATGTACGTGATGTACCGGGATGGATAGCAGAGTATGTGTGCACTACAGCTTAGATTGCGGGGTGCTTGTATCGTATATTTATGATGTGAATGATATACATTTGATTTATGGAAATCCTCATGTTAATGTTGTAAAAATATTCCGGTATTGTTTCGAGATATATAATGAGTTAGCTGATAGTTATATCAATGGCATACTTAATAATTGAGTTTACGTGAAACCTCTATTAAATTACGAGCGTTGTTATGTTAAATTAACCGAGTAAAATGGGTAGAACCTTTGGTTGTCTAGCTAGTTTACGTTGTCACTTAGCTAGTGGAAAGGGTAGTTATAGATGGGTACTTACGTTAGGAGTGCACAGTTAGTCGAGAGGTGAGAATTTAATGTGAGTGCACGTCCTAACATGTACTTTGCATTTAATGTTTTAAATGTTTTTAAAGCACTTGCAGGTTTTTAAAATGATCTTCCACTTTCGGGCTCTGACCCATTTGCTTCCAAATATATATTTTTGTAAAACCATTTTAGGTGCCCAGCCACAAGGACACCAAGCATAGGATTCTCATTCAGGTGACGAGCTGTAGCTGTTTGTGGAAGCTACAGGGATTTGCATGTAGACGCTTCTCTCATTTGGATTCCAGTCTCAGCATCTATCAGTTGTAGGGCATGTTGCCCAATTCTATTAGACATTTTTACATTTCAGTTTTCAGACTCTAGCATGTATTGCTCAGTATTCAGTTTTAGTTATTTATTTCAGTTTACTTATCAGTTGTGGGATTTGTATTCAGGAGTTTTTCCTCCAGGTTATATTTACATTTTGTGATGGTTATTCGTTTCACTTCAGTATGGTGAATGGTGTTATTTATTTCTTCATTACTTTTGTTGCATGTTAATCAGACTTAATAAAATTTGGCACTTACTTTTTAAATACTAGGTGGTTAGTAATCTTTAAAATGTTTTCGACAGTGATGCTATTAACTGAGCCAACTTGGCATTTTGAATTAATTTTATAAAGGAGTAGCTACCCGGTGTTTAATTAGTCGAGGTGTCACATATTGTTTCGAGAAACATAACGAATTAGCTGATAGTGAAATATATTGCATATTGAGCATCTGAGTTTACGTTAAACCCCTACTTAATTGCGAGCATTATAATGTTAATAGAACCAAGTAATATGGGTAGGACCTATGATAGTCTAGCTAGATATGATGTCACTTAGCTAGTGGTTTGTGTCGTTATAGATGGGTACTTACGTTAGGAGTGCACAGTTAGACGAGAGGTGAGAATATCATGTGAGTGCACGTCCTAACATGTACTTTGCATTTAATGTTTTAAATGTTTTTAAAGCACTTGCAGGTTTTTAAAATATCTCCACATTCGGGCTCTGACCCGTTTGCTTTCAAATCTATTTTTCTTTGTAAAACCATTTTAGGTGCCCAGCCACAAGGACACCATGCATAGGATACTCATTCCGGTGACGAGCTGTAGCTGTTTGTGGAAGCTACAGGGAATTGCTTTTAGACGCTTCTATCACTTGGATTCCGTATTTAGTATTCTATCAGTTGTAGGGCATGTTGCCCATTTCTATTAGAGACGTCCTTTCATTTCAGTTTTCAGACTTTGGCATGTATTGTTTTAGTATTCGGCTTACTTATTTCAGTTGTGGGATTGTAGTGAGGAGTTTTTCCTCCAGACTTTATTTACACTTTGTGATGGTTATTCTATTTACTTCGTTATGGTGAATGGTGTTATTATTCTTCATTACACTTGTTGCATGTTAATCAGACTTAAATTAAAATTTGGCAACTTACTTTTTAAATACTAGGTGGTTAGTAATCATTTAAATGTTTTCGACAGTGATGCTATTAACTGGACCAACTTGGCATTTTGAATTAATTTAATAAAGGAGTAGCTACCCGGTATTTAATTAGTCGGGGTGTCACAGATAGGAATTACTAGAAATGATAAATTTAAAAATTAATACGTGAGAGAAAGTTAGGAGTAAGTCCCATTAACGATAAATTAAAAGAAATTATACTTAAGTGGTATGGACATGTGTTGCGTAGACTAGTAGATGCCCCTATAATAAGAGGAAGATTGTTGGGACTAGAGGGTAAAAGAAAAAAAGGTCGCCCTAAGCTATCGTAGGAAGAAATCATTAGGAGAGACCTTTATAGATTAAGCTTGAATGGTAATAGTGCATACAATAGATTAGAATGAAAAAGGATAATCCATGTGGTCGACCCCATATGATGGGATTAAGGAAATGATGATGATGATGATGATGATGATGATATAATTTCATGAACATTAATTTATTCATCAAAAATTACAATTTATAAAGTGATGATCAAAACAAGATAAGCCATAATTATCTCTACACAAATTTTAGAATTTATAAAAACGACTTCAGGTGGAAAATACTATTAATCTCATGAGAGTACTCTCATGAGATTAATATGGTAGAGTTGTAGAAGAACGACTTCAGGTGGAAAATACTATTAATACTATTAATCTCATGAGAGTAATCTCATGAGAGTAATCTCATGGAAAATACTATTAATCTCATGAGATGTATATCTTGCTTCAATTGAAGAAAATCTCCAAAAATAATATGGTAGAGTTGTAGAAGAAGTTCCTTTAAAATCGATCCTCAATTAATGAAAATGATTCCCCAAATGTGTAGAAGAAATCCCTCTTAAAAAGTAGTTGAATTGGCAGTCCAAAAATCCTTTAGAATTGATCCAAAGTTGTCCCAAATTTTTTCTAGAAAATATAATTATTGGCTAGAATGAAAGGGTGTAAATTTTTAGATGTAATGGAGTAATTTGGGTGGAAAATGGATTAGATTTTTTGGGTTAAGTTGTGTAGTGAAAATGAGAAGGGAGGAGGGTTTTACAGATGAAAAGAGAGAATGGAGCTTGTATTAAGAATAAGCTCCACTTCCTTCAACTTTAAATCCTCATGTTTTAATAGTATTTTTTTAATAGTGCTAGCGACAGAATAGTAATTATTGTTTGCAATAGTTGTTTTTATAAGAATTAAATGTTTAATAGTACTATTTAGAAAAGTACTAATAGTACTATTCATAATATAGTAATAATTATTATTTTTAACTTAATTTCAATTTCAATAAATCAATAAAAAATATCCCCCCAAATAATATTTAACTATTAATAAATGCCACTAAATTATGGGGTATTACAATACTAATCCCCATGAGCATTTTTCTCATTTCTATGAATGCCATGCTCTTCAAGGATAACCAAACTCACCCCCATTAGTCTTTCTATCATTTATACGAATGTCGTGTTGTTGCATGGTGACTTGACTCATCCCCATGAGTCTTTCTCTCATTTCTACGAATGTCATGATTGTGCATGATGACTAGACTCATCCCCATGAATCTTTCACTCATTTCTTCGTACGTCGTACTCATGCATGATGACCAAACTTATCCCCGTGAGCCTTTCTCTCATTTTTATGAAAGTCGTCCTCTTACACGATAAACAAACCCATCCTAACAACACTTTCTCCTATTTATGCAAATATCGTCCTCTTGCACGATGACCAGACTCATCCCTTTGAGTCTATCTCTCTTTTTATGAATGTCTCGCTCTTGCACAATGACTAGAATTATCCTCGTAAGTCTTTTTCCCATTTCAATGAATGGCTTCCTCTTGCACAATGACCAAAATCATCCCCATGACCATTTCTCCCTTTTCTATGAATATCGTCCAGTTAGTCAGTGAAAAGACTCATCCCTGTGAGTCTTTCTCTCATTTCAACAAATATCATGCTAATGTACGATGACTAGACTCATCCCTATGAGTCTCTCTCATTTCTATGAATGGCGTGCTCTTAAACAATGTCCAGAGTTATCCCCATTAGTCTTTCTCTCATTTCTACGAATGTCGCCCTCTTGTACGATGCCAAACCCATCCCTATGATTCTTTCCCATTTCTACAAATATCGTCTAGTTGCACGATTACCAAACTCATCCTCGAGAGTCTTTCTCTCATTTTTATGAATATCATGCTCTTGAACGTTGACTAGACTCATCCATATAAGTTTTCACTTATTTCTACGAATGTTGTGCTCTTGTAAGATGACTAGACTCATCCCCATGAGTCTTTCGCTCATTTCTACCAACATCGTGCTTTTCTACGATGGCTAGACTCATCCTCGCGAGTCGTTCTCTTATTTTTACGAATCTTATTTTCTTGCACAATGAACACACTCATCCCAATGAGTTTTTTTCTCAAATCTATGAATGTTGTTCTTATACTCCATAATCAGACGTATCCTCACAAGTCTTTCTCTCATTTCTGAAAATGTCGTTGCCTTGAACAATGACCAAACTCATCTCCATGACTCTTTCTCCTATTTCTATAAATATCCTCCTCCTCCGCGATGACCAGACTCATCCCCATGAGTCTTTCTCTGATTTTTACGAATTTTGTGCTCCTAGATGTTCATTAGAGTCATATATGTGTGTCTTTCTCTCATTTTCTTCGAATGTCGCACTCTTGCATGATGACCAAACTCATCCCCATGAGCATTTATGGCATTTATACGAATGCCATGCCCTTCAACGGGGAGGAGTTTGGCATCATGCGAGATGATGATATTCATAAAAAATAGAGAAAGACTTATTAGGGAAAGACATTCGCTGACTAGACCCATCGCCATGAGCATTTCTCCTATTTCTATGAGCACGCTCTTCTATGATCACTAGACTCATTCCCAAAAGTCTTTCTCTCATTTCTATGAATATTATTCTTTTGAACTATGACCACACTCATCCCCATAACTCTTTCTATTATTTTATGAATGTTGTTCTTGTGCACAATGACCAAACTTATCGCCATGAGTCTTTCTCTCATTTATGCAAATGTCGTTCTTTTGCACGATGACCAAACTTATCCCCATGACTCTTTCTCCTATTTTTACAAAATATCTACCTCTTGCACGATGACCAGACTCACCCCATGAGTATTTCTCTTATTTTTACGAATATCCTACTCCTACTCCTACACGTTGACTATACTCATCCTCGTGAGTCTTTCTCTCATTTTTACAAATATCACACTATTGCATGATGACCAGACTCATAATCATGAGCATTTATCTCATTTTTACTAATGGCATGCTCTTCAACAATGACCAAACTCATCCCCATGAGTCTTTCTCTCATTTATATGAATGTAGCACTATGCCACAATAATCAGACTCATTGTTGATGTAAAAAATTAGATTTTGATCTAATTATTTTAACCACAGATAAAAAGAATAATTAAATGAGACAATAGATTTTTAAAGTGGTTCAGCCTTATGAGAATGGCCTACGTCCACTATTTTTGTATTGCTGAATGTTTGCCTAGAATTCTTGATAAGTGAGTTTACCAAGAAATCCAGTCCCCCTTCTAATGAGGAGGTTACAATGTATTTATATCCTTGAGGTTGTACATGTGAAAGGACAATGCACTGTTATCTAGTAGACATATACATCTGTATGATAATAATGCGCACTCGTCTTTTTGATTCTCCTGATTTGGATGCTCTATACGTTGAGTTACTCGGACCGCCTGAGTTGCTCGGTACGCTTAAGTTGCTTGGAGCCTTAAGCTCCTCGGGGCGCCTAAGCTGCTCGGGGCGCTTAAGTAGCTCGGTGACAGTATGTTATTCGTTGAAAGTGTTTATAATTGCCATGTAGGTTAACACGTGTCTTCAAGTGAATGGTCCACGTCAGCAAACTAAATTTGTTATCAACAGAATCCCCCAATGTTTCACACTTTGAGGTTGAAGAAAAGTGTGGAATATTCTGCTCGAAAACTGCTCAAATTATTGGTTTTTATGGTTTTTAGGAAAATGTTCGTTGTATATAACTCCTTTTTGAGCGCATAGTGTCAGGCCTCATAAATATTTTAAAATTTTCATGACCGCTTCGATATTTGTGCCCCTTTTCTTCTTTTAGCCGCCGAAGACGCAAACGTCCTCCCTTGTAATCATTACCTTTTCTCTATTTCCAAGGTAAAGTATTTAAGCGCGGCAGAAATCCTATCTTCTTTCACTTTTCAAATATGTATCTTTGAACTCTTCATTTTCCTTCTATCTTGTGCCTTCATTCTTTCCATCGTTTGTTGTCGACTGATCTCTCTTTTTTCTATAAGATTTTCTTCCCTCTCCTTTATTTACTTTGGTCATCATGGTTTACCTTGTTGAATCGCTTGACAAATTTCGGTCTGAATTTTCAATCCCTTCGTGGGTTATTTTGGAAAAACTTTCGGAACCTTCTAATTATTTTTCTTTGGCTGAGGGACATTGGTTCCCAAGTCTTTTTGTGGCTGAATGTGGCTTTTCTTTCCCGCCAAATCCCCTGTGTTTGGAGTTCTACCAATATTTTGATGTTGTACCTGCAAGAATAGATCCAAATACATGAAGGATAGTTAATGGTGTACATAGGTTAAATCAACTTCATGGAACTCGATTAGGGATTCCAGAGATTATGTACTGTTATAGATGGGTTGTCAGTGACACCACATTCTATTTAAAAACTAGGTTTTTGAATAGAGATTTAGTTGTCAATCTTCTTGATGCCAATAGGGATTATTTTGATCATGGGGTTGTTATGAAAAATTGGAAACACCCTCCACTAAATGGAGCTGATGTATATCAAGGTCCCAGGTGTCCACCTTATCGAAATGGAATAGGTTGTTTTTATTTTTTAAAATCTTGTTTTCTTTGTGTTCGATAAAATGCATCACTGACATTTGTTTTTGTTTGTTACAGTTGACAGTAAAATAAAACCTCCAAAAGAGGCTGATGTTAATTTAAAGCATTTAAAACTTATCTGGGATTTGCATCAATCTGTTGCTGAGGAGCATATTAGATCTGCTTCTTACTTGTTGCAGTACAAAAGCTATACCTCCTCTTTCACTGCTCGTCCTCATCCAGTGGTAGCTAATCTTAACCAAGTACCAGCCTCTGTGACATGTGTGGAAGGTTCTTCCTCTGAGTCGAGTATTCCCATCAGTGATCTGATGAAGAAGAGAAGAGCTCCTCCCTTTTTTGACAAATATGCCTCTGTCACTGTGGAGGCAAAGAAAAGTAAACAAGATGTCCCAAAAGAAGGGACAAAAACCATTGATGTACCTCATGCTGCTGCTGCCAAGAAAGCTGGCGAGAAGCCCCCTGTGGATCCGAGCAAGACAGTTGTTATCTCTCCTCTGAGCAAGGTTATTGTTATATCACCAATAAAGACAACGTCTTTAGTTGAAAATGCTCCTGCTCCTCTGAGGAGATTAAAGAAGAGTTCTTATGAGAGACCTGTTGAACCTATCTCTCAACCTTCAAATGTTGAAGGTGGTGTTCCAACTTTTGTTCCTCCGAGCTCTGTTGTGGGCTTGGTAAAATCCTGGACTGTCCCAGAAGTCCAAGGTATTGAAAATACTCATTCTCGTGAGAGAATTACTACCCTGGTTGCTCAACACATTGCCTCAGTAAGTATCTTTAGCTCGACCTCTTTATTTTTTAAAACTATGTTCATGTATTGACTTAAAGTTATCTCTTTTTTCAGCTGGTGACGTGTTTCAACAGCATTTTGAAGAAGGATGAAGCTATTAGGGCTTCAAGCTCCTTGGGTGGAGTAGAGGAAGCTTTTGTTGGGCTGACCCAATCTTTGAAAGATTCTCGTTAAAAGTACGAGGAAGATAAAATTGCTTGGGAGAAGCAATTTGAGTCCATTGATCTAGAGAGAAATCAAGTTGTGAATGCCTCCAAGGAATTGGAGAAGAAATTGAAGGAGTTTGAGCAGAGCAACAAAAAGTTTGAACAGAGCAACAAGGAGCTTGAAGTTAAGCTCAAGTCTGCTGATGAGGAAGTTGTTAAACTTCAAGATGTCGATCGACAGAAAACGGAGGTGGAAGAGAAGTTGAAGACTGCAAAGGACCTCCTCGGAGAAGGCAAAAAGAAAAGTTGCAGTTAAAAAATCATTCAGTACTGGTTGGGACAAAGGTTGGAACAAGAGTCTAGACGCTATGTCTTCTCAAATGGAATATGCAGGTGTTAAATACTTTAGGGATGGATGGGTAGCAGCATTGAAAGAGATGAAAGTTGCTGAGAATTTTGAATTATTCCAGCAGCACACTCATGGCCCTCCTATCTCTCCTGGAGAAGAAGAAGAGGATGAAGCTGTTTCAGATGAATCTCTTATGATGACTGGAGATCAGGTCCCTGCTGTTCCTATTGTTCAATCTTCCGAGCAACTCCAACCAACCAGCACTTCTGTCGAGCAGCTACCCTTATCCTCTGAGCAACCAGTCCCTTCCTCCAAACCTTCTGAGGAAGTCATAGGAAACAAGGAGAAGGTGTAAAGTTGTTTGGGTTTTTTTTTTGTTTCTTTCTTGAATGTAACCTTGGACTATGTATCTCCTCTTATGATGAATAAAAATTCGAACTTTGGTTGTTCATCTTGACTTTCTCTTCTACTTGCTCTGTCTGCATCATTACTGATTCTTTTTATTTTCTTCTCTTTGTTAGTTTATGGCCAGGATGGAGCTCTTATCAGCTCATGACACATAATTGATGAATAAATGCAATGACTATTTCACGCAGATCTTAATGAGACCCAGATAATTGACATCCTTAGATCAGGAGCTTCTGACCGAGCAATTGAAGCTTACCAATACTTAAAATGCTTGCTCGATCGTGCTGTTGCCAACAATGTGGCCTACTACAAGATGATTGAAGATCTCCAAGGAACCATCGAGGAACTCCAACTGCAATATAAAGAATCTTCTACCCATTTGCACCAAGGATACGAGAAAAAATATCAATAATTGAGTGCTGACGAAGCGTATGACAAATTTATCTCTGCTCATGAGAAGAAAGAGAGTGTTCTGAGTGTGTGTGCATGTGTGTGCAACAGTAATGTGTTAGTGAGTGTCTAGTGCAGTGCTAACTTCCACCCACCTAAACAACGATGTTTAAACCCAGCCCTAGCATTAGGGCCACCCCAAGTTACTCTCCTACTACAGTTGTTACTCCCACTACCATGGTTTTCCCCACATCTGCTGGAGTGTCCACCATTATCCAACATGCCCAAACTGTCATTGTTCCTCGAGGTGATGAAGTCATTGATGCTTCTATGAAGGGAATGGAAGAAGACCAAATTAGTACTGTAGAAGACCACTTTGCAGCTACTCCCAATGGAGACAAGATGAATGATTTGGTTGTGGAGAAAAGGGCATATGCCAATTTCATCGAAAGCATGGGTCTTTCTCATGATGACATAATGGACGCCAGGTATTCACTGAAATCTCCTTGTGAACAGATGGGAAAAAGTACAAAATGCCCAATAATTCAGGCTACCTCACCACTGAGGCAATCACTGGAGGTGGGAATCATTGGAAGCACAAGTGAAACAGAGAATGTTGGCAGAGGAATTAAGGAAGAGATGAAACAACCTAACAAATCGTGGAAGTCAGTCATCACAAGTAGGAGTGACCCTAAGAATGACCCTAAATTTATTCTCCAATACCACAAACCAACTATTGTTGATGATAGGATTCAAGTTAATCCCCCTATAGAAGTGGCCAAACTTGGGTACTCCCAGATGGAATGTGCTGCAGTGGGAATTTTTCTGGGTAAGAATCTTCCCTATTCTCTAGTTAAGAACATTGCCCATAGAATTTGGGATAAGCATGGGTTAAGTAAAGTGATAGCCAATGATCAAGGACACTACATATTCATGTTTGATAACCAGAATAGTAGGGATGAGGTGGTGGAAAATGGGCCTTGGCATTTTGTTGGTAATGCCATTATCCTGCAGAAATGGTATTCGGAATGCAACTTTGCTAAAGAAGATATTGAGAGAGTTCCAGTTTGGGTCATGTTTCACAATGTCCCTATGAAGTTTTGGACTGCAGAAGGATTAAGCTACATAGCATCTGCTGTTGGTGTTCCATTATATGCTGACTCTATCACTGAAGAAATGAGGAGAATAAGCTATGCCCGTATTTGTGTTGAGATAAAACCTCAAAAGAAATTCCCCACAACCATTGACTTGAAAATGGAAAATGGGGAATTTTCTCATATTAAGGTTGAATATCAAGCAATGCCTCACTCTTGCAGCCACTGCATCGCCTTTGGTCACACAACTATAAAGTGCACGAAGAAGGATAAGGGAGTGAGAGGGGAAACCATTCCTCCAAAGTCAACTGTGGAAGAGCCTAACCATGATGGATGGAAAACCGTAGGAGGCAAAACTAAACCTGGTCTAAAGGACTCAAGCCTGTGCATAACTGCTATTGAAACAACTTCCAACTCTAACCTCCCAATGTTGGAAGCTGCTAGTGAACCAAACCCCATACCCAAACTTAACTCCCCCAAAACTACTTCCACCAACTCGTTTGAAGCCTTACTGGATATAGATTCTGAGGACTACACGGAGGAGATTACTCCCTTGCCTTCTGGTATTGTGCTAAAGATTAAAGCTGTGGATGAGCTGTCTACCAAAATCAAGACTGATGAATCTCCCCTATCTTCTAAGGGGAAGAAGAAGAAGAATGGGGGGTACCAAACAACAATTCAAATGACCAAGATTGTGTCCTGGAACATTAGGGGTCTCAACTCCCCTCACAAACAGTAGGAAGTGAAGAAGTTGATATATGATAATAAGTTAAGCCTTGTTTGTCTCCTTGAATCTAAAGTCAGAAGGAACCACATTGCCAAGGTGGCTGCCAGCTGCTTCTGGAACTGGAAGTATAGTCACAACTGCCCAGATAATGGTGGAGTAGCTAGAGTGATATTAGCATGGGACCCAATTACATTTGAAGTGGAGATTCTCTTATCCCATCCCCAAGCTCTTTTTTGTAAGATCAAGTGTGTGGGGGTCAACAAGTTTTTCTATGCAACTTTTGTTTATGGCCTTAATCTCCCTATTGAAAGGATTCCACTTTGGAGTTTCCTTAGACAGAACCACAACCTCACAAACAATAGCCAATGGATCATTATGGGGGATTTCAACACTGTTAGAAACAGAGAGGATAAAAGTGGTAGGCTGGGAATTGATATTAGGGCTGCTGTTGATTTTAATAACTGCCTATTTGAGATAATGATGGATGATATGCTTGCCACGGGTCTATGGTTCTCTTGGAGTAACAAAAGTGAGGGGATTGAGAATACTCAAACCAGAATTGATAGAGTTCTCCATAACTCTTAATGGAGTGTTTCTTTCCCTGATTCCCATGCCAACTACCTATGCCCAGGTGTTTCTGATCATAGCCCCATTGTGATCTCTCTTCTCAATCAACCCAGCAAGCCAAAGCCCTTCAAATTCTTTGATTATTGGATGAAGAATGCTGAATTTATGCCCACGCTTGTGACCTCTTGGCATGAGGAATGTCAGCTATTCCCTATGGCTAAACTTTCCCACAAACTTAGAAGACTTAAACCTCTTTTAAGACTTATTAACCATAAGTTCTACTCCAATATCTCTGAGCGTGTCAGGATCACTAAAGATAATTTGGATCATATCCAGCGCTACCTGGACAGTGATGGTTCAAATAGCAGGCTTAGGAAGGATGAACATGAGTGTGCTACTCTCTATAGCTCCTTACGCGCTGCTGAAGAAGCCTACTACAAGCAAAAGGCTAGAATCAATTGGCTGCAGTCAGGGGATATGAACACAAGCTTCTTCCATAATAAAGTAAAAGCAAACACCTCTAGAAGAAAAGTCTTGTGTATACAGAATGAGAGAGGAGACACTATTGAAGGCATTGAGGCAGTGAGTGAAGAGGCCATAAATTTTTTCACTAATTTGTTGGGGAGGCAGAGGAGGAGATCTACCACTATCCCTATGATCATGAAAAGGAAGCTGAATCCTTCGCAGTGGCCTAACCTTACTACCCCCATAACTGATATTGAGATTAAAAATGCTATGTTCTCCATTGCCTCCAACAAAGCTCCTGGCCCTGATGGTTTCAGTGCTGCCTTCTTTAAGAAGAATTGGGATGTTGTGGGGGATGATGTGATGGAAGCTATTCATCATTTTTTTAACCACGGCTACTTGCCTAGACAATGGAATGCCACCTCTCTTGCTCTGATCCCCAAAGTTCCTAACCCTAACACTATGGCTGATTTCAGACCCATAGCGTGCTGCAACACGATTTATAAGTGTATTTCCAAGATTCTTACCCTAAGACTCAAGCCTCTTATGCCTCAATTGATAAATGATAGTCTTGCCTTTGTCCAGGGGAGATCTATCACTGATAATATTCTCTTGCTGCAAGAATTGATGAGGAACTACCACAGGGACTCTAACACTCCTAAATGCACTGTGAAGATTGACATAATGAAGGCTTATGATTCAGTGGATTGGGAGTTCCTTTTTGACATTCTTATCCAAATCAACTTCCCTCCCAGGTTTGTTTCTTGGATTAAGGCATGTGTTTCCTCTGTCTGGTACTCTATTAGTCTGAATGGGACTCTAAATGGGTTCTTTGAAGGCAAAAGGGGGCTGAGACAAGGAGACCCCCTATCCCCCTTTCTTTTCCTTATTGTGACGGGGGCCCTCTCTTATATTCTTGATAAGCATGCTAGCAGAGATACCTTCATTTTCCATCCCAAATGCAAAGAAAATAATATTAACCACCTGTGCTTCGCGGATGACCTGGTGGTTTTCTGCAATGGTGATACCCAATCTGTGGAATGTGTTAAGGATGCACTTGAGGAATTTGCTGATTATAGTGAGTTACTCCCCAATCTGGCTAAAAGTAATTTTTACTGTTCTGGAGTGAATGCTGAAATTATCAGCTCTATGTCTTCTTCCTTGGGCATCTCCCACCAGCAGCCTCCTTTCAAGTATTTGGGAGTCCCCCTCATCTCTACAAGACTCAAGCATGTGGATTGTATGGATCTTATTGACAAAATTACTAATAAAGTCAAAAGCTGGACCACTAGATTCTTGAGTTATGCAGGTAGATTGCAGCTTGCAATTTCTGTCTTGTTTAGTTCCCAAATTTATTGGTCATCGATCTTTATTCTACCTAAAAGTGTGGTGAAGGCTATTGAGAAATGTATTAGAGAGTTCATATGGACTGGCCCTGAGCTCAAGCACAGTGGAGCTAAAGTGGCATGGGATGAGGTTTGCAAGACTAAAAAGGAAGGGGGTCTGGGAATAAAGTGCCTGACTCATTGGAACAAGGCTGCAATTATGAAAAACCTTTGGAACCTATTCAACAAAAAGGATAGTCTTTGGGTCAAGTGGTGTCATACTTATAAGATAAAAGGGAGAAGCATATGGGCAATCCCCATTCCTCAAGACTCTTCATGGAGCTGGAGGAAAATTCTTAAAGCTAGAGAGGAATGTAGACTCATGGTTAAGGCTTATATTGGAAATGGCAGGAATACTTTCATGTGGCATGATAATTGGCACCACCTTGGCCCTCTTCAACCTCTTTTTGGGGATAGAACCATATATGATGCTGTTAGCAACTCCAAGGCTAAGGTCTCCGAATTCATTGATGGGTTCAATTGGAAATGGCCAGCTTCTACCACTTGGGAGCTGAATGATATCAAAAACTCTCCCCTGCCTTCTATAAATCCTATGACCTCTGATAGTGTAAAATGGACTCCTAACAGGTCGGGTAATTTCTCTATTGCGTCTGCATATGAGTCCACCTATTCTAGGGGGAATGAAGTTCAATGGCATGGGCTGGTTTGGAACAAGATGAGTATCCCAAAGTGTTCTTTCATTCTTTGGTTGGCCTGCAGGGAGGCTTTAGTGACTAAAGATAAACTCTTTGATTGGGGAGTTGTCGATAATAAAGCCTGTTTGCTTTGTAACTCTGGGATTGAGACTATTAAGCTCATCTTAATGGAATGCCCATTCTCCAAAATTGTTTGGGATGAGATTCTATTTAGGAACCAATCTTATAGAGATATGGGAAGGTGGGATAATGAGATCAGGAAGGCTGTTGCTGATAGTAAAGGGATAGACCTAAAATCCAGGATTAAGACCACTTCCTTCACTGCCACCATCTATTGTCTGTGGCAGGAAAGAAATAGTAGACTCCATAACAAGGGATTGGCTACAACTTCCAAGGTGATTAGGAGCATCGAGGAAATGGTGCAAGGAAAATCTAGCTATTGGAAGAAATTTCGAAGATCTTACTCCAACTGGATGACTTGTAATTTATGGGGATTACCCTACTCTCTCTTGTGTGACTAATTGTTTAGATGGTTGGTCTCTAGATGCATGTATCTAGCTGACTCTTTGGCCTTTTGGCCTTTGTATATTTGGGTCTTTTGTTTCTAATACACTTTAATTACCGAAAAAAAAAAGAGTGTTCTGAAGCTTAAAGTTGAAGAGCACAGGCATATCGCTAAGTTGTTGGAGCAGGAGCACATTGCTTTGCAAGAAGAGATAAAATAACTCAAATCTGCTGCATCCTCTTCGAGAGCCTTGGTCCCTGTTAATGATGAAGATTTTTCTTTCTTGAAGGTAGAAAATGCCAACTTACGAGATGAGTTGGAAACTTTGAAAAGAGCTGAACCCTCCACATCTACTCGTGGACGAGCAAGATCTTCTTCTCGTGGACGAGCAAGGGCTGGTCGGGTTTCTATTGAAGAAGCAAGAACTCAATTGGCCTTGGAGAATCAGGTAGTTCAGTTGATGGCGAAGAATCAAGCTTTAGCATAAATGTCCAAGAAGATTCTAAATTTTACTGACCAACTCTCTTCCCAGAGTTCTGCCTTGGAAAATAAGGAAATTCTGGTAAAGAGTCTCCACGAGCAACTGGAGAGGTTAACTTATCATTTCCATAAACAACCGAGAGAGTTTTGGATGGCTGGGTATAATGAAGCCCTTACCATCTTGATGCTCGAATCCAACAGTCAAATAATGAGGGGTACAAGCAAGGGTGGTTGAATGCACTGTGTGTGCTAAAATTGGAGCAGGGCCACTACTTATGGGATTATTATGATCCTAGAGTGCTCAATTTTCCCGTGCCACCTTTTAAGCTTGACATTAGTTGGAGTCCTTCTCGGGCAATTCCTCAATGCTTGATCTCCAAGTATCTCGGCGATTATAGTCTTCATGTAAACTTTGAGATATCTCGCCCAGAGCACTTGCTTGATCGACCCTCCGTGATGAATGTTCGAATGCTACGAGATCTATATTTTATAACTTCCCCTTATGCATTAGATGATCCTCCTGCTGGGGTAGAACCTGTTTCAAAGGCAGAAGGGAAAAAATCAATAGTATAGGGGTTTTATATAATGAAATATATTTTTCACATCATATGTAATTCTACTTGATTTGAATGAAGAAATTTTTAGTCTTTTGCCATTTTATTTTCTTCTAAATAATTTGTAGAATGTCCTTGCTTGTTGGTTGGTAAATATATATGTATATATTATACTTATCCCATTTGTTGTTTGATTATAGTGACTTGTCACTCTTTGGGCCTAAGCAATGGAATGATTTGCATCCCATGTTCCTACTTAGTTTAACCAACCGGAGTTGATTGTAATTGATTTATCGACCAACCGGAGTTGGTGATAATTGATTCCCGACCAACCGGAGTTGGTGGTAATTGATTCCCAACCAACCAGAATTGGTGGTAATTGATTTCCCGACCAATCGGAGTTGGTGGTAATTGATTTCCCGACCAATCGGAGTTGGTGGTAATTGATTCTCGACCAACCGAAGTTGGTGGTAATTGCTCTGTATTTGATATGTAGTGTGTAATACTAATATTTCAAAAAAATTCAACAAAGAAAGAAACTGGGTGAAACATCATTTTATTCATACTGAAGAAACTGCATTACATAGGAATTTCAATTACTGATAATACTTGTGCAGATGCTTTGCATTCCATGCATTCTTGAGTTCTTCTCCTTCCAAGGTTTCAATCCTGTATGTCCCTTGACGAACAACTTTTGTTACTCTATAGGGGCCATGCCAGTTAGCTTCTAGTTTGTTATGCTTTTGGATCACTTTCTTCAGCACATAATCCCCTTCCTTCAAATCACACTTCTTCACTCTTTTGTTATAGAACAAAGTTATTTGTTGTTGATATGTTGCATTCCTGATTGTTGTTCCCTAACTTCTTCGAGCATATCCAGGTCTAATCTTCTCATCAAGTCACTGACAGGAGAATTAAAATTAAGCACCCTATGCGTAGGTAAACCCAATTCAGCAGGTATAACAGCTTCACTCCCAAATACCAGCATGTATGGGGATTCTCCTGTTGCTGTTCGTAGTGTGGTGCGATAAGCCCACAACACAGAGTGCAGCTCGTTAATTCAATTTGCCTTCGCATTATCCCGTCATTTTTTCAAACCATTCAATAGCGTTCTGTTTGTCACCTCAATTTTCCCATTGCTTTGGGGATAGCCTGGTGCAGAGTGGATTTTTAGTACATTGGATTGATGGCAAAAGGCAGCAAACTCCTTGTTATCAAACTAGGTTCCATGGTCAGTAATGAGCGCGTGTGGGAGACCATATCTGCAGATAATATTCTTCCAAATAAATTGATAGACTTTGTCGTATGCCATATCAATGAGAGGCTCAGCTTCCACCCATTTGGTAAAGTAATCCATAGCAACCACGAGGTATTTAAATCTTCCCTTGATCATTGGAAGTGGTCCTACCAAGTCTATCCTCCACATGGCGAATGGCCAAGGGGACGTTATGGGTGTTAACAATGCTTGGGGAGTTCTTCGGATGGAAGAGAAGCATTGACATTTATCGCACTTCTTAGCATACGCTACGCAATCAGCTCTCATCGTTGGCCAGTAATACCCCTGCGTCGTTATTCTCTGCAAAAGCGTCTGACCGCAACATGAGCTCCACAAGACCCTTCATGAACCTCTTCTATCAAATCTTCCACTTCGGAGGGATGGACACATCTTTGTAGCCCTGCTATAACTCCTCGTCTATATAAAATGCCACTGGTCAATACATAACGAGCAGCTTTAAACTTCAGTTTCTTGGCTGCGAGTTTATCAGTTGGTAAAACCCCCTCTTTAATATAGGCCCTGATGGGATCCATCCAAGACGGTCCCAAGTCGAGGGCAATGAAGTTCATCATCAAATCTTCGTCTATGCTCCGACCAGCCAAGATTTCTATTGGGATTATTCTTCGTAACTCGGTGCGTGTGGCTGATGCTAACCGAGCTAGGGCATCTGCTCTCGCATTCTCCAATATTGGTATTCTAATCAACTATACTACAGTAAAACTCGATACCACCTCCATTGCTTTTGCATGATACTTGACCATCAATTCTCCTTTTGCTGCATACACCCCCATAATTTGATTTACGATTAATTGGGAATCACTGAATACAACGACCTGCTCTACCTTCATGGTTTTAGCTAGATTTAAGCCCAATATCATAGCTTCATATTCGGCCTCATTATTAGAAGCTTTAAATTGAAAGCGCAGAGCATACTCCATATCAATCTCATCCGGAGTGTTTAAAACAATCCCTGCTCCACTGCCTGTAGTGCACGACAAGCCATCCACGTACAAATTCCATATAGGTACTTCATTATCAAACTCTTGATCAGACAGAGTTCCTCGATGAAATATTTGATGCTTCCTTTTGTCCTCTTTTGGCACTTCTTGTTGCTCGTTCATCATCTTCTCTTGCTCATCCAAGGATGGAGGTTGGTCGGGGGTTAAATTTGATGATCCCGTAACATCCACGGGTTGGTCTGCATTAAGCTTCTGCTCTTCGGAAGTATCAGAATGGGTGAACTCCGTAATAAAATCCGCTACTGCCTTCCCCTTAAGTGACGATCTAGGCTCATAAACTATATCATATTCACCAAGTTCTATTGCCCAGTACATTAATCTTCCTGATTTCTCCGGTTTATGCAGAGCCTACCTTAATGGCATATCTGTGTACACAACTATAGTATGAGCTTGGAAGTATGGCCTTATCCTTCTGTTTGCTTCGATAAGTGCTAGTGCCAACTTCTCCAACCTTGGATATCTGATTTCTGCTCCTCGAAAAGCCTTGCTGGTGTAATAGACTGGTTTTTATACTCCGTCCTCCACTCTTATCAATGCCGAGCTTACTGCATTTTCTGAAACTTCCAGGTACAAGTATAATTTTTCTCCCATCACTGGTCTAGATAACAATGGAGGTGTCCCTAGATATTTTTTCAACTCTTGAAAGGCCTTCTCGCACTCATCATTCCACTCAAAAGTTTTTCGGAGTGTTTTGAAGAATGGGAGGCATCTGTCAGTTGCTCATGACACAAACCTATTAAGTGCTGCAACTCGCCCTGTGAGACTTTGTACTTCCTTCTTCGTGGTTGGAGACCATAGTCCAATAGAGCCTTGATCTTTTCAGGGTTCGCCTCAATTCCTCGTTGGTTAACGATGTATTCGAGAAACATGCCTTCTCGTACTTCGAATATGCATTTGGTGGGATTCAGCTTCATTTGATATTTCTCTAGTTGATTAAAGGTCTGACCTAGGTCAACTGGATGATCAGCAGCTTTCTTGCTCTTCGTCAGCATATCGTCAACATAAACCTCCATATTATGACTGATTTGCTCTGCAAACACCTTATTCATCAGTCATTGATATATCACACTTGCATTTTTAAGTCCAAAAGGCATAACATTATAGCAATAAGTTCCCCTTAGGGTGATAAAAGAGGTACTCTCCCTGTCTTCAGGCTTCATTTTAATCTGGCTGTAGCCCGAATAAGCATCCATGAAACTCAACAATTCATGCCCCGAGGTAGCATTCATGCCCCGGGGCAAAGGAAAATGATCCTTTGGGTATGCCTTATTGAGATCAGTGAAGTCTACACACATCCTCCACTTGTTATTTTTCTTCTTTACCATCACCACATTTGCTAGCCAATCAGGATATTTGACATCCTCAATAAAAATGGCTTTTTGTAACTTCTCTACTTCTTCATGTATGGCTTGGTTCTTCTCAGGACTGAACACTCTTCTTCGCTACTTTACTGGCTTGATTTCCTTATTCACGTTGAGCTCGTGACACAGGAAACTCGGGTCTATCCCTGGCATGTCTTCATGACTCCATGCAAAAGTCTACTTTTTGCGCCTTAGAAATGCTATCAATTCCTATTTTATTGATACATCCAGTGATGCACCAATTTGAGTTGTTCGTTCTGGATGCTCGTCGTCCAGAAGGATATTTTCTGTAGCTTCCATGACCTGGCCCTTCACGAGCTGTGATTCATCTCTAGGGTCTAACATTTCAATCTCTCCATCTTCTATTTCATCCACTTAATAGGTAGTAGTCTTCTTCCTGGATTCTTCACGTTCCTCTTGTTCGGCAGATGAATAGTAGCATTCCCGAGCTACTTTCTGGTCGCCTTTCACAACTCCCACTCCAAAATTGGTTGGGAATTTTAAACATTGATGTACAGTAGATGGTACTGCCTTGAACTTCTTCAAACTTACCCTTCCCATGATGATATTGTAAGCTGATTGAACATTTTTATCCATTACGAAGAAGCGTACTCTTTCTGTTCGACATGCAGGCCATGTACCGATAAGCTTATCCAACTTGATCTTCCCAAGTGGAAAAACCTTCTCGCCAGTAAAGCCAAGGAGGGGCCTATGATATGGCTCCAACTGAGCTAGCTTCAGATTCAAGCTGTCAAAGCATGGATAGAACATGATATCTGCTAAGATACCATTATCCACCAGTACTCGTGAGATCACTACTTCCTTTATCCTCATCTTGATCACCAATGGGTCATCATGAGGATATAGTACTCCTGCTAGGTCGTTCTTAAAGAAGCCAATGACCAGTTTGTCTTTATTCACCTTCCTCGGGCGATCATCTTCAGCCAAATTTATTCGTTGAATGTACGAGCAAGCTTGAGCCTCATTGAGGTAAGCTTTTCATTCCTCAGTCAGATCTCCACCTCCTGCATCTCCACCTGTAATAATATTACATTCAAATGATCCGAAATGGATTAAAAATACCTCACGTTCTGGCTGCCTTGGTCTTTTGGGGAGATCGGGGTCATCTTGGTCATCTTCTGGATCTTCTTCGTGACTTCTCTTTTTGTCTTCTTTTGCTCGAAGAGGAGACCTAGACCTTTGCCTTCCTCGGTCGTTTGTCTTCCCACTATTTTGACGATCAACATACTTAGCCAGTTTTTCTTATCTGATGAGTGCTTCAATTTCATTCTGGAGAGCTATACAATTTTTGGTCGTGTGACCATGGTCTTTATGGAACTCGCAATACTTGGACTTATTCCTCTTATCAGGATCTGCCTTCATTTTTTCTGGCCAGTTTATCTCCTCGCTGTTCTTGATCTCTTCCAGAATGTGGTTTATATCTACCTTCAATGGAGTAGAATTTCCAAATTTCTTCAACTGCTCCAGTGCTTGCTTTGCTTTCGACTGCCTGTTGCCCCTATTATTCTTCTGATCCTTCCTCTCAGTCTTGTCAGCCTCGACCTTGGTCTCCTTAGCGTCTGTATTCTTCTTCGCAGCCATAGCTTCCTCAGCATTCATGATTTTGGCTGCTTTTCCATCAATGCAGCCATGGTCCTAGGCGGATCTTTGGCTAAAGTGTAGTACAATTTATCTGGCAACAGTCCACTCATCAGAGCAGTAATTGCTATTTTCTCCTCATAATCAATTACTTCAAGTTTCTCGTTATTGAAACGAGTGATGTAGTCCCTGGTGCTTTCACCTGCCTTCTGTCTAACACTCAGCAAGTGTGCTACTCGTTTGACTGGTTTCGCTCCAAAACAAAAATTCCCTATAAAGAGCTCTGCCAGTTGAAGGAAAGTTTCAATTTTCCCCCGAGGAAGGTTATTGTACCATATCTGAGCTGATCCGAAAAGAGTTCCTAAAAATGCCCTGCATCTCATCTCGTCTGGAATTGTATAGATGTCGATAGCAGCTTGGTATTGTTTTATATGAAGGACATGGTTAGTTTTTCCATCATACTTAGGCGTTACCATAGGAGCTTTGAATTTTAATGGTGTGGGAAAATCCACCATTGCCTGTACGAATGGTGTCCCTTGGACAAAAGTTCTTTGTAGAGGATTCTTGGCCTTAACTATTTCCCCTAATCTGTCTTCCAATCTTTGAATAGAACCTTTACATGCGTCGTTTCCCTCCTCGGGCCTATCGATTCAAGCAACTGATCGCGTTGAATTTGCCTCTTGGGATCTTTCATTACGAGCAGTTGGTCGTGATTGAGCAGAGCCTTCCCTTAGATCGGATGGTCGTGGAGAGTTCCTCGACGCAATCTTAGGAGGACTTCTATTACTCCTAAGGCCCAAACGATCAAAAGGAGAGACTCTACTCAACCTTTCTAGAGCACTAGTCCTCTCTAGAGATAGAGTGACGTTTCGTTGAGAATCTGTAGCTCGTACTGAGGAAGTCCGACCAGGTTGATAAGAAGGATCATTAGATCTCTCAGTACGATATGATTCGGTGCGTGTAGATCGAGATTCCTTTGGGAATAGAGTTCACCTAGTTCGCGAAGAGGGTAAACGGGTATTTCTCCGAACACTTCATTGTCCTGATTGGGCCGGCACCCCACCTTGAACAGTTTGTATAAGTTGACGCATGGTTTCTTGCATGGCTGTTTGGCCTTGAGCTAAATTAGCCATTATGCCAGCCAGATCTGGAAAATTTGGGGGAGTAGATGGATTTGGAGGGATCCCAGCGTTTCGATTACTGGATTCTGGATTATCGGCCACTGATGATGAATTGTTTTGGTGAAAAACGCTAATTACAGTCGTTTCCCACAGACGACGCCAATCTGTTGATGTAAAAAATTAGATTTTGATCTAATTATTTTAACCACAGATAAAAAGAATAATTAAATGAGACAATAGATTTTTAAAGTGGTTCAGCCTTATGAGAATGGCCTACGTCCATTGTTTTTGTATTGTTGAATGTTTGCCTAGAATTCTTGATAAGTGAGTTTACCAAGAAATCTAGTCCCCCTTCTAATGAGGAGGTTACAATGTATTTATAGCCTTGAGGTTGTACATGTGAAAGGACAATGCGATGTTATCTAGTAGACATATACATCTGTATGATAATAATGAGCATTTAATGCGCAGTCGTCTTTTTGATTCTCCTAATTTGGATGTTCTGTACATTGAGTTGCTCGGACCGCCTGAGTTGCTCGGTACACTTAAGTTGCTCGGTGCCTGGCGCCTAAGCTACTCGGGGCGCTTGAGTAGCTCGGTGACAGTATGTTCTTCGTTGAAAGTGTTTGTAATTGCCACGTAAGTTGACACGTGTCTTCAAGTGAATGGTCCACATTAGCAGACTAAATTTGGTATCAACACTCATACCTATGTGTCTTTCTCTTATTTATAGGAATGTTGTGATTGTGCACAATTAATAAACTTATCCCAACGAGTCTTTCACTTATTTCTCTAAATGTCGTGCTTTTTCACGATGACCAAACTTATCCTCGTCAGTCTTTCCCTCATTTCAAATAATGTCGTCCTCTGCACAATGACCATACTCATCCCCGTGACACTTTATCCCAATTTTACCAATACCATCCTCTTGCACAATGACCATACTCATCCCCATGAGTCTTTATCTCATTTTTATGAATGTCGTGCTCTTGCACAATGACTGGACTCATCCCCACGAGTCTTTCTCTCATTCATGAACGTCGTGCTCTTGGAAGATGACCAGACTCACCTCCCCATGAGTCTTTTTCTCATTTTTACGAATATCGTGCTCTTGCACGATGACCAGACTCATCCCTAAGAGTATTTCTCTCAGTTCTATGAATGCCATGCTGCACGATGACCCGAGTTTTCCTCGTGAGCCTTTCTCTCAAATCTATAAATATATTCCTCTTGCAAGATGACAAAACTCATCCTTACGACTCTATCAACCATTTCTATGAATATCTTCCAGTTGCACAGTGTTTTTATATTTTTTATGAATTTCGTGCCCTTTGACGTTGACTTGACTTATCCTTATGAGTCTTTCTCACATTTTAACGATTGTTGTGATTGTGAGCAATGACTAGACCGATCCCCACGAGTCCTTCACTCATTTCCTTGAACGTAGTGCTCTTGAACGATGACTAAACTCATCCCGATGAGTCTTTCGCTCATTTTTATGAATGTCATGAATTTGCACGTTGACTAGACTCATCTTCACAAGTCTTTCTCTTATTCATGAATAACGTTCTATTAGAAGATGACTAAACTCATGCCCACTATTTTTTCACTCATTTCTACGAATTTCGTGCTCTTTCACGATGACCAAACTCCCCATGAATATTTCTCTCATTTCTACATATATCATGATCTGGCACAAAGACCGCACTCATACCATTGAGTCTTTTTTCCTTTATATGAATGCCATGCTTGTTCACGATGACCAGAAGTATTCTCAGCAGTCTTTCTCTCATTTCTATGAATTTCGTCCTCTTGCACGATGTCCAAACTCTTCCCCATGAATCTTTCTCCTATTTCCACAAATATTATCCTCGTTCATGATGACTAAACTCATCCCCATGAGTCTTTTTCTTATTTTTATGAATGTCGTGCTCTTACACGTCGATTAGACTCATCCCCATAATTTTTTCTCTCATTTATACGAATGTCATTTTCTTACATGATGACCCGACTAATCACCATGGGTTATTATCTCATTATCATGAATGCCATGCTCTTCAAGGATGGCCGAAGTCATCCCCATGCGACTTTCTCCCATTTTTATGAATACCGTCCTCTTGTACGATCAACAGACTCATCCCCGTGAGTCTTTCTCTCAATTTTATGAATGGCCCGCTCTTGCATGTTGACTGGACTCATCCTCATGAGTCTTTTTCTCATTCATGAATATCATGCTCTTAGAAGATGACAAGATTTACCCCTTGAGACTTTTTGTCATTTGTACGAATGTCGTGCTCTTGCACGTTGACAACACTCATCCCCATGAGTTTTCTCTCATTTTTATGAATGTTGTGCTTGTGTGCGATGACCAGACTTATCCTCAAGAGTATTTCTCTTATTTCTAAAAATTTCTTCCTCTTGCATGATGACAAAACTCATCCCCATGTCTCTTTCTCATATTTGTACAAATATCGTCCTCCTGCACGATGACCATACTCATCCCCATGAGTCATTCTCTTATTTTTTTTGAATGTCTTGGTCTTACATATTGACTAAACTCATCCTCGTGAGTCTTTAACTCATTTATGCAAATGTGCCACTCTTGCATGATGACCAGACTCATCCCTATGAGAATTTATCACATTTCTACGAATGCCATGCATTTCAACGATGACCAAACTCATCCCTATAAATATTTCTCTAATTTATACGGATGTCGTGCTCATTCACAATGACCATACTTATACCCACGTGTATTTCTCTCATTTTTACAAATGTCGTGATTGTTCACGATGACAAGGCTCATCTCCAAGAGTCTTCCACTTATTTCTTTGAATTTTGTCCTCTTGCACGATGACAAAACTTATCCTCGTGAATCTTTCTCTCATTTCTATCAATGTGATCCTATTTCACAATGACTATACTCATCCCCATGACCATTTCTCCCATTTGTATGAATACAGTCCTCTTGTGCGATGACGAAACTCTTCCTTATGAGTCTTTTTATCATTTTTACGAATGTCATGCTCTTTCATAATGAACAAACTCATCCTCGAGCATCTTTCTTTAATTTTTGCGAATATCGTCCTCTTACACGTTAACTAAACTCATCCCCATGACTCGTTCTCCTATTTTTACGAATATGTTCCTCTTGCACGATGATTTAGACTCATCCACGTGAGTCTTTCTTTCATTTTTGTAAATGTCTTGCTCTTATACATTAACTAGACTCATCTTCATGAGTCTTTCTCTTAATTCTACATATGTCACACTCTTGCATGAAGACCAAACTCATCCCTATAAGCATTTATCTCATTTTTAGGAATGCCATGCTTTTCACGATGACCAAACTCATCCCCATTAGTTATTTATATGAATGTCATGCTCTTTCACAATGACCAGGCTCATACCCAAGAGTTTTTCTCTCATTTCCCCAAAAATCGTGATTATGCATAATGACTAGACTCGTCCCTATGAGTATTTCAGGATGACCAAACTAATCATCATAAGTATTTCTCTCATTTCTATGAATATCGTCCTCTTGCACAATGACCATACTCATCCCCATAACACTTTCTCCCATTTCTACGAATATCATCCTCTTGCACGATGACCAGATGCATCCCCATGAGCCTTTTCTCTTATTTTTATGAATGTTGTGCTCTTGCACGTGGACTGGACTCATCCCCGTGAGTCTTTCTCTCATTCATAAATGTCATGCTCTTAGAAGATGACCATACTCATCCCCGTGAGTTTTTCTACGATTTTTATGAACCTCATGCTCTTGCATGATGACCAAACTCATCCCCATGAGTCTTTCTCTCATTTTTACAAATATCATGCTCGTGCACGATGACTAGACTCATACTCACGAGTCTTTCTCTCATTTTTATAAATGTCTTTTTCTCTCACTATGACAAAAGTTATCCCAATAGTCTTTCTTTCATTTCCACGAATGTCATCCTCTTGCACGATGCTAAACTCATCCCCATGATTTTTTCACCCATTATATGATTATCATCCAATTACAAGATCAATAAACTCATCCCCATACGTCTTTTTGTCATTTTTACAAATGTCGTGACCTTGCACATTGAGTAGACTCATCCCCATGAGTCTTTTACTTATTTCTATGAATGTCGTGCTCTTTCAAGATGATCAGACTCATCCCCATGAGCATTTCTCATGTTTTTATGAACATCATACTCTTTTACGATGAGGAGACTCATCCCCGTGATTATTTCTCTCATTTCTTTTAATATCGTGCTCTTGCACGATGACCACACTCGTCCCCCATGAGTCTTTATTTCATTTATATGAATGTTGAGCTTGTGCACATTGACCAAACTCAACCCCATGACTTGTTTTCATATTTTTATGAATATCATCCTCCTTCACAATGACCAGACTCATCATCCCCATGAGTCTCTCTCATTTTTATGAATATCGTGCCCTTACACGTTGACTAGACTTATCCCCATGAGTCTTTCTCGCAATTCTACGAATGTTGCACTCTTACATAATGACTAAAGTCATCCTCATGAGCATTTGTCTTATTTATACGAATGCCATGCTCTTGAACAATGACCAAAGTCATCCCCATAAGTATTTCTCTTATTTATATGAATGTCGTGCTCTTTAACAATGACCATACTCATACTCATGAGTCTTTCTTTCATTTGGACGAATGTCGTGATTGTGCACGATGACTAGACTCATTCCCATGAGTCTTTCACTCATTTCTCTGAATGTCGTGCTCTTTCACGATAACCAAACTTATCCTCATGAGTCTCTCTCATTTTAATGAATGTTGTGCTCTTGCACGTTGACTGGACTCATCCCCGCGAGTCTTTCTCTCATTCACGAATGTCGTGCTCTTGGAAGATGACCACACTCATTCCCATCATTTTTGCTCTCATTTTTACAAATGTCGTGCTCTTTCACGATGACAACACTCATCCCCATGAGTTTTTCACTCATTTCTATGAATTTTATGCTCGTGTACGATGACCAGAATCATGCCCATGAGTTTTTTTTTATCATTCTTATGAATGCCATGCTCTAGAGTCATCCCCATGAGTTTTTATCTCATTTATACAAAGGTCTTCCTCTTGCATGATGGCCAGAGTTACCCCTATGAGTCTTTTTGTCATTTTTATGAATGTTATGCTCTAGAGTCATCCCCATGAATTTTTCTCTCATTTCTACAAAGGTCTTCCTCTTGCATGATGTCCAGAGTTATCCCTATGAGTCTTTCTCTCATTTTTTATGAATGCCATGCTCTTACACAATGACTAAACTTTTTCCCATGAGTATTTCTCTCAATGAATGCCGTGCTCTTTCATGATGACCCAACTCATCCCCGTGAGCATTTATCTCATTTTTACAAATGTCATGCTCTTGAACAATGACCAAACTCATCCCCGTGAGTCTCTCTCTCATTTATATGAAGGTCGTGCTCTTTCATGATGACCAGACTCATCGCCATGAGTCTTTCTCTCATTCTTCGAATGTCGTGATTGTTCAGAATGACTAGATTCATCCCCATGAGTATTTCACTCACTTCTCTTAATGTCATGTTCTTGCACGATGATAGAACTCGTTCCCATGAACATTTCTCTCATTTATACGAATGGCATGATCTTAAATGATGACCAAACTCATTCCCATGAGTCTTTCTCAAATTTATACGAATTTTGTGCTCTTACACACGATCACCAGACTCATCCTCATGTGTATTTCTCTCAATTTTACAAATGTTGTGATTATTTAGGATGACTACACTCATCCCCATTATTCTTTCTCTCATGAATGGCATTATCTTTAATGATGACAAGAGTTATCCCTGTGAGTCTTTTTGTGACGCCTCGATTCCAGGTGTCAATGAGAACACCTTTTTATAATTTGACTTCATTTAAGAAAATCCTCCTTTTAAAGTAAATTCTTGCTTTTACATTTTTGTTATAAAATTCATTTGATTTAATTAATGAAATGATTACTATCTTACAAATATTATTATAACACTTATAATAAAAGAGTTTTGCAAATTCCACAAAGTAAATAATAGTTTAAGAAAGTCCACGTCATCTTGTCTTATTACAAATCGAGTCTAAAACACTTCCAAATAGTTCCAACCAAACAAAAGTTCCATTTAAGTTGCACATTTAAACAAAACAGTAAACATAACTCTATTAGAGCATAAATCCTTCATTGCCTCTAACAATTTCTTTGCCTTTATCTTTCCCTGAAGTACTTGGGGGGAGGGTGGCAAATGGTGGGGTATAAGCATGCGCGAAGTAGGAGAAATACTAGCAGAGTAATATGTACAAAGAATATCTATACATATAAAGTACATTTTATCAATCATGAAATCTTTGTGACCCTTGTTACGTCATTATAACTCTTTTTCCTTTCTTTCATTCTTGTCCATTTTAAGCCTCTCCTTCATTTCCCTTTTAACCGCCGATGAGGCCAAATACTCGGGACGAGACTAGTCCCAACACTTAATTTTCAAGTTTCACACTTCATCAAAATCCGTTTTCATTTTACCTTTAACTCGGTATTTCATTTCTAAAAATAAATTTATTTATGTGGACCTTTGAATTCTAAATACCCATTTTTACACTTGAATATATTTTTCACTTTCATGCACACTTCTAAACTTGCATTTTATAATATACTGTGCCAAAAATGATCACTTTCATCTTTTCTTTACAAAATATGAGTTTCCACCACATAAAATTCAACATTTTTAACTAGAGTCCTTTAGTTTGGAAAATTTTCCTATAAGCCCAAATTTTACATAAAATGACACTTTTGTACTAAAACATTACTTTTGTCATTTCAAGACTTATATTTCTAATTTTTTAACTCTTATTATTTTATGTGTTCATATTATTCCATTTAAAACCAACTTTTCAAAATAACACGCATGTTGGCAAAGATTACTAATAAATCCATACTTTTCATAAAATGACTCTTTTGGCCTAAAAACTACACTTTTAACATTTCAGGACTTATTCTTACAAATTGAGAACCTTTCATTTTAGATTTTTTATCCTTATCATTTTATGTATAAATATTATTGTATTTACTATATTAACCTCAATACTTTACTATTTTCACTTTTAGTCTCTTAAACTTTAAACTTCTCAAACTTTCTTCACATAAAGTAGAAACATTTAATGTGACTAATATTATGATTTTCCAACATTATTATTTCATATTCCATGTCTTTTTCAAATGTATTTCCAACATATTGAACCCAATTTCCATAACTCCATATGACTTTGTTCTTGAATTAAAGGATTTATACCAAATAAACCCACATATGCATCCTCCATTTCTTCACCAAGTCCACCTTATCATTTATCATGAAATAACTAGTTTAAACATGATTTTCATAAGGGATAACTTCCTTAAAACATTATAAAATTTTAACTTATTAAAACTTCAACTGTTCACCATTTTTATCAACAAATATTCATATATAGTGATAATAAGCATAAATAGTCATGTAAATCATACATATGTATACATATAACTAGCATGCTTGATTTAAACATGAAAATACCGTAGAACCCCTACCTCTTGAAGATAATAGCTTTGGAGAAGATGTTGAATCGAAAATCCAATAAGCGTCAAACTTTCTAAATTTTAGTTCTTCTAGTTTTCGCCTTTTACATCCAAAATAACACCTCTATAAAACTTGAAAACCCTTGATTATGGAAGATAATTTTGTGTGTGCTAGTAGGAGTAAACTATAGAGAGAATAAATAACCTCTTGTTGAGTCAAAATGGATAAGAGAATGTGTATTTTCGGATTAAACTAAATGCATATTTTCACTCAGCATAAAAGGGAGGAAATGAGGTAGGTAGCCCCCTACTAGTCACCCTACATGACCCCTATTCATCTCCCATGGCCCCTACCCATTAGGGGTTGCTATCCTACTGCCTAAATGGTCCAAAGATGGATTAAAAGTGGTTAAAACTCAAGGATAGCCATCCAAAAACGACCCCACAAAGTTGTATACTGCCTACAAAAATAGACATTCTGCTCGAATTGAAAAGTTCCTTAAATAGGATGACTTATTTTGAGAAAACATAAAATACAAAAGTTGTAAAGAATTAAATTTAACATCTTTTTGGTGGTTTTTAGAATTTTCTAAGCATTTTTATTTTTTGACAAAAAAACCCATTTTTATATTTGTATGTTGTTGTTGTTGTTGTTGTTCTTCTTCGTCTTCTTCTTCTTCTTCTTCTTCTTCTTCTTCTTCTTCTTCTTCTTATTATTATTATTATTATTATTATTATTATTATTATTATTATTATTATTATTATTATTATTGTTGTTGTTGTTGTTGTTGTTGTTGTTGTTGTTGTTGTTGTTGTTGTTGTTGTTGTTGTTGTTGTTATCTTTCTTTGAATTTCCTTCTATTATCCTTACGATATTGTAACTTAATTATAGGTGTGATTATATCATTTATTTCGCATAATCATTTCTCTATTTAAAAAGTGTAGGTAAATTTAACATGAGTAAAGTTGTACTCGACATTTTTGAATTTTTCTTCATAATTTTAACTACAAGATTATTCTAATAAAATTAATCCCATAATTTCTAATAATGCAATTTTTCATTAATTTACAAAATTCCAGGCATTACAATCTTCCCACCATGGGAATTTTTGTCCCCGAAATCAAAATTTTAAATATTTCTAAGTAAACAACTACGGATGTTGCTTTATTATCGTCAATTCTACTTCCCAAGTTTCTCCCTCAACACCATTGTTATCCCAAACAACCTTGACGAGGAGAATCATCTTCTTACGAAGCATCTTTGATTTATGGTCTACTATTGCCATTGTCCTAGTCTCGTTAGAAACATCGTCCTGAAGATCTAACTGACCACAATTGGTTATATGAGATGGATTGGAAATATACTTCTGTAACATCGATACATGAAAAATATTATGAACATTAGCTAACTGTGGCAGTAAAGCCAAACTATAAGGCCTCGACCCGGATTTATGGGTTACCCATGGTCAATCTAGTCCGACCCGAGCATTAGGTGTGAAGTGTCATGAAACAACCTACATGATATTGTTAGTCTAATTTTATTTAATTAACATTTCACTTGTTTAACGTACAATCTCCATATCAAATCAAGCTACGTGAGGGATCCGTGGGAAGTGTTCAAGAAATCCAAGCATACAGAGCTACTAACGTAAAATAAAAATAATCCTTACCTTTATAATGCTCTCAAAATATGAAACTGGACCCAACCTACCGTAACAAAGACGACAAAATGAGCTGAATGCGCAATGGAAAATTACAACAATGCAATACAGAACGACAAAAAGGAGACTCCAACACCTTATATCTATGTGCACATGCAACTACCTTATATATATATGGGGTAGAGGATCACAAGTGGAACTAAAAAGTGGACTTTTTAATGGATCTTAAATAAAACACCTCACAATCGATTAATTTTAATTCCTATAGTGTAATTGGTCCGCGCTAGCGGCAACGGACACGCGTGTCGATCAAATATTTTTTTACAACCCCCCACCGCCCCACTCCCCACCATGGCAGCCCTTACCCCAGAGTAAATATTCCAGCTGAGATCACATTATATGGTTAGCTTACTTGAGTTTGTGACATATAGGAGTTCCAACTAATTTGTATATTAAGACAAAATAAGATTAGATTTTTTCGAGTTACTCTCTCAAAAGGGAATCCCAGTCCAAGCATCTCAAGATGCACATCAAAAAGGGAAGTATTGAACTCTTGAACCACATTAGGACCCACACTGTATACACTGCATATATATGTATTATTATGTGTGCACAATTTATATGGTGATTTAGCCTCTTCAAACAATTTTTTAAATTCATTAAAACATTTTTTTAAAATCATTTAAATGATTCTTTCTTGAATTAAAATATGGTTTTAAAATATTTGAGGATAAAAATTAAAATTTCTTTTGTGGAGAAATCTTTGGGGTTGCAAATTTCAATTTTTCAAAACTTTTAAAACTCGTGTCTTATTTTTTAGATTAGACCGAACGCTTTTTACGTTTCTTACTCAGTGATCTGCTTTTCCTTTCAATCTATCCTGTCCCTTTATCTGAGTTTATCAACTGCCACCGCTGCTCTATACTCGATCCCTATGAATACAAATTTAGCTAACCTCAATCCGTGTGCTTCTCTTCAACCAATATGCATCATCGTTTGCACTGCCTTATATCAGTTGTAGATTTACAGTCGGTTCAACTAAAGCAAATCTCAATCATGCGTTTGTATTCGTTTATTTGTTGTTGAGTATATATTGAAATAGGTTTTCACTTTCAATTTTTGGTTAAAAGAATAAGGAGAGAGTAGGTCTGCGCAAATAGAATAGAGAGAATAGAGAGAGGTCGGCAGGTTTTTCAGCAATCAGATAGAGAAAGAGAAGAACTTATCTATAAATCGAGAGTTATGAGAGAGAAACCCAAATTTCAAACAATAAACTTTCTTTTCTTCTCCAAACCAAATACACCGACAACCTTGTTTGTTTAAAATAATAAACCCATATTTGAAAGTCAAAATGTTTGGGGTTTATGTGAGTTGGAGTATTGCTAGTTTGATTCAAGATTAAAGACCTCTTCAATTATATATATCTCTAAGAACCATATTTTTCACATAGAATAATTTTTAGGTTCTTTATATCTGTTTTTCTTGTATCATTGTTTTTTTGTTGTCGGATCCAAGATTATGATCTCAAATATATTTTGAGAAATAAGACTTCTGATTGTGTATATAAATTCAGATCGGAAAAATGTTTTTGATTTCAAAATATAATTTCACATTTTGTGGAATCACTTTGAACATAAATAAACTTTGAAACAAAATTTGATATAATTTTTTTATGTCAGATCTGAAATTTGTTGAAGTCTATTATTCAAAACATATTTGAAATTGCTTGCATATCATATAGTTTGATTTGTAATTCGTAGGAATTTGTTGTATAATTGATTGGGAGATGTGAGATGCATTTCTGCATTTAGATTAATTCATAAACACTTTCACTCCCACACGAACACTTAGATATTGTGGTTCTTGGTGAGATTTATTGTTTGTTGATCTATTATAATCAAGTAGACAAGGAAAAAGTAAGGAAGTTACGGGAGGAAGATCATATCAAGTCATAAGCCTTTGAGAGTGGAGTAACTCGTGTAGGTAATTTTTTGAACTTAGATTTAGGATCTTGTATTGCATGCTTAGTGCTGTAACTTGTGCCTTACGATTTTAGTGGATTTTGTTTTCCTCCGTAGAGGGGGCCATGGATGTTTCCCTTATTTTACGTTTTTACCACGTTAAAAATCGCGTGTTAAATTTTCTTGAATGTTCTTAATTGCTTTTGTGAACATTATCTCATTTAAGACTTAATTATAGGTTTTAGTTTTAAAAACCTATCAAACTAACAAATTTAGAGGATATATTCAGAAATGTTTAACACATATTGTGTTGTATTTTGAAAATTTTTTTGTTCAAAAAGTTTGTTATCGGAGTTTACTTAATCTATAACATTTTGTTATTAACTTAGTAAGAACTTTTTTAAGTGGTATCAGAGATGGTTTATCAAAAATTATTTTGATCCTGAAACTCCAAAAATTGTTTTCAAAATATTTTTCTAAATATGGATGAAAGATTTGAGAAGTTAGGTAACCTTTTCCAACCACCACTCTTTGATGGTAACAACTTCTCTTACTGGAAAGTACAAATGGTTGTTTTCATTCAAGTAACTCTTAGTGATGATGTTTGGGATATGATTCAAAATGGTGATGTGTAAGGACATAAATTTTCAACTGAGTCCCTGTATTGTTTTGACTTAATTCCGTGAACAAAACTGTGTTTGTAATATGTCATAGGGAGATTTTATTTTGTCACGATCCCACTTGGTCTATGACGTATTGAAAAAATTGAAGACGTTACGGCAAAGCTTCAAATCTTGTCAAAGTTCAATTGGTGTAAGTTTATTCGTCTTCAAATTAATTGCATTCCGAGATCACACAGGTATGAATGCGTATAATTAATGGTGCTCGAAATTGTTTTTATAAAAGATAAGGATGTAATTTTATAAGGAAAAATGTTTTAAAAGTGTTTTAAATGTTTTAAACTATGTTTTATTCTAATAAGCTCGAAAAAGAGTTTGACTTATTTGGATCTCTTTTGGAAGAGACATTTTAAAGAAAAAGTCAAAAAGTCAAACTGACACACGGCATCGTTCAAACGAAAAGCTAACTCGTTTAAACGAGATAGCCATGTCGCGCGAACGACGGGTCAATCTTATTCGAGCGACACTATTTTTGAGGCGATGATTTTTTCATATTTAAAGCGTGGTTTCATTAGAGTTTTTAAGTGTGCATTCTGGAAAAAACAGTTTACGATCCAAAAACGTGTTTGCACATGTTTTTCTAAGGTTTCAAAGCTTAAATACATCCTTAAAGTTTGCAAAGATCCGAGTTATCATTATTATATGTTTATGCGACCTTACTGCACCAAGAAAGTTTGTTCTATAATTGAACATCTGGGTTTGGCGGTGAAGAAAAGAGAAGGACTTCTTGTTCGACATCGTAGACGTATCAAAGCCATTCGGTGGACACCGAGACATACGTGGACGCGTGTATTGTCGAAAGGTATCATGGATGAAGGACTTTCTGCATGGGCACTGTGAGAGGAGTTGTTGAAGAGCGTCAAGACCCGTGGGGATCGAGTCGTTGAGTGAGTCTTTTGTCTGTTCGTTGTAATTCCACATCCATAGTGATTGTCTGGCTTGGGCCGTCCGAGGTTTTTTCCCATCTTGGGTTTTTCCTCATACATCCGGCATTGTGAGTATTCTTTACTTTACTTTACTTTACTTGCTTTAATCACTAGATGCATGTTTAGGATTAATCAAGATAAAATTGGTTTAAAGTAAGAATTGGTTTTTCATAACTTGGTTTGGTGCATTGGATAATTTTTGGTGAAAATTGGTTTGATTTGAAACACACGCATAAGGACCCCCCCCCCCATTTACAAATTGGTATCAGAGATAGAAAACATAATTTATTTATTTTGTGATCCCGTGTATTTTCAAAGATAAATTTTGGAAATAACGAACTTTTTCAAACTCCTAATTTTTATGGCACTAATTAAACCTATTGGAAGATGAGAATGAAAAGTGCATTAAATCTATTGATGAGCGTGTGTGGCTAGTAGTTGAGAAAGGTTGGGCACCCCCTGTCACTATTTTAGGTGAGGTCACTAATTTAAAGCCTGTCGAGTCATGAAATGAAACTGAACATAGACTTTCACAATATAATTCTAAGGGTTTGCAAGTTATTTGTTCACATGTCACACCTGAAGAATATAATAGAATTATGGCTTGTGAAACATCAAAAGAGGCTTGGGATATTTTGGCACTCACTCACGAGGGCACTAGCACAGTTAGGGCGTCAAAACTTCAAAATCTCACTACACAGTTTGAGACCATCGTGTCATTAAGAAAATCCTTAGGTCATTGCCAGTAGGTTTGATGAGAAGGTGACTATTTTAAACTCCTTGGGTAAGTTAGAGTCGATGAAACTAGAAGAGATTGTAGGTGACTTACAAAACTATGAAATCGACAACTCCAAGCAAGTGCCTAAGAAAGAAAAGGGTATTGCTTTGAAAACCCGGAAGGAGGAAATTAAAGTTTTAAATTCCGATTTCTATTCCTATTTTGAGGATGTTGCTTTGTTGGCAAAGAAATTTAAAAAATTTATTAAGTTTCAAAAGCAATCGAAAGATGCCAAGAAATTTGAAAAATTAAAGAACAACAAAGTTGATCCCACCTCTAAGGATAAGTTTGAGAAGCTTAAGAGAGATGAGTCGGATACGTGTTTTGGGTGTGAGGGGTACGATCACAAAGTTAAGGAGTGTCCCACTAGACTTAAGAAAGAGGGCAAGAAACCCATTGTATATAGTGCCACCTTAAGTGATAGTGAGAGAGTTCCCCCATTGATCGTAACTTTGTTTCGTTTATGGCATGTCATGTGAGCGATGATGATTCTCATGTGAATGACACTTCCGAGGAGGCTTTGAGTGAATCCCATGTTAGTGATGGTGAAGAAAGTGACAAAGAGGAGGTAGATGTGAAAGAGTTGCAAGTTGCATTTAATGAGATGTATGCCAAGACTGTGAATGTGAAAAGGCAAATGCGAAATTGCAAGCTAAGTTGAATGAGCGTGCCATAGAAAATAATGATAGTTTGACAGAGGATCTTAGGTCACGAGAGAAGAAGTTTAGGGAGAAACTAGAGTTTGTGGAGAAAGAGAGAGATAATCTCCGTGGTTTGATGGAGTCTTTGAAAAAGGAGATTTTAGAGTTTGAGGATTCTAAGTGTTTACTCGAGTCTAGGATTCATGAGTTGGAGGAGAGATTGAGAGACTCGTATAGAGTTAAGTTTGATTTGGAGGCTAGATCGGATAAGTTAGATAAGATCTTATGCACCGTCCAAATTAAGGGAGATAGGGGAGGTATAGGTTTTGGTGAGATAATTGTTCCCATTCCCCCCGCACGTGTGAGAAATACTATGAAGGTTAGAAAAGGTCCACAAATAGGTAATCATTCCCACCGTTGCCACACTTGCACATTTTGTGGTAGGAAATGTCACCTTAGGCATTATTGTTACGACCTTAGACAAGCTCCTAGGAATTTTAGGAATAAAGTTGCCCCGGTTTCCCAAACCCCCATGCGTCGTTTTACACCAACTTGGGTTAGGAAATCAGATTTAGTGGCTTTAGGAATAAAACTTCATGATTATCGTTTGGGTGCACTTGATTCTTCCCATGCTAAATCTAAAGGATGATATTGTTGCCATGTTTGTCATATGCTAGTTTGCTTCATGATATATTCATTGCTAGTATAGTGACATGCGTATCATTTTGTATTATAGTTTTCATTTGTTTGAGTCCTATTGAAAAATACAAATAGATTTTGTTTTTTGAGAAAACTTTTGAAAAAACAAAAAGATTTTGCCTTTATTTGAGTCAAAATATGTTTGAAAAGCCAAAAAGATTTTCAATTTTTATTTTTGAGTTTACATGTTTGATGTGGCATATTGTTGTGTTTGGACCCCCATCATTTCATTATCCATGTGGCTAGGACATTTGGTCATTATTATCGATGCTTTTTTTTTCCGGTAATTAAAGTGTATTAGAAACAGAAGATCCAAATATACAAAGGCCAAAAGGCCAAAGAGTCAGCTAGATACATGCATCTAGAGGCCAACCATCTAAACAATTAGTCATACAGGAGAGAGTTGGGTAATCCCCATAAATTACAAGTCATCCAGTTGGAGTAAGATCTTCGAAATTTCTTCCATTTGCTAGATTTTCCTTGCACCATTTCCTCGATGCTCCTAATCACCTTGGTAGTTGTAGCCAATCCCTTGTTATGAAGTCTACTATTTCTTTCTTGCCACAGACAATAGATGGTGGCAGAGAAGGAAGTGGTCTTAATCCTGGATTTTAGGTCTTTCCCTTTACTATCAGCAACATCCTTCCTGATCTCATTATCCCACCTTCCCATATCTCTATAAGATTGGTTCCTAAATAGAATCTCATCCCAAACAATTTTAGAGAATGGGCATTCCATTAAGATGTGCTTAATAGTCTCAATCCCAGAGTTACAAAGCAAAAAAGCTTTATTATCGACTACTCCCCAATCAAAGAGTTTATCTTTAGTCACTAAAGCCTTTCTGGAGGCCAGCCAAAGAATGAAAGAACACTTTGGGATACTCATCTTGTTCCAAACCAGCCCATGCCATTGAACTTCATTCCCCCTAGAATAGGTGGACTCATATGCAGACGCAATAGAGAAATTACCCGACCTGTTAGGAGTCCATTTTACACTATCAGTGATCATAGGATTTATAGAAGGCAGGGGAGAGTTTTTGATATCATTCAGCTCCCAAGTGGTAGAAGTTGGCCATTTCCAATTGAACCCATCAATGAATTCGGAGACCTTAGCCTTGGAGTTGCTAGCAGCATCATATATGGTTCTATCCCCAAAAAGAGGTTGAAGAGGGCCAAGGTGGTGCCAATTATCATGCCACATGAAAGTATTCCTGCCATTTCCAATATAAGCCTTAACCATGAGTCTACATTCCTCTCTAGCTTTGAGAATTCTCCTCCAGCTCCATGAAGAGTCTTGAGGAATGGGGATTGCCCATATGCTTCTCCCTTTTATCTTATAAGTATGACACCACTTGATCCAAAGACTATCCTTTTTGTTGAAGAGGTTCCAAAGGTTTTTCATAATTGCTGCCTTGTTCCAATGAGTCAGGCACTTTATTCCCAGACCCCCTTCCTTTTTAGGCTTGCAGACCTCATCCCATGCCACTTTAGCTCCTCTGTGCTTGAGCTCAGGGCCAGTCCATATGAACTCTCTAATACATTGCTCTTTACCACACTTTTAGGCAGAATAAAGATCGATGACCAATAAATTTGGGAACTAAACAAGACAGAAATTGCAAGTTGCAATCTGCCTGCATAACTCAAGAATCTAGTGGTCCATCTCTTGACTTTATTAGTAATTTTGTCAATAAGATCCATACAATCCACATGCTTGAGTCTTGTAGAGATGAGGGGGACTCCCAAATACTTGAAAGTAGGTTGCTGGTGGGAGATGCCAAAGGAAGAAGACATAGAGCTGATAATTTCAGCATTCACTCCAGAACAGTAAAAATTACTTTTAGCCAGATTGGGGAGTAACCCACTATAATCAGCAAATTCCTCAAGCGCATCCTTAACACATTCCACAGATTGGGTATCACCATTGCAGAATACCACCAGGTCATCCGCGAAGCACAAGTGGTTAATTTTATTTTCTTTGCATTTGGGATGGAAAATGAAGGTATCTCTGCTAGCATGCTTATCAATAATTCAAGAGAGGGCCTCCATCACAATAAGGAAAAGAAAGGGGGAGAGGGGGTCTCCTTGTCTCAGCCCCCTTCTGCCTTCAAAGAACCCATTTAGAGTCCCATTCAGACTAACAGAGTACCAAACAGAGGAAACACATGCCTTAATCCAAGAAACAAACCTGGGAGGGAAATTGATTTGGATAAGGATGTCAAAAAGGAACTCCCAATCCACTGAATCATAAGCCTTCATTATGTCAATCTTCACAGTGCATTTAGGAGTATTAGAGTCCCTGTAGTAGTTCCTCATCAATTCTTGCAGCAAGAGAATATTATCAGTGATAGATCTCCCATGGACAAAGGCAGCTTGGCTATCATTTATCAATTGAGGCATAAGAGGCTTGAGTCTTAGGGTAAGAATCTTAGAAATACACTTATAAATCGTGTTGGAGCACGCTATGGGCCTGAAATCAGCCATAGTGTTTGGGTTAGGAACTTTGGGGATCAGAGCAAGAGAGGTGGTATTCCATTGTCTAGGCAAGTAGCTGTGGTTAAAAAAATTATGTATAGCTTCCACCACATCATCCCCCACAACATCCCAATTCTTCTTAAAGAAGGCAGCACTGAATCCATCAGGGCCAGGAGCTTTGTTGGAGGCAATGGAGAACATAGCATTTTTAATCTCAATATCAGTTATGGGGGCAGTAAGGTTAGGCCACTGTGAAGGATTCAACTTCATTTTCATGAGCATAGGGATAGTGGTAGATCTCCTTCTCTGCCTCCCCAACAAATTAGTGAAAAAATTTATGGCCTCTTCACTCACTGCCCCAATGCCTTCAATAGTGTCTCCTCTCTCATTCTGAATACACAAGACTTTTCTTCTAGAGGTGTTTTCTTTTACTTTATTATGGAAGAAGCTTGTGTTCATATCCCCTAACTGCAGCCAATTGATTCTAGCCTTTTGCTTGTAGTAGGCTTCTTCAGCAGCGCGTAAAGAGTTGTTGAGAGTAGCACACTCATGTTCATCCTTCCTAAGTCTGCTATTTGAACCATCACTGTCCAGGTAGCGCTGGATATGGTCCAAATTATCTTTAGTGATCCTCACACGCTCAGAGATATTAGAGTAGAACTTATGGTTAATAAGTCTTAAAGGAGGTTTAAGTCTTCTAAGTTTGTGAGAAAGTTTAGCCATAGGGAATAGCTGACATTCCTCTTGCCAAGAGGTCACAAGCGTGGGCATAAATTCAGCATTCTTCATCCAATAATCAAAGAATTTGAAGGGCTTTGGCTTGCTGGGTTGATTGAGAAAAGAGATCACAATGGGGCTATGATCAGAAACACCTGGGCATAGGTAGTTGGCATGGGAATCAGGGAAAGAAACACCCCATTGAGAGTTATGGATAAATCTATCAATTCTGGTTTGAGTATTCTCAATCCCATCACTTTTGTTACTCCAAGAGAACCATAGACCCGTGGCAAGCATATCATCCATCATTATCTCAAAGAGGCAGTTATTGAAATCAGCAGCAGCCCTAATATCAATTCCCAGCCTACCACTTTTATCCTCTCTGTTTCTAACAGAGTTGAAATCCCCCATAATGATCCATTGGCTATTGTTTGTGAGGTTGTGGTTTTGTCTAAGGAAACTCCAAAGAGGAATCCTTTCAATAGGAAGATTAAGGCCATAAACAAAAGTTGCATAGAAAAACTTGTTGACCCCCACACACTTGATCTTACAAAAAAGAGCTTGGGGATGGGATAAGAGAATCTCCACTTCAAACGTAATTGGGTCCCAAGATAAGATCACTCTTGCTACTCCACCATTATCTGGGCAGTTGTGACTATACTTCCAATTCCAGAAGCAGCTGGCAGCCACCTTGGCAATGTGGTTCCTTCTGAATTTAGATTCAAGCAGACAAACAAGGCTTAACTTATTATCATATATCAACTTCTTCACTTCCTACTGTTTGTGAGGGGAGTTGAGACCCCTAATGTTCCAGGACACAATCTTGGTCATTTGAATTGTTGTTTGGTACCCCCCTTCTTCTTCTTCTTCCCTTTAGAAGATAGGGGAGATTCATCAGTCTTGATTTTGGTAGACAGCTCATCCACAGCTTTAATCTTTAGCACAATACCAGAAGGCAAAGGAGTAATTTCCTCAGTGTAGTCCTCAGAATCTATATCCAGTAAGGCTTCAAACGAGTTGGTGGAAGTAGTTTTGGGGGAGTTAAGTTTGGATATGGGGTTTGGTTCAGTAGCAGCTTCAATCATTGGGAGGTTAGTGTTGGGAGTTGTTTCAATAGCAGCTATGCACAGGCTTGAGTCCTTTAGACCAGGTTTTGTTTTGCCTCCTACTGTTTTCCATCCATCATGGTTGGGCTCTTCCACAGTTGTCTTTGGAGGAATGGTTTCCCCTCTCACTCCCTTATCCTTCTTAGTGCACTTTATAGTTGTGTGACCAAAGGCGATGCAGTGGCTGCAAGTGTGAGGCATTGCTTGATATTCAACCTTAATATGAGAAAATTCCCCATTTTCCATTTTCAAGTCAATGGTTGTGGGGAATTTCTTTTGAGGTTTTATCTCTACACATATACGGGCATAACTTATTCTCCTCATTTCTTCAGTGATAGAGTCAGCATATAATGGAACACCAACAGCAGATGCAATGTAGCTTAATCCTTCTGCAGTCCAAAACTGCATAGGGACATTGTGAAACATGACCCAAACAGGAACTCTCTCAATATCTTCTTTAGCAAAGTTGCATTCCGGATACCATTTCTACAGGATAATGGCATTACCAATAAAATACCAAGGCCCATTTTCCACCACCTCATCCCTACTATTCTGGTTATCAAACATGAATATGTAGTGCCCTTGATCATTGGCTATCACTTTATTTAAACCATGCTTATCCCAAATTCTATGGGAAATGTTCTTAACTAGAGAATATGGAAGATTTTTACCCAGAAAAAATCCCACAGAAGCACATTCCATCTGGGAGTACCCAAGTTTTGCCACTTCTATAGGGGGATTAACTTGAATCCTATCATCAACAATAGTAGGTTTGTGGTATTGGAGAATAAATTTAGGGTCATTCTTAGGGTCACTCCTACTTGTGATGACTGACTTCCACGATTTGTTAGGTTGTTTCATCTCTTCCTTAATTCCTCTGCCAACATTCTCTGTTTCACTTGTGCTTCCAATGATTCCCCCTTCCAATGATTGCCTCAGTGGTGAGGTAGCCTTAATTATTGGGCAGTTTGTACTTTTTCCCATCTGTTCACCAGGAGATTTCAGTGAATACCTGGCGTGCATTATGTCGTCATGAGACAGACCCATGCTTTCGATGAAATTGGCATATGCCCTTTTCTCCACATCCAATTCTTTCATCTTGTCACCATTGGGAGTAGCTGTGAAGTGGTCTTCTACAGTACTAATTTGGCCTTCTTCCATTCCCTTCATAGCAACATCACATACTTCATCAACTCGAGGAACAATGACAGTTTGGGCTTGTTGGTTAGTGGTGGACACTACAGCAGATGTGGAGGAAACCATGGTAGTGGGAGTATCAACTGTAGTAGGAAAGTATCTTGGGGTGGCCCTAATGCTAGGGCTGGGTTTAGACATCGATGTTTAGGTGGGTGGAGGTTAGGGATGGGTTAATTTTGGCTAGACAGTTTCTAGAGAGAAGGAGGAGCATTTTTTTCCTTTTTTAATTTTTATTATTATCGATGCTTAGAATGATCTTAACAACTGTTTATATGGGATTGTTTCAAAGTTGATATGCATTTTGATTTGACTTTGTATATATGCCAACATTTCACACATGCACGAGTTTATATGGATGTTTGACTTCTCTTGCATATTTGAATTTGGTGAGGCGTTCTTATCTCAATATTGTCATCTACGCATAAGTAGACTTAAGGAGAAGTGTTCTTGTCAGAATCGTTTACCGTGAGGATTTGAATTGGTACCTAATTGAAAAAATGATGAGTGATTCACGGGAAAGGGCTGCGAGAGTTCAAAATTAACTTGTCTTGAAAGCCACCGTTTAAAAGAGCCCAAAAGAAAAGGCATTATGCTAAGAAAAAAGGCCAATAAGATTTTCTCTAAGTTGAGAATGCTAGAAACCTCAAAAGAACTAGAAAAAGTATGTTTATGAGGGAGTTTGGTTGGAGAAAATTTAAACGGGTTTGCACAACTAATCCTAATGTTAAAATATTGCTTTTTGATGCTATTGTTTGTAGAATCGTCAAAATTCTGGATTTGTGTGCATGTAGTATGTTTAGTTCGTTAAGCTCACACTTTAATTATCATATGGCTATGATAAAGTTTGATGATTTATCGCTATCAATTAGAGCTTCTTGATCTTTTCGATGTGTTGGAATTGTGACTCATTTGTTATAGTTTCATGCCTATACATTCCATGTCCATGTTTGAGCACATCGGTACTATGTTTGAATGTAACTCGCATTTTTAGTTTTTATGCGTTTTTGCATTTTGTGTTAAAAGCTTACTGTTTTAGCACTGTTTTGCTGCTGTTAGGCCCTTCCACTGTGTTTTTTTCTGGAAATTTTTTCACTGGGCAAAAACATATGATATTTCTGGGAAACTGGGAAATTTTGGCCTGTCACGAGAAGTCGTTCGAGCGACATCTCCATGTGGCGTGAAGTCTCTTTCGAGCGACGTACTCATCTTGTTTGAGCGACGTCCCTGGCTCATTTGAACGACAGTCTGGAATTTTTGCTTCGTTCTGGTTTGCAGTCCATTGGTAATTACGGTGTTTTTTTTGGTACTGCTGGAAGCTTTCTGGACTGATTGGTTTATATGCAGGTTATATTGTTTCTATATTAATATTTTGCATATGATTCCGTTTATCACACCTGATTAGATTGCTATATTTTTTGTGTGATTAATTGGTTTACTAGCTACAGATTTGTCATCTATTCATCATATTTAGCTGGTTGTTTCATGATTATCTATTTTTTTAATTGGTATATCTTCATGCTAAATACTTGTTGATTGGTTTATCTTTTCACCGGATTGTCTATTCGAGACAAAAAAAGGGGAGAGATGTATGTGATGTAGGGGGAGATTTGCGATTTGTTGAGCATGTTTTTTATTACATATTTTACAAATTGGTATTACAAAGTGGTAGTACAAATTGATATCATTTTGTTGCTCAATTGCTTAACAAATGATTTTTCAGCGTTTATTCATATTGGTATCTATTATAAAATTGGAATCATTTGGATATACATATTGGTTTCATTTGTTCCTCCATACTTCACTTGGTATTTGTTTGTTTGTTTCATGTATGTAGGTATGCTTCAGAGTTTCAAGATTTCAAGTCTACATCACATTCAGACAGTTCATGCTTGTCGGTGCTACATATACTAGTCTGTGTCCGGTATTTTTGACTTTGAATTTATGGGATGGGATTTAGGCGTCATACGGCTTGACGACGCGACTTTGGGATTTCACTGGTTTAGTTTTGTCCCGAAATATTCACAGGGGGAGATTTGTAAGGACATAAATTTCCAATTTAGTCCATGTATTGTTTTGACTTAATTCCGTGAACAATACTGTGTTTATAATATGTCATTGGGAGATTTATTTTGTCACGATCCCACTTGGTCTATGATGTATTGAAGAAATTGAAGATATTGCGGCAAAGCTTCAAAGAATTAATCATGCCGAAGTTTAATTGGTGCAAGTTTATTCGTCTTCAAGTTAATTGCATTCTGAGATCACACAGGTATGAATGCCTATAATTAATGGTTCTCGAAATTGTTTTTATAAAAGATAAGGATATAATTTTATAAGGAAAAATGTTTTAAAATGTTTTAAAAATGATTTAAAAGTTTTATACGTTTTATTCTGATAAGCTAGAAAAAGAGTTTGACATATTTGGATCTCTTTTGGAAGAGACGTTTTAAAGAAAAAGTCAAACTGACACGTGGCGTTGTTCAAACGACAAGCTGGCTCGTTTAAACGAGATAGCCATGTCGTGCGAACGACAGGTCGATCTCATTCGAGAAACACTATTTTTGAAGCGGTGATTTTTTCGTATTTAAAGTGTGGTTTTGTCAGAGTTTTCAAGTGTGCATTCTGGAAAAATAGTTTACGATCTAGAAATGTGTTTACACATGTTTTTCGAAGGTTTTAAAGCTTAAACACATCCTTAGAGTTTGCAAAGATCCGAGCTATCATTATTATATGTTTATGTGATCTTGCTGCACCAAGAAGGTTTGTTATACAATTGAACATCTGGGTTTTACGGTGAAGAAAAGAGAAGGACTTCTTGTTCGACATCGTAGACGTATCAAAACCATTCGGTGGATACCGAGACATACGTGGACGCGTGTGTTGTGGACAGGTATCGTGGAAGAAGGACTTTCTGCATGTGCACTGTGAGAGGAGTGGTTGAAGATCAAAAGAGGGTCAAGACCCATGGGGATCAAGTCATTGAGTGAGTCTTTTGTCTGTTCGTTATAATTCCACATTCATAGTGATTGTCTGGCTTGGGACGTCCAAGTTTTTTTCCCGTCTTGGGTTTTTCCTCGTACATCCGGCGTTGTGAGTATTCTTTACTTTACTTTACTTGCTTTAATCACTAGATGCATGTTTAGGATTAATCAAGATAAAATTGGTTTAAAGTAAGAATTTGTTTTTCACAACTTGGTTTGGTGCATTGGATAATTTTTGGTGAAAATCGGTTTGATTTGAAACAGATGTATAAGGAGCCCCCCATTTACGTGATGAATATCCAACTAAGTCTTTATCTGATACTGATCCCACAAGGGTTAAGAAACTGCTTAGCAAATTTACTACGACAGAGAAAAATAAGTCTTTCGATAATAATAATAAGGGCAAGAATGCTATATTTCTGTCAATTAACGAGCATGAGTTTAAAAGAATATCTATTTTCTCTACCTCTAAAAAGGCATGGTCTAGTGGCACATGAATTGATGAACGTGTTAAGGCTGCAAAAACACAAATGCTTGTCCAACAGCATAATACACTGATTATGGATGACAATGAATCCTTTGATGATTTCTACATTAGGTTAACCGATATTTTCACAAAATTACATGCAAATGGTATAACCTATAGTAGAAAAGAAATTGTTCAAAAGATTCTTAGGTCATTACCTGCCAAATTTGACAATAAGAGATATGCCATAGAAGAAGTGGACGACCCAAACCTGACTCCTGAATTGCTAAGTAGAAAATTAAGAAGTATTGAGATGGAATTAGAGTTTAAAAAACAAATGACTGCCCAAAATAAGAGACTCACTGGATCTCATGTTGTGTTTTCATCACAATTGACTTCACCTAAAGTCAATCCCTTAGACTTTAACCATGACCTAAATGATGAGTGTGATTTGGATGATCTTGATAATCTAATTGCCTTAATGAGCAAATAGTTTAAGAAAATAATTCAGGAACTCAGTGGCAGCCAAACATGGCAAACTAGGTTATCAAGACCCTTAAAATTCCAGACCTCATGAAAGACATAACAACAAAAGGACCTATGACAACATCAGACCTAAGATAGACATGAAAAATGTCAAATGTTATGGATGTGGCAAAATGGGACATCTTGCTAATAAATGCCCAAACAGACTTAACAACAATACTAGGGCTAATACGTGTAAGACATGGGACGACTCTAGTGATTTTGATGAAACTGAATCAATCCATAATTATGAGTCTTGTATGTCATTTTATGCTAGGATCATATACCATGATGATGATGAATGTATGACTACTCATGATTCTATTGTTGCATCTGTTGTTGAGAATGTTGTGATTGTTGATGATGAAAATAACATTGTTAGTGATAGTTTAAGGGTTTGTCAAATTGAAAACATTGTCGATAAACCTGGAGTGTGTCTGAGTTCCACGTATGAAATGAGCGCTATAGGAGACACTACACAAACTACACTTAGTGAGTCCGACGATGATCTCCCAGATCTTCAAGAGCCATGCACGAAAACACTTAAGAAAAGTGTATGTCTTGATAAAATGGTTAAGCTACTCAATGATCGTATTGATTTACTTAACCAGACTATTAGGAAGAACGTTGAAGAGTTTACAGCACAATGTGTTGCCCATGAGACTAAAACTATGGAATTTTTCACAAAAATAAGAGATCTTTTTGAGAAAAATAATATTTTGGAACAAAAATACAAGTCTACTTTAGTTAAACTTGAAGAATCTAACAAAAAATTTCAAACGTGTTTAAAAATTGCTTACACTTTGAAACTCAAGCTAAATCCTACGAAGAAATTATTGTAGGAAACAAGTGAAGACAAATCTGGTTTTGGATTTGGAGAAAAAGTTTATACTAGCAAAATATTTCTCCTGAAAATGTTGTTTTTATAAAACAAGACCAGAATATTCAGAACACTCAAAAAGATTTTTTTTTTAAAGATGTCTCTAAGGCAAAACAAAGTGACTATACTCAACAGCCCAAATCTAGTGGTCTAGGTAAGTACACCTGTCCTCCTGTTAGAAATCAATGTTAAAAACCCAAAACCAATGATACCTGGACGACCATACCTATTAGAGATAAACCAATTTTCAAAGACTTCAGTAATAAAGTCAAGTCCTCCACACATCAGTACTGTTCATACTGTGATGTCTATGGTCACTCTATTGTTGAATGTTTTCAAAAGAGATTGTATACACCTACTTATTCAAATTTTAACTATTCTAGAAAGAGTAGGAATACTTATGTTCTCCCAAGATAGATCACTCACAACTCTAACCATAAAAAGAAGGGAGGACCTAAAACTAAGAAGAAATCATTTAGAAAGACCCAACAAAACTTTTCTAAATCAAAGGCCAATAAAACTGTCAAAACTAGGCCTATTTGGATTAGAAAAGATGACTCGTTACCCTAGCTCAAGTGAAATACTGTCATATATGCTTTTAAGGAACAACGTACTTCGTCTGGATGGTACCTTGACTCCGGATGTTCTAAACATATGATCGGATATTAAACAAAATTAACAAACAAAACAAACTTCCTTGGAGGTAGTGTTGTGTTTGGGGATGGAGTTTCGTCTAAGATCATAAGTAAGGGAACATTGTGTGAGGAAGGTATCCTCGATCTAAATGATGTCCTCCTAGTTAAAGGTCTCAAGGCTAACCTGCTTAGCATATCTCAATTTTGTGATTACAATCATACTGTTACCTTTTCTAAAACTGATTGCGAAATCCTTGATGAAAAGGGAAATTATATTTTAACAGGAAACATAAATGAGGATAATTGTTACACAGTCCTTCCTAAGTCCGAATATCATAATATTGCTAGATTAGAAGATGCTGATCTTTGGCACAGTAGATTGGGACATACAAATTTTGATAATCTTCGTAGGTTAAGTTCCCAAGAAATTATTAGAGGACTCCCTAAAATAAAAAATTCTTTTAATCATGTCTGTGGTCCTTGTCAGGAAGGGAAAATATGTAAACCTCCTCACAAGAAAGTTAAAGATGTTTTAACTACAAAACCTTTGGAACTAATCCACATGGACCTTATGGGTCCCTCTATAAATGTCAGCTTATGTGGTAACAGTTACATAGTTGTTATTATGGATGATTACACACGATATACATGGGTAGCCTTTATGAAAAATAAATTCGATACCTTCGATGAATTCTTAAAAATACTTTTAAAAATAGAGAATGAGAAGGATACCCAAGTATGCCTCACTAGAAGTGACAGAGGTGGAGAATTCAAAGATTCTGGCATTGCGGAATATTGTATAGGAAATAGCTATAAATATGAATTTAGTACACCTAAGACACCTCACCAGAACGACATTGTTAAAAGGAAAAATAAAACTATACAAGAGATGGATAGGGTTATGCTCCATGCAAAAAATCTACCTAAGTATTTTTGGGCCGAAGCTGTTCAAACGGCTTGTCATATCGTTAATCGTGTATACCTTAGGAAGAATTCCAAACTTCTTGATAATATTCGATTTGAGTATCTTCATAATGCCATTGGTATAATAGTTCTTACTTAATTCACACATCATTCATATCCTCAGTAGTTGCATGCTAATAATCGATTTCTGAGGATTTAGGGCATGGGCGTTTTTCAAATGACAAAAGATGCCTCCCAATATCTGTTTAATGTAGGAGACCCTTGTATCTTCCCTTATATATGTTATTGCTTGTGTTGACATATTATATCACATTATCTTGATTTATATTCTTTTACCCCGTTGTATATTTGAGCAAAATTGGGGGAGAGGAACTTGAGTAAATGGCTCATAATTTCATATCTTATTCTGTACTAACTCAACTAATATCCATTAAGTGTTTATTTGTTTCAGGCATTTTTCAGACCCGATTGTATAGCTTGCCCTATTTATTAGGGTATTGGTCTGTATTGTAGTTGAGTAATGTATTTTCTTCTCTTAATTTCAATTCTAGGATGGAAATGGGTAGTTAGAGATTTTTGTATAGGAAATCTAGGATTTTTCATTTTACCCACCAGTATAGGATACTCAAGGGAATTTTGTCTCTAATACCTAAAGGGGGAAATTGAGTACACACTATATGGTTGACTTACTTGAGTCTGTGCCATATAGGAGTTCCAACTAATTTGAATATTAAGACAAATTAGGATTAGACTTTTCTCGATAATCTCTAAAAAAGGAATCCTAGTCTAAGTACCTCAAGATGCACATCAAATGGGGAAGTATTGTACTCTTGAACCACATTATATCTAATCTATCTTTTGCAGATGATGTGATTGTGTTCTCTAGAGGTGATAAGAAAAGTTTGTCCAATTTGATGAATTTTTTGGCAGATTACTCAGGTGTCTCTGGGCAAAAAATTAATATGAGTAAAAGTTGTGTCATTGTGGATAAGAAAATGCCTACTCAGAGGAGGATTACAATAGGAAATTGCACTGATTTAACTATCAAAAACTTACCTATAAAATATCTGGGTTCTTCTCTTTTCAAGGGGAAAAACAAGGTCTGCTTATATGCCCCTCTTATAGAGTCTATCAGGTCAAAAATTGAAGGTTGGAAAGGAAAGCTTTTATCAAGTGGTGGAAAGTTCATTCTTATTCAGCATGTCCTCTCCTCTATTCCCACATACCTCCTTGCATCCCAACACCCGCCTAAAGCTGTCATTAATAGGATCCATAAGATGTTCAGCAGTTTTTTTTGGGGCGGTAATGAATCTCACGGTTGGAAGCACCACTGGAAAAAATGGCAGGCGATGAGTAAGCCAAAAGAGTCAGGTGGCCTGGGCTTCAAAGATTTCCAATGTCTTGCCAAAGCCTCTAGCATTAGACTGATTTGGAAATTCTATGCCGAGGAGTCTCTTTGGACTACTTTTATGAAAGCTAAATATAAGTCATGGTTGCATTACAGACAAGGGGGTTCCCAAGCTTGGAGAAACATAAAGAAATATAAAGATTTGGCGTTAGAGTATATGGAGTTTTTTGATGGAAAATGGATATGGAAGGCTTCTAACAAGGGAGAATTCTCTTTCTCTTCAGCTTGCAAGGCTTTGGAGAGCTGTTACCCAAATTCTATTACTTACAAAAGAATCTGGGATCCTCATATTCCTATTAAGCTCTCTATAAACATGTGGAAAATCCTAAATAACTCCCTGCCTCTTGACGATAACATCCAAAAGGTTGGAATTAGACTGGTTTCGCGATGCCAGGCATGTCTAAAGAACTCAGAATCAGGTAATCACTTATTCCTTCAATGTCCAGAGGTAAAAATGGTATGGGATTTTTTTTCAAATCATATGGGAATTAAATGTGATATGAATCAAATGTCTACTGTTATTCTGAGTTGGTGGTTTAGATCAGGAAAAAGAGATTATCAAAGGTTCCTTTGCAAAGTGATCCCCATTGTCATATGTTGGGAAATCTGGAAAGCCAGGAACTTTTGTTTGTTTGAGGGCTCCAAATTTAGGCACCAAAACATCATTACAAACTCTATTAGGTTGATTTCTTATTTATGCAGTGGTATGGTATTCTCAAATGAGTGTCTTCTTCAGGATTTCAGTATTAAGGATATGTTTAATCTCTCATTTAAGAAGTGTTCTAGATTACATTCCTTAATTAAATGGTTTCCTCCTTCTGCAAATTTGTATAAGCTTAATGTTGATGGTGCTTCAAAGGGTAACCCAGGTATTAGTGGGTATGGTGGTATTGTAAGGAATGAGAAGTCTCAGATGATATTTGCTTATGCTTTCCCAGGTCATTTTGCAACAAATTCAGAGGTGGAGCTTCTTGCTCTACAAAAGGGGATTCGATTGTGTTTACAGTTCAAGATTATTAATGTCCTCATAGAATCCGACTCTTTGATGGTGGTGAAAGTCATAGGTAACTCCTGGAAACCACATTGGAAATTCTTCAATATTATTAAGGATATAAGAGCTATGCTATCTCAAATGCAATTTTCTTTAAAGTATTGTTATAGAGAATCAAATATGGTGGCTGACAAATTGGCAAATGAGGGGATTCGTCTTCAAGAAGGAAAAGTATTCAAAACTCTTCCAGAATTACCAAGAATGGTCAGGGGTGCCTGCAAATTGGATGCTATTGGATGCCATTATGTTAGAATTTTGGATTCTTAGATTCGCATCGGGTCTTGAAAAGCTTCATTATTTATGATTGTTAAGTTGCTTTTATTTTGTAAGAGCCACTCTGGGGAGGCTTTTTCTCCAGTTTGATTTAATATAAACAAAAGGTATTTACTTAAAAAAAAAAAAAAAAAAAAAAAAAAAAAAAAAAAAAAAAAAATGTGTTATTACATGTGCACAATTTATATGGTGATTTAGCCTCTTAAAATAATTTTTTAAATTCATTAAAACATTTTTTTAAAATCATTTAAATTATTCTTTCTTGAATTAAAATATGGTATTAAAATGTTTAAAAATTAAAATTTCTTTTGTGGAGAAATCTTTGGGGTTACAAATTTGAATTCTTCAAAACGTTTAAAACTCGTGTCTTATTTTTTGATTCGGCCAAAAGCTTTTTACATTTATTACTCAGCGATCTGCTTTTCCTTTCAATCTGAGCCATAAGGTTTGATCCTGTCCCTTCATCTGAGTTTATCAATGACCATAGCTGCTCTATACTCGATCCTTATTATCGTTTGCACCACCTTATATCAGCTATAGATTTACAGTCAGTTCGACGAAATCAAATCTCAACCGCGCATTTATAGTCGTTTATTCATTGCTGAGTATATATTGAATTAGGTTTTTACTTTCATTTTTTGGTTGAGAGAATAAGGAGAGAGTCGATCGGCGCAAATAGAATAGAGAGAATAGAGAGAGTCAGCGGGTTTTTCAGCAATCAGAGAGAGAGAAGAACTTATCTCCAAGAGAGAAACTGAGAGTTATGAGAGAGAAACCCATATTTCAAACCATACACTTTCTTTTCTTCTCCAAACCAAATACACCAACAACCTTGTTTGTTTAAAACAATAAACTCATATTTGAGAGTCAAAATGTTTGGGGTTTATGTGAGTTGGGGTATTGCTGGTTTGATTCAAGATCGAAGACCTCTTCAATTATATCTCTCTCTAAGAACAATATTTTTCACACAGAATAATTTTTAGGTTATTTATATCTATTTTTCTTGGATCATTGTTTTATTATTGTTAGATCCAAGATTGTGATCTCAAATATATTTTGAGAAATAAGACTTCTGATTGTGTATATAAATTCAGATCTGAAAAACATTTTTGATTTCAAAATATAATTTCACATTTTGTGAAATCAGTTTGAACATAAATATATTTTAAAACAAAATTTTATAAAAAAAATTATGTTAGATCTAAAATTCGTTGAAGTTTATTATTCAAAACAAATTTGAAATTACCTGCATATCATATAGATTGATTTGTAATTCGTAGGAATTTGTTGTATAATTTATTGAGAGATGTGAGATGCATTTCTGCATTTAGATTAATTCACAAACACTTTCACTCTCACACAAACACTTAGATACTGTGGTTCTTGGTGAGATATATTGTTTGTTGAGCTACTATAATCAAGTGGACAAGGAAAAAACAAGGAAGCTACGGGAGGAAGATCATATCAAGTCATAAGCCTTTGAGAGTGGATAACTCGTGTAGGTAATTTTCTGAACTTAGATTTAGGATCTTATATTGCATGCTTAGTGTTGTAACTTGTGCCTTGTGATTTTAGTGTATTTTTGTTTTACTCTGTAGAGGGGCCCGTAGATGTTTCCCTTCTTTTAGGGTTTTACCACGTTAAAAATCGCGTGTCAAATTTGCTTGAATGTTCTTAATTGCTTTTGTGAACAATATCCCATTTAAGACTTAATTGTAGGTTTTGATTTTAAAATCCTAACGTAATCAAACTAACAAATCTAGAGGACATATTCAGAAACGTTTAACACATCTTGTGTTGTATTTTGAAAAGAGTTTTGTTCAAAGAGTTTGTTATCGGAGTTTACTTAATCTATTACATTTTGTTATTAAATTAGAAAGTATTTTTTCACCAGCAACTTATTTTTTTTTAATAGTGGTCTGTCAAGGTGGGAGTAGGGGGTGGGAGTGGGGCGGGGTAAGGTGGTCTCGAGTCACACGTGTCCGTTGTCACTTCTGAGGACCAATTACACTATAAGAATTAAAATTAATGGGTTGTTAGCTGTGTTTTGTTAAGGTTCATTAAAAAGTCCGCTTTTTAGGTCCACTTGTGATCCTCTCCCTATTATATACACACACACACATACACACAATTACATGCGTGAAACCGTTTTTATTCGAAAAACGTTACTTACCCAGATCAATTAACCTTAATCTTGTAAAATAAATCATTTTTTCTTAACTTGACATTTCTTTCTTGATTTAAAACACCGTGTTAAATATCTTAAACAATAGCGATATGAAAATCCCCGATGAAAACTCATAATTGTAATACCCCGTACTTTTGACTATATTTATTTTTGGGATTAATTAATTAAATGCGTATTAATTGGAAATTAATCCGGGTTATAAATACTAATGTGATGCGAATTGGTATTTGATATGTGCATATATTATTATATATGAATTCGGAATTATAAAATTTGTCGTGAGATTTATATACGGCATTTTAGAAATTTTGTTGAGACGCGTGGGACCGCCGCGTCACGATATAATATTTTTATCATAAAAGTGAATTTAAAATCTATAACCCGTATGGTCGTTTTGAGTGCGCCAACGCGTCCGGAAGGGTCGAGATAGTCAGAAAACACTAGACGGGGGTATAGTTTGGGTCCCGGGGTATTTTTAGGCCATACCGGCAACTTAAAGGGTATTTTAGTAATTTTACATTTTTAGGAATTAAAAGTGACGAAAATTAGAGATGTAAATCTGATGTGGATTAAACCCATTAAGCCCATTAACCAACCCATATTAACCTAGAAGGCTACGTAGGTTATCATTTAGGTTTTCTAAGTTTCCCAAATCAAAACCCTAGCCACCTTAAGCCACCATTGGAGAAGGAGCTTGGAGAGAGGAAATTCTGCAGAAAAAACATCATCAACCTACACCAAAGTCAGAAATCAAACCAAGGCAAGTGACTTTATTCCATTTAATTTCAGAGAATGTTCCCTCCATGTTAGAAAATTCGGATTTATGGTTTGTTCTTGATAAAATATGAAAACCCATGTAGTTTAGATCATAGAACTTGAGAAATTTGAGAAGGATTGCATGTAGAATGATAGGTAGATGTTTTTATTGATGATATACATGATTGAACATAAATTAAAACGGATTTTGTTGGGTTAATTCATGATTCAAAATGTTAGGGTTCATGTTCTTGAGATAATTGGGGAAAAGTGTAGAAATTCATATGTTGATTGATGTTGAAGAGATTTAATCCTTGAAAACATGTTAGGAGTTGACTTGAATATGTTTAGGATCACTTAGAAACCATAAAACGTTGTTGGGATGAACTTTGGATGAGATTAGAAGTGTTAAAATGGTTAAAAACGAGGAAGGGAAAAATCTGGGACGAATCTGGTATCTCGTTAGAAGCCCCTACCCAGGTCGTTCGAACGAACTCGTTCGAACGAGCTTCTAACGAGTTGACCAGTCGCTGCTAACGAAAAGGGATTTCGTTCGATATCTCGTTCGAACGAGATATCGTTAGAAGGAACAGTTCGTTCGAACGAACTGGGATCTCGTTCGAACCGTCTCGTTCGAACGAGACTTCTAACGAGTTGGCAGAGGAGTCTCGTTCGAGCGAGACTTCTAACGAGTTGACAGTTTGGTCCTTTTTGGACTGTTTTGATTTTTGGAGTCCCGGAAACTGGTTCGAGGGTAGAGTTAACATTCTTTGATGATGTAAGGATAAATTTGGGACTTCTGGATTATTATGAGGAGTAAATTATATACGAGAGTTGTATTACATGGACGATTTGGGTTGAGACGTGAGTGTTTTCTACGACGTGAGAAACTATAGCGCGTATGATTATAAATCGAATTAGTATAAATTGTGATAATTATAGTTAGTGCGAGAATGCGATACGTACTACGATTAAAATACGGTATTACTAAGATGTGTGTTTACTTAGTATTAGTATATGGATTGTGTGTATGACATACCTACCATACTTGCTATCACGGGAGGTTGCGTTCGCTTAGGACCCTCTAATCCTTGTGTGCCTACGGGGGGGATATAGACTGGTACCTCGATGAACATAGGTCATAGAAAGACTTATTGGGATATTAATAAGTCCGCTGATCATGGGAGCGTAGGTATGTGCGTGACCCATGTGATGGTGACTGTGTTCGCCTCCATTATTTGTGATGTTGTTATCGGTAAACTATTCCTGAGAGATTCGGAATATGTAATCCTTATGTACGTGATGTACCGGGATGGATAGCAGAGTATGTGTGCACCGCAGCTTAGTTCTCGGGGTGCTTGTTTTGTATAATTATGATGTGAATAATATACATTTAATTAATGGGAACCCTCATGTTAACGTTGTAAATATATTACGGTGTTGTTTCGAGAAATATAACGAGTTAACTGATAGTTATATATATTGCATATTGAGTATATGAGTTTACGTTAAATCCCTATATAATTACGAGCGTTATATGTTAATGGAACCGAGTAATATGGGTAGGACCTTTGGCAGTCTAGCTAGTTATGTTGTCACTTAGTAGTATGGGTCGTTATAGATGGGTACTTACGTTAGGAGTGCACAGTTAGACGAGAGGTGAGAATATCATGCGAGTTTACGTCCTAACATGTACTTTGCATTTAATATTTTAAATGTTTTTAAAGCACTTGCAGGTTTTTAAAATATAACTCCACATTCGGGCTCTGACCCGTTTGCTTTTCAAATCTTTTTCTTGTAAAACCATTTTAGGTGCCCAGCCACAAGGACACCAAGCATAGGATACTCATTCAGGTGACGAGTTGTAGCTGTTTGTGGAAGCTACAGGGACTTTGCTTGTAGACGCTTCTATCTTTTGGATTCCAGAGTCACTATCTATCAGTTGTAGGGCATGTTGCCCATTTCTATTTAGAGACATCTTTTACATTACAGTTTTCAGACTTTGATTCGTACTGTTTTAGTATTCGGTTATTTATTTCAGTATGGGATTGTAGTGAGGAGTTTTCCTCCAGACTTTATTTACGTTATGTGATGATTATTCGTTTTACTTCAGTACATGGTGTTATTTATTTCTTTATTACACTTGTTGCATGTTAATCAGACTTAAATTAAAATTTGGCAACTTGCTTTTTAAATACTAGGTGGTTAGTAATAATAAAAATGTTTTCGTCAGTGATGCTATTAACTGAGCCAACTTGGCATTTTGAATTAATTTAATAAAGGAGTAGCTACCCGGTATTTAATTAGTCGGGGTGTCACAATAATGTCCATGATCCAAAACTATAAACAATGTTGTCTCAATCGTAATACGTAAATACAATCCCAAAAGAGTCTCTAAATAATACAAAACAACTAAGTCTCAACATACAAACTAGACATCACAAAATAAGCTAGACTAAAAAGATAAATGATAAGTTGAGAAGATCGAGATCCGCAATGTCTCTGGAGCTGATACATTGTATAAGAGAGAGATAAATAACATATGTTGACTGGATTGAAGAAGAGATAAGGGGAGGTCAAGTTCTAACACCTGGTTTCCACATAAAAAGAGTGGTTAAAACCCTATCAAGTAACTTAGCTACGCAACTCAAAGCAGTTATATGCCTAGTGTGACGCCCCGACTAATACCGAGTAGCTACACCTTTATGAAATTAATACAGAATATCAAGTTGGTTCAGTCTTAGCATCACTGTCGAAAACATTTAATTTATTACTAGCCACCTAATATTTAAAAACAGAGATGCCAAATTTTATTAATTAAATTAACAATAACCAAGTAATTAAATCAACAACCATCAATCGGATAAACAATATCATGTGAATAACCAATGAAATGCAATAAACTGAGTCTGGAGTGAACACTACAATGATAATAATACCAGAGTAAATAAAATCCCGATACAAAAGTTTGAATAAACCAACATTTGAAATAATGAAAGTCTGTATCTACAATCTCTAGATAAGAATGGGCACCATGCGCTAACTGATATGAATGACCCTGAAGGAACCAAGGATAAGTGTGGAGGCATCTAATACCAAGATCTCGTAGCTTCCACAACAGTTACATCACGTCATAGGAATGGAACTCGTATACTTGGCGTCCCTGTGGCTGGGGACCTAAAAATGTTTTTACAAAACAAAATAGATTTGGAAGAAAACGGGTCAGAGCCCGAGGTGACAACAGTTTAAAAATATATCAAGTGTTTAAATTACAATTAAACAACACATATTGTAAATATGTTAGTTACGTACTCTCACATGAGTTTCTCACCTCTCAACTAATGTGCACGCCAAACGTATACGCTTAACCCATCCTAGTTATGCCGCTAACTAACTAGTATATACCAATCCTACTTTCGTTTTCTAACATAGGGTATCTACTCGGTACACCCAAACAAATTATATTAATAATCCATATTCACATTCATTAGATTACTCATCTCAAGTGTTAATCAAATTCTCACATTCTTAGCCCATTCAAATATCTTAGTTATTCACATCTACTAAGAAATAGTGAACCAGTCACAAGTACATATATAAATCACTCTCAGTACATATATACGTATAAGAAAACCCTAGGCTAAGTTGCGGTGCACGCATACTCTGCTATCAAATTTGTGTACATCACGTACGTATGGATCACGTGTTCCGAATCACTCAGGAATCATCTCAATACAAATCACACATATTTGAAGCGTAGTTCACATACCCATGGGTCACGCACATACCTACGCTCCCATGGTCAGCTGACTTATCAACTCACAAATAAGTCGTTCACAGTTCTATGTCCTTAAGGTACCAATATAAATCCCCCCCCCCCCCGAAGGCACACAAAGATAAGATGGCTCTTTTCTCGAAAACCAACCTCCCGTGATAGCAAGTATGTTAGGTATGTCATACACATAAGAAATCCATACGCCAGGCATTCACACAACCTAAGTAATCATATCTCAATATAGGTATTCACACATTCCATCTAGTAAGTCTCGTACATATCAAGTTTATCCCGAACATCATACTTAATATATATTTAGCTTGATAACTCTCTTGTCGTATCAATTTGAGTACTTAAACCTATTCCAAAAGGTTAGTATGTCTCCTATTAGTGTTTAATGTTATCTCGGTGACTTAAAGTCCCTCTGTTACTATTCTTATCCTTAAATCATCATTCATTCCCATTATAGTTTCAATTCGGACGATTTCTAATCGTACCTCACTCGGTAGACTCTCGTAAGCAATAGCATTCAATTCCATAAGGTAAACCATTTTTTCAGGTATCAACTAAGACCCTACTGACCTTAACTAAGTCCCAAAATATTAAATTAATCACCCTAAGAATCATTATCGGCCTTGGGATTTTCATTAAACCTTAAGGGGAAAAAATTACCAAAAATCAGAAGGGGTATCGATCGAAGAAAAGGATCGATCGATCGATCGACATTCTTGGGTCGATCGATCGATCAAGCGGGTATTTGCCCAGAATTATCTTAAACAGTTACGGGTTCTTCACCCCAAATCCTCCATTACAACGTCCCAAACTCCCAAGAAAGTTCACTAATCATCCTATTAACATATTAGCATAATCTTTAACGTATTAGAATCATTAAATCAGCATGGATCATTAGTTTCCTGGATCAAAACACCCAATTTTCATAAAACCCTATTTCTTCTATTTCCTTCCAGATCTTCATATAACTCAATATAAATTCACAATTCCCTACGCATGGATCGTGGTTACATAATTAGTATATACCCAGAAGTTTATCTACATGAAGCCTACCCATATTCAATGTTTAATTCTCCAGATTCACAATTAATTCACTTATTTACGATAAATCATAAAATCTAAACTATCATGTAAAATATATTCTTTGAATCTTGGCGAGATAAATCACTTTCCTCTAATTAGAAGTTCTGATCCGTTGATGATGGTATTGGTTGGTTCTCCCTCTCATTTCGGTCACAAATTTGGGAATGGTGGTGGTGTGTGGTGGTTACGGCCATGGAAACCCTTAGAACTTCTCCTCTCTATTCACGTTGCCCACTATTTAATTTTGACAGATAATGGGCCTGGGGGACCTAAGGTTTGCTGATAAATATCACCTAATTTTCATCAGTCACTATTCATTAAAAATTAAAATGACTAAAATACGCTCTCGGGTTACCGGTTAGGCCTAAAAATGCCTCGGGACCCAAACTAAACCCCCGCCTAGTGTTTTCTGACTATTTCAACCCTTCTAGACACATTGGCGCACTCAAAATGATCATACGGATGACATAAAAATAAAATACTTTTAAATCCATTAAATTGGGTCCTAACACGATTGACACGCGCGTCCCAACTTAATTACCGAAACTGTTGTATTTTCAACTCACGACAATTTTAATAAATTCAATAATCACATATTACCATAATCACTCAGTAATATTCAACATTATCGTCATATTTAAATACTAACTGTCGTCTCGCTAGTTATTTAAATTCGTATTAATTTCCAATTTATTATCCCAAATTAATTTAATTAATCCCACAATGAAAAGAAATTTCATTTAATTAATCTCATAATTAAAATCCATAATCTCATAATTAAAAGCCATAAAATTATGGGATATTACGTACTTCCTCCCTAATAATGGAATTTCGTCCTGAAATTCGAAAAAGTAGGCATACTTGGAAAAATTAGGTATCCTCCAGTACTCAAAACAAAATACAAAGAAAGGCTCAATCACTACAACCCTCGCTTCACAACAAGCTTGTTGAACACTCAGACACTTTATCAGTTATAGGATTACACCTCAATAAATGCACCTCACGTTGTGATCTTACTAAACAACATTCGAATAAGAATAGCTACATCATTGGCCATATTATCTCAATATTATTGTGAGTTCGCTCCTCACTTCGTATCAACTCTCGCGTTTATGTAAACACAAAACTCCCATCCTGGTAGAAACCATAAAACATTAGAGTAATCTTTTCCATTCTTTGAATCTCTGTTCCCGGCGTTGTGACTTTTACACAAGGGAAAGCCACTTCAGACGGTTGGTGGTTAACCCATTACAGTCATCGAACTCTAACTCTGACTGATCCCAAAACTCTGATAATCCGCTCACCTCTAAACATCCAGAGGAAGAATGGTAAGGTTTATCCACTCGAAACCTCAGTAAGCACCTTGTCCACTATAAATAGGTATGGGTGCTTTCACACAACTCTAGTATTAGGTAATATCCTCTCCCCATTACCACATTATACTTCACTTACTAGCTATACCCATTGTGGAAATGAAATGATCGCAATGAGTCCAAAATTACTTTCATACAGTTCCACCAGTCATCAATCACCTTGCGCCTACTCATCGGGCTATAGGTGAGACACCCTTATCAAAACGAAACGTTATCCCCACTACTCCCTGATACCCCATGTTGAAGGTGGATTTCAGGGACCTCATCCTAGTTCAAAATAATACTGGGCAGGACCACGTACCGATGTGATGACTATCTAATAGTGTAAATCACCCAAGGATATAACAATGTTGTAATACCCCGTATTTTTATGATATTTATTTATGGGATTAATTGAATTAAATGTGTATTAATTGGAAATTAATCCGGATAAAAATACTAGCGAGATGCGAGTTGGTATTTGATTTTAATGAGTGTATATGGCTATATATGAATATTGAATCATGAAATTTGTCGTGAGAATTGAAATACGGCAATTTGGAAATTTTGTTGGGACGCGTGTGACAGTCGCGTCAGGAATATAATTATTTTAATTAAAAAAAAATAAATAAAAAATGAATTTTATTTCTATTAACCGTATGGTCGTTTTGAGTGCGCCAACGCGTCCGGAAGGGTCGAAATAATCAGAAAACACTAGCCGGGGGTTTAGTTTGGGTCCCGGGGCATTTTTAGGCCATACCGGTAACGTAAAAGGGTAGTTTGGTAATTTTGGGATTTTGGGAATTAAAACCCACGAAAATTAGGAATTAAAAATCTGATTTGGACTTTACCCACTAAACCCACTAACTACACCTTATGACTTAATGGGCTACGGGGGTTATTGGAATGAGTTTTGAAAGAGCTTCCTAGGGCAACCTTAACCACCATTGTCATCCTTAGAGAAAAGCTAGTAGAAAGAGAAAGAAAGGAAAATTCTGCAGAGAGAGAGAGAGAACAAATCAACCTTCATCAATCCAACACCAAATTCAGAGAAAGATTAGAGGCAAGTGGTTTAATTTCGTTTTTGCAAAGAATGCTTCTTCCATGTGTAGGAAATTCATATTATTGTATTGTTTTGGGAGATTTATAAAAATCCATGAAATTGGAAGTTATAAATTCAGATTTTAATGTAGGATTGCATGTAGAATTGGTATTGGATGATTGAACTAAGAGAATTACTACTTTTTATATTGCAAATACGGAATTTAACTATAACTATGGAAGACTTTAAATTTCTAGGGTTCATGTTCTTGAAAATTGGGGAAAATTGGTTATATTGAGGATTTAGATGTGGTTTGGGATGATTAGACCCCATATAAATGTTGTTATACGAATTTAATATGTTTAGGGATGATTAGAAACCTTGAAACCTTGTTAGAATGGCATTTAGATGAGATTAGAGGTGAAGAAAAGTTGGAAAAACGTAATAGGAATTTTCTGGGCTCAAACTGTCACCTCGTTAGAAGACCTGCCCAGGTCGTTCGAACGAGCTTCTAACGAGTTGACAGTTTGCCTTCTAACGAGAGGGATGTTCGTTCGATGCCTTTCGTTCGAACGAGATCTCGTTAGATGCCCAGTTCGTTCGAACGAACTCTCGTTCGAACCAGCCTCGTTCGAACGAGACTTCTAACGAGCTGACAGTTTAGGCCTTTTTGGCCTGTTTTGATTTCGCGTGTCCCGTAACCTTGTTTAATTGTAGAGATAACATTCCCTTGATGATAAATTGATATAGTTGGGTTATTTGGGATATATTGAGGAGTAAAACATAGAAGTGTGATTTGAATTGAATGGAAATTGTGGAATAGGACGTGCGTGACTATTACGATGCGAGAATTATTGACGGCTTAAATAATTGAATTAACCGGGAACATATGAATTGTGTAACATTATAAGTCGGTACGAGAATGAGAAGTGTACCACAAATAAATTACGGTGATTACTAAGAAGTGTGTATACTTAGTATATGTATATGATTTTATGTGTAAGACATACCTACCATACTTGCTATCACGGGAGGTTTACGTTCGCTTAGGGCCATCTACTCCTTGTGTTGCCCGAATTTAGATTGGTACCTCGAGAACATAGGTCAGAGAAGGACTTATTGGGATGTTAATAAGTCTGCTGATCGTGGGAGCGTAGGTATGTGCGTGACCCATGTGATGTGACTGTGTTCGCCTCCATTGTTTGTGATTTGCTATTATCTGAGAACGATTCCTGAGAGATTCGGAATGCGTGATCCTTATGTACGTGATGTACCGGGATGGATAGCAGAGTATGTGTGCACCGCAGCTTAGTCTCGGGTGCTTGTATTGTATATTTATGGCGTGACTAATGTACACTTAAATTAATGAGAACTTTCATGTTGGTATTGTGCGTATAAATACATAAACGCTTTGAGTAACTATAAAGGGATAACCTGTAATAAATTGTATTGCTAATAATTGAGAATCTGAGTTTAAGTAAAGCCCCCTACTTAATTAATGACGTTAGAATGTATAATGAGAACCGAGTAGAAAGGATAGAACTCATGTCAGTTTAGTTAGAAAAATATCACTTAGATGGGTGCTATTCGTTAGGAGTGCACAATTAGTCGAGAGGTGAGTATTTCATGCGAGTGCACGTCCTAACATGTATTTTGCATTCATTGTTTTAATGTCATTAAAACACTTGCTATTTTTAAAATACTCTCCACTTTGGGGATCTGACCCGTTTTCTTTCAAATCTATTTTTGTAAAAAAACCATTTTAGGTGCCCAGCCACAAGGACACCATGCTTAGGATCCTCATTCAGGTGACGAGCTGTAGCTGTTTGTGGAAGTTACAGGACTTTGCTAGTAGACGCTTCATCTATCTTGACTCTATTCAGATTTCATCAGTTGTAGGGCATGTCGCCCATTTCCATTAGAAACATTTCCTATTTCAGATTTTCAGACTTTTGGCATGTAATTAATTCAGGATACATTGTTTTACTTAGTTCAGTTGTGGGATTGTTGTGAGGAGTTTTCCTCCGGACTTATTATTTTGTTGGTTATTCTATTGCTTCGTTATGGTGAATGGTTGTTATTCTTTCATTAGCCTCTTATTGCATGTTAATCAGAGTTAACTTAAAATTTGGCAACTCACTTTTTAAATACAAGGTGGTTAGTAATCATTAAAATGTTTTCGACAGTGATGCTATTAACTGAACCAACTTGGCATTTTGTATTAATTTAATAAAGGAGTAGCTACCCGGTATTTAATTAGTCAGGGTGTCACAGGTGGTATCAGAGCATCAGGTTCTAATGTCCTTTAGGATCTATACGGCTTATTATGTTTCCGCTGAGCTTTCTTTGATGTAGAGCCCTATATTTTAGGACTGTTGTATTCTTTTGTATATGCTACGTTCTTCAGCTATTTCAAGTTTATAACTGCGAACTTATAAACTTTATTCTTATTTCAGATGCCTCCACGACGTGCACAACGGGTTCCCAGGGATGCAACGCCAGAACCACAGCCCGCACCAGTTCAGGGCATGATGAACGCCGCCGAGGTTGCAGCCATTGTAGCCCAAGCTGTAAATGCCGCACTAGCCGTGGTTCAGCAGGCACCACCTCAGGCGCCAGTTGCCGTGCCAGTCCATGCACATGCATTCCCGTTTGCTTGGGAACGTGTTCGAGACGCTTTTCAGAAAGCACATCCACCGGAGTTCGCAGGTAGCTCCGATGTTGTGGTTTCGAGTCAGTGGAGGAAAGACATTCAGTGTCACTTGAGGATGTATGAGTGCACCGATGTCCAGAAGCAGATACTAGCTACCTTCAAGCTAGTTGGATTTGCACTGCAGTGGTGGGAGTCTATTACCACCGTGGAGGAGAGAGATACTCTCATGATCCAGGAGTTTTGGGTGCGGTTCGATCGCAAGTACTTTCCGTCAGCTGTTCACACGAAAATGAGGAGGAAGTTGATGAATCTTAGGCAGGAAGGTAAGACTGTGGCCGAGTATGAGGCCGAATTCACAAATTTGTTGAATATTGTTCCGGATGAGATACCGACAGAAGAGAAGAAGATACAAAAATTTACAGACGGGTTGACTTGGAGGATCCGTCAGCATTTGTTGGGGAACCTATCGTTGGCCACTTACTCTCATGTGGTTAACGCTGCACTGTTACACTGCCAGGATCACCGCTTTCACATGGCTGAGGGCAAGAGATCGGGAGAGTCCAGCCATCAGGGCAGGACTGGAGGACATGGTGCCAGTGGGGCACAATCTGTTCAGGGGCAGAGACAGGGTGACTAGGGTTCCCAACAGGGGAATCACAAGAGGTTCGGATCGGGAAATTTCAGGCACGGACAGGGAGGTTTTCGGCAGGGCCATCAGGGTCCGAATGGCCATCAGGGCCAGCAGGGTCAGAATGGCCAACAACAGTTTCAGCAGGGCCAGGGGAGGAAGGGTAACGGCCACCAGGGTCGGGGGCAGCAGGGACAGAGAGGGGGGAACTTCCCGGGGAAGTGTTACGTTTGTGGCAAGACTGGCCATAAACGCCAGGATTGTTCGGATAAGGGCAGGGCCCCGCAGCAGCAGCAGGGTGCTCGACAGGAGCCACAGAGGCCCATGTTTCCCGCCGCCCTCCCGACGCCACCACAGATGGCGGCATTACCACCCATTCCAGCGATCCCAGTTCAGCAGGGACAGCTACAGTATGGGAGAGTATATCAGCTTCAGCAGGCCGCAGCCCCACAGAATCCACCAGCCATTGAGGGTATGTTCTCTATTCAGGGGACTATGGGGCGTATGTTATTTGACACGGGGGCTACACACTATTTTATTGCTATGAGATTTGCACGAACCATTGGGTTGTTAGACACCGCCGAGAGTACGGTTACTTGTGTAAATTCGCCGTTGAGTAGGGGTTCCGTGATTTCACGTATATGTAGAGGCGTGGGTATAGAGATCGGGAGGTTTACTTTACCCGCGGATATGTTAGTATTAGATATGACCGAGTATGATGCCATTATTGGCATGGATTGGTTAGTTGCGTACCGAGCCATGATTGACTGTTCCAGTAGGAGTATTATCTTTGCCATTCCCAGGCAGGAGATGTTTTTAGTGGCGATGCCTCGTCCTGAGGGAGGATCGTCCACTCATTTGTACTACATAAAGGAGGAGACCTCTAAGGAAGTGGTGATACCACTTGATTCGATTCTGGTTGTTCGAGAGTTTGCAGACGTATTTTAGGATATACCTGGATTACCTCCGAGTAGAGAGATAGACTTTGTGATCGACTTGACGCCGGGCACTCGGCCTATTGCCCGCGCACCTTACCGTATGGCTCCAGCTGAGATGAGGGAGTTACGGGATCAGATTGAGCAGTTGTTGGGTCAGGGGTTTATACGGAGGAGTACCTCACCGTGGGGTGCCCCTGTGTTATTCGTAAAGAAGAGGGATGGATCGTTGAGGTTGTGTGTGGATTACCGAGAGTTGAATAAGGTCACGATACGGAATAAATATCCGTTGCCCCGAATCGATGACTTATTCGACCAGCTGAGAGGAGCTTCTTTCTTCTCCAAGATTGATTTGCGATCGGGATACCATCAGTTGCGTATCAGGGAAGAGGATGTCTCGAAGACTGCGTTCTTAACGAGATATGGTTCCTATGAGTTCCGGGTGATGCCTTTTGGTTTGACCAATGCTCCAGCCGTGTTTATGGACTTGATGAATAGGGTGTTCAGAGAGTTCCTTGATCTGTTTGTCATTGTCTTCATTGATGATATTCTGGTTTACTCCCAGACAGAGGAGGAGCACGCAGAGCATTTGAGGCAGGTTTTGCAGATGCTACGTCAGAACGAGCTGTATGCAAAATATGAGAAGTGCGGGTTTTGGCTGAAGGAGGTTCAGTTTTTGGGGCACATTATTTCTGACCGGGGGATATTTGTTGATCCGGGGAAAGTATCCGCGGTGAGGGAGTGGGGACAGCCCACGACACCAACGGAGATCCATAGTTTCTTGGGACTAGCAGGATACTACAGGAGGTTTATTCGGGGATTTTCGAAGATAGCAGGTCCTTTGACACATCTGACTCGTAAAGGTGTGCCGTTTATTTGGAGTGATGCCTGTCAGCTGGTATTTGATGAGTTGAAGGACAAGTTGACCTCAGCACCTGTGTTAGCATTGCCGAGACCGGGAGTTGAGTATCTAGTCTACACCGATGCGTCCTTGCAAGGACTTGGAGGTGTATTGCAGCAGGAGAGTCAGGCCATAGCTTATGCTTCCCATAAGCTAAAGCCTCACGAGAAGAATTACCCCACTCATGACTTGGAGTTGGCGGCAGTTGTATTTGCCCTTCGGATTTGAAGACATTACCTTTTGGGGGAGAAGTTTTGATTGTTCACGGACCACAAGTCCCTACAGTACCTATTCAAGCAGAAGGAGTTGAATATGCGGCAGCGAAGGTGGCTTGAGTTCGTGAAGGATTATCAGTTTGATATCCAATACCACCCGGGGAAGGCTAACGTGGTAGCAGACGCGTTGAGCCGTAGGCCAGTAGATGAAGTGGCAGGAGTGTGGAAGGCAAAGTGGAAGGAGTTGGGACACCAGGATGCAGTGGCCCGATCATTCATGTCGGTGATGACTGTTACACCACAGATTGTCACGAGAGTGGTAAAGGCACAAGCAGATGACTCGTTCTGTCAGGAGCAGATAGTTCGATTATTAGCAGAGGGAGCCGAGTCCTATACCGTTAGCTCAGACGGGGGATTACGCTTCAACGGCAGACTGGTAGTTCCGGAAGGGGAGGAATTGCGACACGAGGTGATGGCAGAGTCGCGCGGCTCACGGTTCGCGGTACATCCCGGTGGGGACAAAATGTACCAAGACATGAGACGACAGTATTGGTGGAGCGGGATGAAGAGAGATATTGCCATGTTTGTTTCTAAATACGCCACTTGTCAGCTGGTAAAAGTGGATCATCAGAGACCGGCAGGACTTCTACAGCCATTAGAGGTCCCGATGTGGATGTGGGAGAGCATATCCATGGACTTTATCACGGGGTTGCTTACGTCACAGAGAGGTCACGACTCCATTTGGGTAATTGTGGACAGGTTGACCAAAGTCGCTCATTTTCTACCCGTAAGGACAGACTACACTACGGGACAGTATGCCCAGCTCTTTATTGCAGAGATAGTGAGACTTCACGGTGTGCCCCTAAATATCATGTCTGACCGAGACAAAATATTTGTTTCACGGTTTTGGGAAAGTTTTCAGGAGGCCATGGGCACGGAATTGCGGTTGAGTACGGCGTATCACCCGCAGATCGATGGGCAAACCGAGCGTACAAACCAGATGTTGGAGGACATGTTGCGTATGTGCATCATTGATTTCGGGGGTGGATGGGAGCAGTATCTTCCACTGGTGGAGTTTGCTTACAACAACTCCTACCAGTTTACTATTGGCATGGCTCCATTTGAGGCGTTGTACGATAGACCTTGTCGTTCCCCAGCATGTTGGTTGGAGGTGGGGGACAACAAACTACTTGGGCCGGAAGTGATTCAGGATACTTCGGCAAGGATAGAATTGATACGGAGTCGCATTCGGGTAGCTCAGGATCGGCAGAAGAGCTATGCTGATGCGAAGAGGTCCTTCAGGGAGTTCCAAGTGGGGGACCAAGTTTTACTCAGAGTATCTCCTATGAAGGGGATTATGCGATTTGGGAAGAAGGGGAAGTTGGCACCAAGATATGTGGGGCATTTCCCTATCATCGAGCGGATTGGGTCTGTTGCATATAGACTTGGGTTACCAGAGCATTTGCATCGGATTCATGATGTGTTTCATATTTCCTCGCTAAGGAAATATCTTAGAGACGATTTGGCTCATTCTCTCATTGCTTTGGAGGACATCGATCTCCAGCCTGATAGCTCCTACGAGGAGGGGCCGATTGCTATTTTGGACCGAAGTGAGCGGAAACTGCGGTCAAAGATAGTTCCGTTAGTGCGTGTTCAGTGGCGACATCATAATGTCGAGGAGTCCACATGGGAGCGCGAGGATGAGATGCGCGAACGTTATCCAGAGTTGTTCTTACCAGGTACTTTCTAGTTTTGAATTTCGGGATGAAATTCTGTTATTAGGGGGGAAGTATGTAATACCCCGTATTTTTATGATATTTATTTATGGGATTAATTGAATTAAATGTGTATTAATTGGAAATTAATCCGGATAAAAATACTAGCGAGATGCGAGTTGGTATTTGATTTTAATGAGTGTATATGGCTATATATGAATATTGAATCATGAAATTTGTCGTGAGAATTGAAATACGGCAATTTGGAAATTTTGTTGGGACGCGTGTGACAGTCGCGTCAGGAATATAATTATTTTAATTAAAAAAAAAATGAATTTTATTTCTATTAACCGTATGGTCGTTTTGAGTGCGCCAACCCGTCCGGGAGGGTCGAAATAGTCAGAAAACACTAGCTGGGGGTTTAGTTTGGGTCCCGAGGCATTTTTAAGCCATACCGGTAACGTAAAAGGGTAGTTTGGTAATTTTGGGATTTTGGGAATTAAAACCCACGAAAATTAGGAATTAAAAATCTGATTTGGACTTTACCCACTAAACCCACTAACTACACCTTACGACTTAATGGGCTACGGGGGTTATTGGAATGAGTTTTGAAAGAGCTTCCTAGGGCAACCTTAACCACCATTGTCATCCTTAGAGAAAAGCTTGTAGAAAGAGAAAGAAAGGAAAATTCTGCAGAGAGAGAGAGAGAACAAATCAACCTTCATCAATCCAACACCAAATTTAGAGAAAGATTAGAGGCAAGTGGTTTAATTTCGTTTTTGCAAAGAATGCTTCTTCCATGTGTAAGAAATTCATATAATTGTATTGTTTTGGGAGATTTATAAAAATCCATGAAATTGGAAGTTATAAATTCAGATTTTAATGTAGGATTGCATGTACAATTGGTATTGGATGATTGAACTAAGAGAATTACTACTTTTTATATTGCAAATACGGATTTAACTATAACTATGGAAGACTTTAAATTTCTAGGGTTCATGTTCTTGAAAATTGGGGAAAATTGGTTATATTGAGGATTTAGATGTGGTTTGGGATGATTAGACCCCATATAAATGTTGTTATACGAATTTAATATGTTTAGGGACGATTAGAAACCTTGAAACCTTGTTAGAATGACATTTAGATGAGATTAGAGGTGAAGAAAAGTTGGAAAAACGTAATAGGAATTTTCTGGGCTCAAACTGTCACCTCGTTAGAAGACCTGCCCAGGTCGTTCGAACGAGCTCGTTCGAACAAGCTTATAACGAGTTGACAGTTTGCCTTCTAACGAGAGGGATGTTTCTTTCGATGCCTTTCGTTCGAACGAGATCTCGTTAGATGCCCAGTTCGTTCGAACGAACTCTCGTTCGAACCAGCCTCGTTCGAACGAGCTGACAGTTTAGGCCTTTTTGGCCTGTTTTGATTTCGCGTGTCCCGTAACCTTGTTTAATTGTAGAGATAACATTCCCTTGATGATAAATTGATATAGTTGGGTTATTTGGGATATATTGAGGAGTAAAACATAGAAGTGTGATTTGAATTGAATGGAAATTGTGGAATAGGACGTGCGTGACTATTACAATGCGAGAATTACTGACGGCTTAAATAATTGAATTAACCGGGAACATATGAATTGTGTAACATTATAAGTCGGTACGAGAATGAGAAGTGTACCACAAATAAATTACGGTGATTACTAAGAAGTGTGTATACTTAGTATATGTATATGATTTTATGTGTAAGACATACCTACCATACTTGCTATCACGGGAGGTTTATGTTCGCTTAGGGCCATCTACTCCTTGTGTTGCCCGAATTTAGATTGGTACCTCGAGAACATAGGTCAGAGAAGGACTTATTGGGATGTTAATAAGTCTGCTGATCGTGGGAGCGTAGGTATGTGCGTGACCCATGTGATGTGACTGTGTTCGCCTCCATTGTTTGTGATTTGCTATTATCTGAGAACGATTCCTGAGAGATTCGGAATGCGTGATCCTTATGTACGTGATGTACTGGGATGGATAGCAGAGTATGTGTGCACTGCAGCTTAGTCTCGGGTGCTTGTATTGTATATTTATGGCGTGACTAATGTACACTTAAATTAATGAGAACTTTCATGTTGGTATTGTGCGTATAAATACATAAACGCTTTGAGTAAGTATAAAGGGATAACCTGTAATAAATTGTATTGCTAATAATTGAGAATCTGAGTTTAAGTAAAGCCCCCTACTTAATTAATGACGTTAGAATGTATAATGAGAACCGAGTAGAAAGGATAGAACTCATGTCAGTTTAGTTAGAAAAATATCACTTAGATGGGTGCTATTCGTTAGGAGTGCACAATTAGTCGAGAGGTTAGTATTTCATGCGAGTGCACGTCCTAACATGTATTTTGCATTCATTGTTTTAATGTCATTAAAACACTTGCTATTTTTAAAATACTCTCCACTTTCGGGCTCTGACCCGTTTGCTTTCAAATCTATTTTTGTAAAAAAACCATTTTAGGTGCCCAGCCACAAGGACACCATGCTTAGGATCCTCATTCAGGTGGCGAGCTGTAGCTATTTGTGGAAGTTACAGGACTTTGCTAGTAGACGCTTCATCTATCTTGACTCTATTCAGATTTCATCAGTTGTGGGGCATGTCGCCCATTTCTATTAGAAACATTTCCTATTTCAGATTTTCAGACTTTTGGCATGTAATTAATTCAGGATACATTGTTTTACTTAGTTCAGTTGTGGGATTGTTGTGAGGATTTTTCCTCCGGACTTATTATTTTGTTGGTTATTCTATTGCTTCGTTATGGTGAATGGTTGTTATTCTTTCATTATCCTCTTATTGCATGTTAATCAGAGTTAACTTAAAATTTGGCAACTCACTTTTTAAATACTAGGTGGTTAGTAATCATTAAAATGTTTTCGACAGTGATGCTATTAACTGAACCAACTTGGAATTTTGTATTAATTTAATTAAGGAGTAGCTACCCGGTATTTAATTAGTCGGGGTGTCACAAATGTCTTTCCTTCTGGACAACCTATTACACACATTCGAAGGAACTCGTTACTTATTTATAAGTTGGCAACACCTCAAAGAAGTTTACCAACTTGGCTCTTCCATCACTGGAATCGTCGGCTTGATAAGAATTTATTTGGCTGATCATCTTGTCCCAACCGATATACTACTTACAATACCCATTTCAACACCGACTTTCATGTATAATTCTTCCCGTTAAGTGATACTTACTAACCCTCTTCTTCCCTAGGTGCATACCAAAAGTTTCGACCCGTGCACTTTTCACCACGTTGTGCACATCTGAACTCTTTATACCCTATCGACATCCTCACTCTATTTATGCGTAAGCCACCCTCAACATTTGATTGGGTGGAACTCCACTCCAAATTGTCCATAATAATTAAATATTTGTCTTCTCAAGGGATACCCCCTTTTTAAATGGCTTCCCACTACCTTTCCACCAAGTCCGTACGTGCTACTCTGATTGTACATGAGTATACTGATTATCACTTTCTCTTACAATGCTTAATTCATTCTACAACTACTATTTTGTAATATCAGTCTCACAAGTATAGATCTCACCCATCTCTATGTCTTCTTCCGGAGATTATCACATCAGCAAACCTGGGTGTCTACACCCCTTATAATCCATGCATACGGGTTTAAACATCATATACGCTTCATACGTACTCCCAACTCTTTATTTCCCCTGCATTCGTAACGTGGCTATACCACTTGGGCATTATCAATCACCCCCGAATTTGAAATCCTAAATCCTCAACATCATTCCATCCTTCAACCCACCGTAATAAAACAAAATTTTCAGTACTTCCTCACCACACAACTGGATCTACTATCCTTATATCGTAATTTACCCTTTAACTTCCAGTTATAACTACACAATTCCCTAACGATCGAGGTACCCAAATCATGGACGAATGGCCAAACATCTCCTTACTACCAACCTTACGCTAAGTTTCATGCATGGGATGTCTCGCAAAGCGAAATCCAAACAAGGAACCCCCAGATACACTACTACCTAGCATTGTTAGTCATCGAAATCCATTAGGCCCTAAGTCCATAACACGTAACCCTATATTCCCTTCTCTTGACAACAAAATTACATCTCCTTTCGCAATTACACTTAAACAAGGAACTTCTTCTGAAATACACTGTCTCTTAACATTGATGGTAATCACATTCCATAAACCTCGTGCACATATAATTAGGGCTCTCAAAATACCATCCCCAGGCATACAACTATGAGTATTAACTTCCACGTCTTTAAATAGTGCTATAACAAAGCACTCTTCCTATTACCACATCCTGAGCGTTAATTATAATAACCAGATAAATCTTTTCGCTGAACAATAAACCAAATACACTCTGAATCATATCAATTAACTTTACTATCAGCAACAGCCTTCCTGATCTCATTATCCCACCTTCCCATAGCTCTATAAGATTGGTTCTTAAATAGAATCTCATCCCAAACAATTTTGGAGAATGGGCATTCCATTAAGATGTGCTTAATAGTCTCAATCCCAGAGTTACAAAGCAAACAGGCTTTATTATCGACAACTCCCCAATCAAAGAGTTTATCTTTAGTCACTAAATCCTTTCTGCAGGTCAACCAAAGAATGAAAGAACACTTTGGGATACTCATCTTGTTCCAAACCAGCCCATGCCATTGAACTTCATTCCCCCTAGAATAGGTGGACTCATAAGCAGACGCAATAGAGAAATTACCCGACCTGTTAGGAGTCCATTTTACACTATCAGAGATCATAGGATTTATAGAAGGCAGGGGAGAGTTTTTGATATCATTCAGCTCCCAAGTGGTAGAAGCTGGCCATTTCCAATTGAACCCATCAATGAAATCGGAGACCTTAGCCTTGGAGTTGCTAGCAGCATCATATATGGTTCTATCCCCAAAAAGAGGTTGAAGAGGGCCCAGGTGGTGCCAATTATCATGCCACATGAAAGTATTCCTGCCATTTCCAATATAAGCCTTAACCATGAGTCTACATTCCTCTCTAGCTTTAAGAAATTTCCTCCAGCTCCATGAAGAGTCTTGAGGAATGGGGATTGCCCATATGCTTCTCCCTTTTATCTTATAAGTATGACACCACTTGACCCAAAGACTATCCTTTTTGTTGAAGAGGTTCCAAAGGTTTTTCATAACTGCAGCCTTGTTCCAATGAGTCAAGCACTTTATTCCCAGACCCCCTTCCTTTTTAGTCTTGCAGACCTCATCCCATGCCACTTTAGCTCCACTGTGCTTGAGCTCAGGGCCAGTCCATATGAACTCTCTAATACATTTCTCAATAGCCTTCACCACACTTTTAGGTATAATAAAGATCGATGACCAATAAACTTGGGAACTAAACAAGACAGAAATTGCAAGCTGCAATCTGCCTGCATAACTCAAGAATCTAGTGGTCCAGCTTTTGACTTTATTAGTAATTTTGTCAATAAGAACCATACAATCCACATGCTTGAGTCTTGTAGAGATGAGGGGGACTCCCAAATACTTGAAAGGAGGCTGCTGGTGGGAGATGCCCAAGGAAGAAGACATAGAGCTGATAATTTCAGCATTCACTCCAGAACAGTAAAAATTACTTTTAGCCAGATTGGGGAGTAACCCACTATAATCAGATATTTAGGACCATTATACCTTTAGAAGTCTCGATAATATATATACATATATATGAATATATAAATATGAGCTCGACCCTCTCGCAGATGGGGTCTCGCCAGAGCAAAACATTCTACACCAAGGTAGTAACCCCGATAGACTTGCAATAACCGTACACTATCGGTTTAATCATTATTATGAAACCATAATTAGGATAATATCATACTCGTATAACACAGCACTAAAACGAGTAATTTCAATAAAGTATATACCAATATCAATACACCCATTCATCCTTCGCAGATAACACTAAAGGTAACCCCACTATACTAAGGAGAATATTCACATAAATAATAACATTGCCTATATACGCACTAAACTCGTCTCTCATGCGAATATAGCAATAATAAAAATGTAGTAATTCGTTCCTGACACATACAACACATATCATCATATGAGGATATAACTCATACTTCTACCTTGCCAATCACCCTGGTTACTCAAATGTTTCTTGGACTTAACGCACTTGTCCGTACCAAATCGAAAATTTCAATAACTATTGCCCTTGCTAGGCACCATACCCTTATGCCTCTACTTTTTTCAGAAAATTTTTAACGCACGGGTTTCACTCCCCACAAAATACCTCTATACATACTCCACTTATCTCTGATCACACTGACCATGTTAGGGTTATCCTTCTCTTGGACGTTGGTAGTCTCGACTCTGATGACTACCTCTGTTGTTCCCTTAGCTTTGATGGCCCTAAGGAACACGCTACTAGTTTCCACATCTCTTACTGAAATCACCATCGCTCGGTAACAATTCAGCTATCCTAATCATTTAAACGGGTCCCCTGATGGGTCTCCCCCTTGTGGTGCTTCACCAACACTGTTTCCCCCAGTCTTACTCTATCTAAATTCTTCGATTCTTGTAGCTCCCCACACAAGGAAGCATTTACCTCCATAATAACAAAACGCGACATTATTACCATCTACGTTGACCGTCCAAGTTTAATTCCCTATAAGTGCTAATAATTCTCCTTGTAAGTTAATTTTCCCCTTTAATGTACTCTTCTCCATTGCACCTACTTCATCCGGAGTAAGGTTCGCTAATTAATTAAATTTATTTTCACAAAGTGACCTCTGTCTGACCCTCTTCTGTGAGTTCAAAACAACGTTCACATCTTATCCTGAACATCTGATGAAGGAACTTATGGTCAGACCATATGTATGCGCCTTCTCTTGAAAAAACATTCCACTTCTAAATGTGGTGGTTGCCTATCACAATTGTAACTCTGCTCTTACGAGCCAAGAAAAATGTTACCCCAAATTTTCACTCCCAATTAGCCATACTCCGACATATGCCCAAGCCTTTGGACATTTTACCTTCGTTGGCTAACACACGCCATTTCTTCATTTCTAGTATTTCCACTGTTGGTTCTCTTCAATGTTTCGTCTGAATCTCTCCCAATCCAACCTTGCTGGGTGAGTCTAATTAGACTTCACTTTCTACTATAGCGGTACTATAATGTCATATATTGTGTCCAAGTCGTCTTTATTGTCCTGTCTTTTCGTACCATAATAGGGGTGACCTCAACTACGGTCATCATTCTTCAATATACCTTATAACCTCAACTGAGATTTGCCTCCATTGTCCGCCCAACTCGCACGACATACTGCATTGTTCGGCACACGAACACACCCGAATGAAAATAAGACTCATTATCATATACATTATAGAAGGAGAACAAAACCTCACCAAAGAAATCAACAATCCTAAACATAGGGCTCTACATCAAAGAAAGCTACGCTGGAAGCATAATAAGCCGCACAGATCCTAAAGGACACTAGAACCTGATGCTCTGAGACCACCCGTGACACCCCGATTAATTAAATACCAGGTAGCTTGTCACGACCCCGTCCCAAAATTAGTAGTAGGGAACGAGTGACTTGACATGCCACCAAGGCAACATATATTCTCACTTAAATTGTTTCCCTAAATAAATGCATCGAAAATACAATCACATGGTTATGAATCGTAAAATACTGAAATTAAAGGAATTACGTCATCAGAGCTTTCTAAAGGAAACCGCATTTATATTAAAAGTAACGATGAATTACAACTTAAGAAAAAAATTTAAAGCTTATTACAAGAGAGCCAAACATGCTCTAAATGATAAAACAAACATAATAATAAAAAGAGCTCTAAAATTTGAATCTTCAACACAATCCTTTTTCGTCCCCCCCACGAACCTACTTATTTCCTGAAAAATGGTTATTTATACAACATCAGATAAAAGCCGAGTGAAATTTAATCTCCAGACATTCCAGGGTTTTTCAGGATATTGATACCTATTCAATTTTCAACATAAGGCATATACATATATGGACAAGAATTTGCGATAAAATATATAAAGTAAACTGGCAGTATATATTTTCAGAATAATCAGTTCAGAACAGAACAGATAAAAAAATTTGAGCAATATGTCAATTATTCAATTTTATTTTGATGGTCATGTACGCTCTAATACCCAGATAAACAGATAGTGTTACCAAATGTTTCCACCCAAAAACAACACAGGCAGAAAATCATGATATCTGAAACAACGCCTTATTTAGGGCACACCAGCGATAAACCAGCTGGGAAGGTACCACCCAAACATTTCCACCCGGTAATCAAGGCCAACATAGTAAGAGAGTTTCCACAGGTCAAATCAATAATTTCATAATTCAAATCAGATGTATATATCGAGAGATATACACATATAACAAAACGACGGAATCATTGGTATCAAATGTACTTTAGAAAAAAAGAATTTTGCAAAATATATGTATTTTGCATAATATCATATAATCAAAATACGCAAGGAATGTCACAGAGTACTCACCTAACACAGAAATCCGAAGTTACAGATACAGAGTCTTGGATCGCTCGTTAATCTTAAGACGAAACTTCTTCTTAAACTTCCTCACACTTTCTTTTTTATATTTGGAATGTATTTCGTGTAAGAACTGATCCTAAGGCTACTATTTATAGTTTCCCAAAGTTATTAGGGTGTGTACATGTGTCCCGATGACTAAGCGCTTATTTTGGTGAGTCGACGCTTGACGTGTCGAGCAACGGGACTATCTTGCAATCTTTATTCACCAAACGGCGACACGTGTTTTATCTTCTTCTAAATGGATGACACGTGTAAGGTGTGGTGGCAAGAATACAGCACGAGGTGTCAGTTATTAAGGATATAATGGTCATTTTAGACATGAAGGGTATTTTAGTAACTTTACACCATACATTTTTCAATATTTCTTAGAGGTCCTTGAAAATATTTTATTTACAAAATGGTCCTTTATATATTTTCATTTTAGTCCCTGAAACTTTCTTTATTTAAAAATTAAGTCAACTAAAGTTTCATAAAATTTCATTTTCTACCCCAAAACTTATCATTTAGCTTATGATATTCCATAAGACTTTGATTTAATCAATTTTGATGAAAAATGAGGTTATTTCAAAGTGTTTAAGTCGGCCTAACTAGCCTCCCCTTCCAACCAATCAAAATATAACACATGGTGTGGTAATAAGACAAAATACGACTTAAAGGATGGACAGATTTACCCTTATTTCATAATGTCGGTATAACTTCTTGCTCGAACCTCCATTTAACACACCGTTTATTGTGTTACAAACTTAATTCATATATCTACAAATTTATTGTTTTTACCTCAAGTCAATTGTTATATTATAATAGTCAAAACAAGTTTCTAATATGAATTATTCCTACCAAAACTTTATAATTTTATATTTGTAACTAATTTGATATTTCATGATTTATAAAGGGAGGATTAGACTAAAATAATAAATTAACATTATTCATATCACATATGAAATAATACAACATTTAAAACTATATATGAACATATAAAAGTGGGGTCATTACATCCTACCCTCCTTATAAAAAGTTTGGTCCCCAAACTTGACTTACATTAATTCCCAAACAAGTATGGATATTTCTCCTTTATTTCATCTTCCCGCTCCCATGTTGGTTCTTCAATGGAACGATTTCGCCATAACACTTTGACCAATGAAATTACCTTAGTTCATAATATTTTATCTTTATGGTCTAAAATTTCTACTCGATACTCAATGTATGGCAAATCTTCTCTAACTTGAAGAGGTTCGTGACTTAGGATATGCGTTGGATCGGGTACGTATTTCTTCATCATTGACACGTGGAACACATTATGAACATTAGAGAGTTCAGGGGGTAAGGTTATTCTATACGCAACAACACCTATCCTTTCAAGAATTTCAAAAGGTCCTATGTATCTTGGACTCAATTTCCCTTTCTTCCCAAATCGGATTACTCCCTTTGATGGTGATACTCGCAAGAACACATAATCTCCTCTTTGGAATTCCAACTCTCGTCAATGATTTTAAACATAACTCTTTTGACGGCTTTGAGTAATTCGAAGTCGGTCTTGTATCAATTTCACTTTCTCTGTTTTGATCTGGATCAATTCTGGTCCCAATAATTTTCTTTCTCCAACTTCTACCCAATGTGTAGGGGGACACCTTATTCCATAGAGTGCCTCATACGGATCCATTTGAATACTTGCTTGATAACTATTATTATATGCAAATTCTACTAACGGTAAATGGTCATCCCAATTCCCCTTCATATCAAGCACACATGCCCTAAGCATATCCTCTAAGGTTTGAACGGTTCTCTCAGATTGTCCATTTGTTTTAGGATGAAAAGCGGTGCTGAAATTCAATTGTGTTCCCATGGCTTCTTGTAGGCTTTTCCAAAAGCGAGACACAAATCTAGGGTCACGATCATAAACAGTTGAAACTGGGGTTCCATGAAGCCTAATAATTTCTTGTACATACAACTTAGCTAATTTTTCTAAAGAATGGCTAATCTTAATGGCAAGAAAATGAGCAAATTTAGTTAACCTATCAATAATCACCCAAATAGAGTCATTACCATTTGGACTCCTTGGTAAACCTGTTACAAAATCCATAGTAGTATGTTCCCATTTCCACTCAGGGATAGGTAGGGGTTGTAGTAATCCTGATGGTTTCTGATGTTCAGCTTTTACTTATTGACAAATCAAACACTAAGATACAAATTTGGCTATCTCCCTTGTCATGTTATTCCACTAAAATACTTCTCGAAGATCCCTATACATCTTTGTACATCCGGGATGAAATGTGAATCTCGAGTAATGACTTTCTTCCAAAATTTTCCTCTTTAGTTGGGCATCAGATGGAACACACACTCTATTTCCAAATCTCAATATATCATCTCGTATCACAAATTCAATCATCTTCCCTTCAATAACTTCTTCTCTAATCTTCTTCAGTTGTGGGTCATTTATTTGTGCACTTTTTATCCTTTCCATCAACATGTGTTGTACATGTAAATTTGCGATTTTCCTCCTTTGCTATACATGCGTACATCTATATCCATACTTCTCAAATCCTTCAACAAAGCTTCCTGGTTTGTAATAAGACATGCCAAATTTTTGGTGTAGACTTTCTACTTAAAGCGTCAGCTTCTACATTAGCTTTCCCCGGGTGATAGTGAATATTTACATCATAATCCTTCATCAATTCTAACCACCTCCTTTGTCTCATGTTCAATTCTTTCTGAGTAAATATATATATTTCAAACTCTTATGATCGGTATAAATCTCACAAGTCTCACCATATAAATAGTGTCTCCAAATCTTAAGAGCAAAAATTACAGCAGCTAATTCTAAGTCATGGGTTGGATAATTCGGTTCATGTGGTTTTGATTGTCTTGAGGCATAAGCTACTACTTTTCCATTTTGCATTAGCACACATCTCAAACCATTTTTTGAAGCATCACTATAAATCACCAATCCTCCTCTACCTGAAGGAATAGTTAAAATTGGGGCAGTTACTAATCGATTCTTAAGTTCTTGAAAACTATTCTCAACTTCCTCACACCATTCGTATTTCACCTTCTTTTGGGTTAACCTAGATAGAGGTTTGGCAATGCTAGAAAATCCTTTAACAAATCTTCGATAATAACCTGCTAAACCAAGGAAACTACGAATCTCTATTACATTAGTTGGTCTAGGCCAATCTAGTATAGCCTCGATCTTTTGAGGGTCAACCGACACTCCCTCCTTGGAAATGACATGTCCTAGAAAAGAAACACTAGGCAACCAAAACTTACACTTCTTAAATTTCGCATATAATTTCTCCTTCCTAAGGATTTGTAATACTATCTCTAAATGCTTCTCGTGTTCTTCAATACTCTTGGAATAAATAAGGATGTCATCAATGAAAATAACCACACATTGATCCAAATATTTCTGAAACACTCTATTCATCATATCCATAAAAATGGTTGGTGCATTAGTAAGTCCAAATGGCATAACAAGAAATTCATAGTGACCATATCTAGTAAGAAAAGTTGATTTTGAAATATCACATTCCTTAATCTTCAATTGGTGATATCCTGACCTAAGGTCAATCTTAGAAAATACTTTTGCACCTTGTAGTTGGTCAAACAAATCATCTATACGAGGTAGGGGGTATTTATTCTTAATGGTTACCGTGTTCAGTTCACGATAATCTATACATAACCTCATCGTCCCATCCTTCTTTTTAATAAATAACACCGGAGCACCCCAAGGGGATACACTTGGTCTAATAAAACCCTTGTCTAACAAATCTTATAATTGAACTTTTAATTCCCTTAATTCTAAAGGTGCCATACGATAAGGTGGTTTCGAGATTGGTATAGTTCTGGGAATAAGGTCAATCATAAACTCTATTTCCCTACTAGGAGGAAGACTGGGTAAATCATCTCGAAAATGTTTAGCTATAGGAATATCTTCTAAAATGTGCTCTTTTATTTGCAAATCAATAACACTCTCAAGGAATCCTTAACATCCCTTCTTTAGAAAACTACAAGCTTGCATTGGAGAGATAATACGGATGGGAGATAGGATGCATGTTCCTTCAAAACTGAATTCTGGTTGGTTAGGAATTTGGAAAGTAACTCTCTTCTCAAAACAATCTACCTTAGTATGATACGATGCTAACCAATCCATCCCCAAAATGAATTCAAAGTCTTTTATGTCTAAAACTATCAAATCGGCAAATAGTTTATGACTACTAACATCTATAGGGCAAGACTTATATACTAAGGTTCCCATCAATAACTCACCCGGAGGAGTAGAAATGTGCATGTTATGACTTAAGGGTTCAGGCTTATTAGGAAAGCGATTAACAAAACACACAGAAACAAATGAATGGGTAGAACCAGGATCTATTAAAACTTGAAAAGGTTGTGCACATATAGAAAGTGTACCTGATACTAATGCATTAGAAGCTTTGGTATCAAAAAGTGCAAAAACTCTACCTTGTCTGCCTTGGTCCTTCTTTTCACCCAAAGGCTGTATCGAAATCCTTGCTGGGGTTGGAAAGTCTTTTATCTGATGTCCCTTCTATCCACATCTAAAACAAGCTCCCATATCCTTGTAACAAGGCAGTCCTCCATGCATCGTCCCACATTGCTGACATATCTTGTTATTATACCGTTTGTCATCCCTAGCTCCCACAATATTGGATGTATTCCTAAAATTATTTCTATTATTTATGTTCTTCCCTATTTGTTCCCTAAACTTCCTCTTACCATCTCTAATTCTATTGTACTCCTCACCATCCCTCTCAGCTATCGTAGCCCTAGTCACGACATCACTATATGATGTCAACTTCAGGATGGAAATTCGACTACGAATACTCAACCTTAACCCATGTTCAAACTTTTTGGCTTTTGAAACATCAGTTGTCACAACATAAGGTGCAAAATGGGATAACTCGGTAAAGTTAGCCTCGTATTGACTAACCGTAATGACTAATCACATGAAGACACGTGCCAATTTACATGGTAAATACGAATAATCCAGAACGAACAAATCAAAACCACCGAGTAACTAATGAGTGCCGAGCAACTCAAGGGTGATGAGCATCTCAAGCTCTCCGAGCATCTCAAGCTCTCCGAGCAACTCAAGCTCTCCAAGCAACTCAAGCGTGTCGAGCAGCTTAGGCAGTCCGAGCATCTTAAGCGGTTCGAGCTATATAAGTGTACAGCGTAACCAAATCAAAAGAATCCAGGATATAATTGCGCATTAAATGCTCATTAATATAGTACAAATATACATGTCTACTGGGTAACACCGCATTGTCCTTCCATTTGTACAGCCTCAAGGGCTATAAATACATTGTAACCTCCTCATTAGCAGGGGACCCGAAATTTCTCGGTAAATCCATTATCAAGAATTCTGCAAATAGTCAGCAATAACAAATACAGTGGACGTAGGCCATTCTTATAAGGCTGAACCACTTTAAAAATCTTTTGTCATACTTATTTTTATCTGTGGTTAATAAATTAGAGATAATCTAATTTTTTACACCAACAGATTGGCGCCGTCTGTGGGAAATGACTGTAATTATCGTTTTTCACCAAAATAATACATCACCAATGGCTGATCATCCTGAATCCAGCAATCAAAATGCTGGAATTTCTCCGAATCCATCTACTCCTCCAAATGTCCAAGATCTGGCTGGAATAATGGCTAATTTGGCTCAAGGGCAGACGGCCATGAAAGAAACCATGCGACAACTCATGCAAACTATCCAAGGGGGAGCACCAGCCCAGTCAGGACAAAGAAGCGTTCAGAGAAATACTCGTCTACTCTCTTTGCGAAATAGGCAAAGGTTATTCCCCGAGGAATCTCTGTTCAGACACACTGATTCATATCGTACTGAGAGACCTAATGATCCTTTTTATCATCCTAGGAGGACTTCCTCGATACAAGCTACAGACACTCAGTAAAACATCACTTTATCTCCAGAGAGGACAAGTGCTCTCGAAAGGTTGAGTAGAGCCTCTCCTTTTGATCGTCTAGGTCCTAAGAGAAATAGAAGTCCTCCCAGGATTGTGTCGAGGAACTCTCAACAATCATTTTATATGAAAGAAGGCTCTGCCCAATCACGACCAACTGCTCGTCATGAAAGATCCCAAAAGGCTAATTCAACACGATGAGTTGCTCGAACTAATAGGATCGAGGAAGGAAATGATGCATGGAAAGGCTCTATTCAAAGGTTGGTGGATAAACTAGGGAAAATAGCTAAGGCCAAGAATCCTTTACAAAGGTCTTTTGTCCAAGGAACACCGTTCATACAAGAAATTGTGGACTTCCCCACACCGTCAAAATTCAAAGCCCCGGTAGTAACACCAAAATATGATGCAAAAACTGATCCTGTTCTCCATATAGAACAATACCAACCAGCTGCTGATATATATGTTGTTCCAGACGAGATGCGATGCAGGGCATTTTCAGGAACTCTCACTGGATCTGCTCAAATATAGTACAATAATCTTCCTCGGGGGAAGATTGAAACTTTCTTTCAACTGGCCGAGCTCTTTATTAGGAACTTTTGTTTTGGAGCAAAACCAGTTAAACGAGTAGCACACTTGTTAAGTGTTAGACAGAAGGCAGGTGAGAGCACCAGGGATTATATTACTCATTTCAATAATGAGAAACTTGAAGTTATTGATTACGAATAGAAGACAGCAATCACTGCTCTGATGAGTGGACTGTTTCCAAATAAATTGTACTACACTCTGGCCAAAGATCCTCCTACAACCATGGCACAGTTAATGGCAAAGGCAACCAAAATTATGAACACCGAGGAAGCTATGGCTGCGAAAAGAATATGGAAACCAAAGAAACCAAGGTTGGGGGTGACAAGGCTGAGAAGAAAGAATAGAAGAACAATGGCGGTAATAGGCAGTCAAAATCAAAACAAGCATTAGAACAGTTGAAGAAATTTGGAAACTATACCCCTTTGAAAGTAGACATAAACCATGTTCTGAAAGAGATCAAGAACAACGAGGAGCTAAATTAGTTTGAAAAAATGAAGACAGATCCTGACAAGAGGGATAAATCCAAATATTGCGAGTTCCATAAGGATCATGGTCATACGACCAAAAACTGCATAGCTCTCTAGAATGAAATTGAAGAGCTCATCAGGTGGGGAAAATTAAACAAGTATGTGGATCGTCGAAAGGGTGGAAAGAGCAACGACCGAGTAAGGCAGAGGTCTAGATCTCCTCGTCGAGCAAAAGAAGATAAGAAGAGACATCATGAAGAAGACCTGGATGATGATCAAGACGACCCCGATCTCCCCAAAAGACCAAAACAGCCAGAACGTGAGGTATTTTTTATCCGTTTTGGATCATTTGATTGCAATGTTATTACTGGTGGAGATGTAGGAGGAGGAGACCTTACTGCAGAGAGGAAATCTTACCTCAACGCGGCTCAAGCTTGTTCGTATATTCAACGGATAAATCTAGCTGAAGATGATCGCCCGAGGAAGGTAAATAAAGATAAACTAGTCATCGGTTTCTCTAAGAATGACCTCGCATGTGTGATATATCCTAATGATGACCCATTGGTGATCAAAATGAGGATGAAGGAAGTAATAATTTCGCAAGTATTGGTGGATAATGGCAGCTCGGTGTGACACCCCGCCTAATTAAATACCGGGCGATCACTCCTTTATTAAATTAAAATCAAGGTGAACAGTTGGTTCATTCTTAGCATCACTGTCGTAAAAATAACTTTTCCAAATTTAACACCCTATTTAATTTAGCTAAGTGTCAAAACCATTTTTTAAACATTACTTTCCAATTTTATTTATTTATTTTATTAAACAACCAATCCAATAATTTAACATTTAACAACCCAATCCCAGCATTTAAAACTTAAAGTAAAACATACATGCTGAATAAATCCCAAAGTAACAGTACTAGAAATAACTGAAATACAAATGTCCCAATAAAACAGATAAATAGTGGAAAGGGCGACACATGCCCAATAAGGAGAATGATAGAAGTGGAATCAAGTAAATGAAATCGTCTAAGCAAGTGGCCTGTAACTCCCACCTAAGCTGCAGCATGTTCCTTCCAAGGGATCCTAAACAAGATGCCCCTATAGCTGGGCACCTGTAATATATACATATATATACAAGAGAGAAAGAGGAATAGAAACGGGTCAGAGCCCGATAGTGTATATGATTTAAAAATTCGTTTAGCAAGTATTTAAATTGATACAGGCCAATGCAACAACATATTAGTGCGACACTCTCTTGAGAAATTCTCGCCCCTCTTCTAATGTGCACTCCTATCGCACTAACCTTCCCAATGGTTTATCTCATCATATATCACACTATCCTTCCCCAAGGATTTAACTTATCTTAGGTGACTCTCAAAATTTAAGATTATACAACATCATGGTTTAAAAAGGATAATTTCATTTAGTACAAAATGCTCATTTTAACTTTATTGATTCATAAAGTTTTTTCAATATCATATTATACTTTTCAAAACAAGTATTTCCAATTTGAGTCATTATACATGTCTTACTTACCATAACACAGTAGGCAGTTTCCGATATTTCAGAAGTTCATATATATATTAAATACTCGTATAATATATATATTCTAACAGTACCCCACATAAAATTTTATGCTGCGGGCATACTCTGCTATCCAATCCCCGTATCAATCGTACTAAAGGGAATACAAGTTCGGAATCACTCTCGAACTGTATAAATACATACACAAACAATATTGAGGCAAAGCATAATTTCCAAGTCCAAGAGGTCAGTACATACCTGTGACATCCCGACTAATTAAATACCGGGTAGCTACTCCTTTATAAAATTAATTCAAAATGCCAAGTTGGCTCAGTTAATAGCATCACTGTCGAAAACTTTTTATTATTTCTAACCACCTAGTATTTAAAAAGCAAGTTGCCAAATTTTAATTTAAGTCTGATTAACATGCAACAAGTGTAATGAAGAAATAAATAACACCATTCACCATACTGAAGTAAAATGAATAACCATCACAATAGAGTAAATAAAGTCTGGAGGAAAACTCCTCACTACAATCCCATACTGAAATAAATAACTGAAACAATACATGCGAAAGTCTGAAAAGTGAAATGTAAAAGATGCTCTAAATAGAAATGGGCAACATGCCCTACAACTGATAGATAGCGACTCTGGAATCCAAAAGATAGAAGCGTCTATAAGCAAGTCCCTGTAGCTTCCACAAACAGCTACAGCTCGTCATCAGAGTGAGAATCCTATGCTTGGTGTCCCTGTGGCTGGGCACCTAAAATGGTTTTACAAGAAAAAGATTTGAAAAGCAAACGGGTCAGAGCCCGAATGTGGAGTTATATTTTAAAAACCTGCAAGTGCTTTAAAAACATTTAAAACATTAAATGCAAAGTACATGTTAGGACGTGCACTCACATGATATTCTCACCTCTCTTCTAACTGTGCACTCCTAACGGAAGTACCCATCTATAACGACCCATACTACTAGCTAAGTGACAACATAACTAGCTAGACTGCCAAAGGTCCTACCCATATTACTCGGTTCCATTAACATACTAACGCTCATAAATAAATAGGGGTTTAACATAAACTCATATACTCCATATGCAATATATATAACTATCAGTTAACTCGTTATATTTCTCGAAACAATAACGTAATATATATTCACAACATTAACATGAGGATTCCCATTAATTTAATGTATATTATTCATATCATAAATATACAATACAAGCACCCCGCAATCTAAGCTATGGTGCACACATACTCTGCTATCCATCCCGGTACATCACGTACATAAGGATCACACATTCCGAATCTCTCAGGAATAGTTCAGATAACACAAATCACAAATAGTGGAGGCGAACACAGTCACCATCACGTGGGTCACGCATATACCTACGCTCCCACGGTCAGCGGACTTATTAATATCACAATAAGTCTTTCTATGACCTATGTTCATCAAGGTACCAGTCTATATCCCCTCCCCCCCGTAGGCACACAAGGATTAGAGGGTCCTAAGCGAACGCAACCTCCCGTGATAGCAAGTATGGTAGGTATGTCATACACACAATCCATATACCAATACTAAGTAAACACACATCTTAGTAATACCGTATTTTAATCGTAGTACATATTGTATTCTCGTACTAACTTATAATTATCACAATTCGTACTATTCCGGTTTGTAATTATACGCGCCATAATCCTCACATCGTAGTAGACACTCACGTCTCAACCCAAATGGTTCATTGAATATAACTCTCGTATATAATTTACTCCTCTCAATAACCCAAAAGTCCCAAATCTATCCTCACATCAATAAAGGAAGGTCATCTATATCCTCGAACAAGTTTACGGGACTCCAAAAATCAAAACAGTCCAAAAAGGACCAAACTGTCAACTCGTTAGAAGTATCGTTCGAACGAGACTGTTCGAACGAGTTTGGACTGTCAGGTCGTTAGAAGTCTCGTTCGAACGAGGCTGTTCGAACGAGATCCAGTTCGTTCGAACGAACTGTCCCTTCTAACGATATCTCGTTCGAACGAGATATCGAACGAAATCACTACTCGTTAGTAACGACTGGTCAACTCGTTAGAAGCTCGTTCGAACGAGCTCGTTCGAACGACCTGGGGGCTGCTTCTAACGACTGGCCAGTTTCGGCCCAGATTTCTCCCCAATTCGTTTTTCACCATTTTTATCACTTCTAATCTCTTCCAAGGTTCATCCCAATAACGTTTTAGGGTCTCTAATTCATCCTAAACATATTTACATCATCTCCTAACATGTTTTCAAGGATTGAATCATCATAACATCAACTAAATTTACAAATCTCTACACTTTTCCCAATTTCTCTAGAACATGAACCCTAGGTTTATATCATCATCAAATCCCAGAATTTATTTCATTTTAATTCCTTCAAATCACAATTAATATAAGGGAAATCATCTACCTATCATACTACATGCAATTCTCTTCACAATTTTCAAGTTCTAAACTTCAAACTACATGGGTTTTCATTATCTTTCAAGAACAGTTGTAATTTATCAATTTTCTAACATGGGGGAAACATTCTACGAATTTAAATATGATTAAAACACTTGCCTTGGTTTGATTTCTGATTTTGGTGTAGGTTTGGTGAAGATTCTGCAGAGTTTCCTCTCTCTCTCTAAGCTCCTTCTCCAATGGTGGCTTAAGGTGGCTAGGGTTTGATTTGGGGAAGATTGTAAACCTAATGTTAGCCTCCATAGCTTAAAGGGTTAATATGGGTTGGTTATGGGCTTAGTGGGTCAATATCCACATCAGATTTAATTAACCAATTTTCGTCACTTTTAATTCCTCAAAATGTAAAATTACCAAAATACCCTTTATGGTGCCGGTATGGCCTAAAAATACCCCGGGACCCAAACTATACCCCCGGCTAGTGTTTTCTGACTATCTCGACCCTTCCGGACGCGTTGGTGCACTCAAAACGACCATACGGTTTATAAATTTTAAATTCACTTTTATTATCAAAATATTATACCGTGACGCGGCGGTCCCACGCGTCTCAACAAAATTTCTAAAATGCCGTATATAAATCTCACGACAAATTTCATAATACCAAATACATATATAATCATATATGCACATAATCAAATACCAATTCGCATCATATTAGTATTTATAACCCGGATTAATTTCCAATTAATACGCATTTAATTAATTAATCCCAAAAATAAATATAGCCTAAAGTACGGGGTATTACATACTTCCCCCCTAATAACTGAATTTCGTCCCGAAATTCGAAACTAGAAAGTACCTGCTAAAAATAACTCTGGATAACGTTCGCGCATCCCATCCTCGCGCTCCCATGTGGACTCCTCGACATTGTGATGTCGCCACTGAACACGCACTAACGGTACTATCTTTGACCGCAGTTTCCTCTCGCTTCGGTCCAAAATAGCAATTGGCCCCTCCTCGTAGGAGCTATCCGGCTGGAGATCGATGTCCTCCACAGCAATGTGAGAATGAGCCAAATTATCTCTAAGGTATTTCCTCAGCGAGGAAATATGGAACACGTCGTGAATCCGATGCAAGTGCTCCGGTAGTCCAAGTCTATACGCAACCGGTCCGATCCGCTCAATAATAGGAAACGGCCCCACATACCTCGGTGCCAACTTCCCCTTCTTCCCGAATCGTATAATCCCCTTCATCGGAGATACCCTGAGCAAAACCTGGTCCCCCACTTGGAACTCCCTGAAAAATCTCTTCGCATCAGCATAACTCTTCTGCCTATCTTGAGCTACCCGAATGCGACTCCGAATCAACTCAATCCTTGCCGAAGTATCCTGAATCACTTCCGGCCCAAGTAGTTTGTTGTCCCCCACCTCCAACCAACATGCTGGGGAACGACAAGGCCTACCGTATAATGCCTCAAACGGAGCCATGCCAATCGTGAACTGATAGGAGTTGTTGTAAGCAAACTCCATCAGTGGAAGGTACTGCTCCCATCCACCCCCGAAGTCAATAATGCACATGCGTAGCATGTCCTCCAACATCTGGTTTGTGCGCTCGGTCTGCCCATCGGTCTGCGGATGATAAGCCGTACTCAACCGCAATTCCGTGCCCATGGCCTCCTGGAAACTCTCCCAAAATCTCGAAACAAATATCTTGTCTCTGTCAGACACGATATTCAGGGGCACACCGTGAAGTCTCACAATCTCTGAAATGAAGACCTGGGCATACTGTCCCGCAGTGTAATCAGTCCTAACGGGTAAAAAGTGAGCGACCTTGGACAACCTGTCCACAATTACCCAAACGGAGTCGTGACCCCTCTGCGACGTAGGCAACCCCGTGATAAAGTCCATGGATATGCTCTCCCACATCCACACCGGAACCTCCAACGGCTGTAGCAATCCTGCTGGTCTCTGATGATCCACTTTTACAAGCTGACAAGTGACGCATTTCGAGACAAACTCAGCGATATCTCTCTTCATACCGCTCCACCAATACTGCCGTCTCATGTCTTGGTACATTTTGTCCCCTCCGGGATGTACTGCGAACCGTGAGCCGTGCGACTCTGTCATAACATCGTGTCGCAATTCTTCTCCTTCCGGGACTACCAATCTCCCATTGAAGCGCAATCCCCCGTCTGAGCTAACGGTATAGGACTCGGCTCCCTCTGCTAGCAATCGAACTATCTGCTCCTGACAGGACGAGTCATTAGCCTGTGCCCGTACTACCCTCGTGACAATCCGCGGTGTAACGGTCATCACAGACATGAAAGATCGGGCCACTGCATCCTGGTGTCCCAATTCCTTCCACTTTGCCTTCCATACCTATGCCACCTCATCTGCTGGCCTACGGCTCAACGCGTCTGCTACCACGTTAGCCTTACCCGGGTGGTACTGGATGTCGAACTGGTAGTCTTTCACAAACTCAAGCCACCTACGTTGCCGCATATTCAACTCCTTCTGCGTGAACAGGTACTGTAGTGACTTGTGGTCCGTGAACAGTTGGAACTTCTCCCCCAAAAGATAGTGCCTCCAAATCCGTAAGGCAAATACCACTGCTGCCAACTCCAAATCATGCGTGGGGTAATTCTTCTCATGAGGCTTAAGCTTACGGGAAGCATAAGCTATGGCCTGTCTCTCTTGCTGCAATACACCTCCAAGCCCTTGCAAAGATGCATCGGTGTAAACCAAATACTCAACTCCCGGTCTCGGCAATGCTAACACAGGTGCTGAGGTCAATTTGTCCTTCAATTCATCGAATGCCAACTGACAGGCATCACTCCAGATGTATGGCACGCCCTTACGAGTAAGATGTGTCAAAGGACCTGCTATCTCCGAGAAACCCCGAATAAACCTCCTGTAGTATCCTGCTAAACCCAAGAAACTACGAATCTCCGTTGGTGTCGTGGGCTGTCCCCACTCCCTCACCGCTGATACCTTCCCCGGATCAACAGATATTCCCTGGTCGGAAATAATATGACCCAAGAACTGGACTTCCTTCAACCAAAACCCGCACTTCTCATATTTTGCATACAACTCGTTCTGACGAAGTGTCTGCAAAACCAGCCTCAAGTGCTCGGCGTGCTCCTCCTCTGTTTGAGAGTAAACCAAAATGTCATCAATGAAGACAATGACAAACTGATCTAGGAAATCCCTGAACACCCTGTTCATCAAGTCCATAAACACTGCTGGAGCGTTGGTCAAGCCGAAAGGCATAACCCGAAACTCGTAAGAACCATATCTCGACAAGAACGCAGTCTTCGAGACATCCTCCTCCCTGATACGCAACTGATGGTATCCCGACCTCAAGTCAATCTTCGAGAAGAAAGAAGCTCCTCTCAACTGGTCGAATAAGTCATCGATTCGAGGCAACGGATACTTATTCCGTATCGTGACCTTATTCAACTCTCGGTAGTCCACACACAATCTCAGTGAACCGTCCCTTTTCTTCACAAACAAAACTGGAGCGCCCCAAGGTGAGGTACTCCTGCGAATAAAGCCCTGCCCTAACAGCTGCTCTATCTGATCCCGTAGCTCTCGCATCTCAGCTGGAGCCATACGGTACGGTGCACGTGCTATAGGTCTCGTACCCGGTAGCAAATCTATAACGAAGTCTATCTCTCGACTGGGTGGTAAGCCTGGTATCTCCTGAAACACATCCGAATACTCCCTGACAACCGGGATCGAATCTAAAGGAATAACAACCTCCTTAGAGGTATCCTCCTCTATGTAATACAGATGAGCGGTCGATCCTCCCTCTGGGCGAGGCATCGCCACTACAAACATCTCTTGCCCCGGAATGGCAAAAACAATGCTCCCGCTGAAGCAATCAATCATGGCCCTATATGCTATGAGCCAATCCATACCGATGATCACATCGTGAACATGCATGTCTAATACTAACATGTCCGCAAGTAATACCAAACCACCAACCTCTACTCCCACTCCCCGGCATATAAAGAAAATAAGTGACCCACTCCCTAATGGTGAGTCGACACACGTCACTGTGCTCTCTGTCGTAGCTAACAATCCTAAAGCTTTCGCGAAGTGTGTAGCTATAAAATAATGTGTAGCACCCGTATCAAATAACACCCGACCCATAGTGCCATGGATAGGAAATGTACCCTCGATCGCGGGCGGTGCCTGTGGAACTGCAGCCTGGTGGACGTTGTAGACACGTCCATACTGTAGCTGCCCCTGCTGAACTGGGACTGCTGGAATGGGTGGCAATGCTGCCATCTGTAGCGGTGCGGGAAGAGCGGCGGGAAACATAGGTCTCTGTGGCTCCTGGCGAGCACCCTGCTGCTGCTGCTGTGGGGCCCTGCCCCTATCAGGACAATCCTGTTTCTTATGGCCAGTCTTGCCACAAGTGAAACACTTCCCTGGGAAGTTCCCTCCCCTCTGCCCCTGCTGTCCCCGACCCTGGTGGCCGTTACCGTTCCTCCCTTGGCCCTGCTGGCCCTGATGAAACTGCTGCCCATTCTGCCCCTGTTGGCCCTGATGGCCATTTGGACCCTGATGGCCCTGGCGGAAACCTCCCTGTCCCTGCCTGTAGTTCCCTGACCGGAACCTCTTATTATCCCCCTGCTGGGAGCCCTGCTCGTTCTGCCTCTGCGCCTGACCAGACTGTGCCCCGCTGGCACTATGTCCTCCAGTCCTGCCCTGATGGCTAGACTCCCCCGACCGCTTGCCCTCAGCCATATGAAAACGGTGGTCCTGGCAGTGCAACAATGCAGCGTTAACCACATCAGAATACGTGGCCAACGATAGGTTCCCTAGCAGATGCTGACGGATCCTCCAATTCAACCCATCGGTGAACTTCTCAATCTTCTTCTTCTCTGTTGGTATCTCGTCTGGAACGATGTTCAACAGATTAGTGAACTCGGCCTCATACTCGGCCACTGTCTTGCCTTCCTGCCTCAGACTCATCAGCTTCCTCCTCATCTCGGTATGAACAGCCGACGGAAAGTACTTGCGGTCAAACCGCACCCAGAACTCTTGAATCGTGAGAGTATCCCTCTCCTCTGCGGTGGTAATAGACTCCCACCACTGTAGTGCAGATCCCACTAGCTTGAAAGTAGCTAGCACCTGTTTCTGAACATCAGTGCACTCATGCATCCTCAAATGCCTCTGCATGTCCTTCCTCCATTGGCTCGAGACTACTACATCTGAGCTTCCCGCAAACTCTGGGGGATGAGCTTTCTGAAAAGCATCACGTACACGCTCCCAAGTAGACGGGAATGCATTAACCTGTACTGGCGGGCAACCCGCGCCTGAGGTGGTGCCTGCTGAATCACGGCAATCGCGGCATTTACCACTTGGGCTACTATAGCAGCAACCTCAGCGGCGTTCATCATGCCCTGAACTGGAGCGGGCTGGGGTTCGGGCGTTGCATCCCTGGGAACTCGTCGTGCACGTCGTGGAGGCATCTGAAATAAGAACAAAGTTTACAAGTTCACGGTTTATAAACTTAATACAGCTGAAGAACGAAGCATACACAAAAGAATACAACAGTCCTAAAATATAGGGCTCTATATCAAAGAAACGTAGCGGAAACATAATAGCCGTACAGATCCTAAAGGACACTAGAACCTGATGCTCTGATACCACCTGTGACACCCCGACTAATTAAATACCGGGTAGCTACTCCTTTATAAAATTAATTCAAAATGCCAAGTTGGCTCAGTTAATAGCATCACTGTCGAAAACTTTTTATTATTTCTAACCACCTAGTATTTAAAAAGCAAGTTGCCAAATTTTAATTTAAGTCTGATTAACATGCAACAAGTGTAATGAAGAAATAAATAACACCATTCACCATACTGAAGTAAAATGAATAACCATCACAATAGAGTAAATAAAGTCTGGAGGAAAACTCCTCACTACAATCCCATACTAAAATAAATAACTGAAACAATACATGCGAAAGTCTGAAAACTGAAATGTAAAAGATGCTCTAAATAGAAATGGGCAACATGCCCTAAAACTGATAGATAGCGACTCTAGAATCCAAAAGATAGAAGCGTCTATAAGCAAGTCCCTGTAGCTTCCACAAACAGCTACAGCTCGTCATCAGAGTGAGAATCCTATGCTTGGTGTCCCTGTGGCTGGGCACCTAAAATGGTTTTACAAGAAAAAGATTTGAAAAGCAAACGGGTCAGAGCCAGTATGTGGAGTTATATTTTAAAAACCTGCAAGTGCTTTAAAAACATTTAAAACATTAAATGCAAAGTACATGTTAGGACGTGCACTCACATGATATTCTCACCTCTCTTCTAACTGTGCACTCCTAACGGAAGTACCCATCTATAACGACTCATACTACTAGCTAAGTGACAACATAACTAGCTAGACTGCCAAAGGTCCTACCCATATTACTCGGTTTCATTAACATACTAACGCTCGTAAATAAATAGGGGTTTAACGTAAACTCATATACTCCATATGCAATATATATAACTATCAGTTAACTCGTTATATTTCTCGAAACAATAACGTAATATATATTCACAACATTAACATGAGGATTCCCATTAATTTAATGTATATTATTCATATCATAAATATACAATACAAGCACCCCGCAATCTAAGCTATGGTGCACACATACTCTGCTATCCATCCCGGTACATCACGTACATAAGGATCACACATTCCGAATCTCTCAGGAATAGTTCAGATAACACAAATCACAAATAGTGGAGGCGAACACAGTCACCATCACGTGGGTCACGCACATACCTACGCTCCCACGGTCAGCGGACTTATTAATATCACAATAAGTCTTTCTATGACCTATGTTCATCAAGGTACCAGTCTATATCCCCCCCCCCCCCCCCCCCCCCCGTAGGCACACAAGGATTAGAGGGTCCTAAGCGAACGCAACCTCCCGTGATAGCAAGTATGGTAGGTATGTCATACACACAATCCATATACCAATACTAAGTAAACACACATCTTAGTAATACCGTATTTTAATCGTAGTACATATTGTATTCTCGTACTAACTTATAATTATCACAATTCGTACTATTCCGGTTTGTAATTATACGCGCCATAATTCATCCTCACATCGTAGTAGACACTCACGTCTCAACCCAAATGGTTCATTGAATATAACTCTCGTATATAATTTACTCCTCTCAATAACCCAAAAGTCCCAAATCTATCCTAACATCAATAAAGGAAGGTCATCTATATCCTCGAACAAGTTTACGGGACTCCAAAAATCAAAACAGTCCAAAAAGGACCAAACTGTCAACTCGTTAGAAGTCTCGTTCGAACGAGACTGTTCGAACGAGTTTGGACTGTCAGGTCGTTAGAAGTCTCGTTCGAACGAGGCTGTTCGAACGAGATCCAGTTCGTTCGAACGAACTGTCCCTTCTAACGATATCTCGTTCGAACGAGATATCGAACGAAATCACTACTCGTTAGTAACGACTGGTCAACTCGTTAGAAGCTCGTTCGAACGAGCTCGTTCGAACGACCTGGGGGCTGCTTCTAACGACTGGCCAGTTTCGGCCCAGATTTCTCCCCAATTCGTTTTTCACCATTTTTATCACTTCTAATCTCTTCCAAGGTTCATCCCAATAACGTTTTAGGGTCTCTAATTCATCCTAAACATATTTACATCATCTCCTAACATGTTTTCAAGGATTGAATCATCATAACATCAACTAAATTTACAAATCTCTACACTTTTCCCAATTTCTCTAGAACATGAACCCTAGGTTTATATCATCATCAAATCCCAGAATTTATTTCGTTTTAATTCCTTCAAATCACAATTAATATAAGGGAAATCATCTACCTATCATACTACATGCAATTCTCTTCACAATTTTCAAGTTCTAAACTTCAAACTACATGGGTTTTCATTATCTTTCAAGAACAGTTGTAATTTATCAATTTTCTAACATGGGGGAAACATTCTACGAATTTAAATATGATTAAAACACTTGCCTTGGTTTGATTTCTGATTTTGGTGTAGGTTTGGTGAAGATTCTGCAAAGTTTCCTCTCTCTCTAAGCTCCTTCTCCAATGGTGGCTTAAGGTGGCTAGGGTTTGATTTGGGGAAGATTGTAAACCTAATGTTAGCCTCCGTAGCTTAAAGGGTTAATATGGGTTGGTTATGGGCTTAGTGGGTCAATATCCACATCAGATTTAATTAACCAATTTTCGTCACTTTTAATTCCTCAAAATGTAAAATTACCAAAATACCCTTTATGGTGCCGGTATGGCCTAAAAATACCCCGGGACCCAAACTATACCCCCGGCTAGTGTTTTCTGACTATCTCGACCCTTCCGGACGCGTTGGTGCACTCAAAACGACCATACGGTTTATAAATTTTAAATTCACTTTTATTATCAAAATATTATACCGTGACGCGGCGGTCCCACGCGTCTCAACAAAATTTCTAAAATGCCGTATATAAATCTCACGACAAATTTCATAATACCAAATACATATATAATCATATATGCACATAATCAAATACCAATTCGCATCATATTAGTATTTATAACCCGGATTAATTTCCAATTAATACGCATTTAATTAATTAATCCCAAAAATAAATATAGCCAAAAGTACGGGGTATTACAATACCCTCACGTCTCTTAGGACCGTGACTACCGATTCGATAGCATGTACCTAGGATTTCTATCTTCTAGGGTACGAGTCAATATCCCCCATAAGGCACACGAGATAAGATCGTCCCAGCGCGAAAACCTCAGGGATAGCAAGTAGCGCGAGCATGATTTTCACAAGTATATAATATATGCATACACAATCATATAAATATACCACTTTTATTATATCAATTTAGGTTTATCCAATAACCCACATTCACAACATTTATCCTTATTTTCCCATTATTATTTATCAAGTATAATGGTTCGTTTCTAACTTTAATTTGAAGGGTTTTTCCAACTTACTACGTTACCCTCATGGACTCTATTCTTCCAAATGTACAATTCAGTAGATATCCATTTATGTTCCAACGTAACTCTCTCTTACGTGTCTCTCCCCTTTAATATATACTTACATTATCCCTTATGCAAAATATCCCAAAAATATAGATTTCGCCTTACATTAAAGGATTTTGAATTTTATTTTCAAAGATGAGAATTTCAAAGGGTTTCGAAATCGGAATTAAAATGGAGTTTTAATTGAATTTTTATTATCTCTAAGAGTCCTCAAAACATAAAACTGTCTAGCAAAAAAAAATATTAAAAAATATTGAGCGGTCCGATCGAGGCTTCCTCTCGTCTTCAGCTAATTCTCTGTAAAATTTCATCCAATTCCAACGGTCCGATCGTCCGGAATAATTTTTTTTTTAGTGTTTGTACCTGATTAAAACTCTTTTCTTAATCAAACTCTTAATCCTTTACATGACAAAGGGTTTCCAGAATATCATATAAATCATCACTACATGAAAATTTCCCATCTCAAATTGGGTTTTTCTTCCATAAATCTCATCCTAATAACTCCTAAACTAATATGGATGATGCATCAACGAAATAAGCAAGATAAACACTTGCCTGGGATTTTCAAAAATATGGTTTGGTGTTGAATTTAGTGTGGTTGCGTTCCTCGTCTCGCGATCTACGCGTTGGCGGCGGTGCAAACGGGTGAGTTTTGAGCCTTGGAATGCCTTGAGAGCTCTCTCCTCTCCTCTCCAATGGCCGTTCTAGTGTTTTGAGTAAACATCTGATATAACCCCTTTAATTTTCGTGGGTTTAATTACCCAAAAATACAAAATGACTAAAATGCCCTCCCGGGTACTAATTAGGCCTAAAAACTCCCCGAGACCCAAATCAAACTCCCGGGTATACTTTTCTGACTATCTCGACCCTTCCGGACGCGTTGGTGCACTCAAAACGACCATACGAACAACTTATAAAATATTTACTTTTATTTATCAATATTTAGTCCCGACGCGACACGGGCGCGTCCAGACTCAAATTTCTAAAATTGTCATTTTATTCACTAGTGACATTTAATATGGCCACTATTATATATTACTTTGCTCATTAGTAATATTCAACAAATTTTCCCATAATTACTAACTCTCATCACGTTAATAATTATAACATAATTAATTTCTGGATTTTTTATTAAATAATTAATTCACATTAATATTAATAAATCCCCAAATTAATATAGCATAAAAATACGGGGTATTACATACTTGTCCCCTAATAACGGAATTTCGTCCCGAAATTCGGAAAATAAGGCATACCTGGTAAGAACAAATCTGGATATCTCTCACGCATATCGGCCTCGGGCTCCCAAGTGGATTCCTCCACATTATGATGCTCCCACTGGACCCGTACAAGTGGAACTATCTTCGACCTCAATCTCCTCTCACTATAGTCTAGGATAGCCACCGGTCTCTCCTCGTAAGAGCTGTCAGGCTGCAAGTCTATCTCATCTATCGCGATGTGAGTATGGGCCATATCATCCCGAAGATACCGTCTCAACGACGAGATGTTGAATACATCGTGAATGCGATGTAAATGCTCTGGTAGTCCCAATCTATATGCTACCGGCCCAATCCTCTCGATAATCACGTACCTCGGGGCCAATTTCCCTTTCTTCCCGAACCTCATCACTCCCTTCATAGGAGATATACGCAGTAACACTTGGTCCCCCACATTAAACTCCCGGAAGAACCGTTTCACATCGGCGTAGCTCTTCTGCCTGTCCTGCACTACTCGAATGCGACTCCTGATCATCTCAATCCTCGCGGAGGTTTCTTGAATCACCTCTAGTCCTAGCAACTTGTTATCTCCCACCTCAAGCCAACAAGTTGGAGAACGACAAAGCCGGCCATACAAAGCCTCAAATGGAGCCATACCAATCGTAAACTGATAAGAGTTATTATTAGCAAACTCTACCAGTGGAAGATGTGGTTCCCAACCTCCTCCAAAATCAAGAACACACATGCATAGTATATCCTCTAACATCTGATTAGTACGCTCTGTCTGTCCATCTGTCTGTGGGTGATAAGCTGAACTCAACCTCAACTCAGTATCCATAGCCTCCTGAAAGCTTTCCCAAAAACGTGATACGAAAATTTTGTCTCTATCTGACACAATATTCAGGGGCACCCCATGTAATCTGGCAATCTCAGCAATGAACAACTGAGCATATTGACCTGTGGTATAATCTGTCCGCACCGGCAGAAAATAATCCACCTTGGTCAAACGGTCTACAATCACCCAGATAGAGTCGTGGCCCCGCTGTGATGTAGGCAACCCTGTAATAAAATCCATGGAAATACTCTCCCACTTCCACGCGGGTACTTCCAATGGCTGAAGCAATCCTGACGGTTTCTGATGGTCCACCTTCACCAGCTGGCAGGTAGAACACTTGGACACGAACTCAGCAATGTCCTTCTTCATCCCACTCCACCAGTATTGCCTCCTCATATCCTGGTACATCTTATCTCCTCCAGGATGTACCGCAAATCGGGACCCGTGAGATTGGGTCATCACTGCATGACACAATTCTGCCCCTTCTGGAACCACTAACCTCCCATTAAACCTCAAACCCCCATTAGAACTAACAGAATAGTACTCAGCACCCTCGGCTAAAAGTCGTACAATCTGTTCCTGGCAAAACGGGTATGTGGTTTGGGCCTGTATTACCCTCGTAACAATCTAGAGTGTGACTGTCATAACAGATATGAAGGAACGGGCTACTGCGTCCTGGTGACCCAACTCCTTCCACTTCGCTTCCCAGACGTCCGCTACCTCATTTACCGGTCTACGGCTCAACGCATCAGCAACTACGTTGGCTTTCCCGGGATGATACTGTATGTCGAACTGATAGTCCTTCACAAACTCTAACCATCTGCACTGACGCATATTCATCTCTCGCTGAGTGAACAGATACTGTAGTGACTTGTGGTCTGTGAACAAACGGAACTTCTCCCCCAATAAATAGTGTCTCCATATCCGCAGTGCAAAAACGACCGCTGCTAACTCCAGGTCGTGGGTGGGGTAATTCTTCTCATGCGGCTTAAGCTTGCGAGAGGCAAAAGCTATAGCCTTCTCTTCCTGCTGAAGTACTCCCCCAAGTCCCCGTAAAGAGGCATCGGTGTAAACCAGGTACTCCACACCCGGCTTCGGTAAAGCAAGGACTGGTGCTGAAGTAAGCTTGTCTTTCAGCTCGTAGAAAGCCAATTGACAAGAATCATCCCAAACATATGGTACCCCTTTGCGAGTCAGGTTCGTCAATGGACCCGCTATTTTGGAGAATCCCCGAATGAATCTCCTGTAGTATCCGGCTAACCCCAAGAAACTACGCACTTCCGACAGTGTCATGGGTTGTCCCCACTCCCTCACCGCAGACACTTTACTCGGGTCAACTGCTATCCCCTATTCAGAAACAACATGCCCCAAGAACTGTACCTCTCGCAACCAGAATCCACACTTCTCGTACTTAGCATACAACTGATGCTCTCGTAAAGTCTGAAGAACCTGCCTCAAGTGCTCGGCATGCTCCTCATCGGAGTGTGAATATATCAAAATGTCATCTATGAAGACGATGACAAACTGATCCAAGAACTCTCTGAATACTCGGTTCATTAAGTCCATGAACACGGCTGGAGCATTTGTGAGACCAAATGGCATCACTCTGAACTCGTAAGACCCATATCTCGTCAAGAAGGCAGTCTTTGAAACATCCTGCTCTCTAATATGTAGCTGATGGTACCTCGACCTCAGATCTATCTTTGAAAAGAAAGTTGCTCCCCTCAGCTGGTCGAACAGATCATCGATTCGAGGCAACGGATACTTATTCCGTATCGTGACCTTGTTCAACTCCCGATAGTCCACACATAACCTCAGTGAACCATCTCTCTTCTTCACAAATAAGACTGGAGCGCCCCAAGGTGAGGTACTCCTGCGAATGAAGCCCTGACCTAACAGCTACTCTATCTGATCTCGTAACTCTCGCATCTCCGCCGGAGCCATACGGTATGGAGCGCGTGCTATCGGTCTCGTATCTGGCAATAAATCTATGACAAAGTCTATCTCTCGACTGGGGGGTAGGCCTGGTATCTCCCAGAATACATCGGAATACTCACGAACGACTGGGATCGAGTCTAAAGGAATCACAACCTCCTTAGAGGTATCCTCCTCTATATAATACAAATGAGCGGTCGAACCTCCCTCTGGGTGAGGCATCGCCACTACAAACATCTCTTGCCCCGGAATGGCAAAAACAATGCTCCCACCGAAGCAATCAATCATGGCTCTATAAGCTGTGAGCCAATCCATACCGATAATAACATCATGCTCATGCATATCTAAGACTAACATGTCTGCAGGTAATACCAAACTACCAATCTCTACCCCCACTCCCCGGCATATAAAGAAGATAAGCGACCCACACCCCAGTGGTGAGTCTACACACGTCACTGTGCTCTCTGCTGTGGCTAACAACCCTAAGGCCTTCGCAAAATGTGTAGCTATAAAACAATGTGTCGCCCCAGTATCAAACAAAACCCGACCCATAGTACCATGGATAGGAAACATACCCTCAATCGCGGGTGGTGCCTGTGGAGCTGCTGCCTGGTGGACGTTATAGACACGTCCGTACTGTAACTGCCCCTGCTGCACTGGAGCTGTTGGAATGGCTGGTAGGGCTAGCACCTGGGTTGGAGCTGGGAGGGCAGCTGGAAAAAGTGGTCTATGTGGCTCATTACGGGCACCCTGCTGCTGTGGAGCCCTATTACCCTCTGGGCAATCCTGGCGCTTATGACCATGCTTGCCGCATACAAAACAACGGCCTCTGAAGTTACCTCCCCTCTGACCCTGCTGGCCGTTACCTCCCCGCCACTGGCCCTGTTGGCCCTGATTAGCACGCTGTTGGCCCTGTTGGCCCTGTTGATTAGGCTGGCCCTGCTGGCCCTGCCTATAACCCCCAAATCCCTGCTTGGAATCACCTGAACGGAATCGCTTAGCAGGGTCCCCCTGATGGGAACTCTGCTCGTGTTGACGAGTTTGTCTATGAGATGGTGCCCCACTAGCACTACTACCCCCGGTCCTGCCGTGCTGGTTGGACTCTCCTGCTCTCCCGCTTCCCTGCAGATGGAAGCGGTGATCCTGGCAATGTAGTAACGCAGGATTGAGTACATCAGTGAAAGTACTCAGAGATAGATTCCCTATAAGATGCTGACGGATCCTCCAAGCTAACCCGTCCACAAACAACATTATCTTCTTACTATCAGTAGGTGCCTCATCTGTCACTATGGTGAGAAGTCTCGTGAACTCCTCCTCATACTCAGCAACGGTAGAGTTCTCCTATTTCAAATTCAGTAATTTCCGCCTCATCTCAGTCTGCACGGCGGGTGGAAAGTACTTGCGGTCAAACCGCTCCCAAAACGACTGAATAGGGACCGTGTCCCTCTCCTCCAAGGTGGTAGTGGACTCCCACCACTGCAAAGCGGCCCCCACCATCTTAAAGGAAGCCAACAACTGTAATACCCCGTATTTTTGGCGTTATTTATTTTTGGGATTAATTAATTAAATGAGAATTAATTGGGAATTAATCCGGATAAAATACTAGTGAGATGTGAATCGGTATTTGCCTATATTGAGTATATATGATGATATATGAATATTGAATTATGAAAATTGTCGTGAGATTTATATACGTCAATTTGGACATTTTATTGGAACGCGTGAGACAGTCGCGTCAGGATATAATTATTTTAATTATAAAAGTGAATTTAAATTCTATTAACCGTATAGTCGTTTTGAGTGCGCCAACGCGTCCGGAAGGGTCGAGATAGTCAGAAAACACTAGCCGGGGGTTTAGTTTGGATCCCGGGGTATTTTTAGGCCATACCGACAACATAAAGGGTATTTTGGTAATTTTGTATTCTTGGGAATTAAAAGTGACGAAAATTAGTAAATTATATCTGATGTGGATTTGACCCACTAAACCACTAACCAACCCATGTTAACCCAATAGGCTACGTAGGTTATTAGAATTTAGGTTTCTAATATTTTCCCAAAACAAACCCTAGCCACCATAGCTATTGGAGAAGAAAGCTTGGAAAGAGAGAGATAGAGGAGAAAAGCTTGGAGAGAGAGAGAGAGCTTCATCAAATCGTCATCAAAATCTGAGATTGAATCAAGGCAAGTGGTTTAATTTACATTTTTATGCAGTAAATGCTTCTTCCATGCTTAGACTATCCAAATATCATAATTAATTGGGAGATAATTGAAAACCCATGAAACTAGAGTTGTTAATAAATTTTGGAGATAGGTTTGCATGTAGAAATGTTATTGGAAGATCGAATTAAGAGAATCATAAGTTTATGTGTTATAAAAATAGATTTATTTCTGGAAATTGATGATTTATAATCTTAGGGTTTATGTTCTTGAAAAATTGGGGAAATAGTGTAAAGATTTGATGAATTGATGATGACTAGGATGAATTGATTCTTTAAAATACGTTAGTATATAACCTTGATATGTTTAGGGATGATTAGAGACCTTAAAACATTGTTGGGACCAATTTTGATTGAGATTTGAGGTGTAGAAATTGGTGAAAAATGAAATAAGGAATTCTGGGCTTGAAACTGGCCACTCGTTAGAAGACCTGCCCAGGTCGTTCGAACGAGCTTCTAACGAGTTGACCATTGACTTCTAACGAGGGTGAAGTTCGTTCGATGAGATCGTTCGAACGAGATCTCGTTAGAAAGCCCACTTCGTTCGAACGAGATCTCGTTAGAAGACTCAGTTCGTTCGAACGAAGTCTCGTTCGAACAGCCTCGTTCGAACGAGACTTCGAACGAGTTGACAGTTTAGGCTTTTTAGCCTGTTTTGATCCCGAGTGCCCCGTAACCTTGTGTATAGGTAGAGATAGCCTTTCCTTGATGAGTAATTGATATATTTGGGATGTTTGGGATATAATGAGGAGTCAAACCTAGAAGTGTAGTTTGAACCTAAAGGAAAATATGAGTAGGACGTGAGTGTCTATTTCGATGCGAGAACTATTGACGGCCTAGCTTATTATATTAATTGGTAACATATAAATGGTGTAATATTATATGTCAGTACGAGAAGAGATATGTACCAATATATTATGGTGATTACTAAGACGTGTGCATACTTAGTATATGTATTGATTTTATGTGTATGACATACCTACCATACTTGCTATCACGGGAGGTTTGCGTTCGCTTAGGGCCCTCTAATCCTTGTGTTGCCCGGATTTAGACTGGTTACCTCGATGAACATAGGTCAGAGAAGGACTTATTGGGATGTTAATAAGTCTGCTGATCGTGGGAGCGCAGGTATGTGCGTGACCCATGTGATGTGACTGTGTTCGCCTCCATTATTTGTGATGTTGTTATCTGTGAACTATTCCTGAGAGATTCGGAATATGTGATCCTTATGTACGTGATGTACCGGGATGGATAGCAGAGTATGTGTGCACCGCAGCTTAGTCTCGGGGTGCTTATATTGTATATTTATGTTGTGGAAAATATACACTTTATTATGGGAACTTTCATGTGGTATTGTGTGTATAAATTTGGAAAATATAAAAGGGATAATCTATAATGAGTTGTATTACTTTTATATGAGAACCTGAATTTACGTTAAGCCCCTATTTAATTGCGATCGTTATAATGTTAATGGGAACCGAGTAATAAGGGTAGAACCTATGACAGTCTAGCTAGATATGATGTCACTTAGCTAGGGATTAGCGTCATTTTAGATGGGTACTTACGTTAGGAGTGCACATTTAGTCGAGAGGTGAGAATTTCATGTGAGTGCACGTCCTAACATGTACTTTGCATTTAATGTTTTAAATGTTTTTAAAGCACTTGCGGGCTCTGACCCGTTTTCTTTCAAATCTATTTTCTTGTAAAACCATTTTAGGTACCCAGCCACAAGGACACCATGCATAGGATTCTCACTCAGATGACGAGCTGTAGCTGTTTGTGGAAGTTACAGGGATTTGCTTTTAGATGCTTCTATCATTTGGATTCCATGTTCAGTATTCCTCAGTTGTAGGGCATGTTGCCCAAATTCTATTAGAGACTTTTCCATTTCAGTTTTTCAGACTTTGGCATGTATTAATTCAGTATTCAGTATTTCGTTACTTATTTCAGTTGTGGGATTTGTTGTGAGGAGTTTTTCCTCCGGATTTATTTATATCATGTGATGGTTATTCTAGAATTTCGTTATGATGAATGGTGATATTATTCCTGCTTTAAATCTTTTACTGCATGTTAATCAGACTTTACTTAAAATTTGGCACTTACTTTTAAATACTAGGTGGTTAGTAGTTATAAAAATGTTTTCGACAGTGATGCTATTAACTGAACCAACTTGGCATTTTGAATTAATTTAATAAAGGAGTAGCTACCCGGTATTTAATTAGTCGGGGTGTCACACTGCCTTTGCACGTCAGTGCACTCATACATACGAAGATGCCGCTGGATGTCTTTCTTCCATTGGCTGACTGTGACGATATCTGAGCTACCAGAGAACTTAGGGGGATGCGCCTTCTGAAAAGCGTCCCTAACCCTCTCCCATGCAGATGGAAGCTGTTCTGATACTGGCGCCACTGCCTGAATCTGGGGTGGAGCCTGCTGAACCACCGCTAGCGCGGCATTCACCGCCTGAGCAACAATGGCGGCTACTTCATTAGCATTCATAGTGCCTTGTGTCGGAGCTGCTGGCTGCTCTGCCTGGGCACGCCTATCCTTCGGCGCACGTCTCGGAGGCATCTGAAACGTGAAGAAGTTTATTAGTCTCCAGTCATTATCAAATCCCAAATGGCTGGAGACGTAAACGTAAAAGCAGGAATACAACAATCCATAAAATAGGGTTCTATAGCAAAAACGTTACGCTGAAAGCGAAAATAAGCCGTACAGATCCTATGGACACTAGAACCTGATGCTCTGATACCACCTGTGAGACCCCGCCTAATTAAATATCGGGCGATCACACCTTTATTAAATTAAAATCAAGGTGAACAGTTGGTTCATTCTTAGCATCACTGTCGTAAAAATAACTTTTCCAAATTTAACTCCCTATTTAATTTACCTAAGTGTCAAAACCATTTTTTAAACATTACTTTCCAATTTTATTTATTTATTTTATTAAACAATCAATCCAATAATTTAACATTTAACAACCCAATCCCAGCATTTAAAACTTAAAGTAAAACATACATGCTGAATAAATCCCAAAGTAACAGTACTAGAAATAACTGAAATACAAATGTCCCAATAAAACAGATAAATAGTGGAAAGGGTGACACATGCCCAATAAGGAGAATGATAGAAGTGGAATCAAGTAAATGAAATCGTCTAAGCAAGTGGCTTGTAACTCCCACCTAAGCTGCAGCATGTTCCTTCCAAGGGATCCTAAACAAGACGCCCCTATGGCTGGGCACCTGTAATATATACATATATATACAAGAGAGAAAGAGGAATAGAAACGGGTCAGAGCCCGATAGTGTATATGATTTAAAAATTCATTTAGCAAGTATTTAAATTGATACAGGCCAATGCAACAACATATTAGTGCGACACTCTCTTGAGAAATTCTCGCCTCTCTTCTAATGTGCACTCCTATTGCACTAACCTTCCCAATGGTTTATCTCATCATATATCACACTATCCTTCCCCAAGGATTTAACTTATCTTAGGTGACTCTCAAAATTTAAGATTTAACAACATCATGGTTTAAAAAGGATAATTTCATTTAGTACAAAACGCTCATTTTAACTTTATTGATTCATAAAGTTTTTTCAATATCATATTATACTTTTCAAAACAAGTATTTCCAATTTGAGTCATTATACATGTCTTACTTACCATAACACAGTAGGCAGTTTCCCATATTTCAGAAGTTCATATATATATTAAATACTCGTATAATATATATATATTCTAACAGCACCCCACATAAAATTTTATGGTGCGGGCATACTCTGCTATCCAATCCCCGTATCAATCGTACTAAAGGGAATACAAGTTCCGAATCACTCTCGAACTATATAAATACATACACAAACAATATTGAGGCGAAGCACAGTTTCCAAGTCCAAGAGGTCAGTACATACCCTCACGTCTCTTAGGACCGTGACTACCGATTCGATAGCCTGTACCTAGGATTTCTATCTTCTAGGGTACGAGTCAATATCCCCCATAAGGCACACGAGATAAGATCGTCCTAGCGCGGAAACCTCAGGGATAGAAAGTAGCGCGGGCATGATTTTCACAAGTATATAATATATGCATACACAATCATATAAATATACCACTTTTATTATATCAATTTAGGTTTATCCAATAACCCACACTCACAACATTTATCCTTATTTTCCCATTATTATTTATCAAGTATAATGGTTCGTTTCTAACTTTAATTCGAAGGGTTTTTCCAACTTACTACGTAACCCTCATGGACTCTATTCTTCCAAATGTACAATTCAGTAGATATCCATTTATGTTCCAATGTAACTCTCTCTTACGTGTCTCTCCCCTTTAATATATACTTACATTATCCCTTATGCAAAATATCCCAAAAATATAGATTTCGCCTTACATTAAAGGATTTTGAATTTTATTTTCAAAGATGAGAATTTCAAACGGTTTCGAAATCGGAATTAAAATAGAGTTTTAATTGAATTTTTATTATCTCTAAGAGTCCTCAAAACATAAAACTGTCTAGCAAAAAAAAATATTAAAAAATATTGAGCGGTCCGATCGAGCTGAATTTTTTTCTGTAGCTTCCTCTCGTCTTCAGCTAATTCTCTATAAAATTTCATCCAATTCCAACGGTCCGATCGTCCGAAATAATTTTTTTTAGTGTTTGTATCTGATTAGAACTCTTTTTTTTAATCAAACTCTTAATCCTTTACATGACAAAGGGTTTCCTGAATATCATATAAATCATCACTACATGAAAATTTCCCATCTCAAATTGGGTTTTTCTTCCATAAATCTCATCCTAATAACTCCTAAACTAATATGGATGATGCATCAACGAAATAAGCAAGATAAACACTTGCCTGGGATTTTCAGAAATATGGTTTGGTGTTAAATTTGGCGTGGTTGCATTCCTCGTCTCGCGATCTACGCGTTGGCGGTGGCGGCGGTGCAAACGGGTGAGTTTTGAGCCTTGGAATGCCTTGAGAGCTCTCTCCTCTCCTCTCCTCTCCAATGGCCGTTCTAGTGTTTTGAGTTATCTAACCCTAGGAGATAACCTAAACATCTGATATAACCCCTTTAATTTTCGTGGGTTTAATTACCCAAAAATACAAAATGACTAAAATGCCCTCCCGGGGTACTAATTAGGCCTAAAAACGCCCCGAGACCCAAATCAAACTCTCGGGTATACTTTTCTGACTATCTCAACCCTTTTGGACGCGTTGGCGCACTCAAAACGACCATACGAATAACTTATAAAATATTTACTTTTATTTATCAATATTTAGTCCCGACGCGACACGGGCGCGTCCCGACTCAAATTTCTAAAATTGTCATTTTATTCACTCGTGACATTTAATATGGCCATTATTATATATTACTTTGCTCATTAGTAATATTCAACAAATTTTCCCATAATTACTAACTCTCATCACGTTAATAATTATAACATAATTAATTTTCGGATTTTTTATTAAATAATTAATTCACATTAATATTAATAAATCCCCAAATTAATATAGCATAAAAATACGGGGTATTACACTCGGCAGATATTATGTTCTACCCATGTTTTGATAGTTTGAACCTGAAGCTATCCCAGTTGGAGCCATATCATCGGCCCCTCCTCGATTTTACTGGCGAGAAAGTCTTTCCACTTGGGACGATCAAGTTGGATATGTTCATCGGGGCATGGCCTGCCTGTCGAACAGAAAGAGTGCGATTTTTCGTGATGGATAAAAATGTCCAATCAACTTAAAATATCATTATAGGAAGGGTAGGTTTGAAAAAGTTTGAAGCAATACCATCTACAGTACATCAATGTTTAAAATTCCCAACGAACTTTGGAGTAGTAGTGGTGAAAGGCGACCAAAAAGTAGTTCGGGAATGCTACTATTCATCTCCCGAGGAAAATGAGCGTGAAGAATCTAGAAAGAAGACTACCACTTATCAGGTTGATGAGATAGAAGATGCAGAGATTGAGAGTTTAGACCCAAGAGATGAGTCTCAGCTCGTTAAGGGTCAGGTCATGGAGGCTACTGAAAATATCATTCTGGATGATGAGCATCCAGAACGAACAACTCAAATTGGTGCTTCGCTAGATGTGTCAATAAAACAAGAGCTGATAGCGTTTCTAAAAAGTAGAAAACAAACTTTTGCATGGAGCCACGAGGACATGCCAGGGATACACCAGTTTTCCTATGTCACGAGCTTAATGTGAATAAGGAGATCAAGCCAGTAAAACAAAGTAGAAGAGTGTTCAGCCCCGAAAAGAACCAAGCTATACAAGAAGAAGTCGAGAAGCTCCAAAAAGCCTGTTTTATTGAGGATGTCAAATATCCTGATTGGCTAGCTAATGTGGTGATGGTGAAGAAGAAAAATAATAAATGGAGGATGTGTGTAGACTTCACCGATCTCAATAAGGCATGCCCAAAGGATCATTTTCCTTTGCCCCGAATTGATCAACTGGTGGAAGCTACCTCGGGGCATGAATTGCTGAGTTTTATGGATGCTTATTCTGGTTACAATCAGATTAAGATGAAGCCTGAGGACAGAGAGAGTACCTCTTTTATTACAACAAGGGGAACTTATTGTTATAATGTTATGCCTTTTGGACTTAAAAATGCAGGTGCGGCATATCAGCGGCTGATGAACAAGGTGTTTGCAAAGCAAATCAGTCATAACATGGAGGTTAATGCTGACGAAGAGCAAGAAAGCTGATGATCATCTAGTTGATTTAGGCCAGACCTTTGATCAACTAGAAAAATATCAAATGAAGCTGAATCCCACCAAATGCATATTCAGAGTACGAGAAGGCATGTTTCTCGGATACATTGTTAATCAACGAGGGATCGAGGCGAATCCTGACAAGATCAAAGCTCTATCGGAACTGCGATCTCCGATGACGAAGAAGGAAGTGCAGAGTCTCACAGGGCGAGTTGCAGCACTTAATAGGTTTGTATCACGAGCAACTGACAGATGCCTATCGTTCTTCAAAGCACTTCGAAAGACTTTCGAGTGGAATGATGAATGCGAGAAGGCCTTTCAAGAATTGAAGAAATACCTGGGAGCACCTCCATTGTTGTCCAGGCCAGTTATGAGAGAAATACTATACTTGTATTTGGCAGTTTCAGAAAACGCAGTAAGTTCGGCGTTGATAAGAGTGGAGGATGGAGTGCAAAAACCAATCTATTACACTAGCAAAGCCTTCCGAGGAGCACAGATCAGATATCCAAGGTTGGAAAAGTTAGCACTGGCGTTGATCGAAGCAAGTAGAAGGATGAGGCCATACTTCCAAGCTCATACTATAGTTGTGTATACAGAAATGCCGTTAAGGCAAGCTCTGGACAAACCAGAGAAATCAGGAAGATTGATGTATTGGGCAGTAGAATTGGGAGAATACGATATAATCTATGAGCCTAGATCGTCGCTCAAAGGGCAGGCAGTGGCAGATTTTATCGCAGACTTCACTTATCCTGATACTTCCAAAGAGAAGAAATTGAATACCGACCAGCTTGTGGATGTTATAGGATCATCAAATTTAAACCACGACTAACTTAAGTCTGTAGACGAGCAAGAGAAGATGGTCGACGAGCAACAAGAAGTGCTAAAGGAGGATATAAGGAAGCATCAAATATTCCACCGAGGAACTTTGTCTGACCAAGAGTTTGATAATGAGATACCTGTGTGGAATTTATATGTAGATGGCTCTTTTTGCATTACAGGCAGTGGAGCAATAGTTATTTTGAATAGCCCCGATGAGATCGATGTGGAGTATGCTTTGCGTTTTCAATTTAAGGCTTCAAATAATAAGGCTGAATATGAAGCTATGATCATAGGTCTCAATCTAGCCAAAACTATGAAAGCAGAGCAGGTCGTTGCATTCAGTGACTCACAGTTGATTGTAAATCAAATGTTAGGAGTGTATGCAGCAAAAGGATAATTAATGATCCAATATCATGCAAAAGCAATGGAGATGGTATCAATCTTTAGCGCAGTACAATTGATTAGAATACCAAGATTGGAGAATGAAAGAGCAGATGCCTTAGCTCGGTTAGCCTCAGCCACGCCTACCGAGCTACGAAGAATAATCTCGATAGAAATCTTGTCTAGTCGGAGCATTGAGAAAGATCTAGAGATGAACTTCATTTCCCTTGATTTAGGACCATCATGGATGGATCCTATCAGGGCCTATATTGAGGAGGGGGTTTTACCAATTGATAAACTCGCAGCCAAGAAACTGAAGTTTAAATCTTCTCGTTATGTATTAACTAATGGCATTTTATATAGACGAGGAATTATAGCAGGTCTGCAAAGATGTGTGCATCCCTCCGAGGTGAAAGATTTGATTAAAGAAATCCATGAAGGGTCCTGTGGAACCCATGTAGCTGGTCGGACACTTTTGCAAAGAATAATGACACAGGGATATTATTGGCCAATGATGAGGGCTGATTGTATAACATATGCCAAAAAATGTGACAAATGTCAACGCTTCTCTTCTATCCGAAGAACTCCCCAAGCATTGTTAACACCCATTACTTCCCCTTAGCCATTTGCCATGTGGGGAATAGACTTGGTCGGACCACTTCCAACGACCAGGGAAGATTTAAATATCTCATGGTCGCTGTGGATTACTTTACTAAGTGGGTGGAAGTTGATCCTCTTATTGATATGACATATGACAAGGTGTATCAATTTATTTGGAAGAATATCATTTGTAGATATGGTCTTCCCCATGCATTCATTACTGATCATGGAACCCAATTTGACAATGAGGAGTTTGCTGCATATTGTCACCAGTCAAACATATTGAAAACCCACTCTACACCAGGCCATCCCCAGAGCAATGGACAAACTGAGGTGACGAACAGAACGCTACTGAATGGTTTGAAAAAACGACTGGGTGATGCAAAGGCAAATTGGATTAACGAGCTACATTCTGTGCTGTGGGCTTATCGTACTACACCGAGAGCAGCAACAGGAGAATCTCCGTACATGCTGGCATTTGGAAGCGAAGCTGTTATACCAACCGAGTTGGGCCTCCCCACACACAGGGTGCTGAATTTCAATTCTCCTATCAGTGACTTGATGAGGCGATTGGATCTAGATATGCTCGAAGAAGTTAGAGAAGAAGCAGCAATCAGGAATGCTGCATACCAACAGCGAACAGCTCTGTTTTACAACAAGAGGGTAAAAAAGTGTGATTTTAAGGAAGGAGACTATGTGCTAAAGAAAGTAATTCAAAAGCACAATAAACTGGAAGCTAACTGGCATGGACCCTACAGAGTAACAGAAGTTGTTCATCTAGGAACCTACAGGATTGAAACCTTGGAAGGAGAAGAATTTAAGAATGCATGGAATGCAGAACATCTACGCAAGTATTATCAGTAGTAGGAGTTTCTATGTAATGGAGTTCTTTTCAGTATGAATAAAGTGTTAAAGTTTTATCCAGTTTTCTTCTTTTGATGAAATTTTTTCGGAGTATTAGTGCTACACACTACGCATCAAGTTCAGAATGATATCTACTAACTACACTACGCATCAAGTTCCAGAATGATATCTACCAACTACGGTTGGTTGGTAAATAAAATCCACCAACTACGGTTGGTCGGTAAATAAAATCCACCAACTACGGTTGGTCGGTAAATAAAAATCCACCAACTACGGTTGGGTAGTACCACCAGCTACGGTTGGTCGGTAAATAAAAATCCACCAACTACGGTTGGTCGGTAAATAAAATCCATCAACCGGTTGGTCGGTAAAATAAAATCCACCAACTCCGGTTGATCGGAAAAATTAATTTTCTCCAACTCTTGTTGGTCGGGAACAAAAACTCTAATTCTAGTTGGTCGACAAATCATTCCAGGTTGGCAGGACCATGGGATGTAAGTTGTTTTAATACTTAAGATCAAAGAGTGATGAGTCACTATGGTCAAAAAGTAAAACAGAATGGATATATCAAAAATATGCACAAACAAAGACATTCTTCAAAAATACTTAGAAGAAAATAAAATAGCAAAAAGCAAACTTTTCATTCAAATCGAGAAGGATTACATATGCTGTGGAAAGTAAAAACCATTACATAAAGATCATATTCTAGTGGTTTCTTTCCCTCTGCCTTTAAAACAGGTTCTACTCTAGCTGGAGGATCATCTAAGGCGTAAGGGGAATTTATAAAGTTCAGATCTCGAAGCATCCTCACATTCATCACAGACGATCGATCAAGCAAGTGCTCCGGGCGAGATATCTCGAAATTATAATGAAGACTGTAGTCACCGAGATACTTGGAAATTAAGCATTGGGGAATTGCCCGAGCAGGAATCTAGCTCATGTCAAGTTTGAAAGGTGGCACGAGCAACTCGAGCAATCCAGGGTCATAATAATCCCATAGATAATGGCCCTGCTCCAACTTTAACACCCCCGGGGCATTCAGCCATCCTTGCTTGTAACCCTCGTTATTTGAATTTTGGATTCGATCATTGAGATGATAAAGAGCTTCATTATATCCAGCCATCCAAAACTCTCTAGGATGTTTATGAAACTGGTAAGTTAACCTCTCCAGTTGCTCGTGGAGGTTCTTCACTAAAAGTTCTTTATTCTCCAAGGCAGAGCTTTGTATGGAAAGTTGCTCGTCGAGGTTCAGAATCTTCTTGGACATTTCTGACAAAGCCTGATTCTTCACCACCAACTGGAATGCTTGATTCTCCAAGGCTGCCTGCGTTTTAGCTTCTTCAATAGTAACCCGAGCAGCCCTTGCTTATCCCCGAAAAGCTCTTGCTCGTCCGCGAGCAGAAGTAGAAGGTCCAGTCCTCTTTAAGGTTTCCAATTCATCTCTCAAATTGGCATTTTCGACCTCCAAAAAAGAGAAACCTTCATCATTGACAGGGACCAAGGCTCCAGAGGTAGATGTTGCAGATATCAGTTGAGATATCTCTCCTCGCAAAATATTATTTTCTTGCTCCAACAGTTTCGCGATTTGCCTATGCTCCTCGACCTCAACCCTTAGAATTTTCTCTTTTTTCTCGTAAATAGCGATGAACTTATCATATCCTTTATCAGCATTGAGTTGCTGATATTTTTTCTCATACCCCTGATGCAAAAGGGAGAAGATTCCTTGTATTGTTGTGGGAGTTCCCCGATGGTTCCTTGAAGGTCCTCAATCATCTCATAGTATGCCACATTATTGGCAACAACTCGGTCAAGCAGGCATTTCAAATACTGATATGCTTCAACTTCTTGTTCAGAAGAATTTGGACCAAGGATGTCAACAATTTGAGCCTCGTTTAGATTTGCATGGCCAACCTTGAAGTAGTCATTGCATTTTTTCATCAGTTCAGTATCATGAGCTGACAAAAGCTCAATCCTAGCCATAAACTAGTAAAGAGAAGAGATAGAAAGAATCAATGAGAATGCAGAAAGAGCAAGTAAAATAAAAAGTTAAGACAAACAACCCAAAGTTTGAATTTTTATTTCATCAAAAGGTAAGTATAAAGTTCAAGATTACACTGGAAAGGAATAACAAAATTAAAACCCGAGCATCTTTACACCTTCTCCTTGTGTTTTACAACTTCCTCGGGGAGCTGGGATGAGGAAGATGGTTGCTCGGAAGATAAGGGCAGTTGCTCGGCTAAGGTACTGGTGGGCTGAAGTTGCTCGACTGAAGTGCTGGCAGGTTATAGTTGCTCGTAGAAAGTTTGAACAACTGGAACAGGAGGAGCTGGATCTCCAATCATCATAGAGGATTCCTCTGAGGCAGCTTCGTCCTCTTCCTCTTCTCCAGGAGAGGGAGGAGGACCATGAACATGACGCTGGAATACGTCAGAATTCTCAACGATCTTTAACTCCTGCAGAGTTGTAACCCATCCATCCCTCAAGTATTTAAGGCTAGCAAACTCCATCTGAGAAGACATAGCAGTTAGGCCTTTGTTCCAACCTTTGTCCCAGCCAGCGCTAAAGGACGTTTTGATAGCCTTTTTCCTTTTTTCTTTCTCCGAGGAGGTCCTTTCCCTAAGGAGCTCCTCGATAGCTTTCAACCTCCTTTCCAACTCCACCTTCTGGCGATCAATTTCATAAAGTTTACCGACTTCCTCTTCAGCAGTTTTGAGCTTGTTCTCAAGCTCCTCAGCATTCTTAAGCTTCTCCTCGAGCTCTTTATTCTTCCTCTCAAACTCTTTCATTTTCTCCTCCAAACCTTTGGAGGCCTCCACAGTTCGGTCTCTCTCTTGCTCAATGGACTTGACTTGCTTCTCCCAAGCCATTTTATCTTCTTCATATTTTTGGCGAGAGTCCTTTAAGGACTGAGTTAAACTAACAAAAGCTTCCTCCACACCTCCCGAGGAGCTTAAGGCTTTAATAACCTCATCCTTCTTCAAAATACTGTTAAAACATGTCACCAGCTGAAGAAAGAAATTTTTTGAGTCAATATAGGGACATATTAGTAAAAAGTGAAAACTTAAATACTTACTGAGGCAATATGTTGAGCATCCAATGTAGTGACCCTATCACGAGGAAGAGCATCTTCAACACCTTGGATTTCTGGGATGATCCAAGACTTCGCAGAGCCCAAGCCAGAGGTCGGAGGAACAAAAGTGGGAATACCACTCTCAGCATTTAAAGCCTGAGAGATAGGTCCAGCAGGTCTCTCAGATGAACTTTTCTTTGACTTCTTTGGAGGAGCAGGAATATCTTCGACCAAAGAAGAAGTCTTGGTTAGTGAAATGAAAATTACCTCACTAGGAGGAGAAATAACTATAGCCTTGCTCGGAGCCATTGGGGGCTTCTCAGCAACTTTCTTGACACCCACTGGAGGGGGTGCATCAATGTTTCTTGTTCCTTCTTCTAGAACATCTTGCTTATTTTTCTTGGCCTCCACCTTGGCAGAGTCTGATTTGTCAAAGAAGGCAGGAGCTCTTCTTCTCTTCATTATACTACTAATGGGAATGTTTGACTCTGATGAAGAAACTTCCACACTAGTATCAGCAGCTGGTACTTGATCGATATCAACCACCACTGGATGAGTAGTAAAGGAGGAAGTATAGCTCTTGTACTGCAACAAGTAAGAGGTTGATCTGATATGTTTGTCAGCAACGGACTGGTGTAAACTCCAGATAAGTTTCAAATGCCTTAAATTGACATCATTTTCCGTAGGAGATTTTCTTTTGCTATCAACTACAAATAATCAAAAATTAAATGTCAATGACACATTTTATCAAACACAAAGGAAGCATAATTTCAAAAATAAAATAAAAATAAAAACAACCTATCCCATTGCCATAAGGAGGACATCTAGGACCTTTATATACTTCATCTCCAGTTAAGGGAGGATGTTGCCAATTTTTCATAACCACTCCATGTTCAAAATAATCCCTGTTGGCATCGGGAAGATTGACAACTAACGCCCTATTCAAAAACCTAATTTTTAAGTAAAAAGTACTATCACTAACGACCCATCTGTAATAGTACATTATCTCTGGAATCCCTAAACGGGTTCCATGAAGCTGATTTAACCTATGGACTCCATTGACTATTCTCCAGGTATTTGGAGCTATTTTTGCAGGTACAACATCAAAATATTGACATAATTTCAAACATAAAGGGTTTGGTAAGCATCACAGTAGCAATCGTAGGGCGCAAACGTTTGGTTTAGTCTTTGGCCCAATTCAGCATTAATCGGGTATTTTAAGCTAAGCGTATTGTTGTAACAAGGCCAGGAATTCTTCATAGAGTTGGTGTGCTTTTTAAGGAGAAGTGGGTATGTCTTCTGAGGGTCGCTCTAGTATAAGTAAGTTCTTTCCCACCTGGGTGGGGGAATCCGAAAAGACAATGGCCGATTCAGGTTAACAAAGGAATTCGTAAGCCCGCAGCGAAAAGAAAAGCCACATTCGGCCACTAAGAGACTTGGGAACCAATGTCCCTCAGCCAAACAGAAATAGTCAGAAGGTTCAGAGAGTTCCTCCAAAGTGACCCATGAAGGAATTGAAAATTCAGAACGAAATTTGTCAAGAGATTCAACAAGGTAAACCATGATGAACATAGTAAGTAAAAGAAAAGGAAGAAGAGCTTATAGGAGAAGATTGAGTCAGTTGACAACGAACAATGGAGGAAATGAACGCAGAAGATAGGGAAGAAATGAAAAGTTTGAAGACACGGGTTTGAAAAGTAAAAGACGATAGGATTTCTTGCCGTGTTTAAATACTTTACCTCGGGAACAGAAAAAGCAATGATTACCAAAGTAGACGTTTGCGCTACCGGCGGCTAAAAGGAGAAAAAAAGGCACAAAAACCGAAGCAGTTAGAAAAATTTAAAAAGTCTGATTCTATGAATTCAAAGAAGAAATAAATACAAGGAAAACGCTCCTAAAATTCAGGATGACAATTTAATCCCGCCATATTTCGAGAAGAATGTTCCACACCCCTCCTCAATCTCGAACTGTGAAACATTGGGGGCTTCTGTTGATACCAAATTTAGTCCGCTGACATGGACCAGTCACATGAAGACACGTGCCAATTTACATGGTAAATACGAATACTCCAGAATGAACAAATCAAAACCACCGAGCAACTAATGAGTGCCGAGCAACTCAAGGGTGACGAGCATCTCAAGCTCTCCGAGTAACTCAAGCGTGTCGAGCAGCTTAGGCGGTCCAAGCAGCTTAAGCGGTCCGAACTACATAAGTGTACAGCGTAACCAAATCAAAAGAATCCAGGATATAATTGCGCATTAAATGCTCATTAATATAGTACAGATATACATGTCTACTGGGTAACAGCGCATTATCCTTCCATTTGTACAGCCTCAAGGGCTATAAATACATTGTAACCTCCTCATTAGCAGGGGACCCGGAATTTCTTGGTAAATCCATTATCGAGAATTCTGCAAACAGTCAGCAATAACAAATACAGTGGACGTAGGCCATTCTTATAAGGCTGAACCACTTTAAAAATCTTTTGTCTTACTTATTTTTATCTGTGGTTAATAAATTAGAGACGATCTAATTTTTTACATCAACAGTCATATTCCCTTGCACTAGACTCATGAACTCAGCTGCCATTTCATCCTTCACCATTTCAGGGAAATATTTCTCATAAAATATCACCAAGAAGTCCTTCCAACCTATACAAGTATTCCTCTCCTCGTGTATTCTCTTAGTTATTCTCCACCAATGTTCGGCTTCACCTTCTAACATAAATGTTGCAAATGAAACCCTTTGTTCATCGGTACACTTAAGAACATCGAGCATCTTTTCCATCTGCATCACCCAACTTTCTGCTTCAGTGGGGTTAGGAGTACCTTTAAAAGAAGGCGGGTTAAACTTCTTGAAATGCTCAATGGTACAGCTAGTTGGTTTAAGATTCCTCAGTGCTCCATTATTCACTTGATGCTCCACAATCTTTACTAGACTCTCAATCGCCTTGTATGCACCATCCAGTCCTTCCATACTTGAACCACTTGTTCTCACAGTTGATCTTAGCTTGGTCATTTTCTACAGTCATGGACAAACATAAGACGTATTATACTAACTCAATATTGCAAATTAGAAGAACAATTGTATATAAACAATTATATGTAGACTGTAAGACATATGGGAGGGTTATCACATAAGTCGGATATTTAATCCTATATCCTATGTATGGAGACTTAAAATCGATAACGTTCGAAACTTATGTTCAATAGTCTATGGGTTCGTAACCTATGCTCTGATACCACCTCTGTCACGACCCCGTCCCAAAATTAGTAGTAGGGAACGAGTGTCTTGACATGCCACCAAGGCAACATATATTCTCACTTAAATTGTTTCCTTAAATAAATGTAGCGAAAATCAATCACATGGTTATGAATCGTAAAATACTAAATTAAAGGAATTACGTCATCAGAGCTTTCTAAAGGAAACCTCATTTATATTAAAAGTAACGACGAATTACAACTTAAGAAAAAAATTTAAAGCTTATTACAAGAGAGACAAACATGCTCTAAATGATAAAACAAACATAATAACAAAAAGAGCTCTAAAAGCTGAATCTTCAACACAATCCTTTTTCGTTCCCTCCATGAACCTACTTATTTCCTAAAAATGGTTATTTATACAACATCAGCTAAAAGCCGAGTGAAATTTAATCTCCAGACATTCCAGGGTTTTTCAGGATATTGATACCTATTCAATTTCCAACATAAGGCATATACATATATGGACAAGAATTTGCAGTAAAATATATAAAGTAAACTGGCAATATATATTTTCAGAATAATCAGTTCAGAACAGAACAGATAAAAAAATTTGAGCAATATGTCAATTATTTAATTTTATTTTGATGGCCATGTACGTTCTAATACCCAGATAAACAGACAGTGTTACCAAATGTTTCCACCCGGCAACAACACAGGCAGAAAATCATGATATCTGAAATAATGCCTTATTTAGGGCACACAAGCGATAAACCAGCTGGGAAGGTACCACCCAAATATTTCCACCCGGTAGTCAAGGCCAACATAGTAAGAGAGTTTCCATAGTCCAAATCAATAATTTCAGAATTCAAACCAGATGTATATATATTTAGATATACACATACAACAAAACGACGGAATCATCGGTATCAAATGTATTTTAGAATAAAATCATTTCACAAAATATATGTATTTTGCATAATATCATATAATCAAAATATGCAAGGAATGTCAAAGAGTACTCACCTAGAACAGAAATCCGAAGTTACAGATACAGAGTCTTGGATCGCTCGTAAATCTTAAGACAAAACTTCTTCTTAAACTTTCTCACACTTTCTCTCACTATTTATTTTTTATATTTGGAATGGATTTCATGTAAGAATTGATCCTAAGGCTTCTATTTATAGTTTCCCAAAGTTATTAGGGTTTGGACATGTGTTCCGATGACTAAGCGCTTATTTCGGTGAGTCAACGCTTGACGTGTCGCGCAATGGGACTATCTTGCAATCTTTATTCACCAAACGACGACATGTGTTTTATCTCCTTCAAAATGGATGACACATGTTTTATTCTTATTTATATGTATGACACGTGTAAGGTGTGGTGGCAAGAATACAACACGAGGTGTCAAGTTATTAAGGGTATAAGGGTCATTTTAGACATGAAGGGTATTTTAGTAACTTTACACCATACATTTTCAATATTTCTTAGAGGTCCTTGAAAATATTTTATTTAAAAAATGGAACTTTATATATTTTCATTTTAGTCCCTAAAACTTTCTTTATTTAAAAATTAAGTCCCCAAAGTTTCATAAAATTTCATTTTCTACCCCAAAACTTATCATTTAGCTTAGGATATTCCATAAGACTTTTTTTTTTTTTTGGGAAAATTATGTATATTAAAACCAAGAATAAACAACGGAACAAATTAGAGGAAGAAAACCCTCAAACCTCCAGAGGGGCATACCCCAACTGGAAAACCAAGGAAACAAATGATAAAGGACCAAACAAACCCAAAATCAATCCTACTCTAGAGAACTCTCTGGAATACCCCAGTTCATGCAAGCCATCCAATTGACGTAGCTTCTTCTCCCCTTCCCCCAAGTCATGACTCTAGCTCTCACCATTTCCTCAATCTTCTTTAAAATGGCCCAAGAATTATCCTTCGTCTTTTTATGGAATCTATTATTTCTCTCCATCCACAGGCAGTAGCAAGTAGCTGAAAAGGAAATGCATCTGATACGATTATATAACTTAGGCCCCCCATAGTTGGAGATAGCACCTTGTATCTCCCCATCCCAGTCTGTAGCCTCCCTGTATTCCTGATTCCTGAATCTCACTTCCTCCCAGACCTCCCTGGCCACTTGGCACTCGTTGAAGAGGTGAGAGCAAGTCTCCACTCCGTTAGAGCAGCTGCAGCAAAGGTTGTTATCGGCGATGCCCCAGCTGAAGAGCTTATTCTTCGTTTGCAAGGCGTCCCTACAGACCAGCCAAAGAATGAAGGCACACTTGGGGATATTGTTCTTGTTCCAGACTAGGTTATGCCAGGTGGTGGCAGGGAGGCCCGGACCCAGAGCATCATAAGCCGAACTAATAGTGAACCCACGTGGCCTCGGGACCCAAACCACCTCATCCGTGGTATCAGGCCTAATACCCGGTAACTCCGCATTCCTTATCTCAAGAAGTTCCACAGTAATCGTAGAGGGCCACCTCCAACCACTCTCAGCGATGTAATCAGCCACCAACGCCTTGTGATTGCTAGCAGCGTCATAAATAACCCTATCCCCATAGAGGGGGTGCAGGGGCCCAAGGGGGTGCCAGTTATCATGCCATAGGAAGGTCCCATTGCCATCGCCAATGATGCACTTGATGAGAGGCCTGGTTAAGTGTCTAAGTTGCATCATTTTCCTCCAACTCCAAGTAGTGTCATTAGCAATATCGATAGCCCACAAGCTCCTCCTCTTTAATTTGTAAACATTGCACCATTTGACCCACAAACCATCCTTCTTGCTGCTGAGGTTCCAAAGGAGCTTCATAATGGCAGCTTCATTCCATCTCTCAATGTTCTTGATTCCCAATCCCCCCTCTTCAAGATTACAACACAGGTCCTTCCAAGCGACCTTAGCTCCTGAGTGTTTCAAATCGGGCCCAGTCCATAAGAAGTCCTTCATAAGCTGCTCGATACAAAGGATAACTCTTTTAGGCAGGATGAACAGACTAGACCAGTACACCTGTATACCGAAGAGAACAGACTTAATGAGCTGAAGACGACCAGCGTAGCTGAGAAACCGATTGGTCCAACACTTAATCTTAGCAGTAATCCTGTCAATCAGCCTCTTGCAGTCCTCCCCCTTGAGTCTCGTAGTAATGAGGGGCACACCAAGGTACTGGAAAGGTGGCCTACTGTGAGCGAACTCTAGCATACTACCAATCTGAATAATCCCACCCTCGTCAATGCCGGAAGAGTAGAAACTGCTCTTGTTAGGGTTAGGCAGGAGCCCCGAGATGCTACAGAAATCCACAAGCGCTTTCTTAGCAACCGAACAGGAGGCAAAGTCCCCCCCACAAAGAATAATCAGGTCGTCGGCAAAACAAAGGTGGTGAAGACCAATCTCCTTACACCGCGGGTGGAAGGTAAAAGCCGGATTCGTACTCGCCTTGTCCATAATGCAGGAGAAGGTGTCCATAATCAGGAGAAAAAGATAGGGTGAGAGAGGGTCACCCTGTCTTAACCCCCTCCTTCCCTCGAAGAAACCATGCAGATAGCCATTCATACTGATGGAGAACCTGGTCGTCGTGCAGCACTCCATAACCCACCCAACAAAACTAGATGGGAAGCCCAAGTGGTCCAACAGTTTGACCAGAAAGTCCCAACTCACCGTGTCATAAACCTTTAATAGGTCAATCTTCAAGGTGCATCTGGGGGGGGGGTAAGCCCCCTGTGGTAGTTCCTCATAATCTCCTGCAGCAAAAGGAAATTATCAGAAATTGATCTCCCTTTCACAAACGCAGCCTGATTCGGACTAATGATGTTGGGGAGAAGAGGCTTGAATTGGCAAGAACCTTAGAGATACACTTATAAATGGTGTTACAACAAGAAATAGGCCGAAAATCATGCATCCCATTGGGAGTGGTAACCTTTGGAATGAGGGCCAAGGCCGTGCAATTCCACTGACGGGGCATGTAACAACACCTAAAGAAGAATTTGATGGCCCTCAATACATCACTCCCAACCACATCCCAGTTCTCTTTGAAGAAATGCGCATTGAACCCATCAGGTCCGGGAGACTTTTCCGATCCAATAGCAAACATGGCCCCTTTAATTTCTTCATCGCTGAAAGGCCCAGTCAAAGCCGCTCTATCTTCATCAGTAATTCTCTTGCAAACATTCACATTAAGAACAGGAGCAGGGTCCACACAGGTACTGCTACTACCAAGAAGGTTACTAAAATACTCAACTGCAATATTAGCCACATTCTGGGTTCCTTCCACTCTGTTACCATTCTCGTCATTAACACTTACGATCTTTCTTTTGGCCCTAGCCTGGTTAGCCTTCTTGTGGAAGAAGGCATTGTTACCGTCACCCAGCTGAAGCCATCTAACCCTGGACTGCTGCTTATAGAAAGACTCCTCCACATTACGAAGCTCCAAGTAAATGGATAGCTTGATCTTCTCATCCCTCTGCATGCTGGTGTTACCCCCCGTCAGAATCCAGCCTAGACTGAACATCGTCCAGCTGATCTTTGGCTTCTTTGACTCTCGAAGAAAGATGATTGAAGAAATTTTTGTTGAACCCTTTAAGTTTAACCTTAATACTTCTCATCTTCATGCTCAATCTAGCCATGGGGTTTCCCTTCACTCTTTCGTTCCACGCATCATTAAGTATCTCCTTAAAATCGGCATGGGACGTCCAAAAGTTGAAAATTTTGAAAGGTTTAGGACCTCTAGGCTCATCATGGGAAAGAACCACAATGATTGGACAATGATCCGAAACACCGTGAGGTAACACAGTTGCTTGGGAATCAGGAAACCCCGCGTTCCAAGCATCATTTTGGAGAACTCTGTCCAGCCTAGATTGGATATTATCCTCCCCCTCCTGCTTCTTATTCCACGTGAACCATAACCCCTGCGTAGTCATATCATCCACACGGATATCGTAGATACATTGGTTAAAAGCATCCGTTGCATCCTCATCAATGCCATGCAACCCCTTCTTCTCGTCATGGGATTTAACAACATTAAAGTCCCCCATTAGCACCCAAGGTTGGTCGTTGACGACTACACTGTTGGATCTCAAAAACTCCCAAAGCGAGAGTCTACTACTCGGAAGGTTCTCTCCATAAATAAAGGTAGCCCAAAAGCAAGCATTCCTCCCCCCAACCTCCACCTTACACAGCATGGCTTGAGGGTGAGATTGAACCAACGTCACCGTGACACTACCCGGATTCCACCCCACCAGGACCCTAGCAACACCTCCTCCACTAGGACAATTGTCTAAGTACTCCCACTTAAAGAAGTAGTTACTCGTAACCATATTCAAATTATTAAACCTAACTTTGGACTCAAGTAAACACACCAAGTCAAGCTGATGGTCTCTAATAATCTTATTCACTTCCCGCTGTTTGTGAGGGGAATTAAGCCCTCTAATATTCCAAGACCCTATCTTGACCATTTGGTTTTATTCCCCTTCCCTTTCTTCCAGCTTCTCGTCCCAGTATGCCCCATACAAATCATCTCTCCTTTCTGTTTATTGACAAGCTCGTCAACAGCCAAAACTCTTCTGGCAAGGGCGTTTGGCTCAGGAGTAGTCTCGCTCTCCAATTCTTCATCCAACGCCAAAAACGCATTAACAAGCGGTAGGTCCACATGAGGCATCTGAGTACACGGTTTTACAGCCTGGACACATTCCTTACGTTGGTCAATGGGAACAGGGGTAATCTCACCGTCTTCCACTGGGATCATAGCATCCTCCACGTAACCAACCCAGACGTTAATAGGATCCATAGAGTCCGGTGTAGCTTTGAGGGCTCCACTGGACCCCTCCTCTCCCTCAATAACTCTAGCTCCAGACGTCGCCCCTGTCTTAAAAGCCCCTTGAGGTTTGGATGTGCCCTTCCTGCTGACCGTCTTCCACTCGGCGTTCACCTGTGACGGCGCTTTCGCAGCATCATTAGGGGCAGTCTGAGAACTCATAGTAACCTTAGATTTGGAGCATTTATTAAGCGTGTGCCCAAACTCAAGGCAGTGCGGGCATGAAGGTGGCTTAGCTTGGTATTCAATACGCACAGGAGCATAAGTTCCATCTTCCATGACTACGTTGATGCTGTCAGCGTAGGATTCCTTAGCTTCCACCTCAACACATATACGCGCAAACGAGATTCTATTCATTTCTTCTGTGACGGCGTCAGCGTACAACGGTAGGCCCACCGAACTTGCGACGTAGCTAAGACCCTCCTCAGTCCAAAGCTGGACTGGGATATCATGTAGCTTAACCCAAATGGGTATTTTCTTTGCGCTTTCTTTGCAGAAGACGAAGTTGGGTTGCCACTTCTTCAGCATGATGGTCATGCCGGCAAAATGCCATGGCCCATTATCAAGAACCTCATCCCTACGGCAAGGGTCCTCAAAAATGAAGAAGAAAAAGCCATTATCGTGAGCCAAAACCTTAGTCAGTCCAAACTTGCTCCACATCCTCGTAGCAATATTTTTGACAAAAGTAAATGGGAGTTTTTTCCCAAGAAAATAACCCACCATGCTGTTCATCCATCTCCCATGGCCCTCTCTTGTCACTTCAGCCGGCGGCATGACAGTGACAACGTTGTCAACCACAGAGGGTTGGTGAAAAGTGAGTCTGAGTTTCGTATTCCTCTTCTCAGCAGCAACAAAGCTCCAGGTCTTGTCATTGGGACTCCCGCTTTTGTTAGCCAGCTTCGTAGTACCATTCCAACTATCAACTGACACCTTTAACTTGTCATCCATAACCTCGTTATTCTGGGAACCTTTCTGGTCGTCACCGTCATTAGCACCCCTATCCGGGTTGACCTCAGATGATGTCACCTGACCGGCCAGTGAGCGTTCTCCGTCACCGCCCCTACCAGAGGCTTTGGAAAAGAGATCAACATCTTCGGGTGAGAAGCCTTTACTTCTTAAGAACTCCCAGACGTCATTATCATGACCCTTCTCATGGCCATTCTTACGTACATCATCCTTACCAACGCAAGGGGCATCAATGGTTGGGGTGGCAACTACGGGTGACTCATGCCTGTCCAGACTAGGCAACGGCGGGGGTTCAGCCATGGCGGCAGTAGCGGGGAAGGACATAGGGTTTAGAGGAAGGAGGGGAGGGTTTCCATAAGACTTTGATTTAATCAATTTTAATGAAAAAGGAGGTTATTTCAAAGTGTTTAAGTCGAACTAACTAGCCTCCCCTTCCAACCAATCAAAATATAACACATGGTGTGGAAATAAGACAAAATACGACTTAAAGGATGGACATATTTGCCCTTATTTCGTAATTTCGGTATAACTTCTTACTCGAACCTCCATTTAACACACCGTTTGTTGTGTTACAAACCTAATTCACATATCTACAACTTTATTATTTTTACCTCAAGTCAAAATAAGTTTATAATATGAATATTCCTACCAAAACTTTACAATTTTATGTTTCTAACTAATTTGATATTTCATGATTTATAAAGGGAGGATTAGGCTAAAATAATAAATTAACATTATTCGTATCACATATGAAATAATACAACATTTAAAACTATATATGAACATATAAAAGTGGGGTCATTACATTGCTACTCCTTTATGAAATTAATACATAATATCAAATTGGTTCAATCTTAGCATCACTGTCGAAAACAGTTAATTTATTACTAGCCACCTAGTATTTAAAAAGAGAGATGCCAAATTTTATTAATTAAATTAACAATAACCAAGTAATTAAATCAACAAACATCAATCGCATAAACAATCTCATGTGAATAACCAATGAAATGAAATAAACTGAGTCTGGAGTAAACACTCCAATGATAATTATCCAGAGTAAATAAAATCCCAATACAAGAGTCTGAATAAACCAACATCTGAAATAATGAAAGTCTGTATCTACAATCTCTAGATAAGAATGGACACCATGCTCTAATTGATATGAATGACCCTGAAGGAACCAAGGATAAGTGTGGAGGCGTCTAATACCAAGATTCGGTAGCTTCCACAGAAGCTATAGCACGTCATCGGAATGGAACTCCTATGCTTGGCGTCCCTATGGCTGGGCACCTAAAAATGTTTTTACAAAACAAAATAGATTTGGAAGAAAACGGGTCAGAGCCTGAGGTGAAAATAGTTTTAAAATATAGCAAGTGTTTAAATTACAATTAAACAACACATATTATAAACATGTTAGTTACGTACTCTCACATGAGTTTCTCACCTCTCAACTAATGTGCACTCCTAACATATACCCTTAACCCATCCTAGTTACGCCGCTAACTAACTAGTCTGTATCACTCCTACTTTAGCATTCTAACATAGGGTATCTACTCGGTACACCCAAACAAGTTATATTACTAACCCATATTCACATTCATTAGATTACTCATCTCAAGTGTTAATTAAATTCTCACATTCTTAGCCCATTCAAATATCTAGTTATTCACATCTACTAAGCAACAGTGAAACAGTCACAAGTACATATATAAATCACTCTCAGTACATATATACATATAAGGAACCCCTAGACTAAGCTGCGGTGCATGCATACTCTGCTATCAAATCGATGTACATTACGTACGTAAGGATCACGTGTTTCGAATCACTCAGGAACCATCTCAATACAAATCACACATATTGGAGGTGAACATAGTTCACATACTCATGGGTCACGCACATACCTACGTTGCCATGGTCAGCTGACTTATGAACTCACAAATAAGTCATTCACATTCCTATGTCCTTAAGGTACCAATCTAAATCCCCCCGAAGGCACACAAAGATAAGATGTCCCTTTTCTCAAAAACCAACCTCCCGTGATAGCAAGTATGGAAGGTATGTCATACACATAAGAAATGCATACACTAGGCATTCACACAACCTAAGTAATCATATCTCAATATAGGTATTCACACATTCCATTTAGTAAGTTTCGTACGTAGAAAGTTTATCCAGAACATCATACGTAATATATATTTAGCTTGATAAATCTCTTGTTGTATCAATTTGAGTACTTAAACCTATCCGAAAAGGTTACTAAGTCTCCTATTAGTTTCTAATGTAATCTCAGTAACTTAAAGTCCCTCTATCACTGTTCTTATCCTTACATCATCATTCATTCCCATTATAGTTTCAATTCGGATGATTTCTAACCGTACCTCACTCGATAGACTCTCGTAAGCAATAGCATTCAATTCCATAAGGTAAACCATTTTTTCAGGCATCAACTAAGACCCTACTGACCTTAACTAAGTCCCACAATATTAAATTAATCACCCTAAGAATCATTATCGGCCTTGGGATTTTCATTAAACCTTAAGGGAAAATAATTACCAAAAATCAGAAGAGGTCGATCGATTGAAGAAAATAATCAATCAATCGACATTCTTGGGTCGATCGATCGATCAAGCAGGTATTTGCCCAGAATTCTCTTAAACAGTTACGGGTTCTTCCAATTTTACACACCAAATCCTCCATTACAATGTCCCAAACTCCCAAGAAAGTTCACTAATCATCCTATGAACATATTAGCATAATCTTTAACGTATTGGAATCATTAAATCATCATGGATCATTAGTTTCTTGGATCAAAACACCCAATTTTCATAAAAACCCTATTTCTTCTATTTCCTTCAAGATCTTCATATAACTCAACATAAATTCATAATTCCATACGCATGGATCGTGGTTTCATAACTAGTATATGCCCAGAAGTTTATCTACATGAATCCTACCCATATTCAATGTTTAATTCTCGAGTTTCACAATTAATTCACTTATTTACGATAAATCATCAAATCAAAACTATCATGTAAAATATATTCTTTGAATCTTTGCAAGATAAATCACTTTCCTCTGATTAGAAGTTCTGATCCGTTGATGGCGGTATTGGTTGGTTCTCCCTCTCTTTTTAGTCACAAATCCGGTGGTGGTGTGTGGTGGTTATGGCCATGGAAATCCTTGGAACTTCTCCTCTCTATTCACGTTTCCCACTCTTTGGTTTTGACAGATAATGGCCCTAGTGGACCTAAGGTTTGCTGATAAACATCACCTAATTTTCGTCGATCACTATTCATTAAAAATTAAAATGACTAAAATACCCTCCTAGGTTGCCGGTTAGGCCTAAAAATGCCCTGGGACCCAAAATAAACACCTGACTAGTGTTTTCTGACTATTTCGACCCTTCCGGACACGTTGGCGCACTCAAAATGATCATACAGATGACATAAAAATAAAATGTATTTTTTTGGTTACATAAGGAAAATAAAACAACAACAGAAAGAGAACTAAATCATGTGGTTGACAAGCTCAGCACGATCCAATAACATTAGGATCCGCTCTGGGGTCTACTCATACTCCACATAGAGCTCCTGAGAATCTTTCACAATTTTGACCATGCAATCCGCTTGGGTGTTCATCTCTCTCGGAATGTGGATGACCTTAGCTTTGAGGCAGCTGATGAGCTCACAACAGTCTTCAATGATATTAGCTAGGGGTGATTCCCCTTGTCCTCCGACTCCAAGAGTTGGACAGCTTCGAGGCAATCGATTTTGAGACAGACTCTCTTCCACTTCTCCCTGGTGGCAATGTTAAGTCCATGAAAAACACCTTCCAACTCTGCTCTTAGGGGGCTTGCAGTACCCTGAATACGGCCAGTGAAACCAATAACCCATCTTCCATCTTCATCCCTCACGACACCGCCAAAAGCTCCCATACCGCTATTAGTGCCAAAGCTCCCGTCCGTTTGAATGGTGTAGGTACCTGGAGAACAATTACTAGCATTAGTGGGTATACTAGACATTTCCCCTTTGTGATAATTAGTCTTATTATGAGCTTCAAATATATCGCAATTAAGTTAAAAAATAAGCTTGATAACCATATAAGGGGCAGTGCTAACATTATAAAAAACAAGCTTATTACGGGTTTTCCAAATACACCAAAGGAAAGAGATGAAAGTTACATACCAGTTGTTGTCAGCATTATTCCACACATTTGCGATTACCCAAGAGTTAAAATCAGTGAACATACCTTGGTTGTGGGTGAGGGGAGAGTTGAATTGGGTCCTGACACGACTAACATGTGCGTCCCAACTTAATTACCAAAATTATCGTATTTTCAACTCACGACAATTTTAATAAATTCAATAATCACATATTACCATAATCACTCAGTAATATTCAACATTATCGTCATATTTAAATACTAACTCTCGTCTCGCTAGTTATTTAAATCCGAATTAATTTCCAATTAATTATCCTAAATTAATTTAATTAATCCCACAATTAAAAGCAATTTATTTAATTAATCTCATAATTAAAAGCCATAATCTCATAATCAAAATCCATAAAATTACGGGGTATTACACATATATGATAAAGTCATGGTTTAATAGTTTAATGAGCGACCCAGCCCATAAACGTAGTCTCACAATAAATTAGAATTATCTCATTTCGTATCATTAATTAATCATTCTCATTAACAAATCAATAATAAGTAATTGACATGAGCCCCTTCCTTTCGGCCATCTCAATTACATGCGGTACGCCAAATTTAAATAACCACATGTATTAGAATTAATCTCAATCTTTCATTAATTCATTATGGTCATTAATTAATTAACACGTAACCGACATGCGCCCCTTCCTCTCGGCCATCTCACAAACATGCGGTACACTAAATTTAAATAATCACATTTCGTGCCCTAATGCCATCTGTTATTCGCATGTCCAGGAAAACACATAACACAATAATTTATAAACATCACGTCTCATGCCCTGACGTCTCGTATGGCCAGGATTCACATATCATATAAATCATAAACATCACCTTTTACGCCCTGATGCCACCTGGTATTCTATTGGCCGGGAATTTACATATCATAATATCAGGGTGTCCTTCCACGATACCCACCCATTCATTTCCATTTAACAAGATTAATTAATATTGACATTTTAACACATAAATATTCACTCAGAGAAAACTACCCAAAGCTCAATTATCCCAATTACCCCAACTCAGTTGTGCCATTTAGAATTCCTTATACATATTTTAAATGATTTTTATAAAGAGCTAAGGGGACAAACATCATGCAAGTGATTCCTCATGATGAAAAGCATAACGTTGAAAGTTTATAATTTTATTAATGATTTAAGTCGTCACTATAACCCGTATATAAACACCATGCAGGGGATATCTCAGCAAAGTGAAATCCAAACAAGTAACCCCCCACCCCTCCGATACAATTCTATTTAGATAGGGTGGTTGTTAAAATAATTTATTTAAGGTTTATTATGCGAGAGTAGGACAAGAATTTAAATTTCTACTCGTGAAGCCTTCGAATTAATCCAACACCACTATTCAACAACTAAACCAATCATAATAATTTCCCGTACTCCTTCTAACACCTACATAACAAAACATACATCAACAATAACATGGTCTCAAAAATGGGCTCATATTGTTTTCTTACATAAAAGGGACATGTAATTATTTTATGCGGATATGTTACATCATAAGGGGTCCATTAATGTGTATCAATCGTCCCAAGTCATTTACAACAATTTATATTGGTAATTATAGCATGAATAAGAGCCTCGTAACAAATCTCATCAAATTGGGAACATACATATCAAGAGTATTACTCTTACAGCATAAGGTACAATCCTACTGTGAAAATGAACTTTCAGAAAATTTTAATTCTAAATTAATTTTGCATCGTCTATTCTCATATCTCAGATTATCAATTTCTACAAATGGGGTCTAAACCAAAAATTATCATTTTCATGCGTTGGGGTCACTAATTGAATTTTACAAACTAATAGACTCAACATGTATTTTTAAGTATATAAAAACAATTTAAATCCACCTAACATAACATAATTTAGGGTTGCACAATTTCCTAGGGGTCACTAATAAATTTTAGCACTTAAAATTTTGTTTAGGTGAATTTTGCAAATACACACATAAAAGGAGAGGAGTAGAAAGTTACTTCCTCGCAAACTCGTCCCAAAAATTTGTTTCCGAGTTGGTGTAGATACCTCTAAAAAATCCCCTAAAAAACAAATGTCTTGAGGTCCTCCAAAAATACATAAATAAAAAGATTGGGGTTTAAATTTGTAATATGGAAAAAATGCTTTTGGGCGACGGTTGAATCTGGGTCGTGGGTTATAGGTATTCAAGATAATGGGCTACTTTTTTGGTGATTGGAGGAGTTTATATTTACTTAATGGGATTTTTACCAATTAGTCCCGTTTACTATGTATGTAGTTCAATAGGTTCTAACATCTTTTTTTTACTCCATCAGGTCCCATGAAATAAGATTTTTGTTCCAATAGATCCTATTTGTAAGCATACAGTGAATATTCACTGTTTGTACAAATAGGACCTTTTGAGAAAAAAAATTGTGATAGGACTTATGAAAAAATATCCCCATCAAACAGGACTTAATATGAAGATCCCTTACTTAACTCCCGATGGTTATTAATAAAAGAATAGGAAAGTAAATCTCGGATAATAAAAAATAGTTAGCAGCTCACTTATTGGGAATGTAAAGGCTTAATGATTGCCAATGATTTACTTCTCTTAAAGTTGGCACCGCCCATAATGACGAGTTGAACGCTCCAACTAAATCTCTCACAGCCTCTCATAATAAGATAACATCATCGACCCTTTTTTTTCTTTGATTTTAGTGCCCTAACTCAAACAAATAGATGCTACTCTTTTACAATGTCAGCTCAGCTCCATTTTCAAAACAAAGGCAATAATGGAATCCCACTGCTAAAGGTTATGACAAAGGAAAACATTTTTTTGGCTAATCACAGCAGGTAATTCACCGAATTTAACTCCCTAAATTTCGGTGCCTTCCTTTTACCAAATAACCTTCTAGTGCCCCTCTTAAGCCTACTAACCTACTTTTGCAGCCCAAAACCTTGGACCCATTTACCGTTTTTGAAGCCCATAGTCACAACCCATTATCCCCGCAATTTAATACCTAATCCACTTTAAAACAACACACTAGTTCATAATTTATCCAAATAACAATTTGTATTTGCATTAATGAAATAAAAATCCATTTGAAAATATATAAGTCCTTTAAACTCTTTGTACCAATTAAGCCCATTAGTGCATATAATAACTAGAATTAACATTAAGGGTCCGTTTGATAGCACAAAAATTCCAAGGCAAATTTCCAAAAGTTCGAAAATTTTGGTATTTTCCAGCTTTTAGGCTGTTTGATAGCGTTAATTTGCCCTGAAATTTGTTTTCTATGTACAACACCCCTTAAGCACAATTTGCCACCCTAGGGTGGAATTCAATTCTTTGGGAGGGCAGGTTTTTGTTTGCCACCTTTGGGTGGCAAATCACTTAAAACAATTTTTTTTATAACTCTATATATTTCATAAATATATAAATATATATTGTTAATAAATATATAAATATATATATTTCGTATATTTTAATATATATTCGTATATTTTATATATTTTAGCACATATATGTATATTGCGTATATTTCGTATATTTATATATATTTCATATATTTATATATTTCGTACATTTATATAATTTATATAATTCATATATTTTAATATATATTTATATTTCGTATATTTCATATATTTCATATATTCCTTATATTTATATATTTTGTATATTTAATACATTACTTATATTTAACATATATTATTTACAAAATATATACATATATATAATATATATTCCATATATATGTATATTATGTACATATGTATATATAATATATACATATTGTAAGGACATAAATTTTCAATTGAGTCCCTATGGTATTTTGACTTAATTCCGTGAACAAAACTGTGTTTGTAATATGTCATAGGAAGAATTTTATTTTGTCACGATCCCACTTGGTCTATGACGTATTGAAGAAATTGAAGACGTAGCTGCAAAGCTTCAAAATAATCATGCCGATGTTTATTTGGTGCAAGTTTACTCGTCTTCAAAGTTAATTTCATTCCGAGATCACACAGGTATGAATGCGTATAATTTATCGTGCTCGGAATTATTTTATAAAAAATAAGGATGTAATTTTTATAAAGAAAAATGATTTTAAATGTTTTAAAAGTGTTTTAATGGTTTAAACTTCGTTTTATGATGATAAGCTCGAAATAGAGTTTGACTAATTTGAATCTCTTTATTAAGAGACGTTTTTATCAGAAAGTCAGACTTCGCGAGGTCGCTCGAACGACATTGGATCTCGTTCGAACGAGATACAATGTCGCTCGAACGACATGCTTAAGTCGTTTGAATGACACGTTTTTTGAGGCGGTATTTAAATCCTATTTAAATAGTGTTTGCATTATAATTTCGTAAGTGTGCTTTCTGGAAAAAAGTTTTACGAACTAGAACCTTGTTTGCACATCTTTTCTAAGGTTTACAAAGCATAAACACATCCTTAGAGTCTGCAAAGATCCAAGATATCATTCTTATATGTTTATGTGATCTTGCTGCACCAAAGTTGTGTGTTCTACACATTGAACACAAAGGGTTTTGCGGTGAAGAAGCGACGAACATCGTGTTCGACATCATAGACGTATCAAAGCCATATCGGAGGACACCGAGACATACGTGGACGCGTGTGTTGTGGACAGAGATCGTAGAAGACGGAATTTCTGCGTGGGCACTATTGAAGAACGATTGAAGATCAGAAGGAGCGTCAAGACCCGTGGGGATCGAGTCTTAGTGTAAGGCTAATCTGTCTTTGTAAAACCATTATTCATAGTGATTGTCTGGCTTGGGCCGTCCGAGGTTGTTTTCCCGCTTTGGGTTTTTTCCTCGTACATCCGGCGTTGTGAGTATTCTTCACTTTACTTTACTTGCTTTAATCACTAGATGCATGTTTAGGATTAATCAAGATAAAATTGGTTTAAAGTGAGAATTGGGATTTCACAACTTGGTTTGGTGCATAATTAAAAATTGGATCTTTTTCCGAAGAAAAATTGATTCTGTTTGAAAACACACACATCGGGCCACCCCACAAATTGGTATCAGATCTAGAAAATATTTTCATTTGTTTTGTGATCCCGTGTGTTTTCAAAGATGAATTCTGGATATAATGAATTTTCTCGAACTCCTATTTTTTATGGCACTAATTACACTTATTGGAAGATGAGAATGAGATGTGCTTTAAAATCTATTGATGAGCGAGTTTGGCTTGCAGTTGAAAAAGGTTGGACACCCCCTGTCACTATTGTAGGTGAGGTCACGAGTTTAAAGCCTGTTGAGTCTTGGACCGAAACTGAACAAAGACTTGCACAATATAATTCTAAGGGTCTGCACGTTATTGTTTCACATGTCACATACGAAGAATATAACAGAATTATGACTTGTGAAACATCAAAAGAGGCTTGGGATATTTTGGCACTCACTCACGAGGGCTAGTGCACGGTTAGGGCGTCAAAATTTCAAAATATCACTACACAGTTTGAGACCATTAGGATGTTAGAAAGTGAGACCTTTGATGAGTTTTATGCTAGGTTGTCCACTATTGTCAACTCGTCATTTAACCTAGGTGAGAAAATTCCCGACAACCGTGTCATAAAGAAAATCCTTAGGTCGTTGCCTAGTAGGTTTGATGCGAAAGTGACCATTTTAAACTCCTTGGGTAGGTTAGAGTCAACAAAACTAGAAGAAATTGTAGGTGACTTACAAACCTATGAAATCGACATGATTACCTCCAAGCAAGTGCCTAAGAAAGAAAAGGGTATTGCTTTGAAAATTAGGAAGGAGGAAATTAAAGTTTCGGATTCCGATTCCGATTCCGACTTTGAGGATGTTGCTTTGTTGGCAAAGAAATTTAAAAAATTTATTAAGTTTCAAAAGCAATCGAAAGATGTCGAGAAATTTGAAAAATTCAAAAACAGCAAAGTAGATCCCACCTCTAAGGATAAGTTGGAAAAACCTAAGAGAGATGAGTCGGATAAGTGTTTCGGGTGTGAGGGGTACGGTCACAAGGTTAAGGAGTGTCCCACTAGACTTAAGAAAGAGGGCAAGCAACCCATTGTCTATAGTGCCACCTTAAGTGATAGTGAACCGGAAGAGGGAGAGAGTTCCCCCATTGAACGTAACTTTACTGCGTTTATGGCATGTCATGTGAGCGACGACGACAATACTCATGTGAATGACACTTTCGAGGAGGTTTTGAGTGTATCCCATGTTAGTGAGGGTGAAGAGAGTGACGAGGAGGAGATTGATGTGAAAGAATTGCAAAATGCGTTTAATGAGTTGTATGCCGAAACGGTGAAGGTGAAAAAAGCTAACTCAAAATTGCGATCTAAGTTGAATGAGCGTGCCATAGAAAATAATGATATTTTGATTGAGGATCTTAGGGCACGAGAGAAGAAGTTTAGGGAGAAACTAGAGTTTGTGGATAAAGAGAGAGATAATCTCCGTGGTTTGATGGAGTCCTTGAAAAAGGAGATTTTAGAGTTTGAGGAGACTAGGCGTTTACTCGAGTCTAGGATTATTGAGTTGGAGGAAAGGTTGAAAGACTCGTCTAGAGTCAAGTTTGATTTGGAGGCTAGGTCGGAGAAGTTAGATAAGATCTTAGGCACCGTCCAAATTAAGGGAGATAGGGGAGGTATAGGTTTTAGTGAGAGAGTTGTTCCCATTACCCCCGCACGTGTGAGAAACACTAGGATGGTTAGAAAAGGTCCCCATAAAGGTAATCATTCCCACCACCGCTACACTTGCACATTTTGTGGTAGAAAAGGTCACCTTAGGCGTTATTGTTACGACCTTAGACAAGCTCCTAGGAAGTTTAGGAATAAAGTTGCCCCGGTTCCCCACACCCCCATGCGTCGTTTTACACCTACTTGGGTTAGGAAATCGGATTTAGTGGCTATAGGAATTAAACTTCATGATTCTCGTTTGGGTGCACTTGATTCTTCCCATGCTAAATCTAAAGGATGATAGTGTTGCCATGTTTGTCATATGCTAGTTTGCTTCATGATATATTCATTGCTAGTATTATGACATGTGTATCATTTTGTATTATAGTTTTCATTTGTTTGAGTCTTATTTGAAAAATACAAAAAGATTTTGTTTTTTGAGAAAACTTTTGAAAATCCAAAAAGATTTTGCTTTTCTTTGAGTCAAAATATGTTTAAAAAACCAAAAAGATTTTCAGTTTTTGTTTTTGAGTTTACATGTTTGATGTGGCATATTGGTGTGCTTGGACCCCCCCCCCCCCCCCCCCCCCCATCGTTTCATTATCCATGTGGCTAGGGCATTTGGTCATTATTATTGATGCTTAGAATGATCTTATTGTTTATATGGGGTGGTTTCGAAGTTGATATGCATTTTGATTCGACTTTGTATATATGACAACATTGCACACATGCACGAGTTTATATGGATGTTTGACTTCTCTTGCATATTTGAATTTGGTGAGGCGTTCTTATCTCAATCTTGTCATCTATGCATAAGTAAACTTAAGGAGAAGTGTGCATGTAATAACCGTTTACCGTGAGGATTTGAATTAAAAAAATGATGAGTCATTCACGGGAAAGGGCTGCGAGAGTTCAATTTAACTCGTCGTGAAAGCCACCGTTTAAAAAGAGCCCAAAAAGAAAAAGCAAGATGCTAAGAAAAGGGCCAATAATATTTTCTCTAAGTTGAGAATGCTAGAAACCTCAAAAGAACTTGAAAAAGTATGTTTATATGAGGGTGTTTGGTTGGAGAAAATTTAAACGGGTTTGCACATCTAATCCTAATGTTGAAACAGTGCAATTTGAAGCTATTGTTTGTAGAATCGTCAAAATTCTGGATTTGTGTGCATGTAGTATGTTTAGTTCATTAAGCTCACACTTTTATTGTCATTTGGCTATGATAAAGTTTGATGATTTATCGCTATCAATTAGAGCTTCTTGATCGTTTCGATGTGTTGGAATTGTGACTCATTTGTTGTAGTTTCACGCCCATTCATTCCATGTCCATGCCTGAGCACACCGGTACTATGTTTGCATGTAACTCGCATTTTTAGTTTTAATGAGTTTTTGCGTTTTGTGCAAAAAGCCTACTGTTTTAGCACTGTTTTGCTTCTGTCAGTCCCTTCCTGGAATTTTTTTGTGGAAATTTTTTCACTGGGCAATACTTTATAATATTTCTGGGAAACTGGAAAATTTTGGCAGGTCGCGCGAAGTCGTTCTAACGACATTGCATCTCGCGCGAATGACTTTGTACTTCGTTCGAGCGACTTCCTCATCTCGTTTGAGCGAACTCCCTGGCTCGTTCGAATGACAGGGTGATAAATTGCTTCTGATTGGTTTGCAGTCCTCTGGCTTAATTTGATATATTTCTGGTACTATTGGAAGCATTTTTTGGATTAATTGGTTTATATGCAGATTCTTTTATGTTCCAAATTGGTATTTTGCATATATATGTCCATTTATCACACTTGATTTGATTGGTATACTCTTTGTGTGATTCCTTGGTTTACTAGCTACTGACTTATCATTGTTTGATCATATTTAGCTGGTGGTTTCATGATTATCTAGCGGTTTTCATTTTTTTCAATTAGTATCAACTTGATTCTATTTGGTATCATATTCTCATGCTAGATATTGGTTTATCTTTTCACCGGATTGTCTATTCTAGACAAAAAGGGGGAGAGATTTGGTATGTGATGTAGGGGGAGATTTGTTGAGCGCTTAATTTGTTTCAAATTATCAAATAATTGCTCACATGTTTCAAATGATTTGTTCTTATTAGAAACATAAATTGGTATCATTTGTTCCTCCATACTTCACTGGGTATCTGTTTGTCTGTTTCATGTGTGTAGGTATGCTTCAGCGATTTGAGATTTCAAGTCTACATCACATTCAGACAATTCATGCATGTCGGTGCTACATATATTAGTCCGTGTCCTGTATTTTTGATTTTGGGTTTATGGGATGGGATTTAGGAGTCATACAGCTTGACGGTCCGGTTAGGCATTTCACTGGTTTAGTTTTGTCCCGGAATAGTCAAAGGGGGAGATTTGTAAGGACATAAATTTCCAATTGAGTCCCTGTAGTGTTTTGACTTAATTCCGTGAACAAAACTGTGTTTGTAATATGTCATAGGGAGAATTTTATTTTGTCACGATCCCACTTGGTCTATGACGTATTGAAGAAATTGAAGACGTAGCGGCAAAGCTTCAAAGAAATAATCATGCCGATGTTTATTTGGTGCAAGTTTACTCGTCTTCAAAGTTAATTTCATTCCGAGATCACTCAGGTATGAATGCGTATAATTTATGGTGCTCGGAATTATTTTATAAAAAATAAGGATGTAATTTTTATATAGAAAAATGATTTTAAATGTTTTAAAAGTGTTTTAATGGTTTAAACTTCGTTTTATGATGATAAGCTCGAAATAGAGTTTGACTAATTTGAATCTCTTTGTTAAGAGAGGTTTTTATTAGAAAGTCAAAGAAAGTCAAACTTCGCGAGGTCGCTCGAACGACATTGGATCTCGTTCGAACGAGATACAATGTCGCTCGAACGACATGCTTAAGTCGTTCGAACGACACGTTTTTTGAGGCGGTGTTTAAATTCTATTTAAACAGTGTTTGCATCATAATTTCGTAAGTGTGCTTTCTAGAAAAAAGTTTTACGAACCAGAACCTTGTTTGCACATGTTTTCTAAGGTTTACAAAGCATAAACACATCCTTAGAGTTTGCAAAGATCTGAGATATCATTCTTATATGTTTACGTGATCTTGCTGCACCAAAGTTGTGTGTTCTACACATTGAACACAAAGGGTTTTGCGGTGAAGAAGCGACGAACATCGTGTTCGACATCGTAGACGTATCAAAGCCATACCGGAGGACACCGAGACATACGTGGATGCGTGTGTTGTGGACAGAGATCGTAGAAGACAGAATTTCTGCGTGGACACTATTGAAGAACGGTTGAAGATCAGAAGGAGCGTCAAGATCCGTGGGGATCGAGTCTTGGTGTAAGGCTAATCTGTCATTGTAAAACCATTATTCATAGTGGTTGTCTGGCTTGGGCCGCCCGAGATTGTTTTCCCGCTTTGGGCTTTTTCCTCGTACATCTGGCGTTGTGAGTATTCTTCACTTTACTTTACTTGCTTTAATCACTAGATGCATGTTTAGGATTAATCAAGATAAAATTGGTTTAAAGTGAGAATTGGGATTTCACAACTTGGTTTGGTGCATAATTAAAAATTGGATCTTTTTTCGAAGAAAAATTGATTCTGTTTGAAAACACACACATCGGGCCACCCCACACATATATATGTATATATACGTATATTATATTCTGTTATAATATACATTATTCTGTATATATATATAATATATATTATTCTGTATATTCTGTATATATGTATATGTATATTATATACATATGTATATATAATATATACATATATATGTATATATACGTATATTATATTCTGTATATAATATACATTATACATTATTCTGTATATTTTGTATATATATATATAGTCCTGCTCTTGTGCGGACTAGTCCGCATTTTAAGAATGCGGACCGAACATGTGTCACCTGGCGGTGAGCCCAGCAAAGAGAGAGAGTGTGTCTATAATTTAGGCGATAATTTCTAGGTACACCATTCGGTAACACATGTCCGATCGCCATTCTTAAAATGCGGACTAGTCCGCACAAGAGCATTATTATATATATATATATATATATATATATATATATATATATATATATATATATATATATATATATATATAAATATTCTGTAAATAATATATATTTAGTATATTCAGTATATAATATAATATATATTCATATATTTCGTAAATAATATATTATATTTTCATAGATTTTGTACATTTAATAATATACAAATTATTATTATACATACTAAATATATATTATTATATATTATATATATTATATACATTTAATAATATAAAAAATATTATTATCATACATACTAAATATACATTATTATATTATATATATTATATACATTTAATAATATAAAAATTATTATGAATATATATACAAAATATATGAATATATACAAAATATGTGAATATATATTATATTATTTCCGAAATATATATATTCCTCAAATAATATAATATATATTCATATATTCATATATTAAATGTACAAAATATATGAATATATATTATATTATTTGCGGAATATATATATTTCGTAAATTATTATTAATTTCCAGAAAAATATACAAAATATATGAATATATATAATAATTTACGGAATATATATATTCCGCAAATAATATAATATATATTCATATATTTTGTATATTTAATAATATATATATATATATATATATATATATATATATATATATATATATATATATATATATATATATATATATATATATATTCCGTAAACAAACTTTCCACATTTATATCTATTTTCCAACTTTTGCATTTGATAGAAAATGTGGAAAATTGATGATTTTCCAACTTGTATCAAACTTCCACAAGTTGGAAAATATTCATTTGCCTTGAATTTGTTTGTCCTGGAATCAAATGTCCTGGAATCATTTGCATTTTCCCAGTTTTCTATCAAACAAACCCTAAAATTTCCACATCACTTCCATTAATATATTAAACCAAATATAAAAAAATATTACTTCCACCAGTTCCATAATTTGTCGTGATGGCACATACAAAATTTGTGTTCTCAAAATTATATTTTGTTGCCCTTTTAATTAATTAAATTATTTTTAATTAATTATATTATAAAAAAAAATATAGCGGGGTATGACATTCTGACCCTCTAAAAAAATGAATTCCATCCTCAGAATTCATAGAAAGTAATGGATTTCTGATTTAAAACAAATGTGTATATTGTATCTCATCATATCCTTTGCTCCCAAGTGGACTCATCCTCAATATGATGATCCCACTGAAATTAGACTAGTGGAATCTTCTTAGCCCTCATAATACGGACTCTACGGTATAAGATACGGGTCTACTAGATGTAAGAAAACATCGACATCTCACTAGATATCGTCTAAGTCTATATGCTCATACGCGGCCTAACCCCAAAAGATTATACGAAACATCGATACATGAAATACGTTATGTGCCCAATCTAGTTGGTCTAGGAGTGATAAATGATAGGTGAGGATCCCTATATGATCGGTGATCATAAATGACCCAACATACCTCAAGTCCACTTGCATTCCTTCCCAAAACACATTGCCACCTTCATGGGTTGCCCCTTGAGAAGTACTTGATTGCCCACATGAAACTACACATCTCTTTGTACAAATCTATACAATCTTTTTCCTAGTCGTAGCCGCCTTGATTTTCTCATAAATCATCCTAATCTTTTTCGTAGTCTCTAGAACAAATTTGGTTCCTAACAAACTATTCTCCCTCCGATCCAACCAACATACCGGTGAACTACATGGTCTCCCATACAACATGTCATACAGTGCCATATTAATCGATTCATATTAATCATTGTTATAGGCAAAATCAACCAAAGGCAAGTGTGTCTCCCAATTACCATTGAAGTCTAATGTGCACGCCTTAAGAGTACCTTTAAAAATTCAAGTTTACCCATTTCGTCTTCTCATTCGTCTGAGGATTTTACAATGTACTTAAGGGCAATAAGTCCCCATAATCTCTTGGAAGCTACCTCGAAAGAGAGATACGAAAGTCGAGTCTCTGCTTAAGACAATTAACAATGGTACCCCATGCAACTGAATAATCTCCGGCACATACAAACGCCTATTGTTCAGCCGTGAAATCCATGTGAACGAGCAAAAAATGTGACACTTTCATCAAATAGTCCACTATAACTCAAATGTAATCATGATGCTTTGGAGTTAAAGTCAACCCGACAATGAAATCCATTGAAATGTTATCCTACTTTCACTAGAGTGTGGTAAGGGTAGGAGCTTTTCTTGATGGTCGCTGATGACTCACTTTCACCATCTGACACGTTTTAGATTGGGACAAAAATGTGGCAACTTCCCATTTCATCCTAGACCACCAATTTTATCTCCTGATATCCTAGTGCATCTTATCTCTACCGTAATTCATCGAAAACTATGATCTATGGACTTCCTACATAACGGCCCTAAGTTACTCCTCATTTGATGGCACAACCAACTCAATCTTGTATCGTAACCCACTATTTGAACTAACAGTGTCCGAAGACCTTATTCACTCCCTCCTTGCAATGCACCAATTATCTATGCGCACACCACCAGCATAAAAATATTGGGAGTTACGATGAGTATCCCCAAAAATGCATCCACCAACTCGCTAACCAACTGAATGAAACCCACGCCAATCAACTAAAAAGAAAATAACTTGCCATTAGGTCGTTGAATCAAAGCATCTTCCACCACATTGTCCTTCCTAGGTGATACTGAATCGTAAATTAGTAATCTTTTATAATCTCAAACTACCATTGTTGTCGCACGTTCAAATTCTTTGACGTGAACAAATACTGAAGATTCTTATGATCGCTAAAGAGTCCGACTTTCTCACCCCATAATTAATGTCTCCAAATGTGTAGTGCAAATACTACGATTACCGCAATAAAAATATTCTCTTGCATCAACACTCCGCCTAACCCCTATAAGGAAGTATCGTTATATACTAAATAAGCAAACGCACTCCTCGGTAGCGCCAAAACTGGAGTTGAAGTCAACTTCTCCTTGTGAGTATAAAAGGAATGTAGACACCCCTATGTCCAAATGAATTGAATCCATTCGGAGTCAACTCGGCCAACGACCCCATAATCTTTAAAAATCCTCAAATAACTTTCGATAATACCCGTACAATCCTAGAATTCAACGAATCTCTTCAAGTGTCATGGGTTGTCCCTAATTCAAACCGCCAAAACTTTCTTCAGATATACTAATAATCCCAACTCCTGGACTACATCGACCAAAACTTTCACCTCTTGTTTCCAAAACTCATACTTGCGGAAATTCACATAAAAATCATCCTCTCACAACATGTAAAGTGAAAACCCTCAAATATTCAACATGATCCCCCTTGGACCGTGAATAAATCAAGATGTCACCTATGAAGATGATGATAAACTTACCTACGTACAACCAGAACTCCCAGTACATCGAATCCATGAACACGGAGTGGCCGTTGGTCAACCCAAATGACATGATTCTAAACTCGTAAGAACCATTACAAGTCAAAAAGTTAATCGGTGGTATGTCCTCCTCATGCACACTTAAATAGCGGTACTCTGAACGCAAACCAATCTTCGAGAAGAAATAAAGAGTTCTAAAGATGATCAATTAGGTCATCACTCCTCGATAATGGATAGTTATTCCTCACTGTCACCTTATTTAACTCCAGATAGTCAACACAAAAACATAGTAAACCATTTTATTTTTTCCACAAAAGAACTGGGGCTCCTCACCACGACATACTATGTTGAATGAACCCTTATTGTAATAGTTTATGGTTTTACTCTCTCAACTTCCTTCAGTTTCATAAGAGCCATTTGATACGGTGCCTTGACAATTGTCAATGCATCGGGAGCTAAATCAATCATAAAAATTTAATCTTTCGAGCTGGAAATAACCCTGGCACCTGTTCAAATATGTGGGCAAAATCTCTGATAATCCGAATAAAATCTAGTGAAATAGTAGTCCCCTCCGACATCATCTTATCAATAAAATACAAGTGTATAAGGGCACCACACTATGTCCTATGCATAACTATAATATACATCTTCTGCCCCGAAATAGTAAAAGAAAAGCTCGACCACTATAATCTATATGAGGCTCTATAGCTGACCAACCAATCCATACCCAAGATCACATCATAAGAGTGGGTGTCTAAAACTAACAAATCCGCCTCAAAACTCATTATACCAATATAAACTTCCATGTCATCATAAATCTTGAAAATATGGGTAGATACATCTAAAGGAGTAGCTATCGATAAGTATCCATCACAATGTATAAGAAGAAAAATAGTAATCCCTATAAAACAAAGTGATACGAATGAGTGTGTGGCATCGGTGCCCAATAAATCTCTATCTAAAGTGCCCACAACATAAAACGTACCATACATCGCTTGGATCTGCCCCTCGTCCTCCTGTTGGGGTTGTGCCATCTAATAACTCTCCTATACTAAAGTTGGGGCTGATAATGTTCAACTGGTGATGCGGGTAATGCTAGTACCGGATGTGTCTTCATCATGAAATACTATTATTATTGGTGCTAGAGCACATGTTGGAACTGTCCTTGAAGCTACCCATAGTGGACATGCTCCTGGCCTGGATGGCCCTATTATTGTTGCCCCTTAATTTTAATATTGGGGAAAACAAAAATTTCTTTTCTCCTTCTCCATATATAAAACATACCACTTCAAATGGGGTTATATGCATTGTCTACTATCTCTACTATTGGCACATCTCTTACCCAAGCTCGAAGTGCCCTCTCTTAACATTTGTCTCCCACGTAATGATCAGGGCTGCAGGGAGAGTATTTGCGTATAGTATAACTAAGCGCTCTTAGACTGACTAGCTGGTCAACTCTGATAAACTGTTGTTTCCAAAAAGTAATATTGCCCTTAGTCATCAGGGTTGTAATACCTAGTATAACGAGCACCTATGGTGCGGGGCTATGAAATCGGCCTACCCCTTTGTCTCTAGGTAAACGAAAAATTCCTATTAAGCAACGTCTAAAATTTAAGATGGACATCCTATCGGGAATGAAACATAGATGATAGTACAAGGAAAGGAATTTATCAAAGAACGTTGCGCAGAAGTCTAAGAGAACCTATAACCCTCGAGGCCTCTAATACCAACTGTAATACCCCATGTAATTTAACACTTAGATTGATCAAGTCAAAATATAAAATCATGTGGGATGATAAAACAAAATAATATCATTCTTAGCATGAAGAGATCACATGAAACAATAGATAAGTAATTTGGAAGCGATGTGAAAATCCTCGATGAAAACTCATAATGTCCATAATCCAAAAACTATAAACAATGTTGTCTCAACAGTTTTACGTAAATACAATCCCAAAAGAGTCTCTGAATAATATAAGCCAACTAAGTCTCAACATACAAACTAGACATCTCAAAATAAGCTAGACTAAAAAGATAAATGGTAACTTGAGAAGATCGAGATCCACAATGTCTCTAGAACCTGATACCTTGAGTAAGAGAGAGATAAATAACATATGTTGACTGGATTGAAGAAAAGCTAAGTGGGGATGGGTTAAAACCTAGAAAGTAACTTAGCTACGCAACTCAAAACAATACGCATAGATGATAAAGTCACATTTTAATAGTTTAATGATCAGCGGTATAAATGCAATCTCATAATAAATTAGAATTATTTCATTTCATATCATTAATTAATCATTCTCATTAACAAATCAATAAGTAGCCGACATGCACCTCTTCCTCTTGGCCATCTCAATTACATGCGGTACGCCAAATTTAAATAATCACATGTATTAGAATTAATCACAATTACTTTCATTAATCCAGTATGCTCATTAATTAATAAACATGTAACCGACATGCGCCCGTTCCTCTCGGCCATCTCATAAACATGCGATACGCCAAATTTAAATAATCACATTTTGCGCACTGATGTCATCTGCTATTCGCATGGCCAGGAATAAATAACACAATAATTTAGAAACATCATGTCTCACACCCTGACGCCACCTGTTATTCGCAAGGTCGGGATTCACATATAATAATAAACCATAAACATCAGCTTTTATAACCTGACTATACCTGGTATTCGCATGGTCGGGAATTTTCATATCATAATATTGGGGTGTCCTTCCACGATACCAACCCATTCATTTCCTATAACACGTTCAATTAATATTAACATTTTAACACATAATTATTCACTCTGAGAAAACTACTCAAACCTCAATTATCCCAATTAATCCAACTCCATTGTGCTATTTATAATTCTTTATATATTTTTTAAATGATTATTATAAAGAGCTAAAGGGACAGACATCATGCAAGTGATTCCTCATAATGGAAAGCAAAACGTTGAAAGTTTATAATTTTATTAATGATTAAATCGTCACTACAACCCGTCTCTAAACTCCGTTCGTGGGGCATCTCACCAAAGTGAAATCCGAACAAGACCCCCCCCCCCCCCCCCCCCCAATACACTTATGTTTAGATAGGGGTTGTTAAGACAATTTATTTAAGGTTTATTATACAAGAATAGGACAAGAATTTAAATGTCTATGCATGAAGTCTTCGAATTAATCCAACATGACTATTCAACAACAAAACCAATCATAATAATTTCTCGTACCCATTCTAACACCTACATAACAAAACATACATCAACAATAACATGGGCTTATATTGTGTTCTTATATAAAATGAACATGTAATTATTTTACGTGGGTATGTTAACATCATAAGGGGTCCATTGATGTGTATCAATTGTCCCAAGTCACCTACATTATTTTTATATTGGTTAATATAGCATTAATAAGAGCCTTGTAACAAATCTCATCAAATTGGGAACATACATATCAAAAGCACTACTCTTAAAGCGTAAGGTACAACCCCAATGAGCAAATGAACATAGGAACATTTCAATTCTAAATTAATTATGCATCATCAATTCTTGTATCTCAGATTATCAAACGGGGTCTAAACCAAAAATAATCATTTTTATGTATTGGGGTAAATAATTGATTTTTGCAAACTAATAAGCTCAACATGTACTTTTTAGTATATAAAACTATTTAAAACCACCTAACATAACATATTTTGGGTTGCACAATTTCCTAGGGGTCACTAATAAATTTTAACACTTAAAATTTAGTTTAGGTGAATTTATCAAATACACACATAAAAGGAGAGGAGTAGAAAGTTACATGCCTCGCAAACTCATCCCAAAAATTTGTTTTCGAAATTGGTGTAGATACCTCTTGAAAATCCCCTAAAAAATAATTGTCTTGAGATCCTCCAAAAATACATAAATAAAAAGATTGGGGTTTAAAATTGTAATATGGAAAAAATTCTTTTGGGTGACGGCTGAATCTGGGCAGTGGGTTATACTTATTTCAAGATAATGGGCTACTTCTTTGGTTATTGGTGGACTTTATATTTACTTCATTCGAAATGGTCATCAATAAAAGAATATGAAAGTAAATCTCGGATAATAAAAAATAGCCGACAGCTCACACCTATTGGAAATGGCAAGGCTTAATGATTGCCAATGATTTACTTCTCTTAAAGTTGGCGCCGCCCCTAATGACGAGATGAACACTCCAACTCAATCTCTCCCAGCCTCTTATAATAAATAACATCACCGGTCCTTTTCTTTTTCTTTGATTTCAGTGCCCCAACTCAAAAAAAAGAGGCTACTTTTTAATAATGTCAGCTCAGCTCCATTTTCAAAACAAAGGTAATAATGAAATCCCACGGCTAAAGGTTGTGAGAAAGGAAAACATCTTTTTGGCTAATCACAGTAGGTAATCCGCCGACTTTATCTCCCTAAATTTTGGTATCTTCCTTTTACCAAATAACCTTTTAGTTCCCCTCTTAGACCTACTAACATACATTTTCGACCCAAAACCTTGGTCCCATTTAACTTTTTTGAAGCCCACAGTCGCAACCCATTAGCCCCGTAATTTAATACCTAACCCACTTTAAAACAACACACTATTTCACAATTTAGTCAATTAACAATTTATATTTACATTAACAAAATAAATAATCCATTTGAAAATAAGTAAGTCCTTTAAACTCTTTAGACCAAATAGGCCCATTAGTGGAAATAATAACTAGAATTAACCTTAAAATTTCCTCATCACTTCCATTAATATATTAAATCAAATATATAAATATATTAAAATGTTACTTCCACCGGTTCCATAAACGCATTATGTGAGTTTAATTTGTCATAGTGGCACAAACAAATTTTTTTTTCTGAAAATTACATTTTGTTACCCTTTTAATTAATTAAGTTATTATCAATTAATTATATTCTCAAAAAAATATAGTGGGGTATTAAACTGGACATAGGGCGAGTGCATGTTCTAGTGACACGGTCGTTCAACAGATATAGCTGGGCCAGGGACAGGAGCAAGACCAAAGGCAGAGACAGTTTGGGGGCCAACGGGGACACTTTGGTCATGGCCAGCAGCGTCAGTACAGGTAGGACCAATAGGTCTAGGGTAATATAGACATTGATAAAGGGGCTTTAGCCCCAACTATCAGCCACATTAGCAGCAACAACAAATGCCCGTTCTTCCTGCCTCGAGGCATCCAGCGGCACTTTTACCACCACCACTACCACCCGTCGTACCACCTCAGCCTCAGCTATAGTGTGGTTGGGTTTATCAGGTGGGACCTGGGGATAACCCAGCTCCTATTCAAGCGATTGATGGTACGTTTTCTATTCATAGCACCTTAGTCAGAGTTTTATTTGATATGGGGGACACACACTCATTTGTTGCACGACACTCTGTGGCACTATCAGGGATATTTTTGAATCCATACGCTAGAGTTTTATCCATAGCTACCCCCATAAACGTATCTACTCTTATTACTAAGACTTGTGATGGGGTAAACATTAATATTTATTAGGCTACGCTTTGTAGCTAACTTGTTGGTTTTAGGTACCCCCATATATGATGTTATATTAGGGATGGATTGGCTATGTACATATCGGGCTCAGATTGATTGTGTAGGTAGAGCCATAGTGTTTTCCATACTGGGTCAAGAGTTCTATTTAGCTGTTTTGTCTAAACGTCAGGGTAGGGATACTACCCACTTGTATTGTATTGATGAGGAGACCCGGGAGGAGACCACGGTGTCCCTAGATATAATTCCAGTTGGTCAAGAGTTCACCGATTTGTTCGACGAGGTTCTGAGTTTACCTCCTAGTCGAGAGATTGATTTTGTGATAGACTTAGCGTCAGAAATGAATCTGATAGCTAGAGCACCATATCGCATGGCTCCTATAGAGATGAAAGAGCATAGAGATCAGATTTAATAATTGCTTGCGTAGGGCTTCATTCGTCGTAGCACTTCACCTTGGCGTGCACCAGTTTTGTTCGTAAAGAAAAAAAATGGGTCTTTGTGGTTGTATATCGACTTATGTGACCTGAATAAGGTGACTATAAAGAATAAGTGCCCACTTTGGAGGATTGATGATCTTTTCGATCAGTTGGAGGGAGATTTATTTTTTTCGAGGATTGATTTGCGATCAGGTTATCACCAGTTAAGGGTGAAAGAGGAAGATGTTCCCAAGATGACCTTCTTAACTCCTGAGTTTCGAGTGATACCGTTTGGGTTGACTAATGCTCCAACTATATTCACGGATATAATGAATCGAGTGTTCCGACCATATTTGGACCAGTTCATCATTGTCTTTATTGATGATTGTTGTTAGTAAAAATTACTCTCCTACATGGACAACTATAAATGTAAACATGTCCTCCTATGTGGCCGACTAGCCACCTTGATCGGCATCAGAGATACTTACTCGATTGGACTGCCAACCAACTCCAGGAATGCCAAAAGTTACTCGGATGGGATGCCAACCAACTCTGAATTCTAAGAGTTTCATTTATTGTACACGAATGTAAATGCCTGGTAATATAAAGGCTTCTCTAAGGTTATACACCATTATAAATATGAAATACTCCTTTAGATGGAGGGACAACTCAAATCACTCTTATGCACACCATACTGAGTTATTGTAAACCTTACAAAATAAAACCAACAGTGTACGTAGGTTATTTTACAACTGAACCACTCTAATTTGTGTGATTTGAGTTACTTACTATATTATTATCTGTGATTATGAATCTAGATTTAGTCCATTTTTAGACATCAACAGATTAGCGCCGTCTGTGGGAACGTTTGTCTGTCGTCGTTCTCTGCCATTTGTTTCATTTCTTTTCCGTTAAAGAAATGACAAACCCGAAAAATAGTGCTAGAAATGAAGGCAATGCCATCAGTCCATCTGCTCCTCCTAGTGCAGCATATCTACAGGGAATTTTGCTCAACCTTACTAAAGGGCAAGAAGCCATGCAAGAATTTGTTATGCAATTGGCCTGCATTATGCAAGCTAAGTCTTCCAGTTCTAGGAGGAATATGCCACCTCCACTAGCTAAAAATGAAAGGAGTTATCATTCTTGTTCTTCTCATGATAGGTCATACCATCCTGGAGTAACTTCTTCATTCTGATCAACGGATTACTATGATGGTAGATCTTTTTTCTAAATAAATACCAAGTGTCATGGAGAGGCTAAGAAGGGAGTCTGCTTTTGATCGTCTAGGTCCTCGAGCAACTAGAGGACATCATAGGGAGTAGGAGCATCATCATGAATATAAAGAACGACCCATAAGATCTAGGGCCAGTATGAGGGGTTTTATGCATGATGAGCAGACCTCTCAAGAGCAGAGTTTAGCACATATAGACACAAAAAAATTGCTAAATCTACATCAGCCAAATCTAAGATAGAAAAATGGCCCTGAAAGGGATTCATGCAACGATTGGAAGATTGGCTAGGTGAAATGGACAAAACCAAGAATCTATTACAAAGGAATATCGTTAAAGGCCTACCTTTCATATAGGATTTTATGGAATACCCCACACCTTCCAAGTTCAATCCACCAGCCTCCCACGTATGATGGGAAAATTGATTCAATCCTGCACATAGAGCAATTTCAAGCTGCTGCCGACATCTACTCAGTGCCCGACGAAATGAGATGAAGAGCTTTCCCTAGTTCTATCACAGGCCCAAATCGGGTATAATAACCTCCCAAGAGGTAAAATCTAGTTTTCATCAGTTAGCTGAATTATTCATAGATAACTTTTATTTTGGGGCTAAGTCGATCAAGAGTGTCACTCATCTCTTGACCGTGTAACAAAAGTCTAAAGAAAGTACTAGAGAATATATTGCACGTTTTAAAAATGAAAAACTTGAGGTGGTGGATTATGAGGAAAAGAGAGCCATTGCAACACTTATAAGTGGGTTTCTCGCTTAAGATCTCTACTATGCTTGGGCAAAAAATCCACCTAAGACCATGACAGAATTAATGGCTAAGGCTGAAAAGATAACAAATGTCGAGGAGGCTATGGCATCCAAGGAAACTCCTGAGATCAAGGGTGAAAATCATAAAAATAATTCTAACTCATTTAAGAAGGACCAAAAGATAAAAAGCTTGATAGGATAAAAAAGTATGATGAATATACACCTCTCAAGAAAGTTATTCATCATATCCTGGAGGAAATCAACGGAAATCGAGAATTGAATTGGACTGGAAATTTGAAGACACCCCCCAATAATAGGGAAAAGTCCAAGCACTGTGATTTTCATAGAGATCATGGGCACAACACCAACAACTGCATTGCACTAAAGAATGATATTGAAAATCTTATTCGGCGGGAAAAATTGAGTAAGTTTGTTGATCAAAATGGCAACCCAGATGATCGCAGGAGGTCTGAATCTCTAACCCGAGTAAGGAAAGACAACAAAGGATTAAGAAATGGTGATTTTAAGGAAAATACAGACATGTCGAAGAAGCCTGATAAACTAGAGGAGTAGATAGGCATGATATCCTTTGGATGTCATTTCATCGCAGGAGGAGATTCTGGAGGAGGAGATGTAATTGTAGAAAGGAAAGATTACTTAAATGAAGCCAAGGCCTACCCAACTATCAGAAAGATTGATATGGTTGAATATAATGATAATAGGCCAAGGAAACTTAACAGAGACATGCTGGTCATCAAATTCTCTAAAAATGATCTGAGTGGGGTTCTTTATCCTCACGATGATCGGTTAGTTATCACATGCAGAGTTCATCATGGATGAGTTGCAAGGATACTGGTTGATAATGGAAGTTTAGCTAATGTAATGTTCTATAACTATTTCCAAAGCTTGGGGCTAAAAGACAGAAAGCCGAAACTGTACCATAGATCTCTCATAGGATTTATAGGAGAGAAAGTATACCCATTGGGAACAATTAAGTTGGAAGTCTTAGTCGGCACCTGGCCGGCGAGCATAAGAGAAAGAATTTGATTCTTTGTGTTAGATAAAAATGTCCCATCAGCTTATAATATCATCCTAGGAAGAGTGGAAATAAAGAAGTTAAAAGTTGTGCCATCCACCGTGCATCGATGTATGAAATATCCAATAAATTATGGAGTTGACATAGTAAATGGAAATCATAAAGAAGCCAGGGAATGTTATTGTACTTCAGTCGACAAATAGGAGATACAAATGAAGGGCACAACCACTTTCCACATTAACACTCTGGATCCTTCGAAAGAGGAGGAGATGGTGAAGGGGCAAGTTATGGAAGAAACAGAAGCTATTGTACTGGACAACGAGAAGCCAGAAAGAACTACCCAAATTGGTTCTAGATTATCTCCCTCTCTCAAACAGGAATTAATTACATTCCTTAGAGAGAGGAAAACTGTGTTCTCTTGGAGACACAAAGATATGTCAGATATTGATCCAAACTTTATTTTCCATGAGCTTAATATTTATCCAGATTCCAAGCCAATCAATCAAAAGTGAAGAGTTTTCATTCTAGAAAAGAATATGGCAATCCCATAGGAAGTGGAGAAATTGCAGCGAGCACGGTTCATTGAAGATGTCAAGTATCCAAGTTGGTTGGCTAATGTAATCAACATTAAGAAACAAAATGTCAAATGGCGCATGTGTGTTGACATCACAAACCTCAATAAGATATGACCAAAAAATCACTTTCCTTTACCAAGGATTGATCAACTGGTCCATGATATAGCAGATCATGAATTACTCAATTTCATGGACATGTATTCTGGTTATAATTAGATTAGGATGAAACCTAGAGATAAGGAAAGTACTTCCTTCATTACCAATCGAGGAACTTACTGTTACAATTTTATTCCCTTTGGGTTTAAGAATGTTGGAGACACTTATCAGAGGCTAGTAAATAAGTTTTTTAAAGACTAGATCGATAAAAACGTGGAAGTGTAAGTAGATGACATGCTCACCAAGAGAAAATTTGTTGCTGACCACATTGCGGACTTGGCTCAAACCTTTAATCAACTAGAAAAATACCATATGAAGCTTAACCCAACCAAGTGTATCTTCGGGGTACAGGAAGGAATGTTCCTAGGGTACATTGTTAATCAAAGGGGAACAAAAGCAAACCCTGTCAAAATTAAAGCCTTGCTTGAAATGCAGTCCCCAACCAACAAGAAAGAAGTTCAAAAACTGACAGGAAGAGTAGCTGCATTGAACCGTTTTGTCTCCCAAGAAACTGATAAATGTCTTACATTCTTTAAGGTGCTTAGAAAGACCTTTGAGTGGAATGACGAATGTGAGAAAGACTTATTGGATTTGAAGAATTACTTTGTCTCTCCCCCACTTCTTTCCCGACCAGTTTTGGGAGAAAAACTATATTTATACTTGGTTATTTCGGAATTAGCTGTCAATTCAGCTTTGATCCGAATAGATGGAGGAGTTCAAAGGATAATTTATTATATTAACAAGGCATTTTGAGGAGTGGATGAGATCATATTTTCAAGCTCACACACTTGTCGTCTACACGGATTTTCCTTTACGACAAGCACTGCATAAAATGGAAAAGTCTGGATGGTTAATATCTTAGGCAGTTGAATTAAGAGACTATGAAATTGTTTATGAACCTAGTGTTGTAATAAAAGGTCAAGCAATGGTTGACTTCATAGCCAAATTCACATATGCAGAAGTGCAACATAATCCAAGTTTGTCTGCCGAGCAGACTTCTTCGAAAGAGATCTTAGCTCAAAAGTAAACAGAGATTGTGGTAAATCAACAAGACTCATCGGTTGTTCAAGAAAGAATTCAATAGGGCAGGAAGATATTCAAACATAGAAGGCTGGAAGAAGAAGATTTCTCTGATGATACTCTAATTTGGAAATTATTTGTAGATGGATCCTCATATGCTACTGGAAGTGGAGCAGGCCTCATCATTAACACTTTGTGTAACTCGGATGTGCAATATGCACTGAGATTCCAATTCAACACTTCCAACAACGAGGCTGGATATGAATCCTTGATCACATGATTGGAATTGGCTTCTTTATTGGGTGCCGACCAAGTGTTAGTGCATAGTGACTCACAGCTAATTGCCAATCAAATGTAGCAAATTTATGGCTTCAAAGGGGAAACTATGATGAGATATCACAAAAAAATAGAGGTTATTTCATTGTTCACTTCAGTCAGGGTGTCTTGCAGCATGGTCAACATGGAGAAAAGCAGCCTCTTCACAGCAGGGGTTAATGGGGATGGGATTCAGGAGATCTCCTCTATTCTGGGAATACAGCACAGCTCCCCTCCTTTCAAATATCTGGGGGTTCCTCTCATCACAACTAGGTTGAAGAAGGAGGATTGCTCTCACTTGGTGGAAAGGATAACTATGAGAACCAGATGTTGGACTAATAAATTCCTGAGTTTTGCTGGTAGGCTCCTCCTTGTGAAGACTGTGATTTTCAGCATCCAAGTGTATTGGGCAAGCATTTTTATCCTTCCCAAGAGCATCATTAAAAAAATTGAGCAGATTATGAGGAATTACTTATGGAAAGGGGATGAGGCTAATAGCAAAGGGGCAAAAGTTGCTTGGAAGGATATTTGTGTATCTCTGGATGAGGGGGGGCTAAATATCAAGTGTCTAGAGACATGGAACAGAGCAGCTATGGCTAAGCACTTGTGGAATCTTTGCAGTAAGAAGGACAGCCTATGGATCAAATGGTGCAACATTTATAAGATCAAAGGAAGGAGCATCTGGGCTCTGAGTATCCCAAATGATTCATCATGGAGCTGGAGGAAAATCCTCAAGAGTAGAGAGAAGTTTAGAAGCAAAATTAAGACCATCATTGGGAATGGTAATCTTGCTTTTATGTGGTTTGATAATTGGCACCCTAATGGCCCGCTGCACCCCTTATATGGGGGAAACATTGTGTATGACTCTGCTAGTAATCTAAAAGCAAAAGTTTCTGAATTTATCCACCACTTGGAGTGGAGATGGCCTTCAACTGTGACTTGGGAGCTGAATGAAGTTAAGAATGCTATTCTTCCTACTATTCAGGATGCAAATGATATTGTTGTGTGGCTGCCCTCTAGTAATGGGAAGTTCACCATAGCTTCTGCTTGGGATCTTTTAAAGGCACATAAGCCTATGGTTAACTGGAGCAAGTTTGTGTGGAGTAAGGTATGCATCCCCAAATGCTCTTTCATTACCTGGTTGGTGGTTAGGAGGGCCATCAACACTAAAGTTAAGCTACATGAGTGGGGGGTTTCTGTGGATGACCTGTGTGAGTTATGTGGGAATGAGAGGGAGACTTATGACCACCTGTTCACTCAGTGCAGCCTTAGTAAAAGTATATGGCATGAGGTGTGGCTAAGAAACCAATGCTATAGGGATTCCATGGATTTAAATAGTGAGTTGGATAAGGCTACTATTAACCACTCTACGAAGACTCTATGCGATAAGATAAGATCCTTATCCTTTACTACTACTATTTACTGTATTTGGATGGAAAGGAATGCTAGATGCTTCAAGCATGTCTCCAATTCCCTTGACTCCATTGTGAAGGGTATTGAAAACATGGTTCGAGCAAAAGTGCTTACTTGGAAGAAGGACAGAAGGAACTATGCAAACTGGATGGCTTGTATGTACTGGAACATTCCTGAAGATAGTCTTCTGTACTATGGAGTAGGCTAGTTTTTGGCTCTTCTTGTTCTTTTGTTTGCCTTTGGGGTATGCCCTGGGGTTCTTTTTCTTTTGTTAAGGTTTTTTCCTCTGTAAATTCTTAGTTTTTTTTATATATACTCAATCTTCCCCAAAAAAAAAAGGATAGTAAGGATTCTTAGACTAGAGAATGCCCGAGCAGACGCTCTTGCTCGGCTTGCTTCAGTAACTCAAACAGAACTCCAATAAACAATTCCAATGGAAATTCTCTCCCATAGAAACATTGATGGGATATAAATTGGTGTCATCTTTGTGGAGTTAGGTCCCTCATGGATGGACCCAATTAGAGAGTACATCAAAAGGGGAACATTATTGTCTGACCAGAAGGAAGTCAAGAACATGATATACAAAGCAACCAATTATTTGTTAGAAAAAGGTGTCCTATACAAGCGAGGATACATTGTTTCCCTAGTTCATTATGTTCATTAAAACGAAGTGAATATTTGATCAAAGAGGTACACGAAGGCTCATATGGAGCTCATATAGCTGGGAGATATTTAAGACAACGGATAGCAATGCAAGGTTACTACTAGCCGATGATGAAAGCGGACTATGTTGCCTTCACCAAGAAGTGTAATAGTGCTAAAAAAATTCCACCATCCATTAAGACCGGGAGCAACTCTAACACCCATTATTTCTCTATGGCCTTTTGCTATCTGGGGAATTGGCCTGGTCGGACCATTGTCGACCACCAAGGGAAGGTTCAAATATCTAGTTATAGCAGTTAATTACTTCACCAAACGGATGGAGGCTGAAGCTTTGATTGATATGCCCTATTAGAGGGTTTTCCAGTTCATATGGAAGTAGATCATTTGCAGGCATGGCATGCCTTATGCCTTCATCACTAAACATGGCACTTAATTTGATAATGAAGAATTTGAAGAGTAGTGTATTAGGTCTGGCATCTAGAAACTTCATTCATCACCTAAGCACCCACAGTGCAATGGACAGACAGATGTCACCAACAAAACCTTATTAAATGGGTTGAAGAAAAGGTTGGATGAGGCTAAAGGCAACTAGATTAATGAACTCCACAACGTCATTTGGGCATATAGGAATACTCCTTGAACAGCAACGGGGGAAACCCCATACATGCTAGTTTTTGGCACTGAGGCTGTAGTACTAGTGGAAATAGGTATGCGAATCATAGGGTATTGAACTTTGATTCACCCAACAGTGACCTCATAAGGTGACTAGATCTGGACATGATAGAAGAAGTCTGAGAAGATGCTTCTATTCGGATGGCTTCCTACCAACAAAGGACTGTAAGGTTTATAATCGAAGGGTCAAGCCGACCAACCTAAAGTAGGGGAATCTGGTACTCAACAAAGTAATACAGAAGATCAAGAAGCTGGAGCCTAATTGGCAGGGTCCATACCGTATCTCGACAGCTATCCGACTAGGAACTTATCGCTTGGAAACTTTGGAAGGAGAAGAATTCAAGAATCCTTGGAACGCAGACCATCTGCGCAAGTATTATCAGTAATTTGGTTTTTATAAATTATGTTCTTAATGTAATTGGTTATTCAAGTTAAAGAAATTTTAGGTTTTTCCCCACTATACATCCTTTTTGTATCTTGTTTTTTGGAGTATGGTGGCTACACCTTAAACCGTAAATTAATTCAACCTTTTCCAACTTCACAAAAGTTTCCAAGTTTCCAAAAAGTTCCTCCCCAAAGAGCATGGTTCAAACTTTTCCAACGTTAGAAAAGTTTCCAAAAAGTTCCTCGCCAAAGAGCATGGTTCAAACTTTTTCAAATTTTTCCAACTTCAGAAAAGTTTCCAAAAAGTTTATCACCAAATAGCATGGTTAAAACATTTCCAAACTTCTCCAACTTTAGAAAAGTTAAGGTTCATGTATGATCTGTCCTCGACAAGTCACGAACAAGAAGCCAGTAAAATTTCTTATTTAGCGATTTTACCCGACCAGGTTAAAACACTGGAATAATTATACATTCCTAATACACTTGGTCGCCACTGATAACTAATGCTACAACTTAGTACAATAAAGTTATTTACAGTTTTATCTAAGTGCATTAGTTGAATCTAAGTCCATATAAATCATTCGAACATGAATCAAATATTGAACATTGAGCAGGTTATTTAGTCTATAAGTCGATTAACTAATCATTATACGGGTTACCTAGTCGGCAAAAAGATTAATATCAATCATAAGTTAAATAAAGAGAACTCAATAAAAAATAACTTGATTTTATTGATCAAAATATATTACAATTGAAGTTATTGTACAAAAAGTATAAATTTATTCTACTGGACATTCTCCTTATGCCTTGTCTATCCCGACAGGAGGATCATCAAGGGTATATGGAGAATTTATCGTGTTAAAATCTCTTAGCATCTGCGTATTATTGCGGATCGGCCTATCAAGCAAGTGAGGAGGACGAACCATCTCACATTCATTATTAAGGCCATAATCACCCAAATAATTATGTATCAGACATTGAGGAATGGCATTAGGTGAAATCCAGTTGGTGTCTAGTTTGAAGGGATGATTAGCACAATCCAAGAAACTTGAGTCATTCTAATTCCAAAAATAACTATCTTGATCAGACTTCAGCAAGGTCAACAAGTTAGTCTATCCCTATTTGTACCCTTCATGATTTCTTTGGGCAAGATGAACATCCATGTGAGTTAAGGCCTCATTATATCCATCCATTCAAACTTCCTTTGGTTACTTATGAAACTGGAATGTCAGCCTATCAACTTGATCTTGTAGTTTCCTGAGGAGTATATCTTTGGATTTTAGCAAGGCGGATTGGTCGGCAAGGGTCTTCTTAGTCCTTTCCTCCTCAATGGTTAGCCGAACAACTATACTTTTCCTGGAAGCTTGCCTAGGTTTTGTCCTTTTTCTTCAGTGATGCTTCTAGCTCCTCCAATAACCTTTTATTCTCAGTCTCGAAGAATGAAACTCCTTCATCTGGACCAATGATGGTTGATTTCTTCAGAGTATCTAGTTCATTCCTTAGTGAATTATTTTCCCTTCCCAACATGGCAGTAATTGCTTGGGCATTCTCTAGTTCTTAGTTTAAGACCAATTCCTTCTTATTCAAAGCAGAAGTAATGTCTTTTAACTTCTTGTCAAAGGTCCATCCTTCACTTAATGTTTTATATTTGGCCTCATAATCAAAATGAAATAATGCTTTAGAGAGTTTATGATCCTCATGCATCTTCTCAATCATTTCATAATAGCTCACATTATTGGATACAACTCTGTCCAAGAGGTAATGGAGATGAATATAAAACTCTTTCACTTGATCAGAAACTTCTGGGCCAAGCAACCCTAATAAATCTTTCTTGGACAAAGGAACGTGGTCTACCTCAAAGAGATTCCTACACCTCCTAAGTAGGTCAGATTTAGCATAGACAATAGCTTTCTTCCTGGCATCAGACTAAAAAGTTACAAGTATGAGTTTATAGTACAAATCTAGATAAATAGGGAACGAAGTCCAACAAGAAAATAAAATCATTCCAAGGCATAAATAGTTGAAAAGAAAAGGTTGTTCTTTTATTGATTAATCATTAAAGTAAAAGAGTTGATACATCATCGAGAAAGGAAAGACAAAAAATAAACTTACTAAAAATAAGCTAAACCTTCTCCTTGTCCTGAGCCTAGTCTTGGCTAGCAGAATCAGGTTGGTCGGTATTAACATTTGGCACCATTGAAGACTCAATGGGCATCATTGAAGATTTATCAGACCCCTCTTCCTCATCAAACTCCTCATCTAGGTTAGGAGGAGTACCAAGGTCATACATTTAGATGAGTTCAAAGTTTTCTTCAGTACCTACCACCTTTAGAGCCTCGGACCATCCTTCCTTGAAGGAAAGTTTTTAGCATACTCAATTTGTGTGGAGGTAGCATAGAGGGCCTTTTCCCAACCTTTATCAAAGGCTCCTTTTCCTTTAGCCTCGAAGGAAGTCACCTCAGAAGTCAAGCCAACTAATTTATCTTCAGCAGATTGGGCTCGAGTTATGACTTTGAGAGCTTATTTTTAGTAGTATTAGCCCTGCCTTCAGCATCAATCAGCTTCTACTCAGTAGCTTTAGCTCTTTTATTGACAGCATTTATTTGGCCTTTAGTCGTAGTAGCCCGGTCATTGGCCTTCTTCAAATCCTCTTCCCAGTATTTTTGCTTTGTCTCCAAAGCTTATCGAGAAGCCTCCAAGGAGTGTCTTAAGCCTTCAAAGGCCTTTTCCACTTCATCAGGAGAGGACCTCAATTGGTCATCCTTCTCCATTATTTGGTTGAAGTTAACTAAAAATTACAAAGTTAGTAAAAGAACAAAATAAGATGATTAGTAGGAGTTCAGCAACATAGAGAAAAGAGCATAAAATAAGAAGATTGACAGTGCCAAGTTATAGCAAGCCATCTTAGTTAACCTAGACCTGGGCATGGGGGTTAATGCAGTTCTATCAATAAGAAGAGTCCCAATCTTAATCAAACCCATATCCAGTCGAGGGTTAACAACAACAAAAGCTGACCCAATGTTCAGGTCAGCTTGAATGTTTCTCACTAACTCTTATTGGTCGCCGTCTTCTTTGCAGCCAATGCTTATTGGTCGACTGGTGTTTTCTAGGCTTATTTTTTAGGTTCAATCAAACCTCTCTTCAACCACTTTAGTTGAGATTCAGAAGTTTGAGTCCCTTCAGTTAAAGGCCTCTTGTCACCAACCTGGGATTTCTTTTCCGCTGGCTTCTTACCAGCATTAGCAGCTTTCTTAGGGAAGGAGATAGAGGTCCACCCAGCAAGTTGGGAATTTTCCTCTTAGTCATGTCGGATGAGGGAGAAAGGGGGATCTCAAAAATATCAAAGGATTCGAATGAAGAAGAAGTTCCTCGCTATGTGAACTCAGCACCAGTAGATCCTATGGCCGAGGAAGTAGGTACAAGATCCTCTTCTAAGTTGATTGCAATTTAGGGTAGCATGAGTGTTGCTCGGGCAATAAAAGATGTGATAGAACATTTGTACTCCAACAACAAAGAAGTTGATCAGGGATGTTCTTATCCCACTCTCTAGTTATGTCCCCACAGAAATTTAAGCTCTTCAAGGTTGATTTCCCCTTCTTTGGGACACCTCTTCTTACTTTCCTTTGGATTAAAAAGAAACAACAAAGTTAGTCAGCAAACGTCATAAATGCATAACAAAAGAGGAAAAATAGTTAACAGAATTACAACCTCTGCCACGTCCTGATTGAGGACATCTGGGACCAGTATAAGATACTCCAGTAGGTAGGGGAGAAAGTTGCCAATTCTTCATAACTACACCATAATCCCAATAATCCCTATAGGAATAAGTTAGATTCACTACTAAAGCCTTATTGGATTGCCTAGTCTTCAAATAGTATGTACTTTATCCAATATTACCCCACTTATTGCGAAACATTTACTCCAAGATCCTAATATGGCCCCATAAATTTCATTCAACCTATTTAGACTGTTTACAACCCTCCAAGTATTGGGAGCTACTCTGGCAGAAACTACGTCAAAATACTATCAAAATTGAAGAAAAAGTGGGTTTGGTGGAAAAGTGATTCCACACTCAGTTATGAATAAAATGGGGATTCAGTGACCCTCAGGGAGAGAATAAACATCTATGGGACCCTGGGCTATCTCTAAATCTACCCAAGATGGGATTTTTCTTTTCACTCTAATCTCATCTAATGAAATCTCATATACAATGTGAACATGGAAATAAAGAAAAATATGGTAAAACAGAGAAAGAGGAAAAGAAGGCTTACTGGGGATCTAAGATGATTGCAAGAAACGATTGCAAAAACAGAAGAAAAATGGCAGCAAACGATCGCACAGAATAAGCTTGAAGACGAAGGAAATGGTAAGTTCAGAAAGTTTAAGGTGAAAAGAAAGGAGGGAAACTCCGTGCCTATTTATAAATTACCTCAATAAATGGGAACAAAATTATTAACTGAACGAACGATTAAACTACCACCGGATCCACGTTTCCTGAAGCTTTAAAAGACCATCATGCCCTATGGCGATTCAAAAAGTTTGAATTATTTACAAAAATGCCATTATCAAACAGTACTGGTGAAAATTTTTACAAGTGTGTGAAGTCGGCGGTTGACCAAATACTCAAAATAGTACGCCGAGCAATCTCATGGGCTTATTACTCCATACTTTCGATCAATCATCAAGCATGTAGCATTGGGGGCTTTTGTTGTATGTAAAAATTTCTCTCTTACGTGGACCAACTATAAATGTACACTTGTCCTCCTACATGGCCAACTAGACACCTTGATCGGCATCAGAGATACTTACTCATCTGGACGGCCGACCAACTCCAGGAATGCCAATCACCAGGAGTACCAAAAGTTACTCAAATGGGATGACAACCATCCTTGAATTCTAAGAGTCACATTTATTGTAAACGGATGTAAACATTTGGAAATTTAAAGGCGTTCCCTCTCTAGGGTTCTCCACCATTATAAATACAAAATACTCCCTCTGCTGGAGGGACAACTCGAATCACTCATATGCACACCATACTGAGCTATTGTAAATACCAATAAATAAAACTAATAGTGGACGTAGGTTATTTTACAGTTGAACCACTCTAAAACTCTCTTATCTTGTGTGTGTGATTTGAATTACTCACTATATTATTATCTGTGATTATAAATCTGGATTTAGTCCATTTTTAGACATCAATAATGATATTTTAATCTATTCACAGACAGAGGAGGAGCATAGCTGGCATTTGTGGATTGCATTACAAATGCTTAAAGAGCATTAGCTTTATGTGAAGTTATCCAAATGTGAGTTTTGGGGACGAACGTGAAGTTTTTGGTTCATGTGGCATCGCGAAGGGGTTATCCATGGATCCGAGTAAGGTGTCAGCCGTGTTGGATTGGGGACAACCCACGACACTTGCTAAGGTTCGTAGCTTTTTAGGATTGGTTGATTATTATCGGAGATTCATCCACGGTTTCTCGAAGATAGCGGGACCAGTGATCAAGTTAATGAAAAAGGGTGCACCATTCTTTTAGATGGAGAAATGTCAGCACATGTTTGACACTCTCAAGGAGAAATTGACTTTTGTATCGGTTCTTTCTTTTCCTAAGAGTGGAGTAGAGTTCTTGATTTACACCGATGCTTCTCTACAGGGATTACGTAGGGTTTTGATGTGGGAGGGAAAGTCAATTTTTTATGCCTCTCGTAAGCTTAAACCATACGAGGTTCATTATCCAACTCATGACTTATAGTTGGCGACCATAATATTTATGTTACATGCATGGAGGCACTATCTCTATGGTGAGCAGTTTAGACTCTTTAGTGATCACAAAAGCCTTCAGGTACCTTTTTACATAGAAATATCTAAATATGAGGTAATGCAGGTGATTCGAATTCATCAAATATTACCAGTTCACAATCCACTACAACCCAAAAAAGGCTAACATGGTGGCAGACGTGTTGAGTCGACGACCCAGGGGTAGTCTCTTAGCCCATCAGGTTGCTGAGTGAGGCTCAATAGAGATGATTGGAAAGTTGATCAGGGCATTCATTATTATGCTTACAGCTACTCTAGAGATCATGGTACATGTAGTCCGAGGACAATCACGGGATGAGATGTGTAAGGGAAGGTGATAGAGCTTCTCGCTACCGATGTACCTTTCTTTTTTGTGGGGTCTGATGGCGGGGTGAATTATAAGGGTTGGATGGTTGTACCCTTAGATGAGGAGTTGAGACAAGCAGTTATGGAAGAGGCCCATGGTTTGCAGTTTGCGGTACACCCAGGTGGGTATAAAATGTACCAAGATATAAAATGATAATATTAGTGGGTCGGTATGAAGAAGGATGTGGCTGAGTTAATATCGAGATTCACTATTTATCAAATGGTGAAGGTGGATCATCAAAAGTCGTCTAGTACACTTCAACCTCAACCCATTTCATAAGTGAAAGTGGGATATTATCTCAATGGATTTCTAACTTTTCACCTCGACAATATGATTATATTTGGGTGATTATTGATCATCTCACAAAGTTGGCTAACTTTTTGGATGTTCGTACTGATTATTCGACTGAGTATATTGCACATTTGTATGTGTCCAAGATAGTTCGACTACATGGGCTTCCATTATCCATCATTTCAAATCGGGGCCCTACATTTTTGGCACATTTTTGGAAGAGTTTCCAGTAGGCAATTAGGACTAGGTTGCACCTTAGCACGACATACCATCCTCAAACAAATGGATAAATCAAAAAGGTTAACCAAGCGTTAAAGGATATGTTACGAGAAGATGTAAGGGACTTCAAGGGCAGTTGGGAGACCCATTTTCCATTAATGGAGTTTACGTATAACAATAGTTATCAAAAGTTCACTTTTATGGTCCCTTATGAGGCACTTTATGGGAGACCGTGCAGATCACCCGTATGTTGGTTAGATCCAGCTGAGGGTAAACATTTGGAACTAGAATTCATCAAGAGACTATCGAAAAGATCAAGTTGATCAAGGAGCATATTAAAGTCGCTCAGGACAAGCAGAAGAGCTATGCCATTAAGAATAAAAATCCGATTGAATTCTAGGTGGGAGAGCAAGTTTTACTGCGAGTTTCCCCTATAAAAGGGGTGATGAGGTTAAAAAAAGGGAAATTGGCCCCTCGTTGTATTGTGCCATTCATGATTACGAAAAAGGTGGAAAAAGCTGCGTATCGTCTAGCACTTTCGGGCCACCTAGATTAGGTGCATAACGTGTTTTGCATTTTTTTACTTTGTCTGTTTTTACACCCTAAGGCTGCATATCAGCATATTGATTTGGGTGAGATTGAGTTAGACTCAAATGCGTCATACACTGAGCAACCAATGAGTATTTTGGATCGACGAATCCAAAAGTTGCGTTCCAAGGAGATACCATTAGTATATGTACAATGGAATCACCATAATGACCAGGAGTCCACTTGGGAGCGAGAGGATTTCATTAGGCAACAATATCCCCATTTGCTTTGACTTATTTATATGATGTGTTGGCATTTGACTCAATTATATGGGGGATTATTACTTTGACTCACGTAAAAGATGGATTAATTGTGAATTCTGAGGACGAAATTCTTTTTGTTAGGAGGGAAGATTGTAATACCCCATAATTTAGTGGTATTTACTAATAGTTAAATATTAAATTTGAAAATACAATACCCCAAAATTTAGTGCTATTTATTAATAGTTAAATATTAAATTTGAGAATGTAATAGCCCAAAATTTAGTGGTATTTATTAATAGTTTAATATTAAATCTAAGAATTTATAATTGATTATTTCATTGGAAATTGAAATAATAATAATAATAATAATAATAATAATAATAATAATAATAATAATGTATACTAACATTGGATGCTACTATTCATGAATAGTAACATTGGATGATTATTTTAAAATTGGACGATTGTTTCTCTTCTTCTTCATTATCTTCATTTGACATACCCAAACTCAACTTCGTTTTCCATTTCAATATAACCCATTTTCACCAAAATTACACCATCACATCTAAAAAATTACACTCTTTCATTCTAGCAAAAAATTATATTTTTCATGAAAAAAATCTAAGATAGCTTTGGATCAATTCTCAAGGATTTTCGGAGACCAATTCGACTAATTTTCAAGAAGGATTTCTCTTACACATTTGTGAAATTATATTCATCAATTGAGAAGATGTTTTGGAGGGACTTTTCTGTAATTATTCTTTATTAAGTTTGGAGATTTTCTTCAATTGAGGCAAGATAATTATACTCTCTCCTCTCATGAGATAAATAGTATTTTCTACCTAAATAGTTTTTTATATAAATTCTAAAATTAATGTAGAGATAATTAAGATTTATTTTGTTTTGATCACAACTTTATAAATTTTGATTTTCGATGGATAAATTTAATGAATCTAATTCATGAAACTAACTATATACTTCATTAATTTAGTCTAATTTGGTATAATTAAAATGGATCATGAATTGTACATTCTTGGTTTGATTTAAATGTTAAATCTAACATTGAATGAATTATATGTGTTGGAAATCATGATAATGGATTAAATTCAGGTCTTATTATGTTAAATTTTATTTTTTATAATTTTGGGAATTGGGGTTCTAGTAAATATTAATTTCTTCATTTTTGGATTTATGAATTAGATTGAAGATCTAAGATAGACTCATATTTTTTTTAAATAGTAACTTCGCTCAGAAAATTATGAAACTTAAAAGTATTATGTAAAATATAATTTTCTAAAAGATTCATGTTTTAATAAAATTTCAAAAAGGTCATTTAGGAACTGAGAAATGAGAAAACCCGGATTAGGTATTTGCCGATGTGTAGTAATGTTATAGGAAATGAATTTTTTTAACCCTCTTGAAGGCCTAAATTGAGAAGTTTCGCGTATTTTTATAGGAAACCACGTTTTGTGGATAACTTTCGTATTTTAAGTTTTCCCAAAGTCCTATTATAATGAGCTCATATTAACAAATTATTATTATGACAGCATAATGCTTGCAATATCCTAAATGGGTACAATTCTAATTTATAGGTATTGAAAAATGTGTATTAATGTATTTTTTATGTGATGTGAGTGGAATAAAATCATTCTTTTTAGTCTTTATGAAGAATCTATGCCTCATCCCCTCCCTTTTAAACGTAGTATAATATTTATAAGTAATTAAAAAAATTGAGAACTTAAAGATAAAGTATAAAAGACATTGGAATACATTAGTGACGTGTGGAATTTAAATTGTGGAAATATATCAATAGTGGATATACATTACTCTTATGTTGATGACCCTACGTATGTGTCCACTTCTGTTATACTGTTATTATTGATATATTGGGTGAATAAGGTTGGTTTCGTATTGTGGGAATTAATGACTCCAAAGGGAACTGGGGTCCAGACAAGATGACTATGATTTTATTATTGGTGGTGTTTGGGGTGGATAAGATGAGGTTGGATTTGTGTTTATAATGAGGACTTATTTTTGTTATGAATTGCATTTTATTTCACATGCGTGAGGTCTTAGATATGCTCACGAGCCTTATTTATAAATGAAATATTTAAATTGAATATATATATCTGTGAGACCCCTCAATAAATAGAGAACTAGTCTCTTTTATATATTTATATAACACTTGATTTAATAACTATAAAATTATTATTTATAATCATGATTGACAGTTTTACTACTTGAGTACGTAGCTATTATCTTATTGTGGTGGGTCGGACCCATCGCGTTATTTCAGGTGCTCTAGCGTACTTAGCCTAATTTCCACTCGAGTACACAGTCTTTCATTCTAGCTACCGTCGAGTTTTGGGGATGTAGGTGTTGAATTTACTTTTACTTTTATTTCTTTTAATCAATAGAGGGATGCGCGACTTACGATATTCCTAGAATTTGTACTTAGATTTGTAGACAATGTGATTTTGGTAGATTTTTCATGTACTAGTTATTGTCAGACACTTTTTACTTTACATAATGGTGGTAATCGATTCTATCCATATTATGCAATCATTGACATTTTCTCATACGATTCTTAAGTTCGATATATCCTTTTTTTAGAAAGTAAAATACGTATACATAGAAACATAATACAAGAAATTAGGGTCATACCCCTAAAGCCCAAAAAGGCTAATGGCAAGGATGTTGGGAATACCCAAACACCAAAGCAAAAACAACTCGGAAAAACTAAACATAAACACAAAAGCCCATATTAGTTAACAACGAAAAAATCAGAGAGTTCTCAGTAGTTGCAAACCATCCAATTGTCATAGCTTCTCTTAGATTTCTTCCAAGTCATAACCTTACATCTTATCATGAACTTAATATCCTTGATCAGATCAGAAGTGATCTTGTGCCTCTTTTATGCATTATGTTGTTCCTTTCAATCCATATGCAATACACAATGATGGAAAAAGATAGGGCTCTCATCTTTGTCATGAAGGACTTCCCATTAGAGTTGTGTGCAGCCTCATTGATTTCATCCTCCCATGTACTCGTAGGTCTATAAATTTGGTTTCTGTATAGAATTTATTCCATACCTCCTTAGTGCATGGGCAATCATCCATGAGGTGGCTAAGAGTTTTAACACCACTGCTACAAAGTTCACATTTACTACTGCCACTAACACCCCATTGCATTAGTTTATCCTTAGTTACAAGAGCCTTCCTATAGGCCAGGCATAGAATGAAAGATCACTTAGGTATATTGCCTTTATGCCACACCAAGTTGTGTTAATTCTCAATAGGCTAGTGATAACTAATAACTCCTATGGCAGAGCAGGTACTTATTTTCTTCTAGCATCAGGTATCCAAAGCAGAGTATCATCCAATGAGGGATTGATAGTTGGAAGATTGTCATGCTTGATTTCATTAAGCTCCCAAGTAGTAAAGCTAGGCTATCTCCATTCATTGCCATTTATTGTAATACCCCGTACTTTTGGCTATATTTATTTTTGGGATTAATTAATTAAATGCGTATTAATTGGAAATTAATCCGGGTTATAAATACTAACGAGATGCGAGTTGGTATTTGATTATGTGCATATATGATTATATATGAATTTGGAATTATGAAATTTGTCTTGAGATTTATATACGGCATTTTAGAAATTTTGTTGAGACGCGTGTGACCGCCGCGTCATGGTATATTATGTTAATTATAAAAGTGATTTTTATTTCTATTATCCGTATGGTCGTTTTGAGTGCGCCAACGCGTCCGGAAGGGTCGAGATAGTCAGAAAACACTAGCCGGGGGTATAGTTTGGGTCCCGGGGTATTTTTAGGCCGTGCCGGCAATATAAAGGGTATTTTGGTAATTTCGTATTTTTAGGAATTAAAAATGACGAAAATTAGAGATCTAAATCTGATGTGGATTAAACCCACTAAACCCACTAACCTACCCATATTAACCTAGAAGGCTACGTAGGTTATTAGAAGAGTTTTCTAAGTTCCCCAAATCAAACCCTAGCCACCTTAAGCCACCATTGGAGAAGAAGCTTGGAGAGAAGAAATTCTGCAGAAAAGCCCTATCAAACCATCATCCAAACTCAGAGACAACCAAGGCAAGTGACTTTATTCCATTTAATTTAAGAGAATGTCCTTTCCATGTTAGAAATTGAAGGATTTTAATTGTTCTTGAAAGTTGAATGAAAACCCATGTTAATTGGATTTAGAACTTGAATATTGAGGACAAATCGCATGTAGAATTACATAGAGATGATTATTCTGGTATTAATGTATGTTGGTTGTAACAAAAACGGATTTAATTCGGGGATTTGATGATGATAAAGATCTAGGGTTCATGTTCTTATAAAAATTGGGGAAAAATATAGAATCTTGTGATTTAATGATGTATAGGGTGCAATAAAGCCTTAAAAGATGTTAGTTTATGACCTTAGCATGTTTTAGGATGATTAGAGAACTTAAAACATTGTTGGGACGAACTTTGGAGAAGATTTGAGGAGTAAAAATGGATGAAAAACGTAACTAAGAAGATCTGGGACGAAACTGGCAGGTCGTTAGAAGCCCCTACCCAGGTCGTTCGAACGAACTCGTTCGAACGAGCTTCTAACGAGTTGACCAGTCGCTGCTAACGAGAAGGGATTTCGTTCGATATCTCGTTCGAACGAGATATCGTTAGAAGGTACAGTTCGTTCGAACGAACTGGAATCTCGTTCGAACAGCCTCGTTCGAACGAGACTTCTAACGAGTTGACAGTGGAATCTCGTTCGAACAGTCTCGTTCGAACGAGACTTCTAACGAGTTGACAGTTTGGTCCTTTTTGGACTGTTTTGATTTTTGGAGTCCCGTAAACTTGTTCGAGGATATAGATAACATTCTGATGATGATATAATGATAGAATTGGGACTTTTGGGTATTTATGAGAAGGAAATTATATACGAGAGTTATATTAAATGGACGTTTTGGGTTGAGACGTGAGTGTCTAATACGACGTGAGAATGAATTATGGCGCGTACGATTATAAACCGAAATCATATAAGTTGTATATTGGTACTAGAATGAATAGTACTACGATTAAACTACGGGATTACTAAGACATGTATTTACTTAGTATTGGTATATGATTTGTGTGTATGACATACCTACCATACTTGCTATCACGGGAGGTTTACGTTCGCTTAGGGCCCTCTAATCCTTGTGTTGCCCGGATTTAGACTGGTTACCTTGATGAACATAGGTCAAAGAAAGACTTATTGGGATATTAATAAGTCCGCTGATCGTGGGAGCGTAGGTATGTGCGTGACCGATGTGATGTGACTGTGTTCGCCTCCACTATTTGTGATTTGTGTTATCTGAACTATTCCTGAGAGATTCGGAATATGTGATCCCTATGTACGTGATGTACCGGGATGGATAGCAGAGTATGTGTGCACCACAGCTTAGTTCTCGGGGTGCTTGTATTGTATATTTATGATGTGAATAATATACATTTAATTAATGAGAACCTTCATGTTATTGTTGTGAATAAAATTACAATATTGTTTCGAGGAACATAACGAGTTAGCTGTTAGTAATATATTGCATATTGAGCATCTAAGTTTGCGTTAAACCCCTACTTAATTACGAGCGTTATTATGTTAATAGAACCGAGTAATAAGGGTGAGACCTATGATAGTCTGGCTAGATATGTTGTCACTTAGCTAGTAGTTTGTATCACTCTAGATGGGTACTTACGTTAGGAGTGCACAGTTAGACGAGAGGTGAGAATATCATGTGAGTGCACGTCCTAACATGTACTTTGCATTTAATGTTTTAAATGTTTTTAAAGCACTTGCAGGTTTTTAAAATATAACTCCACATTCGGGCTCTGACCCGTTTGCTTTTCAAATCTATTTTCTTTGTAAAACCATTTTAGGTGCCCAGCCACAAGGACACCATGCATAGGATACTCATTCAGGTGACGAGTTGTAGCTGTTTGTGGAAGCTACAGGGATTTGCTTGTAGACGCTTCTATCACTTGGATTCCAGAGTCTTATTCTATCAGTTGTAGGGCATGTTGCCCATTTCTATTAGAGTTACATTTCCATTACAGTTTTCAGACTTTGGCATGTATTGATTTAGTATTCAGTTTATTTATCAGTTGTGGGATTTGTAGTGAGGAGTTTTTCCTCCAGACTTTATTTACGTTTTGTGATGGTTATTCTATTTACTTCATTATGGTGAATGGTGTTATTATCCTTATTACACTTGTTGCATGTTAATCAGACTTTAATTAAAATTTGGCACTTACTTTTTAAATACTAGGTGGTTAGTAATCATTAAAATGTTTTCGACAGTGATGCTATTAACTGGACCAACTTGGCATTTTGAATTAATTTAATAAAGGAGTAGCTACCCGGTATTTAATTAGTCGGGGTGTCACATTTATGAACTCAACTACTTTGTCTTTTGCATTGCTAGCTGCATCATAGATAGTTTTTTCGCCATATAATAGTAGTAGGGGTCCCTTAGGATGCTAATTGTCAAACCACATATATGTGCTCTCCCCAGGCCAATGCTGGATCTTATCAGTGGTCTCCCAATCTCCCTAAGTTTCAGCACTTTCCTTTAACTCCAAAAAGTATCAATTAGAATATTGATGGCCCATTATTAATCTTGTAGGTATGGAACCATTTGAACCATAGGTTGTCCTTCTTGTTTCTTAAGTTCCATAGGTGCCTGAGCATAGATGCTTTGTTCCACCAATGAAGGCAGTTGATGCCTAGGCCACCCTCATTCTTTGGCACATAAACATCCTTCCAAGCTACCTTAGCTCTAGAGTGTTTGAGGTCAGTTCCTTTCCATAAAAAGTATCTAAGAATTTGATCAATGGAGTTGAGTACCTTTTAAGGAAGGATGAAGAGGTTGATCTAGTAAACTTGGGTGCTAAAAAGGATAGCTTTCACAAGTTGTAATCTACCAGCATAGCTAAGAAGTTTGGATGTCCAACACTTGAATTTTGTGTAATTCTATCAATGAGCAGGCTGCAGTCCTTATATTTGAGCCTAGTGGAGATGAGGGGTACCCCCAGGTATTTTAAAGTAGGCTTATCCACCCTAATCCCAATGATGGAAGTCATAGGAATCAGATCAGGTTCACTAATCTTAGAGCTGTAAAGGCTGCGTTTAGAGAGATTAGGACTGAGTCCGTAGAGTGTATTGAACTCATCTAGAGATTTCTTGATACACTCAATAGATTGAAGGTCCCCATTGATGAAGATAATCAAGTCATCATCAAAGCAAAGGTGGTTGATGCTTAGCTGCTAGCATTTAGGGTGGTGGGTGTAATGGGGTTTAGAGCAATGCTTATCTAAGATACAAGCAAAGGCTTCCATAATAAATAGGAACAAGTAGGGGGAGAGGGGGAAACCTTTCCTTATACCCCTTGAGCTACTGAAAAAACATGAAGTTTTGCATTAAGGCTGACAGAGAACTTAGGAGTGGTCACACATTCAGTAATCCAATTGATAATGATCTGAGGGAAGCCCATCTTGTATAATATATCAATCATGAAGTCCAATCTCATAGTGTCATAAGTCTTAAGGATGTCAATTTTGAGGGTACATCTGGGAGAGAGGTCTCTATGGGCTCCTATAGGAGTAGGATGTTATCAGCTATGGATCTACTGGTAACAAAAGCTACTTGTCTCTTATTAATAAGGAGGGGTATGAGGGGTTTGATTCTATTGGCAATCATTTTAAATTGAACTTGTAAACTGTATTGCAACAAGATATGGGTCTAAAATCCTTCATTTCATTGGGAGTTTTGACCTTGGGAATGAAAGCAACAGCAGTGCAGTTCCATTGCCTTAAGTTATTCCCCTTGTAAAATAAATGAGACACTATACTGAGCATATCCTCACCTACTAAATGTCTTTGAAGAATTTGGCATTGAATCTATTAGGACTTGGGGATTTGTCAGATCCAATGGAGAAAAGAGCATTTTTTATTTCCTTATGGGAAACAGGTCTGACTAGTGCCTCTTGTTGCAGCAAGTTAAGGGTTCTAGGCATGTTCATGTCATTGGCCATCATCAAGTTATCATCTGTAGCCTTCATGAGAGAACTGAAATAGGATATTGCCTCAATAGCCACATCAGTACTTCCTTTAATGGTGTAGCCTTCACTATTCTTGATGGTAATGGTTTTCCTTCTGGAGGTGCTATTATTGACACACTTGTGAAATAAAGTAGTGTTTAAATCCCCCTCTTTCAACTAGCTAATTCTAGATTTTTGTTTAAAATAGTCTTCTTCATTAGCTCAGAGATTGGCATACTCTTTAACTTTGATCTTCTCCTCTTGAATAAGAATGATATTGCTACCATCTCTGTCCCATTATCTTTATATATAGAGCATTTGTTCTTTCACCTCCACAACTCTCTTGGATATGATGTTATAAAACTTCAAGTTAAGTACTCTGAGTATAGGTTTAAGTCTCTTCACCTTATTCGATAGCTTGAATAAAGGGTTTCCCTGACACTATTCATTCTAAGAGCAAGCAAGAATGTCCTTAAACTCATCATGGTTCATCCAAAAATTAAAAAACTTGAAAGATTTATTTCTTCTCTCCTCATTGGAAAAATGTGTATGAGGATGGGGCTATGGTCAGAAACACTAAGACATGAAACCTCAGCTTATGAATCAGGGAAGTAGGAGCTCCATTGATTGTTGTGTATCACTCTATTAATTTTGGATTGGACATTAGTGTTTCCAGAGCTATTCTTGTTTCGGGTGAACCACAACCCAGTAGTATGCATATCCTCCAACTATGCATCACGAATACAAGAATTGAACTCCTAGACTGCATTAATGCCAATGCCATGGATGCCTATCTTATCCTCATTGTTTCTTATAATATTAAAGTCTCCTATAAGAATCCATTGCATCTCTTAAGTAGTCCTATAGTTACTTAGGATGAATATCCACAGAGTTCTTCAATCCATTGGCTGGTTATGCCCATAGGCAAAGGTGACATAAAAGAATTTATTGAGGACCACCATCTCAACCTTGCAGAAGATGGATTGGGGGTGTTCACTGATGACTTTAACTTTGAGGGTATTGGGATCCCATCATATAATCACAAGAGCCACACCACCATTAATTGGGTAATTGTGAATGGCCTCCAAGTTCCAGAAGCAATATTTTGTAGTTTTATCAATATGGTGCGTTCTAACTTTGGATTCAAGGATGCATATGAGGGATAACTTATGATCAGCTATAAACCTCTTTATTTCTACTTGTTTATGGGGAGAGTTAAGTCCCCCAATGTTCCAAGATGCTATTTTGGTCATTTTGAGTTCCTAGATTTGCCTCCATACGTCTTTTTACCCTTTCATCTCTCATTATTGCTGCTGTTGTGGTTGGTGGTTAACTTATTTTTATCAGCGAGTTCATCCACACTAGTAACCTTAAGTGCCAGGCCAGATGGTTTAGGTGTTGCTTCTATTTTTTCATCATCATCATTAAACACCTCAAAAGAATTAGATGTTTTAATAGTTGGGGTTAGAGGTGCCTTAAAGGCTTCAATACCTTTAGCACTGCACTCATTGGTATCTTCTATAAGGTTAGCATTCCCATCTTTAGTAGTTTATTTGTCCTTCTCTACCACCACAGTGGTTGAAGTATGTTGAGTAGTCCCTAAGTTGTTTATCCTCTTGTTGATTTTTATCCATCTATCCTTCATTTACTTCACAACCTCCCTTTGGTTGGGAATATAACTCTTCATTGTAGGCTTTAGGGACCCATGTGAGTTTGGTTTTAGAGCAATTAAGGATTGAATGACCAAATATGCCATAAGTTTTGCAAGAGGATGGTTTCTCTTGGTACTCCACCCCAATCTCAACTATCATACCATCCTCCATCACCACATCAATAGTCATTACACCAAAACAGGCGATTTGTAAGTGTTTTAAACACTTACAAATGCCATTTGCAAGTGTTTAAAACACTTACAAATCAGCGCGTTGCAAAAAAATTATAAGTGTTCAAAACCATTACAAATGTCATTTGTAAGTGTTCATTGGGAACACATATCCGTTTCGGATAACCGTTACCAAAAACTTTGTAAGTGTTTTGAACACTTGCATATTAAGCCTTTGCAAGTGTTTTAAACACTTACAAAATTTTCGTTTGCAAGTGTTTAGAACACTTGCAAAATTCAGCAACCTTTTTTTAATTTACAACGGTTATAAACACTTGCAAAAGAAAATATATATATTTTTTTGTAACGGCTCAAAACACTTACAAATATTAATATGTAAGGAAAACAATGTTCATTTTGTAAGTGTTATGAACACTTGCATAAATTAAAATATTTTTAAAAAAAATTATCCACCAACCTCACATATAACAAACAATAAAAACAGCTAAAAACATAACAATTATATCCAAACACTTTCGTACAATACTTCATGATATGTTCGACATAAACAAACACTCTCATCAAGAAGGGAAGCAAGAACACCAAAGGTATATATTGAGTATTCTCATTAACAAATGGCATACATCTAGTTATTGTATCCAAATATACATGTGCCACAACCGTATTACTATGGCAAGGAAATTGTGTCGATAAGAGCATTGTCACTGCCAGTACTCACCGCCTCGTCGCTAAATGACTCTCCAATTGCATAAAAAATGAAATCAGAGATTCTACCACTTCAACATTCCTATCGGCAGAAGATGGAACGACACTACCAATGAAAGTCTGTTAAAAACCCGAGTAACATCACGAAATTCAAATTTAGCAATAGTTTTATGCAATTGTGGACAAACAAATAAGTGATTCTTAAAAGGCAAACACACGGGTCCAAGAAAAAACATTAAAACTAAGGGGGTAACCGAATAAGGTTTGTAACATTTATATATACTTGATAGTTACAACTATTATATATACGACCTCTACCATAAATTTTGTAGTTCACAAGTAATATAGTATATGGATGTAGACTATCACAAGTAATAAAATTTGTCATCTATTCAGAGTTGAGTTCTTACATCACTAACCAGCTAAAATCAGCTCGCTGACTTCAAAGGACCCAACATAAATATTCATATCTTGTTAAAGTAAGGGCCTGCCATCGACCCCTACCCACAATACAACACAACAATATTTACTGTTATTTTAGTAGGCATGAGAATTAGCCCTTCCTGCCCACAGAAAGTGGTACCGACTTTATACCCGAGTGATGTTAGCAAAAGAAACTGCCACGTTGAAGTCTTCTAGCTGACTATAGTCATTAGAATCAACCTCGTGTAGTCGTCCGTAGTTGTTGGAATGGCTTGGATTCTTTTTCAAGAGATTGAATGGACCCTTTGATTCAGTTCCCGCTTTAAAGGTCCAAATGGTTCCTCCTTCCTCATTGCGGATCAGGGCTCTGATTTGTTCTTCATAAGCTTTTAGAATCAATCCTTCTCTCTTTTAAACACCCTCACAAATTAGCACACTCAAAACACTACAAAATTAAACAGACACTATCCTCTATAGCAAAATAATAATGGAACTTACATCGAAAGTGGCTTCAAGGATCTCAGGACTGAATGCAATAAGACTCTGAGTCCTCTCCTCCCGCTCTATGAAATGACTGCAACACCAGAATTTAACAGTCGCAACATGTAGATTTTTTTATAGAAGTATCAATCACCATAAAATTTACCTCCAAACGGCCAGGAATTGAGATGGTTCGAAGTAGCTTGTCTAACATGAGTTTCTCGTTATTATCTCTGTTACTGAAATAAACAATACTGCTAACAGGGACCCTCATTATATCCCCACGTTGAAGATTGAAGCTCTCCCTCCCGTCCTTGAGCACCAAACTGATGCTTCCCTTTCCTACAATCATTTTATCACATTACGTATAATTATCCTTTATAAATGTTGATTTCAAAACTAGTTAATCAAAGAATTGAAATTGATAAAAAAGTAGTACCTTGAGCAACGTAGAAGATGTTATCTGTATCATAGTGGTGTGCAGTAATGAAGGTTTGAGGATCAGCTTTAAGAATGGCCACACGATAGTTCTCAATTCCTTTTAGAAGCTTTGATCTCTGGGTGAACCTTTGGAGGACTCTAAACCTCCCATGTTGGGTGCCAACTCTAGTACTGAAGTGTTGATCCTGAAACACAAACGGATTAAACGAGTTGAATCCCTATTCTTCTATGTTGAAAATAAGCAGCATGCATTTAATTTGATAATTTTTGTGTGAATTTGTGAATTTCTTACTCTCATTACGTTCAAAATACATAGAAAGGATATTAAATAACATAAAAGGACCACCATATGTGCCAGCACATCATACAGTAAGAACCTTTATACCTTCCACTACTTTATAAGATGATGAACTGTTGTAAAAACTAGTCACACCAATTTTTAAGATCCCTGACACTTCCTTCAAATATCGAGTGCCGGCATGCACATATGACAGGCTTTGACGTGTCAACGACCCATTGACAGACGTGGCCCCACGAGGACTTTTTGTAAAGCTTGCCATTCTGAAGAGAGTGTTGATTTTACATTAGACAAACGACACCGGAGTGAATCTAATTTTACATTAGATGGTTTTAAAGATGAAAGACTGCAGCCTGTGGGTGGGTCCAATGCCATCTTCACTTTTCTTAGTGCATAGTAACCACAATTTCAGATTAAAATCTAGTAACGTCACTATGAAAAATATTTATAGATATGATTAATTTATAATTAGAAACACAAAAGTACCTTGCAGTTTAATTTTGCCAAATGTCTTTTTACATTTTAGTGCAGCTCCTTCACTGACTAATTCTGAAGATCTTTTCCTCAAGAGTTCTTCCTCTGATTGTAATAAAACTTATTGCAACCTATAGCCTGCAGAATTCATAAGATCCAAACACAAATCAGAGGAAGATGGGAGCTTCCACACAGCAAATCAGATTAAAATGTTACCCAAAAGCATTTCGCAGCAGTTCACATTCATTTTCTAAGAAGATGGGAGCTTCCACACATCCCATAGCTCAGGAGTAAAGACAAAGATGAACACATGCATCATAAGAAATCACACCATACCATGGACCTAGCCCGCTAAATCCAATTCCAATGACAAATAAATAACAACAGTCGATAAAAATCGTGAACTAAAATATATAAATCAAGTAATCGGACAATAAGATGACTGGTTAAGCTACCTTGCATGAAATGTGGGCAGGCGAGCTGGCAAAGAACTAGAAGATACAAAACTTGAACCTAAAGGCGTGTTTTTCCCATGTTTAATTCATCTGTAGTTGCATGGCAAGGTGTACTCTGTCTTCTGAAAGTTGGACATTGGCCTGCAACTAGATTAATTTCCTTCACAGAACTGGTATGATGCAACGAGTTGAGTCCTTTTATGTTGCCTTTTAGCTACAATTTGTATCAATTGGGGATCTCACTTCTAGGAAAATTAATTTGTTGAGTCCCTATTCCATAAAATTATCAAATTAACATCAGAGTTGTTATATTTATAATTAAAAAGGAAATTAAAGTTATGAGTTCTTGTACATACTTTGATATGAAGAGAAAAAAGATTTGGTGGTTTCTTTACGCCAATGTAACACCCCGACTAATTAAATACCGGGTAGCTACTCCTTTATTAAATTAATTCAAAATGCCAAGTTGGTTCAGTTAATAGCATCACTGTCGAAAACATTTTAAAAATTACTAACCACCTAGTATTTAAAAAGTAAGTGCCAAATTTTAAGTTAAGTCTGATTAACATGCAATAAAAGAATAATGGAAGAACAACATAATCCATTCACCATAATGAAATAATGAATAACCAACAATTAATAATAATAAGTCCGGAGGAAAAACTCCTCACAACAGTCCCACAACTGAAGAAAAATACTACAAGTCTGAATCCTGAATAATTACATGCCAAAGGTCTGAATAACTGAAATAAATGAAATGCCTCTAAAAGAAATGGGCGACATGCCCTACAACTGATAACTGATGAATATCGAGTCAAAATAGATGAAGCGTCTACAAGCAAAATCCTGTAACTTCCACAAACAGCTACAGCTCGTCACCTGAATGATAATCCTATGCATGGTGTCCTTGTGGCTGGGCACCTAAAATGGTTTTTACAAAAAATAGATTTGAAAGCAAATGGGTCAGAGCCCGAAAGTGGAAAACATTTTGAAAACAGCAAGTGTTTTAATTACATTAAAACATAAAATGCAAAATACATGTTAGGACGTGCACTCTCATGAAATTCTCACCTCTCGACTACATGTGCACTCCTAACGTACATTACCCATCTAAATGACACATATATCTAACCAAAACGTAATAAGTTATACCTTTTACTACTCGATCCCCATATAACATTCTAGCGTTATCAACTAAGTAGAGAGCTTCACTTTAAACTCAGATTCTTCAATTAGTAACATAATTCACTATCAGTTAACCCGTTATGTTCTCTCACTACATTACCATAATTATGTTCACAATAACAACATGAAAGTTCCCATTAATTAAGTGTATATTATTCACGTCATAAATATACAATACAAGCACCCCGAGACTAGCTGCGGTGCACACATACTCTGCTATCCATCCCGGTACATCACGTACATAAGGATCACATATTCCAAATCTCTCAGGAATAGTTCACAGATAACAACATCACAAATAATGGAGGCGAACACAGTCACATCACATGGGTCACGCACATACCTGCGTTCCCACGATCAGCAGACTTATTAACATCCCAATAAGTCCTTCTCTGACCTATGTTCATCGAGGTAACCAGTCTAAATCCGGGCAACACAAGGATTAGAGGGCCCTAAGCGAACGCAAACCTCCCGTGATAGCAAGTATGGTAGGTATGTCATACACATAAAATCAATACATATACTAAGTATGCACACGTCTTAGTAATCACCATAATATATTGGTACATATCTCTTCTCGTACTGTCATATAATACTACACCATTTATATGTTCCCGATTAATATAATTAATTAGGCCGTCAATAGCTCGCATCGTAATAGACACTCACGTCCTACTTCATATTTTCCCTTAGGTTCAAACTACACTTCTAGGTTTGACTCCTCATTATATCCCAAACATCCCAAATATATCAATTACTCATCAAGGAAAGGCTATCTCTACCTATGCACAAGGTTACGGGGCACTCGGGATCAAGACAGGCTAAAAAGCCTAAACTGTCAACTCGTTTGAAGCCTCGTTCGAACCAGGCTGTTCGAACGAGACTTCGTTCGAACGAACTGAGTCTTCTAACGAGATCTCGTTCGAACGAAGTGGGCTTTCTAACGAGATCTCGTTCGAACGATCTCATCGAACGACTTCACCCTCGTTAGAAGTCAATGGTCAACTCGTTAGAAGCTCGTTCGAACGAGGTCGTTCGAACGACCTGGGCAGGTCTTCTAACGAGCGACCAGATTCGAGCCCAGAATTCTGATTTTCATTTTTCCAACTTCTCTACTCCCCAAGTCTCATTCAAACCTCAATCTAACAATTGTTTAAGGTTCCTAATCGTCCCTAAACATCCTTAGGTCACATATTAACATGTTTGCGGGTGTTAAATCATCCCAACATCATTCAAATATCAAATCTCTACATATTTTCCCCAAATTTCAAACACATGAACCCTAGAATTTATAAATCATCTAGAAGTCTAATTAAATCCGTTTTTGGTTTCATACTAATTGTAATATCATCAGAATAATCATCAACTACAAATCTACATGCAATTTCCTCATCAAGAATGTAATTTCTATTTCCAATTTAATGAGTTTTTCATTAACTCCCAAGAACAAATCATATTTTTATCAAATCCTACACATGGAAGAAACATTCTCTATAAAAACGAAATTAAATCACTTGCCTTAATGGTAACTCTGGATTTGATGACGAATTTGATGAAGTATACCCTCTCTCTCTGTAGAATCCTTCTATCTCTCCCTCAACAATCTCTTCTCTAATGGTGGCTATGGAGGCTAGGGTTTTGTCTTAGGAGCAACTTTTCAATAACCTCCGTAGTCTATTTGGGTATTAGTGGGCTTAGTGGGTTAATGCCTAATCAGATATTAATTCCCAATTTTCGTAGCTTTTAATTCCTCAAAATTCAAAATTACCAAACTACCCTTATACGTTGCCGGTATGGCCTAAAAATGCCCCGGGACCCAAACCAAACCCCCGGTTAGTGTTTTCTGACTATTTTGACCCTTCCGGACGCGTTGGCGCACTCAAAATGACCATACGGATAATAGAAATAAAATTCACTTTTTAATTATCATAGTTATATACCATGACGCGACTGTCACACGCGTCTCAACAAAATTTCCAAATTGCCGTATTTCAATCTCACGACAAATTTCATAATTCAAAATCCATATATAATCATATATTCATATATAATCAAATACCAACTCGCATCTCGCTAGTATTTTTAATCCGGATTAATTTCCAATTAATACGCATTTAATTAAATTAATCCCATAAAATAAATATCACAAAAATACGGGGTATTACATACTTCCCCCCTAATAACTGAATTTCGTCCCGAAATTCGGAACTAGAAGGTACCTGGTAAGAACAACTCTGGATAACGTTCTTGCATCTCATCCTCGCGCTCCCATGTGGACTCCTCGACATTATGATGTCGCCACTGAACACGCACTAACGGAACTATCTTTGACCGCAATTTCCGCTCACTTCGGTCCAAAATAGCAATCGGCCCCTCCTCGTAGGAGCTATCAGGCTGGAGATCGATGTCCTCCAAAGCAATGTGAGAATGAGCCAAATCATCTCTAAGATATTTCCTTAGCGAGGAAATATGAAACACATCGTGAATCCGATGTAAATGCTCTGGTAATCCAAGCCTGGACGCAACCGGTCCAATCCGCTCAATAATAGGAAATGGTCCCACATATCTCGGTGCCAACTTCCCTTTCTTCCCGAAACGCATAATCCCCTTCATAGGAGATACTCTGAGAAAAACTTGGCCCCCCACTTGGAACTCTCTGAAGAACCTCTTCGCATCAGCATAGCTCTTCTGCCTGTCTTGAGCTACCCGAATGCGACTCCGAATCAATTCTATCCTCGCCGAAGTATCCTGAATCACTTCCGGCCCTAGTAGTTTGTTGTCCCCCACCTCCAACCAACATGCTGGGGAACGACAAGGTCTACCGTACAACGCCTCAAATGGAGCCATGCCAATGGTGAACTGGTAGGAGTTGTTGTAAGCAAACTCCACCAGTGGAAGATACTGTTCCCATCCACCCCCAAAATCAATGATACTCATACGTAGCATGTCCTCCAACATCTGGTTTGTACGCTCGGTTTGCCCATCGGTCTGCGGGTGATACGCCGTACTCAACCGTAATTCCGTGCCCATGGCCTCCTGAAAACTCTCCCAAAACCGTGAAACAAATATCTTGTCTCGGTCAGACACGATATTTAAGGGCACACCGTGAAGTCTCACTATCTCTGAAATAAAGAGCTGGGCATACTGTCCCGCAGTGTAGTCTGTCCTGACGGGTAGGAAATGAGCGACTTTGGTCAACCTGTCCACAATTACCCAAATAGAGTCGTGACCTCTTTGTGACGTAGGCAATCCCGTGATAAAGTTCATGGATATGCTCTCCCACATCCACATCGGGACCTCCAACGGCTGTAGCAGTCCTGCCGGTCTCTGATGATCCACTTTTACTAGCTGACAAGTGGCGCATTTAGAGACAAACTCGGCAATATCTCTCTTCATCCCGCTCCACCAATACTGACGTCTCATGTCTTGGTACATTTTGTCCCCACCGGGATGTACCGCGAACCGTGAGCCGTGCGACTCGGCCATCACCTCATGCCGCAATTTCTCCCCTTCCGGAACTACCAATCTCCCATTGAAGCGCAATCCCCCGTCTGAGCTAACGGTATAGGATTCGACTCCCTCTGCTAGTAATCGAACTATCAGCTCCTGACAGAGCGAGTCATCTGCTTGTGCCTTTACCACTCTGGTGACAATCTGCGGCGTAACAGTCATTACCGACATGAATGATCGGGCCACTGCATCCTGGTGTCCCAATTCTTTCCACTTGGCCTTCCACACCCCTGCCACTTCCTCTGCTGGCCTACAGTTTAACGCGTCTGCCACCACGTTAGCCTTCCCTGGGTGATACTGGATATCAAACTGATAGTCCTTCACAAACTCAAGCCACCTTCGCTGCCGCATATTCAACTCCTTCTGCGTGAATAGGTACTGTAGGGACTTGTGGTCTGTGAACAATCGAAACTTTTCCCCCAAAAGGTAATGTCTCCATATCCGAAGGGCAAATACAACTGCCGCCAACTCCAAGTCATGAGTGGGGTAATTCTTCTCGTGAGGCTTTAGCTTACGGGAAGCATAAGCTATGGCCTGACTCTCCTGCTGCAATACACCTCCAAGTCCTTGCAAGGACGCATCGGTGTATACTAGATACTCAACTCCCGGTCTCGGCAATGCTAACACAGGTGCTGAGGTCAACTTATCCTTCAACTCATCAAATGCCAACTGACAAGCATCACTCCAGATGAATGGCACACCCTTACGAGTCAGATGTGTCAAAGGACCTGCAATCTTCGAGAATCCCCGAATGAACCTCCTGTAGTATCCTGCTAGGCCCAAGAAACTACGAATCTCTGTCGGTGTCGTGGGCTGTCCCCACTCCCTCACCACGGATACCTTCCCCGGATCAACAGATATTCCCCGGTCGGAAATAATATGTCCCAAAAACTGGACCTCTTTCAGCCAAAACCCGCATTTCTCATACTTTGCATACAACTCGTTCTGACGTAGTGTCTGCAAAACTTGCCTCAAATGCTCGGCGTGCTCCTCCTCTGTCTGGGAGTAAACCAGAATATCATCGATGAAGACAATGACAAACTGATCTAGGAAATCCCTGAACACTCTATTCATCAAGTCCATAAACACTGCTGGAGCGTTGGTCAAACCAAAAGGCATAACCCGGAACTCGTAAGAACCATATCACGACAAGAACGCAGTCTTCGAGACATCCTCTTCCCTGATACGCAACTGATGGTATCCCGATCTCAAATCAATCTTTGAGAAGAAAGAAGCTCCTCTCAACTGGTCGAATAAGTCATCGATTCGAGGCAATGGATACTTATTCCGTATCGTGACCTTATTCAACTCTCGGTAGTCCACACACAATCTCAGTGAACCATCTCTCTTCTTCACGAACAACACAGAGGCACCCCACGGCGAAGTACTCCTCCGTATAAACCCCTGACCCAACAACTGTTCAATCTGATCCCGTAACTCCCTCATCTCAGCTGGAGCCATACGGTACGGTGCGCGTGCTATAGGTCTCGTATTTGGCAATAAGTCTATAACAAAGTCTATCTCTTGACTGGGGGGTAGGCCTGGTATCTCCTGAAACACATCAGAATACTCCCTGACAACTGGGATCGAATCTAAAGGAATCACAACCTCCTTAGAGGTATCCTCCTCTAGGTAATACAAATGAGCGGTCGAGCCTCCCTCTGGGCGAGGCATCGCCACTACAAAGGTCTCTTGCCCCGGAATGGCAAAAACAATGCTCCCACCGAAGCAATCAATCATGGCTCTATAATCAGCGAGCCAATCCATACCGATAATCACATCATGAACATGCATATCTAATACCAACATATCTGCAGGTAATACCAGACTACCAATCTCTACCCCTACTCCCCGGCACATATAAAGAAAATAAGTGACCCACTCCCCAATGGTGAGTATACACACGTCACTGTGCTCTCTGCCGTAGCTAACAACCCTAAGGCTTTCGCAAAATGTGTAGCTATAAAGCAATGTGTTGCCCCCGTATCAAACAAAACTCGAACCATAGTACCATGGATAGGAAACATACCCTTAATAGCGGGTGGTGCCTGCGGAGCTACTGCCTGGTGGACGTTATAGACACGTCCATACTGTAACTGTCCCTGCTGCACAGGAACTGCTGGAATGGCTGGAAGAGCTGGCACCTGGGCTGGAGCTGGGAGGGCTGGTGGAAAAAGTGGCCTCTGTGGCTCATGTCGAGCACCCTGCTGCTGCTGCTACGGGGCCCTGCCCCTATCAGGACAGTTATGGCGTTTATGGCCAGTCTTGCCACAAACAAAACACTTCCCCGGGAAGTTTCCACCTCTCGGTCCCTGCTGCCCCCGGCCCTGGTGGCCGTTACCATTCCTCCACTGGCCCTGCTGAAACTGATGCTGACCATTCTGACCCTGCTGGTTCTGATGGCCGTTCGGACCCTGATGGCCCTGCCGGAAACCTCCTTGTCCGTGCCTGAAATTTCCTGACCTGAACCTCTTGTGATCTCCCTGCTGGGTACCCTGATCGCCCTGCCTCTGCCCCTGAACAGATTGTGCCCCACTGGCACCATTTCCCCCAGTCCGGCCCTGATGGCTGGACTCTCCTGACCTCTTGCCTTCAGTCATGTGAAAGCGATGATCCTGGCAATGGAGCAATGCAGCGTTAACCACATCAGAATAAGTGGCTAACGAGAGGTTCCCTAACAAGTGCTGACGAATCCTCCATGTCAACCCGTCCGTGAATTTCTGTATCTTTTTCTCCTCTGTTGGTATTTCATCAGGAACAATGTTCAGAAGATCAGTAAACTCGGCCTCATACTCGGCCACAGTCTTACCCTCTTGCTTGAGGCTCATCAACTTTCTTCTCATCTCCGTGTGAACAGCTGACGGAAAGTATTTGCGGTCAAACCGCACCCAAAACTCCTGAATAGTGAGAGTATCCCTCTCCTCTACGGTGGTAATAGACTCCCACCACTGCAGTGCAGATCCCACTAGCTTAAAGGTCGCTAGTATCTGCTTCTGGACATCTGTGCACTCATACATCCTCAAGTGCCGCTGTATATCCTTCCTCCACTGACTCGAAACTACCACATCGGAGCTACCTGCGAACTCCGGAGGGTGTGCTTTCTGAAAAGCATCACGTACACGTTCCCAAGCAGACGGGAATGCATGAGCCTGAACTGGCACGACTATCGGCGCCTGAGTTGGTGCCTGCTGAACTACAACTAGTGCGGCATTTACCGCCTGAGCCACAATGGCTGCAACCTCGGCGGCATTCATCGTGCCCTGAGCTGGTGCGGGCTGTGGTTCTGGAGTCGCATCCCTGGGAACCCTTCGTGCACGTCGTGGAGGCATCTGAAATAAGAATGAAGTTTATAAGTTCGCAGTTATAAACTTAAAATAGCTGAAGAACGTAGCATATACAAAAGAATACAACAGTCCTAAAATATAGGGCTCTACATCAAAGAAAGCTCAGCGGAAACATAATAAGCCGTACAGATCCTAAAAGACACTAGAACCTGATGCTCTGATACCACCTGTAACACCCCGACTAATTAAATACCGGGTAGCTACTCCTTTATTAAATTAATTCAAAATGCCAAGTTGGTTCAGTTAATAGCATCACTGTCGAAAACATTTTAAAAATTACTAACCACCTAGTATTTAAAAAGTAAGTGCCAAATTTTAAGTTAAGTCTGATTAACATGCAATAAAAGAATAATGGAAGAACAACATAATCCATTCACCATAATGAAATAATGAATAACCAACAATTAATAATAATAAGTCCGGAGGAAAAACTCCTCACAACAGTCCCACAACTGAAGAAAAATACTACAAGTCTGAATCCTGAATAATTACATGCCAAAGGTCTGAATAACTGAAATAAATGAAATGCCTCTAAAAGAAATGGGCGACATGCCCTACAACTGATAACTGATGAATATCGAGTCAAAATAGATGAAGCGTCTACAAGCAAAGTCCTGTAACTTCCACAAACAGCTACAGCTCGTCACCTGAATGATAATCCTATGCATGGTGTCCTTGTGGCTGGGCACCTAAAATGGTTTTTACAAAAAATAGATTTGAAAGCAAATGGGTCAGAGCCCGAAAGTGGAAAACATTTTGAAAACAGCAAGTGTTTTAATTACATTAAAACATAAAATGCAAAATACATGTTAGGACGTGCACTCTCATGAAATTCTCACCTCTCGACTACATGTGCACTCCTAACGTACATTACCCATCTAAATGACACATATATCTAACCAAAACGTAATAAGTTATACCTTTTACTACTCGATCCCCATATAACATTCTAGCGTTATCAACTAAGTAGAGGGCTTCACTTTAAACTCAGATTCTTCAATTAGTAACATAATTCACTATCAGTTAACCCGTTATGTTCTCTCACTACATTACCATAATTATGTTCACAATAACAACATGAAAGTTCCCATTAATTAAGTGTATATTATTCACGTCATAAATATACAATACAAGCACCCCGAGACTAGCTGCGGTGCACACATACTCTGCTATCCATCTCGGTACATCACGTACATAAGGATCACATATTCCGAATCTCTCAGGAATAGTTCACAGATAACAACATCACAAATAATGGAGGCTAACACAGTCACATCACATGGGTCACGCACATACCTGCGCTCCCACGATCAGCAGACTTATTAACATCCCAATAAGTCCTTCTCTGACCTATGTTCATCGAGGTAACCAGTCTAAATCCGGGAAACACAAGGATTAGAGGGCCCTAAGAGAACGCAAACCTCCCGTGATAGCAAGTATGGTAGGTATGTCATACACATAAAATCAATACATATACTAAGTATGCACACGTCTTAGTAATCACCATAATATATTGGTACATATCTCTTCTCGTACTGTCATATAATACTACACCATTTATATGTTCCCGGTTAATATAATTAATTAGGCCGTCAATAGCTCGCATCGTAATAGACACTCACGTCCTACTTCATATTTTCCCTTAGGTTCAAACTACACTTCTAGGTTTGACTCCTCATTATATCCCAAACATCCCAAATATATCAATTACTCATCAAGGAAAGGCTATCTCTACCTATGCACAAGGTTACGGGGCACTCGGGATCAAGACAGGCTAAAAAGCCTAAACTGTCAACTCGTTCGAAGCCTCGTTCGAACGAGGCTGTTCGAACGAGACTTCATTCGAACGAACTGAGTCTTCTAACGAGATCTCGTTCGAACGAAGTGGGCTTTCTAACGAGATCTCGTTCGAACGATCTCATCGAACGACTTCACCTTCGTCAGAAGTCAATGGTCAACTCGTTAGAAGCTCGTTCGAACGACCTGGGCAGGTCTTCTAACGAGCGACCATATTCGAGCCCAGAATTCTGATTTTCGTTTTTCCAACTTCTCTACTCCCCAAGTCTCATTCAAACCTCAATCTAACAATTGTTTAAGGTTCCTAATCGTCCCTAAACATCCTTAGGTCACATATTAACATGTTTGGGGGTGTTAAATCATCCTAACATCATTCAAATATCAAATCTCTACATATTTTCCCCAAAGTTCAAACACATGAACCATAGAATTTATAAATCATCTAGAAGTCTAATTAAATCCGTTTTTGGTTTCATACTAATTGTAATATCATCAGAATAATCATCAACTACAAATCTACATGCAATTTCCTCATCAAGAATGTAATTTCTATTTCCAATTTAATGGGTTTTTCATTAACTCCCAAGAACAAATCAGATTTTTATCAAATCCTACACATGGAAGAAACATTCTCTATAAAAACGAAATTAAATCACTTGCCTTAATGGTAACTCTGGATTTGATGACGAATTTGATGAAGTATACCCTCTCTCTCTGTAGAATCCTTCTATCTCTCCCTCAACAAGCTCTTCTCTAATGGTGGCTATGGAGGCTAGGGTTTTGTCTTAGGAACAACTTTTCAATAACCTCCGTAGTCTATTTGGGTATTAGTGGGCTTAGTGGGTTAATGCCTAATCAGATATTAATTCCCAATTTTCGTAGCTTTTAATTCCTCAAAATTCAAAATTACCAAACTACCCTTATACGTTGCCGGTATGGCCTAAAAATGCCCCGGGACCCAAACCAAACCCCCGGTTAGTGTTTTCTGACTATTTTGACCCTTCCGGACGCGTTGGCGCACTCAAAACGACCATACGGATAATAGAAATAAAATTCACTTTTTAATTATCATAATTATATACCATGACGCGACTGTCACACGCGTCTCAACAAAATTTCCAAATTACCGTATTTCAATCTCACGACAAATTTCATAATTCAAAATCCATATATAATCATATATGCATATATAATCAAATACCAACTCGCATCTCGCTAGTATTTTTAATCCGGATTAATTTCCAATTAATACGCATTTAATTAAATTAATCCCATAAAATAAATATCACAAAAATACGGGGTATTGCAGCCAAGTAATTGTATATTTTAGGGTTGTTCTTGTCTCTCTCTATGTATTCCTTGTTAATGCGGCTTTTTATCCTTTTCTTCAAGTCAACTGGGGTAACACATTTAATTGTCTAGATCATAACCCTCACCATCCTCTGCCAAATTGATGTAGAGTTATCGGTAGACGGCCAAAGGTAAATCTCGACAAAATATAGGATCCCGGGAGAGTTGAAGTCAAGTCGACTAGGCTTAGAACAGATCTATACAATACAAAGATTGGAAGAAAAGCTAGGAGATTGATGAAAATAAAAAAACCCTTCAACAAGGCTATGTTGAAGGATTACCAATTGTATCCAAAGCCACCTATCATTATGCCCAAGTACGATTATAAATTAGATACCGTATAGAGCAATGCCAGTATGTAACTGTTATTTACTATATTTGGATGAAACTTGCTATTGAGATTTCTCTAGCACATTAACTGGACCAACTCATGTGTGGCACACGAGACTCTCTAGAGACTATTAAGACATTTAAACAACCAGCTAACTCATTTATAAGCAAATGTTGCTTCAGTATGAAGCATATTAAGCGAATTAAGTACCTTTTGAGCGTCAAGTGGAGAGAAAATGAGACAACCCGTGAGTACATTACCTATTTCAACAATTAGAAGTTGAAAGTTGTGAATTATGATGAAAAAAATAAATATTACAACTATGATGAGCACACTACAACTAGGATAATTGTATTGGATATTTGCAAAAGAATCATCAAACAATCAAAGTGAAAGAACCATGTTGTTTCCAAATGCGCTTTCTTTCAAATCTTTCCTATAAAAAGCATTATCAATTAGTATACTTAGTAAAACATAGTTGGAACAAAGCTTTAGTTGAAATAAATAAATTAGTTTAGAGGTATCTAGTGCTTACACTAAGTCATTCAAAAGCCAATATCTTATCCCCATTGTTGAGTTGCTTCAATATTGGCACAAGCATCTTTAGCACCAGCATTTGAATCCACTGGCCATGTCTTTGATACCACTAGCCTCCTGTGTTAAAGAGATATTAATAAGCTTTCTTTTTGCATTGGACATGTAGAGATATATGGATATAATGTGACACCCCGACTAATTAAATACCGGGTAGCTACTCCTTTATTAAATTAATTCAAAACGCCAAGTTGGCTCAGTTAATAGCATCACTGTCGAAAACATTTTATTATTACTAACCACCTAGTATTTAAAAGTAAGTTGCCAAATTTTAATTAAAGTCCGATTAACATGCAACAAGTGTAAAAAGAATAATAACACCATTCACCATAATGAAGTAAATAGACTAACCGTCACATGATATAAATGAATCTGGAGGAAAAACTCCTCATAACACAGTCCCATAACTGAAGTAAATAATGAAATACCGAATACTGAATGAATACATGCCAAAGTCTGAAAAACTAAAATGGAAATGTATCTAATAGAATTTGGGCAACATGCCCTACAACTAAGGAATACTGAATAAGGAATCCAAATGATATAAGCGTCTATAAGCAAATCCCTGTAGCTTCCACAAGCAGCTACAGCACGTCATCCAAATGAGAATCCTATGCATGGTGACCTTGTGGCTGGGCACCTAAAATGGTTTTACAAAAAGATAGATTTGAAAGTAAACGGGTCAGAGCCCGAATGTGGGGATATTTTAAAAACATTTAAAACAGTATATGCAAAGTACATGTTAGGACGTGCTCTCACATGATATACTCACCTCTCGTCTAACTGTGCACTCCTAACGTTCCTGTACCCATGCATGTGTTATCTCATAACTAACTAAAGAGTTTCTAACACCACTACTCGTTTCACGTTTAATTACCAACCTTAACAATTAAATAGAGAGTTCTACTTTAATTCCCGGATTTCCAATTATTAACAAAACCATTTATTGATAAAAGTTCTCTTTTTATCTTTTCAAAACATTACCATAACTATACTCACAATTTAACATAGTAAATTCCTTCTCATTTAACCGTATATTATCACATCATAAATATACAATATAAGCACCCAAAGGTTAAGCTGCGGTGCACACATACTCTGCTATCCATCCCGGTACATCACGTACATAAGGATCACACATTCCGAATCTCTCAGGAATTGTTCAGATAACAACATCACAAATAGTGGAGGCGAACACAGTCACCATCACATGGGTCACGCACATACCTACGCTCCCACGATCAGCAGACTTATTAATATCACAATAAGTCCTTCTATGACCTATGTTCATCGAGGTAACCAATCTAAATCCGGGCAACACAAGGATAAGAAGGCCGTAAGCGAACGTAAACCTCCCGTGATAGCAAGTATGATAGGTATGTCATACATATAAAGTTATATAATAAGCATTCACACATCTTAGATATCTCAATATTAATAAAGGTATACTCTTCATCATTATACCATTATTCCAAGTTCATATATTTCAAGTATCCCGATAATATATAAATTAAATAGTCGACACGTCTCACGTCGTAATTTCTTAAACTTAAAACCTATCTCGAATAGACTATTAAGTCCCCAATATTCCCACATATAACATCTTTATACCTAAGGTCTTTACTTCTTCCCCAAACCTTATTTCATCAAATTATTCAAATTTGCACTATTAGCCCAAATATTATCTCACATAACGAATTTCATTAATTTAGAATAATTCCTCAAATTAAATTCCAATTAAGGTCCACTCTCATAATCATGCCTACTGGTCTTCCTTAAGGTTAAGGGTATTCACAATGTCTCCAATAATATTATCCAAGGGTTAACACCATTAAAATTCAATTAAGGAAAACTTTATTCATTCTGGGAAGGTCGATCGATCGACCTTTACCTTCGATCGATCGATCGATGGTGGTCGATCGATCGACTGAAGAACATCGATCGATCGAACACACCAGGTCTGTTACGGACTGCTTCGTTTTGCAGTTACAGTTTCGTCCCAAAACTCCATTTTTAAGCATGAAACTCCAAGACAAGGTTACTATAACATCATACTATCATCCTACAACAGTATTAACGTTCTAAATTCCATAATTCATCATTAAAAGGCTTAGTTTAGATCAAAACTACATCAAAATAATTTCCAGAATTCTTCCATTCAAGAACATCATTAAACTTCTTCTAACTCCATCTTTAAATCATCAAAGGTTCTGTTTAGAACATAAATTTCGTCCAGAATAATACTACATGCAATTCCTAACATAATTCCCAGCTTTTAACTTAAAATTTATGGGTCTAAATCATCTTCCAAGAACAATTTCGAAAATTCCTAAACATGAAAATGTATCTTGAATCAAATGAGTTTAAATCACTTGCCTTAATTTATCTCTGAATTTGGTGTTGAATCTTGAAGTTAAGTCTGTCCTCTCTCTTTCTTTCTGCAGAATTCTTTCCTTCTCTCTCTCTCTCTCAAGCTCTTCCCAAGGTTGAAGACAATGGAGGTATGGAGGTGTGTTTGGTTTTTTTGTAAGTTGGAATTGTATTTCAACTTCTCCCGTAGCCCATGTTGTCTCTTAGTGTGGTTAGTGGGTTAAGTGGGTTAAAGAAATAGTCAGATTGTATTTCCAATTTTCGTCACTTTTTAATTCCCAAAAATACAAATTACCGAAATACCCTTTATAATGCCGGTATGGCCCAAAAATACCCCGGGACCCAAACTAAACTTCCGGCTAGTGTTTTCTGACTATCTCGACCCTTCCGGACGCGTTGGCGCACTCAAAACGACCATACGGTTAATGGAACTAAAATTCACTTTTTAATTTAATAATAAAATACCATGACGCGGCGATCACACGCATCTCAACAAAATTCCCAAATTGTCGTATTTCAATCTCGTGACAATTTCAATATTACCAATGTTCATATAATGCCAAGTATACACATTATAATAAAATACTAACTCACATCTCGTTAATATTTTTATCCGGATTAATTTCCAATTAATAAACATTTAATTCAATTAATCCCCAAAAATAAATATCACAGAAAATACGGCGTATTACATATAACAACTGAAGTATGAGATGGAAGGTATAAAAACCTCTTCCCTTTACACTAAATATGGATAAAATATTTTTTTTGAAATGTGGTTGAGAGGTCATTTTAAGAATTGGTCTGACCATATTCTTTAAGCAAATTTGGCAGATCCAAATCCCTTCAGACTGCCTTCAAAACCAGATTTGGCAGACCCAAATTCCCACTTGGGTGAAAAATCACAAATTAGACTCTCATATATATATATATATATATATATATATATATATATATATATATATATATATATATATATATATATATATATATATGTGTGTGTGTGTGTGTGTGTGTGTGTGTGTGTGAGAGAGAGAGAGAGAGAGAGAGAGAGAGAGAGAGAGAGAGTGTTTCACCTTTTACAACATTAAACTTATTAATATGTATATATAACTAGCAGAAGATGATTATAGCCTCTCCTACTTAAACATAATCAACAATGACACACTAGCGTTGGCTACATACGATTAAAAGTGAAATGCTTGAGAAATAAAAAGGCTCTTGAAAATGACTAAGTACATACAAAATTTAAAATTTCAACAGTAGAAGCTAAACGAAACAGTATATACAATTTCATAAAAAAAATATATTGCATTTTAACTTTCAGCTGATCATTAACTCTATAAATATCACTCAATTAAGAAACAATATGTGAAAATGGAAAACCACAAGAATTGCAATAAGCCATTGATTTCGTTTCCCTTGCATATATGTCCTCAGTAGATTCATAATATTCAAAGCAAAAAATTTTGCTCTTACGACATTAGACACCCAGTCATCATCGGGAACAATATAAGTTTTCCCAACAAAGAATTTGAACCATACCTCTCAAGCAACTTGAAATGTCAATTGTCATGTTTCAATATTAGGGCATATGCAAATTAATTTCTTCAATCCTGCCAGTTATGCACACATCATAAGATCGAAAGATAAAATCGAAACTGTTATTAACGATTAGACATATGCACAAATTAGACATACGATCGAATCGAAACTGTTATTAGATGAAATCCCAGATTTGGAATAACAAAATAAGACATACGCACCAAATCGAAAGATCAAATCGAAATTAGAGAAATCTAAACCATCTTCATTGCCTCTCAAATATGAATATGAGAGACAATGTCATTGTCTCTCAGATTTCCTTTTAAATCTAAACCATATTCATTGTCTCTCAGATTTCTCTAATTTCTTCACCTCTTCTTGGATCATTTAACAGAATATATGTATCTGTCACCTTCATTGTCTCTCAAGATCTTCTAAACCAACTTCTTGTTCATACGATTGAGTTATTTTAGATTCCTTACTAATACTAAGCATCCTCCTAAATGAATTCAACCTCGAACTTAACCTACACTCAGTCTAACTTTTAAATATATATATATATATATATATATATATATATATATATATATATATATATATATATATATAGAGAGAGAGAGAGAGAGAGAGAGAGAGAGCATTATACCTGTTTGCAATTGAGCCCTATTTGTGGTTTTTCTGCAAATTGAAAAAAAAAATTATAACCAGAGATTAAGCCCTATTTGTGGTTTGCGATTGAATAAAAAGAGTAAAATGGAAAAACACATAAACATCTAGACATAGCAAGATCGTAAGATTGAGTAACATTTTAAAAGAAACGATTGTTTGATTGAATAAGAAGCGTTATACTTGGTTGTCTAGACATTACGCATACCATACCATAGAATCCCTAAATCTCACATCAAAACAAGAATACATACCATAGGATCCATACCAGAGAATCCATAAATTGAAGGTTGTACGATTTTGGAGTCTTGGATTTTGGTTTGCAACGAAGATTTTGGTGCAATTTTGGGAACGAGGAAGGAAATTTTTTAGGAGGGAAATAACGAAGGTGCTAAATTCTCTCTTTACGCTTTTTGGGAGGCTTTTTAACGCTTTTAGGTTTTGGCACGAATGAAATGACAAATTTTGCAAGGGTTTTGAACACTTACAATGTTTGTAAGTGCCCAAAACCGTTGTAATTTTTGTAAGTGTTATAAACACTTACAAATTAAATAATCTATTACTTATAAAATAGCCATTATGGTAGTCCTAGGATATTCCTCTCTCACCTCAATCTCCACACAAATTTTGGGATAGTTGATTCTTTTCATCTCTTCTATGACATTATTAGCATATAATGGTATTCCCACTGACCTAGCTATGTAGCTTAGTCCTTCTTTCATCCAAAGTTGGACTGGTATATTATGGAATTTAATCCAAACAGGAACCTTATTTGTTATTTCTTTGTTAAAATTAAAGTTTGGCATCCATCTTTGTAAGATGATGGCGTTACCAGAAATATGCCATGGCCCATTGTCCAGGATCTCATCTCTCATGGTTGGGTTATCAAAAATGAAGAAGAAGAAGAACCCATTGTTATGGGCTAGAATGTCGGTTAGGCCATAAGTGTCCCAAAGTCTATGGGCAAGTGTGCATACATGGGAGTAGGGCAGCTTCCTTCTTAAGAAGTAGCCAACTAGGCTATTCTCCCATTTTGAGTAGCCTTTGGATGCCACATCCATAGGAGGAGAAACAATGATCTTGTCAACAATGGAAGGTTTATGGTATGTGAGGTTGAGTTTGGGCATACGTTTAGCAGCACCACATTCTTCCATGAACGAGCTGGCAAATATGCGTTGCTTTATTTTTACTTAGATCTTCTGACACCCTTCCCTGCTTTGTCACACCAATACCCATGCTAGTACCATTGAGCCTAGTGAAACTGTCTGCCCCTCTAGCTAAGTTAGACCCCTTAGTCAGCTCCGCTGCTCTGGGTGGTTGCTACCACTATCGTCCCGGTCATTAGAGAATCTAAATTTCTTAACATCTTCATGGGAGTAACATTTACTTATAAGGAATTCCCAGTGGGTATTCTTTTCTATGTTTAATTCCTGATTCTCATCAAATAGGCATTAGCTCTGGTCATACTTACATCAGAGGCAATAATTTGTCCTTCTTCACTCTCATCAGCACTGTCCATTCCCTTATCAACACAACCAGGTGTAGGATCAGTTATAAGATGACTCCCCCACCCCCCCACTAAACTTAGGGGGTGGTACAATAACATCATCAAAAGGAGCAAGAGCCAAGGTCTTCTCTAAAGAAGGTTACACTGTTCGATCAGCCAGAGAAGGAGGGGGAGGGTTACTACCTTACCTTGCAAGGCTGAAGGAAATCTTGAGAAAGATGGAGGGGGATGGGTTTTGCTATCCACATCAGTGGCCTGACAAGAAGTGACCATAGAGTAGCTAGAAGGTGGTTTGAGGGGTGGTGAAGGTGTTTGGGTGGTGGTTGTAAGCGATTATGGGAAGGGATTTTTAGAGAGAAGGGAGAGCATTTCTTAATATTTTTGTGCTTGTTGATTAGTAATGTCCGGGACTTTTTGATATATCCTTATTCGTTGATTCTTATTTCATGCTAAGGATGATATTTAAATTGAATTGGCAAACTATTTTATCTAATAAATAGACTTGATCACCCTAATTATTAAAAATTACGGGGTGTTATACTTCCCATCTTTGTAAATTTTGTCCCTAAAATAAGAACATAATATCAGCCTCTTTAAATAATCTTGGATGGCTTTCATACAAACTCAACTCAAATTCTCAAGTCATTCCTTATATTTCGTGTTTACCCTACACGACTTGAACAACAGAGTTGCCTTTGTTATTAAACCTATTAACGATATCCTATGATTTACATGAGTCTAATCGTAAAAGAACATCATTATGAACATCCATAAAGTTCACATTAACTGTGTGTTACAATTATGACACACATTTTTGTCTTCAAGGTATGGAACACATTGTGGGATCGGAACCATTGAGCTGTTAACTCTAGATCTTTATGTTACGGAACCAATTTTCCCTGAGGATTGAAGGTCCTATGCATTCCGATCCTAGTCTTGTCCTCTTTGCCAAATTGGTTAGGCCTAAAATCGTCCCAAAATGTACATGACCATCTAAATCATTGATTGCTTCATGAAATCTCATTAGGTATTTTTCAACACCAAGTCATGTGATTAAATTTATATCACCCAAACTTAAACATCCATGAGGTTCCTCACATGTACAATTATACCTCTAGTTCCTCCAAAACACGAAATTTTTTCCTTCCTGGGTCTTACAATCAAATGGTCCCTTTATAAGTATTTTCGTGAACAGGCCCCATCATAATTTTTATCCTTTTAGTTCATGACGGCAACCCTTTATGGTATCCTGCCTATTCTAATGCAGGGTGATCAATCCATTATTAAAATAAAATAGGAATTTAGTATGATTTCATTCTCAGCATCACCGTTGCAATACGTAATCAACTATAAAACAGAATAAAACCATACATACAAACGAACAAATAGAATAACTAAATGCATAAATCAATAAATGTGAATCGAATAAACCATCAGCCACTATAAGTAATCGTCCAACATAGCCTAAAACTGATAAATAAATAACATCTCTGATATGAATAAAAGCCTAACCAATTACGAGCAACATGCCCAAAAGGTAAATACTAAAATGAAACAGCTTTGAACTGAGGCGGCTAAAACAAACTCGTAGCATGCACAGTTATTGTTCGCAACAGCATGAAAGATCTATCCCAGTTATCCCTGTTGTTACTGCACACTTGGGCTTTTTGAAAACAAGAAAATAGATTTGCCCGCGGGTTAAAGCCCAAAAATATTTGAAATGTTTTGCAAGTAATTAAATGCTTTAAATGAATAAAACACGTAGTGTATTACTTTCATAATTAATTCACCAATCGCACATGAGACTTATAGTTACCTCTCATCTATAGTGCGCACCTAACACATTCGTTTTATTATCCTAATTATACTACCCAGTCTAACTAGGACAATAACCAATATCCAATCCCAATCATGCTAATAATCACCAGTATCTAACCATATGCTACCCTCCCATGTATATTATCATAAACTAATAACATTGCTACACACTTGTTATAAATAGAGGTACACACAATATAATAACATAACTACCTTCGTGCTATAAACAAATGTTCACACAATATAATAACATAGCTACGTCCATGTTATATATATATATATATATATATCACATCTCATACACATACATATATATCACTCGCTATATATCTATAACCGCATCCCCAGAGTTGAAACCTCGCAGATGCATCCCTCGTGTTCTATCAGAATCCAAGAATATCATATATCACATAAGCCACAAGGTCGGAATCTCACCACCAAGCCCAAAATGTAAGCACAAACAACGGAGGAGGTCATAAACATATATGTCTAGGGGTCGCAACCATACCACATCGTACCTAACCGGTCTCCAAACTAACACCTATCCTCACATGGATAGTGTCCATGCAAGAGTACTATCACCCGGGGAATCAATCCAACACCTATTGGTCAATGCCGAGGTGGACTGCCCAATACGCACAACCTCCTAACGATAGCACTACCGAGTAGGTATTTTGAATACAAATGAGCGACAATCACAGACACTCATATACATCTATCTATCTATCTATCTATCTATCTATCTATCTATCTATCTATCTATCTATCTATCTATCTATCTATCTATCTATCTATCTATCTATCTATCTATCTATCTATCTATCTATCTATCTATATATATATATATATAAGTCACCCCAATACGTACATATATAAGGTATTGACCTCGTACGCAAATCCCGTAGTGTACTAGTCTACCAATTCTGAAGTTTGAACCGACTTCCCAATTATACTTATAAGTGTTCACTCACTTTAATTCCCGATTTGTCTCACCTGAACCCATTTATCTGTTGGCCTAACACACTTACAAAACCCCAAAAATATTCCCCAACAGTCCCACCCTACCCCGAAAGCCCTTATGCTCATTTCCCAAACTCTAACAGGTCAAAACAACGAGTAAACAAAATATGAGTAGGCCAACCGAATCGATTTGCTCCCCCCAATGAACCGGTTCGGTTCGCTGGGCTGCCAATCGTCTTCTTCCTCGAGTTTTCTCCTTTAAAACCCGCCAATGGAGGTCCCAAGCCTACCAAAACATCAAATTAACGTCCTACATCAATACCTAACCAACCCAGAAGCATTATAACTCCGAAATATACTCGAATCCATAATGAAAAACCTAGGATTTCTAATCATTAATTAATTCAATCAAACCTAAAATTAATCAAACTTAAATTTCCATTGATTCTAACTCCCTATCAATGTTCTACATGTTTATACTTGTAAACCCATAATTTAATCACAAAATTCTTACATATTAATCATCAATTAATTATCATTTACAATCACATACCAATTTAAGTTTTACATGTTTATATTTGTAAACCCATAATTTAATCACAAAATTCTTACATGTTAATCATCAATTAATTATCAGTTACAATTAGATGTTAATCACTACTTAAATCTCTAACTTTAATTCTCAAAGTTTCAACCTTTAATCTCAGATTTAGTCCTATCAATTATGAATGTAAATAACTGCATAATTTTGTAATTTAAAGTAAGTAAATACTTTCCTTTTGGATATGAATCCAATGTCTCCCTCTACATAGGGATGATTATGAATCCGGAGATTCTCTTATTCTCTCTTCTCCAAGGTTCTTCTCTCCCTTTCTTCTTTTTTCCTCTTCTCTTGAACTCTCTCTTAGGCACAATTATGCAGAGATAAAAAAGTGGGTTGTCATCCACCTCCCTTAACCCTTAAATACCTCTTAATCACCCCCTAATCCTGTTTTTTAATGTAGCTCAAAGGGTAAAAAGACCCACATACCCTTATACGGCCCGACTACGTCGAAAAAGTCACCGGAACACAACTATAATACTTGGGTACCTATTCTGGACTATTTTGACCCATTTTGGATCATCGGTGCACTAAAAAAAGGTTATCCGATCCATCTAACTACAAATACGCCAATATGTCATTAATCGGGCCTGATACGTGCGTATAGTATGCGGTGCCCATAAAATATATAAATTCGCCGATGTAACTTTCTATCGACATAATATAATAAACCATCGCTTTTCACTTATAAACGAAAATAATAAATCACATCTTTATTTACTTATCACACGCAAGTAATAATAATAATAATAAATATTAATCCTCATATCGCTAATTAATATTTACATAAACCAATTTAATTTTCCCAATTGAATTATTAAATCCACGCTCACGTGGAAATTAAATACTCATAAAACTATGGGGTATTACATTCTCCCCCCCCCCCCCCCCAACCAATAACGGAATTTCGTCCCCGAAATTAGAACTTTCCTACCACAAAGAGATCTGAATACTTCTCCCGCATGCCATTCTTGTGCTTCCACATCAACTTAGTAATATTGTGGTGTCTCCTACACACTAATGGTACCACTTTTGACTGAATCTTCCTCTCACTACTGCCCAAAATGGCAACAGGTTTCTCCTCATAAGAAAAATCTGGTTGTAAGTCAACTCCAATGATATATTCTGGTTAGCTACATCATCCCTGAGATACTTTCATACCGACGACACATAAAACACATAATGAATCCTCTGCAATTGCTCGGGTAAGGCAAGCCTATACGCAACTGGTCCTACCCTTTTGATAATGGAAAAAGTCCCCACATACCTAGGCGCCAACTTTCCCTTCTTTCCAAACTACATCACTCCCTTCATGGGGGATTCCCGCAGCAACCACTAATCGCCCCATCAAACTCCATGTGTCTCTGGTTTGCATCATGCAACTCCTTCATCGGTCATGAGCTACAGGAATAAGACTCATGATCAACTCAATCCTTATTGATGTTTCCTTAATCACTTCTGGCTCGAGGAGCTTATTGTCCCCCACCTCTAACCAATGAAAGGGCGAACGACAAAGTCTCGCATACAAAGCGTAAAATGGTGCCATGCCAATAGTAAAATGGTACGAGTTATTATATGCAAACTCTACCAACGATAAATACTGCCCCTAACCACCCTTAAAATCTAGAATACACATCCTCAGTGTATCCTCCAACATCTTATTCACCCTCTCTACTTGCCCATCAGTCGGGGTGACACGCCATGATCAAACTCAACTCCGTCCCCATCGCCTCCTGAAAACTCTGCCAGAGGTGAGACACAACGATCTTATCCCAATATAAAATAATTTTGGGAGGCACCCCGTTGCAGTCTCCCTATCTCTGTAATGAAAAGTTGGGCATACTCCCCTATCGTGTAATCCCCCCGAACTGGTAAGAAATGTGCCACCTTGCCCCAATAACCCATAGGAATTTATGACCCCTCTATGATGTTGGTAACCCTGTAATGAAGTCCATCGATATAATCTCCCATTTCCAAACCAAAATCTCCACTATCTGTAAAACCCCAGATGGTCTCCTATGATCAACCTTCACATAGAGCATTTGGAGATAAACTCTACTATGTACCACTTTATACCAACCCACCAATACTTCTTCCTCATATCTTGGTACATCTTATCCACCCAATAATACACCAAAAATTGTGACCCATTTGCCTCCTCCATAATAGCGTACCATACGTCCTCGTCGTCTAGGATTATCGTCCTCCCATTGAAGCGTAAGCCACCCTCATAACTTACTAATTAAGACTCCGTTGCATTTCCCAATGATTGTTATATCCTCTCCTGACAAGAAGGATCCTCTGTCTATTCCTTCACAACCCTTAAAATGATCTCGGTTGTGATGGCAATCACCGCTATGTAGGCTTGACCTACCTCCTCATCCTAGTGAAGCTCAACCCACTTCACCTTCCAGGCTACTGCAAGCTACCCTGCAGGCATACAATCGAATGCATTTTCCACCATGTTAACCTTTCTCAGATGATACTGAATATCGTACAGACTAGGGAACCCAAACACCTTATATTACGTGCTCACACGCATAATTATCACCAATGCAACATGCATACATCCAAAAATCAACCATATATACCATGTATGACCATACAGTAAGGTATAATACTCAATGGCCTTACGATTCATGACTCAATTCTTCTTGAGATTGCACCACTTTTCAACTAGTGGTGTAAACATCCCAAAGTGCTCTTGAAGTTTCACTCATTGGCTCTATTGGCCGTAAATTATATATAGCTCATTGCTCGATGCATTATATCTTCACATATGTAATGCCTGACGTATCAAACCAACGTTCTAGAGCCCAAATGTCTCTCAACTCCCAACACTTACTAAGCTTCATGTGTGGGACATCTCGCAAGCGAAATCCAAATAATGAATCCTCCTGATACACTATCGCCTAACTCAGTTGGTTATCAAGATTTGTTGGCCCAAAACACCCTATTGGAGAATCCTAAGGTAACGTACTCCGACAGATAAAACCTTATCCCAAAAGATGTTAAATCTGATCTCTCAACTCCTACATCTCTAAAGGAGTCATACGATACGGCTCTCTCTCTATCGGCCTAGTCCCCGACGCTAAGTTGATCACAAACTCAATATCTCAACTCTATGGTAGCCCCTATATCTCCCAAATCACATCAACAAAGTCCTTAAACACAGGGATCGAATCTAACGAGATGACTATACCCTTAGAAGTCTCTTCCTCGATATAATACAAATGTGTGCTCGGCCCTCCCTCTAAATAAGTCATCATCATAAAAAAACATATTATTACTTGGAATAGTGAACATGATAGTCCTACTATAACAGTCCACCATCGCTCTGTACATCACTAGCCAGTCCATACCCAGGATAAAATCATAGTCATGAACCTTTAAAATGAGTAGATCCACTACTATGCATAACCTCCCAATGTCCACACTTATTCCCCTGCAGATGGTATGAATGAGAGCCCTGCTACCCAACGGTAAATCTACGCTCATGATAATGTCTAACGTTGTGTCCACTAAGCCTGTCTCACACACAAATATAGTGCTAATAAAAGAATGTGATGCTCCCATGTCAAACAATACCTTCCCCAAGTTCCCATGGATAGAAAATATACCCTCGATCGCTAACGGTGATGAAGGAAAAATTGGTCCACAAACGATATACACATGCCCAAACTATAACTGCCCCTAAGGAAGAGATAATGCTAGAACTGCTGGTGGAGCTAGAAGCTGTGATAACTATCCCCGATTAGACATCCTACTACTAACCCCTAGCCCTATTCGATCATGCACGCCGCATGTGACCCTGCTCCCCACATACGAAACATCTCCCATTATATCTATCAACTTTTGGCCATGCTGGCCCTAGCGAGGTTGCCCCTATCTCTGGCCCTGATAGCCCCAGCCCTATTGGCCTTCAGTTAGGTTATCCTGGCCCTGAGGAGCATGTTGTTGGCCCTGCCTATAAGTACCATTACCCAAATTGAATCTCTTAGTCGAGTCCCCTGCTAGGAACCCATGTTTTGTTGCCTACCCTACTGTAGTGGCACTCTGCTGCACCGTTTCCCCCAGTCTTGCCTTGTTGGCTCAACTCTCTTATCCTCTTTGCTCCCCTCAAATGTAAACGATGATCCAGGCAGTGAAGCGTTGGGTGTTAACAACATCAGTTCAACTCCTCAATGTCGGGTCCCTAATAAATGCTGATAGATACTCCAAGTAAGCTCGTCCATAAACTTGAGAACCATTTTCTCATCAGTGCTCACCTCATCTGGCATAAAGTTCTCTAGGTGGGTGAACTCTTCCTCATATTCGGCCTTTATTCGGCCCTCCGGCGTGAGATCCAAAAATCTCCTCCTCATTTCTGTCTGAATGACTGATGGAAAAAACTTATGATCAAATCGCACCCAGAACTCCTAAATAGTCATCGTGTCTCTCTCTTATGGCATGGTAACTGACTCGCACTTCTGAAGAACTTAAATGTAGATAGTACCTACTTATGGGTGTCAGTACACTCAATTATACTAAGGTGCCTTTGGATTTCCTTATTTAACTGGCTAGCTACTACTACATCTGCACTGCACTGGAACTCCAGTGGATGATTCTTTTAAAATCCCTCCCTAACTCACTCCCATATTGACGGCATTGGGCGAGTCTATAATGGTGTGGCCACTGGCGGATGTTATTTTATCTGGGGAAAGTGTTATGTCATGGCGATCATAGTGGCGTTAACTACCGGTGTTACTATGGTTGCGACCTTTACTGCAATCACAGTCCCCTGAGCGACTTGTGTCTCTAACTGAGCCTCCTCTTCTGCGGCCATCCTCGACATGTGTTGGTATACCACTACTTATGTTTGGCATCTGCAACCAAACGGAAGTTGTATAAGATTGACTTCAAACATAAACAATAGCATAAGAACGTAAATGTGCAATATGAAATAACAGTCCAAAACATAGGGCTCTATTTCAAATAAACACAACGCTGACAACGTAGCAAGCCCGCGCAGATCCTAAGGACAATAGAATCTGATGCTCTAATAACCATAACACCCCGCCTATTCTAATACCATGTGATCTTTCCTTTATTAAAATGAAACAAGAATCCAGTATTATTTCATTCTCAGCATCACTGTCACAACAAGTAACTAAAAACATAAAAATAAAATAAAATCATACATACAAATGAACAAATAAAATAACTGAATGCATAAATAAATAAACATGAACCGAACAAACCATCGACCACTACAAGTAATCATCCAACGTAATTGAATACTGCTAAATAAATAACATCTCTGATAAGAATAAAAGCCTAATCATCTACAGACAACATGCCCAAAAGGAAAATAATGAAATTAAACTGCATCTTATCTAGATAGAATTAAACTAAGGCGGATAAGACAAACTTGTAGCACCCACAGCTACTGCTCATAACGGCATGAAAGATGTATCCCTTATGTCCCTGCTGTTAATGCACACGCAGGGTTTTTGAAAAAAAATAGATTTTCTCGCGGGTCAAAGCCTGAAAAGGTTTGAAAATATTTTGCAAGCAATTAAATGCTTTAAATAGATAAAACACGTAGTGTATTAGTTTCACAATTAATTCAACAGTCTGTAACACCACATAATTATGAGTAATTATAGTTTAGCATTTAAATTACACGTGTGCAAATAATTTAAATAAATTGAGAAATAATGAGAATGTAAATAAATATTAATTAGCGAGTAGAGAATTAAATATGTATGTGAATTTGCTGATGTGATAAAGTAAATAAAATAAAATTATGTCAAACGATATTACGTCGTAAATGGGTAAGAGCGGTGGAATTTGATGGACCCTCAACTGGGATGCGCGTGTGGGTCGTGATAGGTTGAGATGGGAAATCGATGATGGATGACTCAGATGATGATTTCGAGTGTGTAAGAGGGTAGTGAGACTAGGTTCTATGAATAACTGGAAAGGGTGAGGCGTGACCAACTCCAATGGACGCTGTCTGCAAGGTTCTCAAGAACTTCTGGAGCAGCTTCTGATGAAACCTTCTCCTTTTGGTAAAAATGGAGCTCAACCTGGAACTCCCTCCCAGCAAGAAGACGAACTTCCATAACAAGAATAGTAATTTTCTCAAGAAGAACTCCTGAGAATGATGATTGTTAGTGAGGAGTGAAAGAGTAAGGTACTTAGCACTGGAGAGAGATCAGGGAGAGAATACTAGGAAGTTCTGGTGTGATTTTGACAGAGTAACAGTGCTATTGAGTTTTTCTATCTATCTTGACCTTGCCTAGGGTCCTATTTATACTTAGGCACTAGGGGTGAGTTGGAACTTTTGGTGCAAAAAACTTAGAGGGTTGGTGAGGGACAAGGTCTGCATTGTACCATTTGTCCCTACCTGTGTGCAGCAGTTTGTCCTGTCAGACAGGTGCCACCTGGTGCAAACCAAAGTCAGAAAGAAAATATATCTCCAAATGGAGACAAAATATCTTATTTGGTAAATATCTTCTGAAACGGTAACTTTTGGTACAAACTTTGTAAACTTGAGGGGGGGTCTCAAGTACCACCTCCTCTAAAATCTTTGTAAGCTTGAGGGAGTCTTGAGGACCCCCTTCTAAAATCATTTTTCTTGAGAGGGGCCTAGAGGACCCTCTCCTTTAAAATCATTTTATCAACAATTATTTTCTTATGAGTAACCCTTTAGCTGCTCACCCTAGTTGTGTGTGACTGTGAGGTGTGTGAGGACTGGGCAACCCTAAGATCTTTCTACTAGTATTCTCTCAATCCTAAAGTGCTAACTGGTTGAGCTTGCTTAACAAACCTTATTCTTCAACCGTCAAGCCAAAACTCCCAAGAGATCCCAACTGGCCTATTTGATCCCAGCCTACTCAACTAGGCTACTTGTACAAGAAAGTGAGTGTTAGTACTTTTGTTCTTTTAAAGAATGACTTTTCATGATGAGGATTTGCTCATGGTAGCCACTCCCTCATCTTGGCCTATTTTTTCAGAAGTTGAGGGGGAGGACCTTGACTGCTCCTCGCCCCAACATTTTCTAGAAGTTGAGGGGGAGGACCTTGACTTCTTCTCACCCCAACATTTTCTGGAGCCTTACGGAGAGCACCTTGACTACTCCTCGCCCACCATTTTCTGGAAGCTGAGGGGGAGGACCTTGACTTCTCCTTACCCCGACATTTTTGGGAAGCTGAGGGGGGGACCTTGACTGCTCCTCACCCCGACATTTTATGGAAGTTGAGGGATATTGAGGTTTCCTTCGCTAATATGGATTTTGTACGGTTGAGCAACCCTTTGGTCTCCTTCTCAATATGAGTTTCAACCAGGACCTTGGGTGGAGTTCCTTCTCAATATGAATTGTCAGGACCCCGGGGTTCCTTCTGAATATGAATTTCTTCTGTTGAGGGACCCTGGGGGTTCCTCAACCTTATATTTCTTGGAGACTACAGAGGGGGTATTTGAAGGACCCTCACCCCAAAATATAGTGGTCAAGCTTGAAACACCATTCTACATTAGCCCCTCATGCAAAGTCTTTTGTGTTGGGTAGACCAAAAGGCTTTGTACGCCATAAATTACATTTTCAATTTTGAGGGACCCTAAGGTTCCTTCATCATTCCCCCTTGGGTCATTAAATTCTCTGTCACTTCATCCTAAGTTTTGTAGATGAGGCCACTTATGGTGGACCTCCTTATCTGGGTATCAACTTGGGTAGAGGGGTTGCTCGCTGTGAGCCCCTCATCCTTGGCCTTTTTCTACGGCCTTCTACCTTATTTAGAGGGGTTACTCATAGTGAGTCCCTCATCCTTGGCCTTCTTCAGTGGCATTCTTTCCTGTTTAAAGGGGTTGCTCATGGTGAGCCCCTCGTCCTTGGTCTTTTTCTGTGGCCTTCCATCTTGGATATAGGGGTTGCTCGCGATGAGCCCCTCGTCCTTGGCCTCTTTCTGTGGCCTTCTATCTTGGGTAGAGGGGTTGTACAAAGTGAACCTCGTCATCCTTGGCCTCTGTCCAACCTTCTATCTTAAGTAGAGGGATTGCTAGCGGTGAGACCCTCGTCATTGGCCTCTTTCTGTGGCCTTCTATCTTGGGTAGAGGGGTTGCTCGCTGTGAGCCCCCTCGTCCAGGTTTTACACCTCATCATAGGGTCACTCAAGATGGAATCCCTTATTCTGAATATTATCTAACTAACTTGGGTAGTAGGATCCCCTCTAGGTGGGCTCACTCACCTTTGGCTACTCTATAATAGCAGCTGGACACCCCTCTACATTAGTCCCCTCATATAAAAATCTTTGTGTTGGGTAGCCAAGGGTGAGTGAGCCCACCTAGAGGGGCTCTACATTAGTCCCCTCGTACAAAAATCTTTATGTTGGGTAGACCAAAGGGTTTTGTACGAAACAATCACTTTATCTTGGAATGAGAAAGTTTCATGACTTTACATCATTACACTGTCCTATTTGGTCCCTAGTGGTGGACTTCCTCATCCTTAGTCATTCTCTTTTCTGCATCATTTTTTTGGGTAGAGGGGCCACTCAAGGTGAGTCCCCTCGCCTTAACTAATTTTACCTTGTTTCCAGTTTTTGCAGTGGGGGGAGCCTTTTGGGGTAGACCCTCTCATTTCTATGTCTGTCTTTGGCAGATGGGTCACTTATCTTGGACTCTCTTGCCCTGGGTTTCCTCTTTGTATTTGCCCTTGGGCAAAGGGGGTCACTCGAAGTGAACTCCCTCGCCATAAATTGTTCATGTCTTTGATTGTAGCTGAGGGGACACTAGTGGTGGGCCCCCTCACCACTATCTATTTTGTAACATTGCTCTTGGTCGAGGGGACACTCGTGGTGGACTCCCTCGGCATAAACTATTGCATGTTGTAATCTTGACTGACCACCCATTTATGGTGGACTCCCTCATCCTCAAACTGTTACTTGTGTTGGTCTTGGGAAAGGGACCACTTGAAATGGATCCCCTTGCCATAAGTTATTTCCTGTATTGATCTTGCCAGAGGGTACCACTCATGGTGGACCCCTCACACTGAGTCATTTTCTGTAGCATCAAGTCTAGGAAGAGGGGCCACTCAAGGTGGATCCCCTCTCCTTAGGATATTTTCTGTCAAACTTGTAATCTTGGGGAGGTGGAGCCACTCTAAGTGGATCCCCACGCTCCAGGCTATTTCATTTTTTGTTCATTGGCTTTAGGACTTCTCAATATTAGCCCCCTCATGCAGAAGTGTCTTGTAATGTCGAGAGACTTGTGCACGATATATCATAATCAAGATTTCACTATTTGTTCACTAGCTTGAGTACTTCTCATCATTATCCCCCTGTTGAGCAAAATACAGGTTAATAGTATGAGCGCTCCAATGCCCTTTGAACCCCAGGTACTAAATTATCGTACCTTTTATTTATATTTGGCATTTACTCAAGACTGTGAGAGCTCCAGCCCTAGGTAATAAATTGTCGTACCTTTTATTTATACTTGGCACTTGCTCAAGACTGTGAGCGCTCCGGTGCCCTTGGATATTTAGGTACTAAATTATCGTACCTTACATTTATACTTGGCCCTTTCTCAAGGTTGTGAGTGCTCTGGGGACCTTGGAGCGTTAGGTACTAAACTGTCGTACCTTATACTTATACTTTGCATTTGTTCAAGACTGTGAGTGCTCCTATGCCCTTGGAGCCTTAGGTACTAAACTGTCGTACTTTATATGTATACTTGGCATTTGCTCAAGACTGTGAGGGCTCCTATGTCCTTGGAGCCTTAGGTATTAAACTGTCGTACCTTGTATGTATACTTGGTACTTGCTCAATACTATGAGTGCTCTAGTGCCCTTGGAGCCTTAGGTACTAAATTGTCGTACCTTATATTTATACTTGACACTTGCTCAAGACTGTGAGTGCTCCTATGCCCTTGGATCCTGAGGTACTGAACTATCATACCTTATATTTGTGTTTGACACTTATTCATGACTGTGAGCGCTCCGACGCCCTTAGAGCCTGAGGTACTAAAATGTCATACCTTATATTTATACTTGCACTTGCTAAATACTGTGAGTTGCTCTATTTTCTATGAGAACTTCAAGATTAAACTGCCCCGTAGTCTGTGGGGTACTTGCCTATGATACGAGGAAGTTATCATTTTAGAGTTGCCCCCTCTAACAGTGGGGTACTTGCATATGAGATGAGCAATTTGTCACCCTCTAACTATAGGGTACTTACATATGAGTTGAGAAAGTTAAAATTTGGAAGTTGGCCCTCTAGTTGTGGGGTACTTGCATATAACTGAGTAGGTTAAAATTTTGAAGCTACCCCTCTAACTACAGGGTACTTGCATATAAATGAGCATGTTAAAATTTTGAAGCTACCCCTCTAACGGCGGGGTACTTGCATATGAGTTGAGCAAGTTATTATTTCTGAAGCTTCCCTTCTAACTGCGGGTTACTTGCATATAACTGGGCAAGTCATTTTTGAAGTTGCCCCTCTAACTGCGGGGTACTTGTATATAAATGAACAAGTTAAAATTTTGAAGTTGCCCCTCTAATTGTGGGGTACTTGCATATAAATGAGCAAGTTAAAATTTTGAAGTTGCCCCTCTAACTGCGGGGTACTTGCATATAACTGAGCAAGTTAAAATTTTGAAGTTACCCCTCTAACTGCGGGGTACTTGCATATGAGTTGAGCAAGTTATTATTTCTGAAGCTGCCCCTCTAACTGCGGGGTACTTGCATATAACTGAGATAATCATATTTCTGAAGCTACCCCTCTAACTGCGGGGTACTTGCATATATTTGAGCAAGTTAAGATTTGGAAGCTACCCCTCTAACTATGGGATACTTACATATAACTGAGCAAGTTAAAATTTGGAAGTTGCCCCTCTAGTTGTGGGGTACTTGTATATAACTGAGCAAGTCATATTTCTAAAGTTTCCCCTCTAACTGCCGGGTACTTTTTAGTGCAACCCCGTGTGACTTTGGGGTATAGTTTTTTTAGAGCAACCCCAAGTGACTGTGGGGTATTTTGTTATGCACATTCATTTCTCAGGGAGTTACTAGGAGATAGGGTTAGCCCTTCTCCTTCCGACAAACTTTGAATAAAATTTCACATATATCATAAGTAAAGAAATAATTATTTCTTTATACTGAAAATTTCCCTTAGTCTGCAGGGTCTTTGTTCCAAACTTTTCTTAGGAACCTTTTTGTCTTATAAAAAAAATAACAAGTTTAGAGAGGGTAGACCCGCTTCTCCTTATTTTTTGAAAACTGGTCAATTAATTTTTTTCTTGAGAACATAGGTTAGGACTTGTTTTCTAGGCTATAAATCTGTATGGAATAATAAAAAAAAATGTAGTGAGATTTTTTATTATTACTATTACTAGGAGGATAACCCCCTGCTAGTCTGGAGTAAAAAAATTATTTGTTGTGTCTGTAAGGATTTTGCTCAACATACTTTTCCATTGGGATGGATATTCCCCCAAGTATAATGAGGAAAGTTCCTTATATCATAGACCCTCTTCTAGTCTAGTGTGACACCCCGACTAATTAAATACCGGGTAGCTACTCCTTTATTAAATTAATTCAAAATGCCAAGTTGGTCCAGTTAATAGCATCACTGTCGAAAACATTTTAATGATTACTAACCACCTAGTATTTAAAAAGTAAGTTGCCAAATTTTAATTTAAGTCTGATTAACATGCAACAAGTGTAATGAAGAATAATAACACCATTCACAATACTGAAGTAAAAAGAATAACCATCACATAATGTAAATAAAGTCTGGAGGAAAACTCCTCACTACAAAACCACAACTGAAATAACTAAACTGGATACTGAAACAATACATGCCAAAGTCTGAAAACTGTAATGGAAAGATGTCTCTAATAGAAATGGGCAACATGCCCTACAACTGATAGATAATGACTCTGGAATCCAAATGATAGAAGCGTCTACAAGCAAATCCCTGTAGCTTCCACAAACAGCTACAGCTCGTCACCTGAATGAGTATCCTATGAATGGTGTCCTTGTGGCTGGGCACCTAAAATGGTTTTACAAGAAAAATAGATTTGAAAGCAAACGAGTCAGAGCCCGAATGTGGAGATATTTTAAAAACCTGCAAGTGCTTTAAAAACATTTAAAACATTAAATGCAAAGTACATGTTAGGACGTGCACTCACATGATATTCTCACCTCTCGTCTAACTGTGCACTCCTAACGTAAGTACCCATCTACAACGACACAAACCACTAGCTAAGTGACATCATAACTAGCTAGACTGTCATAGGTACTATCCTTATTACTCGGTTCTATTAACATTATAACGCTCGTAATTAAATAGGGGTTTAACGTAAACTCAGATGCTCAATATGCAATGTATTTCACTATCAGCTAACCCGTTATGTTTTTCTTGAAACAATACCGTAATTATATTCACAACATTAACATGAAGGTCCCTATTACTTAAGTGTATATTATTCACATCATAAATATACAATACAAGCACTCCGAGAACTAAGCTGCGGTGCACACATACTCTGCTATCCATCCCGGTACATCACGTACATAAGGATTACATAGTCCGAATCTCTCAGGAATAGTTCACAGATAACAACATCACAAATAATGGAGGCGAACACAGTCACATCACATGGGTCACGCACATACCTACGCTCCCACGATCAGCGGACTTATTAATATCCCAATAAGTCTTTCTCTGACCTATGTTCATCAAGGTAACCAGTCTAAATCCGGGCAACACAAGGATTAGAGGGCCCTAAGCGAACGCAAACCTCCCGTGATAGCAAGTATGGTAGGTATGTCATACACACAATTCATATACCAATACTAAGTAAACACAGGCCTTTGTATATTTGGGTCTTTTGTTTCTAATACACTTTAATTACCGAAAAAAAAAACACACGTCTTAGTAATCCCGTAGTTTAATTGTAGTACTATTCTCATTCTCGTACCAATCTATAATTTACACACTTTATACGATTCCGGTTTATAATCATACGCGCCATAATCTATTCTCACGTCGTAGTAGACACTCACGTCTCAACCCAAACGGTTCATTGATTTAAATCACTCGTATATAATTTACTCCTCATAATAACCCAAAAGTCCCAACTCTATCAATAAATCATCAAAGGAATGTTAACTCTACCCTCGAACAAGTTTACGGGACTCCCAAAATCAAAACAGGCCAAAAAGGCCCAAACTGCCAGCTCGTTAGAAGTCTCGTTCGAACGAGGCTGTTCGAACGAGATCAAACTGTCAGCTCGTTAGAAGTCTCGTTCGAACGAGACTGTTCGAACGAGATCCAGTTCGTTCGAACGAATTGTACCTTCTAACGAGATCTCGTTCGAACGAAGTATCGAACGAAATTCCTTTTCGTCAGAAGCGACTGGTCAACTCGTTAGAAGCTCGTTCGAACGAGGCTCGTTCGAACGAGGCTCTTCTAACGAACTACCAGTTCGAGCCCAAATTTTTCCTTCTTCGTTTTCCATCAATTTTACTCAAATCTCCTCTAAAATTAGTCCCAATGATTGTTTTAAGGTCTCTAATCAATCCTAAACATATTATAGTCATCTACTAACACGTTTTAAAGGATTAAATTACCCTAACATCAATCAATATACAAATCTCTACACTTTTTCCCCAATTATTCAAGAACATAAACCCTAGAATTTGTAATCATCAATTAGTCCATTCTAGATCCGTTTTTTTGTTACATCCCACGTATACTAATACCAGAATAATCATCTCTATATGGTTCTACATGCAATTTGTCCTCAATATTCAAGTTCTAAATCCAATTAACATGGGTTTTCATTCATCTTTCAAGAACAATTGGAATTCTTTAATTTTCTAACATGGGAAGAACATTCTCTGAATTTAAATGTAATTAAATCACTTGCCTTGATTGTCTCTGAATTTGGTGTTGATTTTTGTAAAGATTTCTGCAGAATTCCTTCTCCTTCTCTCCCTCTCTAAGCTTTCTTCTCCAAAGTTGGCTATGGTGGCTAGGGTTTTCTTTGGGAAAGTTGGAAACCTAAATGATAACCTCCGTAGCTTATTGGGTCATTAAGGGTTGGTTAGTGGGTTTAGTGGGTCTATTCCCAATCAGATTTACTTCTCTAATTTTCGTCATTTTTAATTCCTAAAAATACGAAATTACCAAAATGCCCTTTTATATTGCCGGTATGGCCTAAAAATACCCCGGAACCCAAACTACACCCCCGACTAGTGTTTTCTGACTATCTCGACCCTTCCGGACGCGTTGGCGCACTCAAAACGACCATACGGTTTATAGAATTTAAATTCACTTTTATAATCAAAATATTTATATCCCGACGCGACTGTCACACGCGTCCCAATAAAATGACCAAATTGCCGTATATAAATCTCACGGCAAATTTCATAATTCAATATTCATATAACGTCATATATGCTCAATATAGTTAAATACTAACTCACAACTCGCTAGTATTTTACCCGGATTAATTTCTAAATAATTCACATTTAATTAATTAATCCCAATAATAAATATAGCCAAAAGTACGGGGTATTACATCTAGTAGAGGTTCTACTATTCTTTTAAGAAAAGAAAACATAAAATCGGGTGTACCCACTGTATAATGTAGGTAAATGAGTCATGCACCAAATTTCAAGTGCCAACAAAAAATAACTAGTACCCATTTCTACATTATAGTCAATATTTGTATTTCTTACAAATAGTGTTCTCATAAAATTGCCTTTTAAAAAAAAAAAATTTTGCACTTAGAGCAGGCTGTTCAAACTTTTAAGAAAATGAAACTTTGTAAGAGTTAGGCATAGTACCTCTTCAACCATATTGGTGAGCGAGCAGTGGGTTCTCATTAACACCTACTGACCAATGATCCTCCTCATATAGTAGTAGTCTTTGGTGGAGTGTTTCACCCTCTAATGTAACTCACAAAACTTAGGATTGGCTTTGTCAGCTGTTGTTGGGATTTCCCCATTCAAGTGAGGGGGACCTACCACCCCCTCTCGCACCAATGTACGATAGAAATCCCATACTTTTGTTACGCTGCAAGGTAGCGGAGGTGGGGGATCATCTCCAACTTCCTTTTTCCCTTGGGGCTGTTGCCTTTGGATCATTAGGTACTAACTGTTGTACCTTATATTTATACTTGGCACCTGCTCAATACTGTGAGCACTTCGGTGCCCTTGGAGCCTTAGGTACTAAACTGTCGTACATATTTGGCACTTGCTCAGGACTGTGAGCACTCCGGTGCCCTTGGAACCTTATTTTTAGCTGACGTCATCGCTATGAGTCTTTTACAACCGACGATTTCTTCATTTGAAAATAGCTAGCATCTGAATCTAATTTGGTTGGAATATCTGGTGGGCTAAATTTGGGTACGAGGACATCTATGGGTTTCGCACTACTGTTTGAAGTAGAAGAGGGTTCCTCGCATCAGCAGAAAAATGACAAGGTTTCCTTGTTGTCACAGTCACCATTAGCTGGAGAGAGTTCCTTGTGATTAAGTGCTTCATAACCATAGGGAGCTGTCATGGGATCCTCGCAATTGGATTCCTCGCCATTATCGTTAGCTGGGGCAGGTTCCTCGCCGCTGGGTTACTCACAACCCCAAGAAGCTACTATGGGTTTCTCGCAATTAGGTTCCTTGCAATTGGATTCCTCTCAGTTGAGTTCTTCGCCACCACTAGGAGCTCCCATGGGTTCCTCACGTCTGAGTTCTTCGCTAGCCCATGTGACACCCTGACTAATTAAATACCGGGTAGCTACTCCTTTATTAAATTAAATCAAAACGCCAAGTTGGCTCAGTTGATAGCATCACTGTCGAAAACATTTTATAATTACTAACCACCTAGTATTTAAAAAGTAAGTTGCCAAATTTTAATTAAAGTCTGATTAACATGCAACAAGTGTAATGAAGAATAATAACACCATTCACCATAATGAGGTAAATAGAATAATCGTCACATGATATAAGTAAATCTGGAGGAAAACTCCTCACAACATAATCCCACAACTGAAGTAACTAACGAAATAGTGAATACTGAATGAATACATGCCAAAGTCTGAAAAACTGAAATGGAAATGTATCTAATAGAATTTGGGCAACATGCCCTACAACTGAGGAATACTGAGTAAGGAATCCAAATGATATAAGCGTCTAAAAGCAAATTCATGTAGCTCCCACAAACAGCTACAGCTCGTCATCTGAGTAAGAATCCTATGCATGGTGTCCTTGTGGCTGGGCACCTAAAATGGTTTTACAAAAAGTAGATTTGAAAGCAAACGGGTCAGAGCCCGAATGTGGAGATATTTAAAAACCTGCAAGTTCTTTAAAAACATTTAAAACAGTATATGCAAAATACATGTTAGGACGTGCTCTCACATGATATACTCACCTCTCGTCTAACTGTGCACTCCTAACGTTCCTGTACCCATTCATGTGTTATCTCGTAACTATCCAAAGAGTTTCTAACACTACTACTCGGTTCACGTTTAATTTCCAACCTTAATAATTAAATAGAGGTTTCTACTTTAATTCCCGGATTCCCATTTACTAACAAAACCATTTATTGATAAAAGTTCTCTCTTTTTATCTTTTCAAAACATTACCATAACTATACTCACAATTTAACATAGTAAATTCCTTCTCATTTAACCGTATATTTTCACAACATAAATATACAATATAAGCACCCAAAGGCTAAGCTGCGGTGCACACATACTCTGCTATCCATCCCGGTACATCACGTACATACGGATCACACATTCCGAATCTCTCAGGAATTGTTCAGATAACAACATCACAAATAGTGGAGGCGAACACAGTCACCATCACATGGGTCACGCACATACCTACGCTCCCACGATCAGCAGACTTATTAATATCACAATAAGTCCTTCTATGACCTATGTTCATCGAGGTAACCAATCTAAATCCGGGCAACACAAGGATAAGAAGGCCCTAAGCGAACGTAAACCTCCCGTGATAGCAAGTATGGTAGGTATGTCATACACACAAAGTTATATACTAAGCATTCACACATCTTAGATATCTCGATATTAATAAAGGTATTCTCTACATCTTTATACCATTATTCCAAATTCAAGTATCCCGATAATATATAAATTAAATAGTCGACACGTCTCACGTCGTAATTTCTTAAACTTAAAACCTATCTCAAATGGACTATTAAGTTCCCATTATTCACACATATAACATCTTTATACCTAAGGTCTTTACTTCTGCCCCAAACCTTATTCCATCAAATTATTCAAATTTGCACTATTAACCCAATTATTATCTCACATAACGAATTTCATCAATTTAGAATAATTCCTCAAGTTAAGTTTCAATTAAAGTCCAATCTCATAATCATGTCTACTGGTCTTCCTTAAGGTTAAGGGTATTCACAATGTCTCCAATAATATTATTCAAGGGTTAACACCATTAAAATTCAATTAAGGAAAAACTTTACTCATTCTAGGAAGGTCGATCGATCGACCTTTACCTTCGATCGATCGATGGTGGTCGATCGATCGACTGAAGAACATCGATCGATCGAACGCACCAGGTCTGTTACGGACTGCTTCGTTTTGCAGTTAAAATTTCGTCCCAAAACTCCATTTTTAAGCATGAAACTCCAAGACAAGGTTACTATAACATTATACTATCATCCTACAACAGTATTAACATTCTAAGTCCCATAATTCATCCTTTAAAGGCTTAATTTAGATCAAAACTACATCAAAATAATTTCCAGAATTCTTCCATTCAAGAACATCATTAAACTTCTTCTAACTCCATTTTTAAATCATCAAAGGTTCTGTTTAGAACATATAATTCGTCCAGAATATCACTACATGCAATTCCTACATAAATCATGGCTTTTAACTTCCAATTAATGGGTCTAAATTATCTTCAAAAATCAATTTCGAAATTCCTAAACATGGAAAACATAGCTTGAATCAAATGAGTTTAAACCACTTGCCTTAATCTATCTCTGAATTTGGTGTTGAATCTTGAAGTTAAGTCTGTCCTCTCTCTTTCTTTCTGCAGAATTCTTTCCTTCTCTCTCTCTCTCTCAAGCTCTTCCCAAGGTTGAAGACAATGGAGTTGTGGAGGTGTGTTTGGTTTTTGGTAAGTTGGGATTGTATATCAACTTCTCCCGTAGCCCATATTGTCTCTTAGTGTAGTTAGTGGGTTAAGTGGGTTAAAGAAATAGTCAGATTGTAATTACAATTTTCGTCACTTTTTAATTCCCAAAAATACAAATTACCAAAATACCCTTTATGATGCCGGTATGACCTAAAAATACCCCGGGACCCAAACTAAACTTCCGGCTAGTGTTTTCTGACTATCTCGACCCTTCCGGACGCGTTGGCGCACTCAAAACGACCATACGGTTAATGGAACTAAAATTCACTTTTTAATTTAAAAAATAAAATACCATAACGTGGCGGTCACACGCGTCAAACAAAATTCCCAAATTGCCGTATTTAAATCTCACGACAATTTCAATATTACCAATATTCATATAATGCCAAGTATGCACATTATAATAAAATACTAACTCACATCTCGTTAATATTTTAGTCCGGATTAAGTTCCAATTAATAAACATTTAATTCAATTAATCCCCAAAAATAAATATCACAGGAAATACGGGGTATTACATACTTCCCCCCTAATAACTGAATTTCGTCCCGAAATTCGGAACTAGAAAGTACCCGGTAAGAATAACTCTGGATAACGTTCGCGCATCTCATCCTCGCGCTCCCATGTGGACTCCTCGACATTATGATGTCGCCACTGAACACGCACTAACGGAACTATCTTTGACCTCAGTTTCCGCTCACTTCGGTCCAGAATAGCAATTGGTCCCTCCTCGTAGGAGCTATCTGGATGGAGATCAATGTCCTCCACAGCAATGAGAGAATGAGCCAAATTATCTCTAAGGTATTTCCTAAGCGAGGAAATATGAAACACATCGTGAATCCGATGCAAATGCTCCGGTAACCCAAGTCTATACGCAACCGGTCCGATCCGCTCAATAATAGGAAATGGTCCCACATATCTCGGTGCCAACTTCCCTTTCTTCCCGAAACGCATAATCCCCTTCATAGGAGATACTCTGAGCAAAACCTGGTCCTCCACTTGGAACTCTCTGAAGAATCTCTTCGCATCAGCATAGCTCTTCTGCCTGTCCTGAGCTACCCGAATGCGACTCCGAATCAATTCTATCCTTGCCGAAGTATCCTGAATCACTTCCGGCCCAAGTAGTTTGTTGTCCCCCACCTCCAACCAACATGCTGGGGAACGACAAGGTCTACCGTACAACGCCTCAAATGGAGCCATGCCAATGGTGAACTGGTAGGAGTTGTTGTAAGCAAACTCCACCAGTGGAAGATACTGTTCCCATCCACCCTCAAAGTCAATGGTGCACATACGTAGCATGTCCTCCAACATCTGATTTGTGCGCTCGGTCTGCCCATCGGTCTGCGGGTGGTACGCCGTACTCAACCGCAACTCCGTGCCCATGGCCTGCTGAAAACTCTCCCAAAACCATGAAACAAATATCTTGTCTCGGTCAGACACGATATTTAAGGGCACCCCGTGAAGTCTCACTATCTCTGCAATAAAGAGCTGGGCATACTGTCCTGCAGTGTAGTCTGTCCTTAAGGGTAGAAAATGAGCGACTTTTGTCAACCTGTCCACAATTACCCAAATGGAGTCGTGACCCCTTTGCGACGTAGGCAACCCCGTGATATAGTCCATAGAGATGCTCTCCCACATCCACATCGGGACCTCTAACGGCTGTAGTAGTCTTGCCGGTCTCTGATGATCCACTTTTACGAGCTGACAAGTGGCGCATTTTGAAACAAACTCGGCAATATCTCTCTTCATCCCGCTCCACCAATACTGACGTCTCATGTCTTGGTACATTTTGTCCCCTCCGGGATGTACCGCGAACCGTGAGCCATGCGACTCTGCCATCACCTCATGCCGCAATTCCTCCCCTTCCGGAACCACCAATCTCCCATTGAAGCGTAATCTCCCGTCTGAGCTAACGGTATAGGATTCGGCTTCCTCTGCCAATAATCGAACTATCTGCTCCTGACAGAACGAGTCGTTTGCCTGTGCCCTCACTACTTTCGTGACAATCTGCGGTGTAACAGTCATCACAGACATGAAGGATCGGGCCACTGCATCCTGGTGTCCCAATTCTTTCCACTTTGCCTTCCACACATCTGCCACCTCATCTACCGGTCTACGGCTCAACGCGTCTGCCACCACGTTAGCCTTCCCCGGGTGATACTGGATATCGAACTGATAATCTTTCACGAATTCAAGCCACCTCCGTTGCCGCATATTCAACTCCTTTTGCGTGAATAGGTACTGTAGGGACTTATGATCCGTGATACCACCTGTGACACCCCGACTAATTAAATACCGGGTAGAGTAATTCTTCTCGTGAGGCTTAAGCTTACGGGAAGCATAAGCTATGGCCTGACTGTCCTGCTGCAGTACACCTCCGAGTCCTTGTAAGGACGCATCGGTGTAAACAAGATACTCAACTCCCGGTCTCGGCAATGCTAACACAGGTGCTGAGGTTAACTTGTCCTTCAACTCATCAAATGCCAACTGACAGGCATCACTCCAAATGAACGGCACACCTTTACGGGTTAGGTGTGTCATGGGAACCGCTATCGTGGAGAAACCCCGAATAAACCTCCTGTAGTATCCTGCTAGGACCAAGAAACTACGGATCTCCGTCGGTGTCGTGGGCTGTCCCCACTCCCTCACCGCGGATACCTTCCCCGGATCAATCGATATTCCCCGGTCGGAAATAATATGCCCCAAAAACTGAACCTCCTTCAGCCAAAACCCGCACTTCTCATATTTTGCATACAACTCATTCTGGCGCAGTGTCTGCAAAACTAGCCTCAAGTGCTCGACGTGCTCCTCCTCAGTCTGGGAGTAAACCAAAATATCATCGATGAAGACAATGACAAATTGGTCTAGGAAATCCCTGAACACCCTATTCATCAAGTCCATAAATGCTGCTGGAGCGTTGGTCAAACCAAATGGCATAACCCGAAACTCGTAAGAGCCATATCTCGATAAGAACGCAGTCTTCGAGACGTCCTCCTCCCTGATACGCAACTGATGGTAACCAGATCGCAAATCAATCTTTGAGAAGCAAGAAGCTCCTCTCAACTGGTCGAATAGGTCATCGATTCGAGGCAACGGATACTTATTCCGTATCGTGACCTTGTTTAACTCCCTGTAGTCCACACACAATCTCAATGAACCATCTCTCTTCTTCACGAACAACACAGGGGCACCCCATGGTGAAGTACTCCTTCGAATAAACCCCTGACCCAACAACTGTTCAATCTGATCCCGTAACTCCCTCATCTCAGCTGGAGCCATACGGTACGGTGCTCGTGCTATAGGTCTCGTATCTGGTAACAAGTCTATAACGAAGTCTATCTCTCGACTGGGTGGTAGGCCTGGTATCTCCTGAAACACATCAGAATACTCCCTGACGACTGGGATCGAATCTAAAGGAATCACAACCTCCTTAGAGGTATCCTCCTCAATGTAATATAAATGAGCGGTCGAGCCTCCCTCTGGGCGAGGCATCGCCACTACAAACATCTCTTACCCCGGAATGGCAAAAACAATGCTCCCACCGAAGCAATCAATCATGGCTCTATAATCAGCGAGCCAATCCATACCGATAATAACATCGTGAACATGCATATCTAATACCAACATGTCCGCAGGTAATACCAAACCACCAATCTCTACCCCCACTCCCCGACATATAAAGAATATAAGTGACCCACTTCCCAATGGTGAGTCGACACACGTCACTGTGCTCTCCGCAGTGGCTAACAACCCTAAAGCCTTCGCGAAATGTGTAGCTATAAAACAATGTGTAGCCCCCGTATCAAACAGTACCCGACCCATAATTCCATGGATAGAAAACGTACCCTCAATCGCAGGCGGAGCCTGTGGGACTGCTGCCTGGTGGACGTTGTAGACACGTCCATACTGTAGCTGCCCCTGCTGAGCCGGAACTGCTGGAATGGGTGGCAATGCTGCCATCTGTGGCTGTGCGGGGAAAGCGGCGGGAAACATAGGCCTCTGTGGCTCGTGGCGAGCTCCCTGCTGCTGCTGCTGTGGGGCCCTGCCCTTATCAGGACAGTCCTGGCGTTTATGGCCAGTCCTGCCACAAACGAAACACTTCCCTGGGAAGTTCCCTCCTCTCTGCCCCTGCTGTCCCCGGCCCTGGTGGCCGTTACCGTTCCTCCCTTGGCCCTGCTGGCATTGCTGAAACTGCTGATGTTGACCATTTTGACCCTGCTGGCCGTTATGACCCTGTTGGCCATTCCGGAATCCTCCCTGACCGTTCCTAAAACCTCCTGAACGGAACCTCTTTTGATCCCCCTGCTGGAAACCCTGATCAATCTGCCTCTGCCCTTGAACAGATTGTGTCCCACCGGCACCATGTCCTCCAGTCCTGCCCTAATGGCTAGACTCTCCCGATCTCTTGCCCTCAGCCATATGAAAGCGGTGATCCTGGCAGTGTAATAAAGCAGCGTTAACCACATCAGAATAAGTGGCCAACGAAAGGTTCCCTAACAGATGCTGACGGATCCTCCATGTCAACCCGTCGGTGAATTTCTCAATCTTCTTCTTTTCTGTCGGTATCTCATCAGGAACGATATTCAATAGATTAGTGAACTCGGCCTCATACTCGGCCACGGTCTTTCCCTCCTGCCTCAGACTCATCAATCTCCTCCTCATTTCCGTATGAACAGCTAATGGAAAGTACTTGCGGTCGAATCGCACCCAGAACTCCTGAATCGTGAGAGTATCCCTCTCCTCTACGGTGGTAATAGACTCCCACCAGTGCAATGCAGATCCAACTAGCTTGAAAGTAGCTAGCACCTGCTTCTGAACATCCGTGCACTCATACATCCTGAAGTGCCGCTGTATATCCTTCCTCCACTGGCTCGAGACTACCACGTCTGAGCTACCTGCAAACTCTGGCGGATGCACTTTCTGAAAAGCGTCACATACACGTTCCCAAGCAGACGGGAATGCATTTGTCTGTACTGGAGCGGCAACCGGCGCCAGAGGCGGTGCCTGCTGAACTACGGCAATGGCGGCATTTACCGCTTGGGCTATAATAGCTGCAACCTCAGCGGCGTTCATCATGCCCTGAACCGGTGCGGGCTGTGGTTCTGGCGTCGCATTCCTGGGAACTCGTCGTGCACGTCGTGGAGGCATTCTGAAATAAGAATAAAGTCTATAAGTTTGCAGTTATAAACTTAAAATAGCTGAAGAACATAGCATAAACAAAAGAATACAACAATCCTAAAAATATAGGGCTCTATATCAAAGAAAGCTCAGCGGAAACATAATAAGCCGTTCAGATCCTAAAGGACACTAGAACCTGATGCTCTGATACCACCTGTGACACCCCGACTAATTAAATATCGGGTAGCTACTCCTTTATTAAATTAAATCAAAACGCCAAGTTGGCTCAGTTGATAGCATCACTGTCGAAAACATTTTATAATTACTAACCACCTGGTATTTAAAAAGTAAGTTGCCAAATTTTAATTAAAGTTTGATTAACATGCAACAAGTGTAATGAAGAATAATAACACCATTCACCATAATGAGGTAAATAGAATAACCGTCACATGATATAAGTAAATCTGGAGGAAAACTCCTCACAACATAATCCCACAACTGAAGTAACTAACGAAATAGTGAATACTGAATGAATACATGCCAAAGTCTAAAAAACTGAAATGGAAATGTATCTAATAGAATTTGGGCAACATGCCCTACAACTGAGGAATACTGAGTAAGGAATCCAAATGATATAAGCGTCTAAAAGCAAATTCCTGTAGCTCCCACAAACAGCTACAGCTCGTCATCTGAGTAAGAATCCTATGCATGGTGTCCTTGTGGCTGGGCACCTAAAATGGTTTTACAAAAAGTAGATTTGAAAGCAAACGGGTCAGAGCCCGAATGTGGAGATATTTAAAAACCTGCAAGTGCTTTAAAAACATTTAAAACAGTATATGCAAAATACATGTTAGGACGTGCTCTCACATGATATACTCACCTCTCGTCTAACTGTGCACTCCTAACGTTCCTGTACCCATTCATGTGTTATCTCGTAACTATCCAAAGAGTTTCTAACACTACTACTCGGTTCACGTTTAATTTCCAACCTTAATAATTAAATAGAGGTTTCTACTTTAATTCCCGGATTCCCATTTACTAACAAAACCATTTATTGATAAAAGTTCTCTCTTTTTATCTTTTCAAAACATTACCATTACTATACTCACAATTTAACATAGTAAATTCCTTCTCATTTAACCGTATATTTTCACAACATAAATATACAATATAAGCACCCAAAGGCTAAGCTGCGGTGCACACATACTCTGCTATCCATCCCGGTACATCACGTACATACGGATCACACATTCCGAATCTCTCAGGAATTGTTCAGATAACAACATCACAAATAGTGGAGGCGAACACAGTCACCATCACATGAGTCACGCACATACCTACGCTCCCACGATCAGCAGACTTATTAATATCACAATAAGTCCTTCTATGACCTATGTTCATCGAGGTAACCTATCTAAATCCGGGCAACACAAGGATAAGAAGGCCCTAAGCGAACGTAAACCTCCCGTGATAGCAAGTATGGTAGGTATGTCATACACACAAAGTTATATACTAAGCATTCACACATCTTAGATATCTCGATATTAATAAAGGTATTCTCTACATCTTTATACCATTATTCCAAATTCAAGTATCCCGATAATATATAAATTAAATAGTCGACACGTCTCACGTCGTAATTTCTTAAACTTAAAACCTATCTCAAATGGACTATTAAGTTCCCATTATTCACACATATAACATCTTTATACCTAAGGTCTTTACTTCTGCCCCAAACCTTATTCCATCAAATTATTCAAATTTGCACTATTAACCCAATTATTATCTCACATAACGAATTTCATCAATTTAGAATAATTCCTCAAGTTAAGTTTCAATTAAAGTCCAATCTCATAATCATGTCTACTGGTCTTCCTTAAGGTTAAGGGTATTCACAATGTCTCCAATAATATTATTCAAGGGTTAACACCATTAAAATTCAATTAAGGAAAAACTTTACTCATTCTAGGAAGGTCGATCGATCGACCTTTACCTTCGATCGATCGATGGTGGTCGATCGATCGACTGAAGAACATCGATCGATCGAACGAACGCACCAGGTCTGTTACGGACTGCTTCGTTTTGCAGTTAAAATTTCGTCCCAAAACTCCATTTTTAAGCATGAAACTCCAAGACAAGGTTACTATAACATTATACTATCATCCTACAACAGTATTAACATTCTAAGTCCCATAATTCATCCTTTAAAGGCTTAGTTTAGATCAAAACTGAAAATAATTTCCAGAATTCTTCCATTCAAGAACATCATTAAACTTCTTCTAACTCCATTTTTAAATCATCAAAGGTTCTGTTTAGAACATATAATTCGTCCAGAATATCACTACATGCAATTCCTACATAAATCATGGCTTTTAACTTCCAATTAATGGGTCTAAATTATCTTCAAAAATCAATTTCGAAATTCCTAAACATGGAAAACATAGCTTGAATCAAATGAGTTTAAACCACTTGCCTTAATCTATCTCTGAATTTGGTGTTGAATCTTGAAGTTAAGTCTGTCCTCTCTCTTTCTTTCTGCAGAATTCTTTCCTTCTCTCTTTCTCTCTCAAGCTCTTCCCAAGGTTGAAGACAATGGAGTTGTGGAGGTGTGTTTGGTTTTTGGTAAGTTGGGATTGTATATCAACTTCTCCCGTAGCCCATATTGTCTCTTAGTGTAGTTAGTGGGTTAAGTGGGTTAAAGAAATAGTCAGATTGTAATTACAATTTTCGTCACTTTTTAATTCCCAAAAATACAAATTACCAAAATACCCTTTATGATGCCGGTATGACCTAAAAATACCCCGGGACCCAAACTAAACTTTCGGCTAGTGTTTTCTGACTATCTCGACCCTTCCGGACGCGTTGGCGCACTCAAAATGACCATACGGTTAATAGAACTAAAATTCACTTTTTAATTTAAAAAATAAAATACCATAACGTGGCGGTCACACGTGTCAAACAAAATTCCCAAATTGCCGTATTTAAATCTCACGACAATTTCAATATTACCAATATTCATATAATGCCAAGTATGCACATTATAATAAAATACTAACTCACATCTCGGTAATATTTTAGTCCGGATTAATTTCCAATTAATAAACATTTAATTCAATTAATCCCCAAAAATAAATATCACAGGAAATACGGGGTATTACAGCCCAAAGGACTGTCATGGGTCTCTCGTACGTGTCAACTATTTTCGTCGACCACTCATCCCTAGTTATCGTTAGCCAGGGTTCCTCGACCCATGGACTTCTCTTGTGCTACCATTAGCGAGACGTCTCGTTTCGAGCCGAGGAATGTCAATTCCTCGTCGGAAACTCTGTGAAGCCCTTATTGTTTAATGAGTCCCTCATCTGTGGCATTTTCTTCTTCGGATGGATCGATTTTTTATCTATTAATGTGTCTGTTGGTGATGGGTCGATGGGTATTTCATTGTCATCAGATATGTTGGGTGTTTCTCACTACTTTTGTCCACCACAAGATGTTAGGAATTTCTCACGACCGTGTATTGCTTATACGGGTTCCTCATAACATGCGATGCTGAAAGGGGCTCCTCTACGATTGCGACTTCATCCGTTCTCGTAGGCATGAGGGGTATCTCAAGCTCTGAGGGTTTCCTGCCACTAGGGCCGTGTTTCGGCTGGATTGGATCGAAAAATGACCCTTCGGAAAAATTCCAATTTTTTCGAAAATAAAATATTTGTTCCAATTTTTTCAGAAAATCAAAATGTTTTCGAATTCGAAAAAATCGGAAAAAAAAATCAGAAATTCAAAACATATACTAAAAATTCAAAAAATTTGGAAATTCCAAAATTTCAAAAAAATTAATATAGGATTTTCGATTACTCGAAATTCTCTTTTTAAAGAAATCAAAAAAAAGATTTAACCCAACATGTAAATATATAGGGATTTAACCATTTTTTCATTTGTGTAGAGGATAGAGGGATATTCTCCTTTTATAGAGGACTTTTTTAGGCCTCTCTTCCTTTCCTAGCTGATGTGGAACACATGAGAATGTTTAAAAAATTGAAAATCAGAAAATATTTCGGAAAAAATCAAAAATAATTGTGAAAAATCGGATCGGCATAGTTTCGGAAAAATCGGATCGGATATCAGAAAAATCAGAATGTTCGGAAAAAAATGCAGCCCTACCTGCCACCGTCATTAATCCGAATAAATTCTTCGTCTAAAATGTGTTTGAACCCTTACCATCTACTGGGTTCCTCACCGGCGACATATACATCGAATGACTTGGGATCTATCGTGGACGGGGGTTCCTCGCGAGTTGTTTTTCAATTCGAGGGTTCCTCGACAACTATGGTTACCATAAGGAGTGCACTAACTATCGGAGGTCCCTCGCGAGTGGATCTTGCACTCGAGGGTTCCTCGCGTGTTGTTGTCCTACTCGAGGGTTCCTCGTGTGTTGTGAGTTACTCACCATAACTCTTAACCAAGGCTGGTTCCTCGCGACCACAGTTTGTAGAAGAGTATTCCTCGCAAAACTCCCCATTGCAAGTGGCTGCTCGCGTGGATTTTTGGCTAAGGGTTCCTCACCCAATGCTTCTACAGGGGGTTCCATGCACCCCATTTCTGCTGAGGGTGCCTCACTTGGATTTTCTGTTGGGTGTTCCTCGCACCCCATTTCTGCTGAGGGTGCCTCACCTGGATTTTCTGTTGGGAGTTCCTCGCACCCCATTTCTGCTGAGGGTACCTCACTTGGATTTTCCGTTGGGAGTTCCTCGCACCTCATTTCTGTTGGGGGTGCCTCACTTGGATTTTCTTTTGGGAGTTCCTCGCACCTCATTTCTGTTGGGGGTTCCTCAAATGGAGGAATATCCATCACAGTGACGACCTTGGGTTCCTCAACTAACATTCACACCATTGAGGGTTCCTCGCAAAAGTTTCCTGCAGCAAGGGGTTCCTCTCTTGGAACCAGTATTGTTGGGGGTCCCTCGTTCGGAACCCAGATCAATGAGGGTTCCTCGCATGGGACTTCTTCCACACTTGGATTTTCTCCTTTGCCATTGGAGTGGATAAATTTTGGTCAAATATACCTCTTTGGGTATGGCTTCTCATTTACACTTTCTAAATAGGGGCTCTCCAACTCATCATACGTATGAGAGGCCTCCCTCTAGGAAGAGGAGAGTAGCTTCTTCACCTCTTCTATAGTAACATACTTGGAGGGAGATTCCTTCAAACCTACATTCCTTGTTTCTGGTGAGCTTAATGGTGTCACAACTTGCTCCGGTGTCGCCCTTCGCGGTCGAGCTACTTCTATCGGAATCGTCGTCGGAGCGGCTGGCCCTCCAGAGGGGGCTGCTTCTGGTGTTACACAGCCTTGACCCAAAATTGCAAGGTCTACATTATTTTGTATCAAACACTCAAAAAAATGCTCATAAGGTTGCTAGCCATCACCAGTGAACTGGTATGCCCTCCCTAAGGAGCAGGTATTCTAGCTTCGATCACCACCACATCTTCCTGCATGGTCTGGTCATTTTGAGCTCTATTCCCAAATCGAGTGTCGTTAAAACTAGCTGGTTAGAAACATTAAAACCTTATTTGTCCATGGAAGTGAGGATACCTCCCCAAAAGAGTCGCCCAATATAAGAGGGTAGTGAGACTGGGGTCTATGAATAACTGGAAAGGGTGAGGCGTGACTCACTCCAATGGACGATGTCTGCAAGGTTCTCAAGAACTTCTGGAGCAGCTTCTGATGAAACTTTATCCTTTTGGTAAAAATGGAGCTCAAGCTGCTGCAAGAAGATGAACTTCCATAACAAGAATAGTAATTTTCTCAAGAAGAACTCCTGAGAATGATGGTTGTCAATGAGGAGTGAAAGAACAAGGCACTTAGCATCGGAGAGAAAGAAGGGAGAGAATACTAGGAAGTTTTGGTGTGATTTTGACAGAGTAACATTGCTATTGAGTTTTTCTATCTATCTTGACCTTGTCCAGGGTAATTATTTATACTTGGGCACTAGGGATGAGTTGGCACTCTTTGCGCCAAAAACTTAGAGGGTTGGTGATGGACAAGGTGTGTAGTAACCATTTGTCCCTACCTGTGTGCAGCAGCCTGTCCTGTCAGACAGGTGCCACCTGGTGCAAACCAAAGTCAAAAAGAAAATATGTCTCCTAATGGAGACAAAATATATGATTTGGTAAATATCTTTTGAAATAGTAACTTTTGGTACGAACTTTGTAAACTTGAGGGGGTCTCAAGGACCACCTCCTTTAAAATCTTTGTAAGCTTGAGGGGGTCTTGAGGACCCCCTTCTAAAATCATTTTTCTTGAGAGGGGCCTAGAGGACCCTATCCTTTAAAATAATTTTATAAACAATTTTTTTCTTATGACTAACCCTTTGGCTGCTCACCCTGGTTGTGTCTGACTGTGAGGTGTGTGAGGACTGGGCAACCCTAGGGTATTTCTACTAGTATTCTATCAATCCTAAAGTGATAAGTGGATGAGATTTCTAAGCAAACCTTGTTCTTTAGTCGCCAAGCCAAAACTCCCAAGATATCCCAATTGACCTATTTGAGCCCTGCCTGCTCAACTAGGCTACCTGTACAAGAAAGTAAGTGTTTGTACTTTTGTTCTTTTAAAGAATGACTTTTCATGATGAGGAGTTGCTCATGGTTGCCACTCCCTCATCTTGGACTATTTTACTAGAAGTTGAGGGGGAGGACCGTGACTGCTCCTCGCCCCAACATTTTCTGGAAGTTGAGGAGGAGGACCTTGACTGCTCCTCCCCCCAACATTTTTTGGAGGCTGAGGGGGAGGACCTTGACTACTCCTCGCCCCACCATTTTCTGGAAGCTGAGGGGGAGGACCTTGACTGCACCTCACCCCGACATTTTCGAGAAGTTGAGGGACCTTGAGGGTTCCTTCACCAATATGGATTTTCTGCGGTTGAGGAACCTTGGGGGTTCTTTCTCAATATGAGTTTATGTCGAGACCCTGGGTGGGGTTCCTTCTCAATATGAATTTCGATCAGGACCCTGGGGTTCATTTTCTATATGAATTTCTACTGTTGAGGGACCCTGGGGGTTCCTTAACCTTATATTTCCTGGAGACTACAGAGGGGGTATTTGAGGCACCCTCACCCCAAAATATAGTAGTCAATCTTGAAACAACCTTCTACAGAGTGCATGGGGGATCCGAAATTGGTTGATATAAATAAAATTAAGTAGTTGGGGTAGTAATTGAGTTCCAGAAGCTTTTTAGACTATTTGGGACCCGAATAGGGGTATACGGGTCATTTTACATTGGAGTAATAACCTAGTTTTGCGTTAGAAATTATGAAATGAGGTGGGTATTGATAGGGGAATCCACACTATCATTCCAAAGGTCTAAAAGTGAGAGAAGATAAAAAGGTGAAGGGAATTCAAAGGGAAATCAAGAAAGGCAAGAGTTGGAGAGGATTTTGAAGTGATTTCTAGGCAAGAGTCATCACGCAACAAAAGATTCAGATTATTCTCTAATTTTAAGGCAAGTGGTTAACTTTCTTGATAGTATATGCTTGCATTTCAATTCTTATCACAGTTGGGGATACAAACATGTTTTTGGGTGGGATTCATATATTTAAATGGGTTTTGTGACATGACCTCATAAAATTGAATGATTATGATATTATATGAAATCTGAGAATTTAATTCATGTAGAAAGATACAATCTTGAACGAAAAATACTGAGTATTAGTAAATACTTGTGATTAAATTGAGAAATTGTACAATTCTTGATTAAAACACTAAATCCCGTGAAATTGATTAGGTGTAGATGAAATTAAATATGAAGTTAAGTCGATTCATATTTAAGATTGATGGATAATGGAATACTTGGCTTAAAATGGACTTACATAGCAAATTGAGTGATGAGAAAATATGAAATCCCGTATTTGTAACATGAATAGGCCCACTGCCCAGAATTAGATCGATTCTGCCCTCAACATGAATCGATTCGCCAGGTGAATCGATTCGAGCCTAGAAGCTGAATCGATTCAGACCTGTTATGAGAAATAGTTTGGTTTTTTTAAATTAATCCGAAAACCGTTTGGGATTTTGTTGATAATAGAGGGTTCGTAAATACACGTTGAGACTTCTGGAAATTTCATGGGTTGTTATATATCTTTAGATTAATCGAAATAAATTCGGGATATGAAATTTAGGGTGTTTGGGATGAATGACACTCGAAAAATAATTAATAGAATTGATTTGGAAATTTGGATAGAATAGGGATACGGGCTGGTCGGGAATAGCTTAGTCTCTAGATTTAATAGTGTATATATGAATCAATTAAGGGATTACTTATATATCCAGGAGTTAGGAATTAGACTCGGGGATTATGGGCTAGTGCTTCGAGGGACATAAGCACATTTTGTCGGTTTTTATGTATATATATATATACGGGAATTGAGGCAGTATATATATGCACTAATATAAATGTGTGATTGTTATATGTTAAACATACCTACTCTAAGGGAGGCTATCGGTCGAGGTTAGACGTAGTGGGCGGTCTACCCTGGCATTGACCAACAGGTGTAGGATCGATTTCCCAAGTCATAGGTCTATCGCATGACCACCCTATGTGAGTTTTGGCTCTAGTGGGATAATGTTGTATGGTTACGCCCCACGAATGTACGACTATAAATGCCTCTAATTTACGGTTAGCCTTTGAGTTCGATGGTGTGATTCCGACTAGATGGCCCAAGTTGAGGTATATATCCTTGGAGCCTGATAGCATGCTAGAGTTTGCATCTGTGAGGTTTATAGAGCGATATATATGTATGTACACTTGATATGATATGAAAATACGTATATAACTGTGAAGAAAATATATACGAGAATATGACACTAAATTGTGAATATTGAATTAATAAATAGAGTAAAGTTATATGAAATGAATTGATAAATTATAATTGAAAAATTAATAAGCGGACGTAAATGCTAAATGAGAATTTAAGTTAAAATATATATACAAATGACACAGGGTAGCGTACGGGACTAAGATGTATGTTGAGGCTAGCTAGGAAGGGTAGCATAACTAGGGATTTTAAAATTAATGCATTAGGTGGGCATTATAGATGAGGGGTGAGGATTATCTCATGGGAGTGCCACACCAATTTAAATATGAAAGAGTGCGTTAAATATTTATTATTTCATTTTAATTACTTGCAAAAATATTTTCAAACGATTTTGGGCTCTCACACGTATCAAAATATTTTAAAAAATTTAGGTGTCCAGCCACAGGGACACCAGGCATGATTATTCTTTCCAGGTTGACAAAGCTGCAACAGTTGTGGATGCTTGTATGGATTTGATTAGTCGTATCTATATTTGATATTATAGATAGAATTTATTCAGTTGTTATTCAAGCATGTCGCCCATTGTCAGAAATTTATTTAGTCTTTATTTTACTTCAGTGGTGATGGATAAATGTATTGGATTTATATCGATGGTTTATTTGGTCATTTGGATTTTTATATTTATTCTAGCGTTCAGATATTACTTGTAAGTGAATGTAAAATTGTTTATTTTGAATGGTTATGTCAAATGAATTTATTTACGAAATTTAATAAAGTTTTAAAATTTGACATCGGGCTTAAAACGGTATTAATAACTAATTTAATTATTCGACAATGATGCTAAGAACCAGTTGAGATTCCTATTTTATTTTAGTAGATGGATGACCACCCATTATTTTTATAAGCAGGTGTCACAGATGGTATTAGAGTGTCATGGTCTAGTGCCCTTAGGATTTTTGTGGACTTCCTACATTTTCCAGCATAGCGTTCTTTGATATAAATCCCCATTATTAGGATTGTTGCATTCATTTATGTATTTACGTTCTTCTGCTGTTATAATTTGTATCAACTATGGACTTATATAAATTCAATCTGGTTTCCTATGCCACCTCCAATGCAGGAGAGGCTCAGCAGGAGCCACAAGTTCCATATAGGATGGTGACAACTGTAGGATAATATCGTTGCTCTCGTAGTTAATGAAGCTATGACCACTATGGGACAATAGTTCCAACGGGCTCAGTCATGGCAGCCGATGGCACCAGTCGTCTAGGCCCATTAGGGAACATCAGAAAGGGCATCCACTAGAGTTTCAGGGCAGTACAGATGTGGTAGTTGCCACTCGGTGGAAAAAGGACATTCAACGTCATCTCCGCGTGGTTGAGTGCAGCGTCACTCAGAAACAGATATTAACTATGTTTAAGTTAATAGATGCAACACTAGTGGGAGTTAGTGACTATATTTGAGTAGAGGCATGTGATGACCATAACAGAGTTTTAGGTGCGATTTGACCGCACGTACTTTCCTTCGGCAATTCAGACTGAAATGCGTAGGAGATTTTAGATGTCGCACAGGAGGGTTTGTGGCCGTGTATGAGGAGGAGTTCACCCATCTGGCAAACTTTGTGCTCAACGAGGTGAAAACTGATGAGAAGGAAATGCTGAAGTTTATGGATGGACTTAATTGGAGGATCATGCAGCATTTACTAGGTAATCCGTCATCAAAAACATACTGAGGTTGTCAATGTCGTTGCTACATAGTCAGGATCACCGCTTTCATATGAAAAGGAGTAAGAGAGAAGGGCAGTCTAGCCAGTCAGGCAAGAAAACAGGTACTGGTGCTAGTGGGGCACTGCAGTAGCACACCAGTAGGCACCATGAGTGAGATTCCAATCAGGGGTATCCGATTAAGAGATTTCAGACAGAGGGAGTTCGACCAAAAGGAAATGGCTTTAGGATGGGTCAGTAGGACCCAAAGCATCAGCAACAACATGTTCCTCAGGGTCAACAGTGCTAAGGGAATAATAGGGGTGACCAGTAGGGTCGAGGCCACCAGGGCCAGTATCCAGGACAGCTGACATGGCCAGTAGGGCAAGAGGCAGGGGGATTTTACAGGTCGTTGCTTTATATGTGGGGATACAAGTCACAAGAAGAGAGATTACTCATAGCGAGGCAGCGAGCAGTAGCAGGGTGCCCAACAGGGGCATCAGGCGCAGTTACTACCTGCAGTACCAGCTCTAGTAGTCCCACAAGAGCAAGGATAGATACAGTATGGGCATGTCTATAACGTACATAATGCGATGATGCCACAGGCGCCATAAGAGCCACCTACAGTTGAGGGTACGTTTCCTATCCATATGCATATGGATTGAGTATTATTTGATACGGGAGCATCGCATTCTTTCATAGCTACTAGATTTTCATGCACGATCGATTTATTAGGGACAACCAGTAGCATTATTATGTGTGTCGATTCACCTTTGGGTGGTGGGGACCTTACACATTCCATTTGTAGAGGGGTGGGGATATATGTTGGGAGATTGTGTTTAGCAGTTGAATTACTTGTATTAGACATGATCGGGGACGACTTTATTCGGGGTATGTACTGGTTGGTAAGGTACCGGGTGATAGTGGATTGCTTTGGTAGGACCATTGTGTTTGCCGTTTCAGGGCAGAATATGTTCTTGGTGGCGATGCCTCATCCCGAGGGAGGGCATGCACTCATCTATACTATATTGAGGTGGATACCTTGTAGGAGGTGGTTATATAATTAGACTCGATCTCAATGGTTAAGGAGTTTATGAACGTGTTTATTAAGGAGATACTAGTACCCTGGACTAGGTCGATTGCACGTATACCGCATCATATGGCCCCATCAGAGATGTAGGAGTTGAGACACAACATTCAATAGCTCTTGGGGAAGGGATTTATTCGATGGAGTACATCGCCATGGGGTGCTCCAGTGTTATTTATAAAGATAAAGGATGGGTCGCTCAGACTGTGCATTGATTACCGAGAGTTTAACAATGTCACGATTCAAAATAGATATTCATTGCCTCGAACCGATGACTTAGGGGACTAGTTGAGAGGAGCAGCTTACTTCTCAAATATAGACTTGAGTTCGAGGTATCACAAATTGCACATTAATATGTAAGATGTCCCAAAGACCGCATTCCCGATGCGGTATGGGTCATATGAGTTCAGGGTTATGCCATTTGGGCTAACCACTGCTCTAATAGTATTTATGTATCTCATGAATAAGGTATTCATAGACTTCCTTGACCAGTTCAGGATCATGTTTATAGATGACTTGGGGGGGGGGGGGTGACAGTAGGAGGAACGAGCTATAGCGTATGCTTCTCGCAAGCTTAAGCCCCAGAGAGGAATTGCACCACGCATGATTTAGATCTAGTTGCGATAGTTTTTGCCTTGAGGATTTGGAGGCACTATCTCTTGGGGGAGAAATTTAGTTTGTGTAATACCCCGTACTTTTGTCTATATTTATTTTTGGGGATTAATTAATTAAATTGCGTATTAATTGGAAATTAATCCGGGTTATAAATACTAATGAGATGCGAATTGGTATTTGATTATGTACATATATGATTATATATGTATTTGGTATTATAAAATTTGTCGTGAGATTTATATACGGCAATTTGGGAATTTTGTTGAGACGCGTGGGACCGCCGCGTCACAGTATAATTTTTTTTGTTAATAAAAGTAAATTAAAAATCTATAATCCGTATGGTCGTTTTGAGTGCGCCAACGCGTCCGGAAGGGTCGAGATAGTCAGAAAACACTAGCCGGGGGTATAGTTTGGGTCCCGGGGTAATTTTAGACCATACCGGTAACTTAAAGGGTATTTTAGTAATTTGGTATTTTTGGGTAATTAAAAGTGACGAAAATTGAGAGTTGTAATCTGATAAGGATTGACCCCAACCAACCCTTATTAACCCAACAAGCTACGGAGGTTTATTGAAATTAGGTTTCATAAGTTTCCCCAAAGCAAACCCTAGCCACCATAGCCTTTTTGGAGAAGAAAGCTTGGAGAAGGAGAGAGAGAGAGAGATTCTGCAGAAATTCTACACCGAATCCACACCAAATTCAGAAATCAAACCAAGGCAAGTGACTTTATTTCCATTTAATTACTGAGAATGTCTTTTCCATGTTAGAAATTGAAGAATCTTAATTGTTCTTGAAAGATTAAAAGAAAACCCATGAAATTTGAAGTTATTATTGAATGTTGGGATAGGTTTGCATGTAGAAACATTGTTGGGAGATTAAATTTCGGATATTTCATATCTAGGTGATGTGTAAACGAATTAAAATCTGGGAATTTATGATGAGAAAAAGTTAGGGTTTATGTTCTTGAAGAAAATTGGGAATTATAGTAGAAATTGTGATTTAATGATGTTTAGATGATATCAAACCCTTTAATGATGTTAGTATAGCCCCTTAACATGTTTGTGGATGATTAGAGAACTCAATATATTGTGGGAACGAATTTTAGAAGAGGTTTGAGGAGTAAAAATGGTGAAAAACGACTTTTGGAAAATTCTGGGCCGAAACTGGCATCTCGTTAGAAGCAGCCCCCAGGTCGTTCGAACGAGCTCGTTCGAACGAGCTCGTTCGAACGAGCTTCTAACGAGTTGACCAGTCGTTATTAACGAGTAGGGATTTTCGTTCGATATCTCGTTCGAACGAGATATCGTTAGAAGGGTCAGTTCGTTCGAACGAACTGGGATCTCGTTCGAACAGCCTCGTTCGAACGAGACTTCTAACGACCTGACAGTCCAAACTCGTTCGAAGCCTCGTTCGAACGAGACTTCTAACGAGTTGACAGTTTGACCCTTTTTGGACTGTTTTGACTTTTGGAGTTCCGGGAGATGGTTCAAGGGTAGAGTTAGCATCCCTTTGATGATATAGTGATTGATTTGGGACTTTTGGGTTGTTGGGATGAGTAAATCATATACGAAAGTTATATTCAATGAATCATTTGGGTTGAGACGTGAGTGACTACTACGCTGTAAGGATGAATTATAGCGCGTATAATTATGAACCGGAATAAAATAAGTTGTGTTAATTAGTTAGTACGAGAATGCGATATGTACTACGATTAAAATACGGTATTACTAAGATTTGTGTTTACTTAGTATTAGTATATGGATTGTTTGTATGACATACCTACCATACTTGCTATCACGGGAGGTTTCGTTTGCTTAGGACCCTCTAATCCTTGTGTGCCTACGGGGGGGATATAGACTGGTACCTTGATGAACATAGGTCATAGAAAGACTTATTGTGATATTAATAAGTCCGCTGACCATGGGAGCGTAGGTATGTGCGTGACCCATGTGATGGTGACTGTGTTCGCCTCCACTATTTGTGATTTGTGTTATCTGAACTATTCCTGAGAGATTCGGAATATGTGATCCTTATGTACGTGATGTACCGGGATGGATAGCAGAGTATGTATGCACTACAGCTTAAATTGCGGGGTGCTTGTATTGTATATTTATGAGATGAATAATATACATTAGATTAATGGTAATCCTCATGTTAATATTGTAAAAATATTACGGTATTGTTTCGAGTTATATAAGGAGTTAGCTGATAGTTATATCAATGGCATAATTAGTAACTGAGTTTATGTTAAACCTCTATTTAATTACGAGCGTTGTTACGTTAAATGGAACCGAGTTATATGGGTAGAACCTTTGGCAGTCTAGCTAGTTATGTTGTCAGTTAGCTAGTAGTATGGGTCGATATAGATGGGTACTTGCGTTAGGAGTGCACAGTTAGACGAGAGGTGAGAATATAATGTGAGTGCACGTCCTAACATGTACTTTACATTTAATGTTTTAAATGTTTTTAAAGCACTTGCAGGTTTTTAAAATATAACACTTTCGGGCTCTGACCCATTTGCTTTCAAATATATTTTCTTGTAAAACCATTTTAGGTGCCCAGCCACAAGGACACCAAGCATAGGATTCTCATTCAGGTGACGTGCTGTAGCTGGTTGTGGAAGCTACAGGGATTTGCTCACAGACGCTTCCATCTTTTGGATTCCAGAGTCACTATCTATCAGTTGTAGGGCATGTTGCCCTTTTCTTTAGAGACCTCTTTTACATTTCAGTTTTCAGACTCTAGCATGTATTGCTCAGTATTCAGTTTTAGTTATTTATTTCAGTTTACTTATCAGTTGTGGGATTTGTATTGAGGAGTTTTTCCTCCAAGTTTTATTTACATATTGTGATGGTTATTCATTTTACTTCAGTATGGTGAATGGTGTTATTTAGTTATTCATTACTCTTGTTGCATGTTAATCAGATTTAATAAAATTTGGCACTTACTTTTTAAATACTAGGTGGTTAGTAATAATAAAACGTTTTCGACAGTGATGCTATTAACTGAGCCAACTTGGCATTTTGAATTAATTTTATAAAGGAGTAGCTACCCGGTGTTTAATTAGTCGGGGTGTCACAGGTGGTATCAGAGCATCAGGTTCTAGTGTCCTTTAGGATCTGTACGGCTATTATGTTTCCGCTACGTTTCTTTGATATAGAGCCCTATATTTTAGGACTGTTGTACTCTTATTGTGTATGCTTCGTTCTTCAGCTATTTTAAGTTTATAAACCGTGAACTTATAAACTTTGTTCTTATTTCAGATGCCTCCACGACGTGCACGACGAGTTCCCAGGAATGCAACGCCCGAACCCCAGCCCGCTCCAGTTCAGGGCATGTTGAACGCCACTGAGGTTGCTGCTATAGTAGCCCAAGCGGTAAATGCCGCGATTGCCGTGATTCAGCAGGCACCACCGCAGGCGCCGGTTGCCGCGCCAGTCCAGGTTAATGCATTCCCGTCTGCTTGGGAACGTGTACGTGACGCTTTTCAGAAAGCGCATCCACCAGAGTTTGCTGGAAGCTCAGATGTGGTTATCTCGAGCCAATGGAGGAAGGACATACAGAGGCATTTGAGGATGCATGAGTGCACTGACGTTCAGAAACAGGTACTAGCTACTTTCAAGCTAGTGGGATCTGCACTACAGTGGTGGGAGTCTATTACCACCGCGGAGGAGAGGGATACCCTCACGATTCAGGAGTTCTGGGTGCGGTTCGACCGCAAGTACTTTCCATCCGTAGTTCATACAGAGATGAGGAGGAAGCTGATGAGTTTGAAGCAAGAGGGCAAGACAGTGGCCGAGTATGAGGCCGAGTTCACTAACCTGTTGAATATCGTACCAGACGAGATTCCAACAGAGAAGAAGAAGATAGAGAAGTTCACTGATGGGTTGAATTGGAGGATCCGTCAGCATCTGCTCGGAAACCTATCGTTGGCCACGTATTCTGATGTGGTTAACGCTGCGTTATTACACTGCCAGGACCACCGTTTTCACATGGCCGAGGGCAAGCGGTCGGGAGAGTCTAGCCATCAGGGCAGGACCGAAGGACATGGTGCCAGCGGGGCACAATCGGGTCAGGGGCAGAGACAGACTGAGCAGGGCTCCCAGCAGGGGGATAACAAGAGGTTCCGATCAGGGAACTACAGTCAGGGACAGGGAGGTTTCCGCCAGGGCCATCAGGGTCCAAACGGCCAGCAGGGCCAACAGGGACAGAATGGGCAGCAGTTCCATCAGGGCCAGCAGGGCCAAGGGAGGAATGGTAACGGCCACCAGGGCCGGGGACAGCAGGGGCAGAGGGGAGGGAACTTCCCAGGGAAGTGCTTTACTTGTGGCAAGACTGACTATAAGAAGCAGGAATGTCCTGATAGGGGCAGGGCCCCACAGCAGCAGCAGCAGGGTGCTCGCCAGGAGCCGCAGAGACCTATGTTTCCCGCAGCTCTTCCTGCACCGCCACAGATGGCAGCTTTGCCACCCATTCCAGCAGTCCCAGCTCAGCAGGGGCAGCTACAGTATGGACGTGTCTACAACGTTCACCAGGCTGCAGTTCCACAGGCACCGCCCGCGATCGAGGGTACGTTTCCTATCCATGGCACTATGGGTCGGGTGTTATTTGATACGGGTGCTACACACTGTTTTATTGCTACACACTTCGCGAAAGCTTTAGGATTGTTAGCTACGGCAGAGAGCACAGTGACGTGTGTCGACTCACCATTAGGGAGTGGGTCACTTATTTTCTTTATATGCCGGGGAGTCGGGGTAGAGGTTGGTGGTTTGGTATTGCCTGCGGACATGTTAGTGTTAGACATGCATGTTCACGATGTGATCATCGGTATGGATTGGCTCGTAGCTTATAGGGCCATGATTGATTGCTTCAGCGGGAGCATTGTTTTTGCCATTCCGGGGCAAGAGATGTTTGTGGTGGCGATGCCTCGCCCAGAGGGAGGATCGACCGCTCATCTGTACTATATAGAGGAGGATACCTCTAAGGAGGTTATGATTCCTTTGGATTCGATCCCGGTTGTCAGGGAGTATTCAGATGTGTTTCAGGAGATACCAGGCTTACCACCCAGTCGAGAGATAGATTTCGTTATTGATTTGCTACCGGGTACGAGACCTATAGCACGTGCACCGTACCGTATGGCTCCGGCTGAAATGCGAGAGTTACGGGATCAGATAGAGCAGCTGTTAGGGCAGGGCTTTATTCGCAGGAGTACCTCACCTTGGGGCGCTCCAGTTTTGTTTGTGAAGAAGAGGGATGGTTCACTGAGATTGTGCGTGGACTACCGAGAGTTGAATAAGGTCACGATACGGAATAAGTATCCGTTGCCTCGAATCGATGACTTATTCGACCAGTTGAGAGGAGCTTCTTTCTTCTCGAAGATTGACTTGAGGTCAGGTTACCATCAGTTGCGTATCAGGGAGGAGGATGTCTCGAAGACTGCGTTCTTGTCGAGATATGGTTCTTATGAATTTCGGGTTATGCCTTTCGGCTTGACCAACGCTCCAGCAGTGTTTATGGACTTGATGAACAGAGTGTTCAGGGACTTCTTAGACCAGTTTGTCATTGTCTTCATTGATGATATCCTGGTTTACTCTCAGACAGAGGAGGAGCACGCCGAGCATTTGAGGCAGGTTTTGCAGACACTTCGTCAGAACGAACTGTATGCAAAATATGAGAAGTGCGGGTTTTGGCTGAAGGAGGTCCAGTTCTTGGGTCATATTATTTCCGACCAGGGAATATCGGTTGATCCGAGAAAGGTGTCAGCGGTGAGGGAGTGGGGACAGCCCACGACACCAACGGAGATTCGTAGTTTCTTGGGACTAGCAGGATACTACAGGAGGTTTATTCGGGGTTTCTCGGAGATAGCAGGTCCTTTGACACATCTTACTCGTAAGGGTGTGCCATACATCTGGAGTGATGCCTGTCAGTTGGCATTCGATGAATTGAAAGACAAATTGACCTCAGCACCTGTGTTAGCATTGCCGAGACCGGGAGTTGAATATTTGGTTTACACCGATGCGTCTTTGCAAGGACTTGGAGGTGTTTTGCAGCAGGAGAGACAGGCCATAGCTTATGCTTCCCGTAAGCTTAAGCCTCATGAGAAGAATTACCCCACACATGATTTGGAATTGGCGGCAGTGGTATTTGCCTTACAGATTTGGAGGCACTATCGGTTGGGGGAAAAGTTCCAGCTGTTCACGGACCACAAGTCACTACAGTATCTGTTCACGCAGAAGGAATTGAATATGCGGCAGCGTAGGTGGCTTGAGTTTGTGAAAGACTACCAGTTCGACATTCAGTACCACCCGGGTAAGGCTAACGTGGTAGCAGACGCGTTGAGCCGCAGGCCAGCAGATGAGGTGGCAGAGGTGTGGAAAGCAAAGTGGAAGGAATTGGGACACCAGGATGCAGTGGCCCGATCTTTCATGTCTGTAATGACCGTTACACCGCAGATTGTCACGAAGGTAGTACTGGCACAGGCTAATGATTCGTTCTGTCAGGAACAGATAGTTCGATTACTTGCAGAGGGAGCCGAGTCCTATACCGTTAGCTCAGACGGGGGATTGCGCTTCAATGGGAGATTGGTAGTTCCGGAAGGGGAAGAATTGCGGCACGATGTGATGGCAGAGTCGCACGGCTCACGGTTCGCGGTACATCCCGGAGGGGACAAAATGTACCAAGACATGAGACGGCAGTATTGGTGGAGCGGTATGAAGAAAGATATCGCTGAGTTTGTCTCGAAATGCGCCACTTGTTAGCTTGTAAAAGTGGATCATCAGAGACCAGCAGGATTGCTACAGCCGTTGGAGGTTCCGGTGTGGATGTGGGAGAGCATATCCATGGATTTTGTGACAGGGTTGCCTACGTCGCAGAGGGGTCACGACTCCGTTTGGGTAATTGTGGACAGGTTGTCCAAGGTCGCTCACTTCTTACCCGTAAGGACTGATTACACTACGGGACAGTATGCCCAGCTCTTCATTTCAGAGATTGTGAGACTTCACGGTGTGCCCCTGAATATCGTGTTTGACAGAGACAAGATATTTGTTTCGCGGTTTTGGGAAAGTTTCCAGGAGGCCATGGGCACAGAATTGCGGTTGAGTACGGCTTATCATCCGCAGACCGATGGGCAGACAGAACGCACCAATCAGATGTTGGAGGACATGATACGCATGTGCATTATTGACTTCGGGGGTGGATGGGAGCAGTACCTTCCACTGGTGGAGTTTGCTTACAACAACTCCTATCAGTTCACGATTGGCATGGCTCCGTTTGAGGCATTGTACGGTAGGCCTTGTCGTTCCCCAGCATGTTGGTTGGAAGTGGGGGACAACAAACTACTTGGGCCAGAAGTGATCCAGGATACTTCGGCAAGGATTGAGTTGATTCGAAGTCGCATTCGGGTAGCTCAAGACAGGCAGAAGAGTTATGCTGATGCAAAGAGGTTTTTCAGGGAGTTCCAAGTGGGGGACCAGGTTTTGCTCAGGGTATCTCCTATGAAGGGGATTATGCGTTTCGGGAAGAAGGGGAAGTTGGCACCGAGGTATGTGGGGCCGTTTCCTATTATTGAGCGGATCGGACCGGTTGCGTATAGACTCGGGTTACCGGAGCATTTGCATCGGATTCACGACGTGTTCCATATTTCCTCACTGAGGAAATACCTTAGGGATGATTTGGCTCATTCTCACATTGCTGTGGAGGACATCGATCTCCAGCCGGATAGCTCTTATGAGGAAGGGCCGATTGCTATTTTGGACCGAAGCGAGAGGAAACTACGGTCAAAGATAGTCCCGTTAGTACGTGTTCAGTGGCGACATCACAATGTCGAGGAGTCCACATGGGAGCGCGAGGATGAGATGCGCGAACGTTATCCAGAGTTATTTTTTAGCAGGTACTTTCTAGTTTCGAATTTCGGGACGAAATTCAGTTATTAGGGGGGAAGTATGTAATACCCCGTACTTTTGTCTATATTTATTTTTGGGGATTAATTAATTAAATTGCGTATTAATTGGAAATTAATCCGGGTTATAAATACTAATGAGATGCGAATTGGTATTTGATTATGTACATATATGATTATATATGTATTTGGTATTATAAAATTTGTCGTGAGATTTATATACGGCAATTTGGGAATTTTGTTGAGACGCGTGGGACCGCCGCGTCACGGTATAATTTTTTTTGTTAATAAAAGTAAATTAAAAATCTATAATCCGTATGGTCGTTTTGAGTGCGCCAATGCGTCCGGAAGGGTCGAGATAGTCAGAAAACACTAGCCGGGGGTATAGTTTGGGTCCCGGGGTAATTTTAGACCATACCGGTAACTTAAAGGGTATTTTAGTAATTTGGTATTTTTGGGTAATTAAAAGTGACGAAAATTGAGAGTTGTAATCTGATAAGGATTGACCCCAACCAACCCTTATTAACCCAACAAGCTACGGAGGTTTATTGAAATTAGGTTTCATAAGTTTCCCCAAAGCAAACCCTAGCCACCATAGCCTTTTTGGAGAAGAAAGCTTGGAGAAGGAGAGAGAGAGAGAGATTCTGCAGAAATTCTACACCGAATCCACACCAAATTCAGAAATCAAACCAAGGCAAGTGACTTTATTTCCATTTAATTACTGAGAATGTCTTTTCCATGTTAGAAATTGAAGAATCTTAATTGTTCTTGAAAGATTAAAAGAAAACCCATGAAATTTGAAGTTATTATTGAATGTTGGGATAGGTTTGCATGTAGAAACATTGTTGGGAGATTAAATTTCGGATATTTCATATCTAGGTGATGTGTAAACGAATTAAAATCTGGGAATTTATGATGAGAAAAAGTTAGGGTTTATGTTCTTGAAGAAAATTGGGAATTATAGTAGAAATTGTGATTTAATGATGTTTAGATGATATCAAACCCTTTAATGATGTTAGTATAGCCCCTTAACATGTTTGAGGATGATTAGAGAACTCAATATATTGTGGGAACGAATTTTAGAAGAGGTTTGAGGAGTAAAAATGGTGAAAAACGACTTTTGGAAAATTCTGGGCCGAAACTGGCATCTCGTTAGAAGCAGCCCCCAGGTCGTTCGAACGAGCTCGTTCGAACGAGCTCGTTCGAACGAGCTTCTAACGAGTTGACCAGTCGTTATTAACGAGTAGGGATTTTCGTTCGATATCTCGTTCGAACGAGATATCGTTAGAAGGGTCAGTTCGTTCGAACGAACTGGGATCTCGTTCGAACAGCCTCGTTCGAACGAGACTTCTAACGACCTGACAGTCCAAACTCGTTCGAAGCCTCGTTCGAACGAGACTTCTAACGAGTTGACAGTTTGACCCTTTTTGGACTGTTTTGACTTTTGGAGTTCCGGGAGATGGTTCAAGGGTAGAGTTAGCATCCCTTTGATGATATAGTGATTGATTTGGGACTTTTGGGTTGTTGGGATGAGTAAATCATATACGAAAGTTATATTCAATGAATCATTTGGGTTGAGACGTGAGTGACTACTACGCTGTGAGGATGAATTATAGCCCGTATAATTATGAACCGGAATAAAATAAGTTGTGTTAATTAGTTAGTACGAGAATGCGATATGTACTACGATTAAAATACGGTATTACTAAGATTTGTGTTTACTTAGTATTAGTATATGGATTGTTTGTATGACATACCTACCATACTTGCTATCACGGGAGGTTTCGTTCGCTTAGGACCCTCTAATCCTTGTGTGCCTACGGGGGGGATATAGACTGGTACCTTGATGAACATAGGTCATAGAAAGACTTATTGTGATATTAATAAGTCCGCTGACCATGGGAGCGTAGGTATGTGCGTGACCCATGTGATGGTGACTGTGTTCGCCTCCACTATTTGTGATTTGTGTTATCTGAACTATTCCTGAGAGATTCGGAATATGTGATCCTTATGTACGTGATGTACCGGGATGGATAGCAGAGTATGTATGCACTACAGCTTAAATTGCGGGGTGCTTGTATTGTATATTTATGAGATGAATAATATACATTAGATTAATGGTAATCCTCATGTTAATGTTGTAAAAATATTACGGTATTGTTTCGAGTTATATAAGGAGTTAGCTGATAGTTATATCAATGGCATAATTAGTAACTGAGTTTATGTTAAACCTCTATTTAATTACGAGCGTTGTTACGTTAAATGGAACCGAGTTATATGGGTAGAACCTTTGGCAGTCTAGCTAGTTATGTTGTCAGTTAGCTAGTAGTATGGGTCGATATAGATGGGTACTTGCGTTAGGAGTGCACAGTTAGACGAGAGGTGAGAATATAATGTGAGTGCACGTCCTAACATGTACTTTACATTTAATGTTTTAAATGTTTTTAAAGCACTTGCAGGTTTTTAAAATATAACACTTTCGGGCTCTGACCCATTTGCTTTCAAATATATTTTCTTGTAAAACCATTTTAGGTGCCCAGCCACAAGGACACCAAGCATAGGATTCTCATTCAGGTGACGTGCTGTAGCTGGTTGTGGAAGCTACAGGGATTTGCTCACAGACGCTTCCATCTTTTGGATTCCAGAGTCACTATCTATCAGTTGTAGGGCATGTTGCCCTTTTCTTTAGAGACCTCTTTTACATTTCAGTTTTCAGACTCTAGCATGTATTGCTCAGTATTCAGTTTTAGTTATTTATTTCAGTTTACTTATCAGTTGTGGGATTTGTATTGAGGAGTTTTTCCTCCAGGTTTTATTTACATATTGTGATGGTTATTCATTTTACTTCAGTATGGTGAATGGTGTTATTTAGTTTACTCTTGTTGCATGTTAATCAGATTTAATAAAATTTGGCACTTACTTTTTAAATACTAGGTGGTTAGTAATAATAAAACGTTTTCGACAGTGATGCTATTAACTGAGCCAACTTGGCATTTTGAATTAATTTTATAAAGGAGTAGCTACCCGGTGTTTAATTAGTCGGGGTGTCACAGTTTGTTCACGTATCATAAGTCACTGTAGTATCTATTCACTCAAAAATACCTCAATATGTGACAAAATAGATGGTTAGAATTCATGAAGGATAATTAGTTTGACATTCAATACCCCCCGAGAAAGGCTAACATGGTGGTAGATGCATTGAGCCTACGAGGGAGTTAGCGGTTTGGTAAGCGAAGTGGGGTTAACTTTGATACTGTGATGCAGCTTGTATGTCACTTTTGACTATCACGTCTGATATCGTTATGCGGGTTATGAAGGCATAGGTCGAGAATCAATTTTGCCAACACAGGATACATTAGTTATTGGCAGAGGGGGAAGAGACTTACTCGATCAGTTCTGAGGGAGGCTTACACTTCAATTGGAGACTTATAGTCCCAGAGAATGGGGATTTAAGGCATACCGTTATGACAGAGTCCCATGGCTCAAAATTTACGATACATCCCGATGGGGATAAGATGTACCAGGATATGCGCAGATAGTATTGGTGGGTAGGTATGAAGCGAGACATAGTTTAGTTTGTCTCGAAGTGTGCCACATGCCAGTTAGTGAAGGTATATCACCAGAGGCCAACCGAGATAATACATCCACTAGATATTTTGATGTGGAAGTGGGAGAGTGTCTCAATGGGATTTATCACGGTACTACCGAATCACAAAAGGGTCACGATTCCATATGGGTCATTATGGATTTCTTGACGAAGGTGGCTCACTTTTTTCCACTTCGAACGGACTATATGACGGGACAATACGTCGAGCTATTCATAGTTGAGATAGTAAGGCTACATGGGATACCGATTAATATTGTGTCTGAACGGGAAAAGATCTTCGTGTCCCATATTTGGTACAGTTTAAGGGAGGCAATGGGAACTGAGTTGCGATTGAGTACAACTTATCATCCACAGACAGATGGGCAGATTGAGGGGGTTAATCAAATGTTGAAGGATATGATTAGGATGTGTATACTTGATTTTATGGGAGGTTGGGAGTGTGACACCCCGACAAATTAAATACCGGGTAGCTACTCCTTTATTAAATTAATTCAAAATGCCAAGTTGGTCCAGTTAATAGCATCACTGTCGAAAACATTTTAATGATTACTAACCACCTAGTATTTAAAAAGTAAGTGCCAAATTTTAATTAAAGTCTGATTAACATGCAACAAGTGTAATAAAGTATAATAACACCATTCACCATAATGAAGTAAATAGAATGACCATCACATAACGTAAATAAAGTCTGGAGGAAAAACTCCTCACTACAATCCCACAACTGAAATAAGTAAACCGAAAACTAAAACAGTACATGCCAAAGTCTGAAAACTGTAATGGAAATGTAACTCTAATAGAAATGGACAACATGCCCTACAACTGATAGATGATGAATCTGGAATCCAAGTGATATAAGCGTCTACAAGCAAATCCCTGTAGCTTCCACAAACAGCTACAGCTCGTCACCTGAATGAATATCCTATTCATGGTGTCCTTGTGGCTGGGCACCTAAAATGGTTTTACAAAGAAAAATAGATTTGAAAAGCAAACGGGTCAGAGCCCGAATGTGGAGTTATATTTTAAAAACCTGCAAGTGCTTTAAAAACATTTAAAACATTAAATGCAAAGTACATGTTAGGACGTGCACTCACATGATATTCTCACCTGTCGTCTAACTGTGCACTCCTAACGTAAGTACCCATCTATAACGACACAAACCACTAGCTAAGTGGCATCATCTCTAGCTAGATTATCATAGGTCCTACCCATATTACTCGGTTCTATTAACGTTATAACGCTCGTAATTAAGTAGGGGTTTAACGTAAACTCAGATGCTCAATATGCAATATATATCACTATCAGTTAACTCGTTATATATCTCGAAGCAATACCGTAATTATATTCACAACATTAACATGAAGGTTCCCATTAATTAAGTGTATATTATTCACATCATAAATATACAATACAAGCACCCCGAGAACTAAGCTGCGGTGTACACATACTCTGCTATCCATCCCGGTACATCACGTACATAAGGATTACATATTCCGAATCTCTCAGGAATAGTTCACAGATAACAACATCACAAATAATGGAGGCGAACACAATCACATCACATGGGTCACGCACATACCTACGCTCCCACGATCAGCGGACTTATTAATATCCCAATAAGTCTTTCTATGACCTATGTTCATCAAGGTAACCAGTCTAAATCCGGGCAACACAAGGATTAGAGGGCCCTAAGAGAACGCAAACCTCCTGTGATAGCAAGTATGGTAGGTATGTCATACACACAATTCATATACCAATACTAAGTAAACACACATCTTAGTAATCCCGTAGTTTAATCGTAGTACATATCGCATTCTCGTACTAACTTATAATTACACACTTTATACAATTGCGATTTAGAAATCATACGCGCTATAATCTATTCTCACGTCGTAGTAGACACTCACGTCTCAACCCAAACGGTTCATTGATTTAAATCACTCGTATAGAATTTACTCCTCATAATAACCCAAAAGTCCCAAATCTATCCATACATCATCAAAGGAAGGTTATCTATATCCTCGAACAAGTTTACGGGACTCCAAAAATCGAAACAGTCCAAAAAGGCCCAAACTGTCAACTCGTTAGAAGTCTCGTTCGAACGAGGCTGTTCGAACGAGATCCCACTGTCGGCTCGTTAGAAGTCTCGTTCGAACGAGGCTGTTCGAACGAGATCCAGTTCGTTCGAACGAACTGTACCTTCTAACGAGATCTCGTTCGAACGAAGTTATCCAACGAGGCTCCCTTTAGTTAGAACGACTGGTCAATTCGTTAGAAGCTCGTTCGAACGAGTTCGTTCGAACGACCTGGGCAGGGGCTTCTAACGACCTACCAGATTCGTCCCAGATTTGTCTAATCTCGTTTTTTCACCATTCTTACTCCTCAAATCTCTTCTAAACTAAGTCCCAACAATCGTTTTAAGGTCTCTAAACAATCCTAAACATATTATAATCACATTCTAACACGTTTTGAAGGATTAATCCATCCTAACATCAACCAAATTTATAAATCTCTACACTTTTTCCCAATTTTTCAAGAACATGAACCCTAACTTTTTGAATCATGAATTAATCCAATATAAATCCGTTTTAATTTCTTCCAATCACAAATATCATGAGAATAATCATCTACCTATCATTCTACATGCAATTCTCCTCAAGATTTCAAGTTCTAAGCTTCAAAATACATGGGTTTTCATTATCTTTCAAGAACAATTGATATTCTTCAATTTTCTAACATGGAAGGAACATTCTACGAATTTAAATATAATTAAAACACTTGCCTTGATTGTCTCTGAGTTTGGATGATGGTTTGATGAAGATTTCTGCAGAATTTCTTCTCTTCTCCAAGCTTCTTCTCCAATGGTGGCTTAAGGTGGCTAGGGTTTCCTTTGGGAAAGTTGTAAACCTAATGATAGCCTCCGTAGCTTAATGGGTTAATATGGGTTGGTTAGTGGGTTTAGTGGGTTAAATCCACATCAGATTAAAACTCCCAATTTTCGTCACTTTTAATTCCTCAAAATGTAAAATTACCAAAATACCCTTTATGATGCCGGTATGGCCTAAAAATACCCCGGAATCCAAACTACACCCCCGGCTAGTGTTTTCTGACTATCTCGACCCTTCCGGACGCGTTGGCGCACTCAAAACGACCATACGGATAATATAAATAAAAATCACTTTTATAATTAAAATAATATACCATGACGCGGCGGTCACACGCGTCTCAACAAAATTCCCAAATTGCCGTATATAAATCTCACGACAAATTTCATGATTCCAAATTCATATATAATCATATATGCACATAATCAAATACCAACTCGCATCTCGTTAGTATTTATAACCCGGATTAATTTCCAATTAATACGCATTTAATTAATTAATCCCAAAAATAAATATAGCCAAAAATACGGGGTATTACAGGGAGCAGTACCCTCCACTGGTGGAGTTTGCATATAATAAATCTTACAGTTCACTATCGATATGGCACCTTATAAGTCATTATATGGCACACCTTATCGTTCGACCGCTTGTTGGTTAGAAGTGGGGGAAGATCCTTGGACCTGAGATGATCTAGGATACTTTTGCTAAGATAGAGTTTATTTAGCGTCACGTAAATGAGAATAGGAGGCATGTAGAGCTGGATGTGAGTGACCAGGTATTATTGCGGGTGTCTCCTATGAAAATAGTTATGATATTTGGGAAGAAGGGGAAGATTGCATCGAGGTATGGGGGGCCTTTCTTGATTATCGAGAGGATAGGGTCGGTGGCGTATAGACTCGCCTTGTCAGAGCATCTGCAGCGGATTCATAGCGTGTTTCATGTGTCATCGTTGAAAAAGTATCATTGAAGTGAGATGGATTATTGGCACATTCCACTGGAGGAGATAGATTTGGATCTCAAAATCTCATATGAGGAAAGACTAGTTTCTATTTTGGATTATAGTGAGCGTAAGCTTTAATCTAAGGTGGTGCCCTTGGTTCGTGTTTAGTGGGGGCATCATATTGCTGACGAGTTCATGTGGGAGCGGGACGATGATATGCGAGAGAAATATCCCGATCTCTTTTATGGCAGTTATGTATGAATTTTAGGGATGAAATTCATTTGTAAGAGGGACTTATGTAATACCCCAAAATTTTGCGTAATTAAAGTTCAGAATTTAAATTACACATGTGCCCATATTTTGAATAAATTGAGAAATAATGAGAATTTAAATAAATATTAATTAGCAAAAATAGAATAAATATTTATGTGAATATATATTTACTAGTATGAAAAGTAAATAAAATAAAATTATGTTAAACGATATTACGTCGTAAGTGGATAAAAGCCATAGAATTTGACGATATTTTAATCGGAACGCGCATGTGAGATCGTGATAAGTTAATATGGGACATTGATGATGGATGAATCGGGTGATGATTTTGAGTGCACGAGTGATACGGAATTTGTCGAAATAATAAGAATTAAGTACCATGGGTAGTAATTGAGTTTCGGGGGCTTTTTAGACTAGTCACCCGCAAAGGGGTATACCGGTCATTTTAATGGAGTGATAACCTAATTTCGGGTTAGAAGTTATGAAATGAGATGGGAAATGATAGGGGCAGCCACACTATCATTCTAAAGGTCTAAAAGTGAGAGAAGAGAGAAAAATGCAGGAAAATCAAAGGGAGATCAAGAAAGGCAAGAGTTAAACAGGATTTTGAAGGGATTTCTAGCCAAGAATCATCATCACACAACAAAGGATTCAGCTTGTTCTGTAATGTTAAGGAAGGTGGTTAACTTTCTTAATAGTATATGCTTGCATTTCAATTCATATAACAGTTGGTGACACGAACATGTTTTTGGGTGGGATTCATATATTGGTCACACAAACATATATTAAAATGGTTTGGGGACATGATTTCATAAAATTGAATGATAATGATATTATATGAAATGTCAGAATTTAATCCATGTAGAAAGATATAATCTTGAAGGAAAAATATTGAGGATTAGTGAATTCTTGTGATTAAATTGAGAAATCGTAAAATTCTTAATTAGAACACTAAATCCCATGAAATATATTATGTGTAGATGAACTTAAATACGAGGTTGAGTAGATTCATATTTAGGATTGATGGATAATGGAATATTTGGCTTAAAATGGACTTACATAGTGAATTAAGTGATGAGAAAATATGAAATCCCGTATTGGTAACCTGAATAGGTCCACTGCCCAGAATCGAATCGATTCGGCCCTCAAGGACGAATCGATTTTCCAGGCGAATCGATTTGGGCCTAGAAGCCGAACCGATTCGAACCTGCTATGAGAAATAGTTTGGTTTATTTAAATTAATTCGGAAATCGGTTGGGATTTTATTGATTATGGAGGGTCCGTAAATACATGTTAAGAGTTTTGGAAATCTCATGGGTTATTATATATCCTTGGCTTAATCGGAAATAAATTATGGGTTTGAAATTTAAGGTGTTTGGGATGAACGACACTCAAATAATAATTCATGAAATTGATTGGGAAATTCGAATAGAATAGGGATACGGTTGGTCGAGAATATCTTAGTGTCCAGATTTAATAGTATATGTATGAATCAATTAAGGGATTACTTATAAATTTGAGAGTCGGGATTTAGACTCGGGGATTGTGGGCTAGTGCCTCGAGGGACATACGTACATTTAGCTGGTTTTTGTGTATATATATACGGGAATAGAGGCAGTATATATATGTATTAACATAACTGTTTGATTGTTATATGTTAAACGTACCTACTCTAGGGGATGCTATCGGTGGAGGTTGTACATAGTGGGCGGTCTACCTTGGCATTGACTAGCAGGTGTAGGATCAATTTCCCAAGTCATTGGGCTGTCGCATGACCACCTTATGTGAGTTTTGAGTCTAGTGGGGTAATGTGTTATGGTTATGACCCACGAATGTATGAGTATAAACGCCTCCAGTTTATGATTACGCTTGAGTTTGATGATGCGATTCTGACTCGATGGCCCAAGTTGAGGTATATATCCGTGGATCCTGATGGCATGCTAAAGTTTGCATCCGTGAGGTAATGCTCAGTGTGGTGTGGTTATACATATATAGATAGCAATATATATGTATGTACACTTGATATGATATGAAAATATGTATATAACTGTGAAGAAAATATATACGGGAATATGACACTAAATTGTGAATATTGAATTAATAACTAAAGTAAAGTTATATGAAATGAATTAATAAATTATAATTGAAAATTATTATTAATAAGTGGACGTAAATGCTAAATGATAATTTAAGTTAAAATATATATACACGTGACACTGGGTAGAGTATGGGACTAAGATGTATGTTGAGGTTGGTTAGGTAGGGTAGCATAACTAGGGCTTTTAAAATGAATACGTTAGGTGCGCGTTATAGATGAGGGGTGAGGATTATCCCATGGGAGTGTCACGCCAATTTACATATGAAAGAGTACGTTACATATTTACTATTGTGATTTTAATCACTTGCAAAATATTTTCAAAAGGTTTTGGGCTCTGACCCATATCAAAATATTTTCAAAACTTTCAGATGTCCCGCCACAGGGATGCCAGACGTGATTATTCTTTCAAGCTTGACAGATTTGCAGCAGTTGTGGATGCTTGTAGGGTTTTGATTAGTCACATTAATCTTTAAGATTCTAGATAGGATTTATTCAGTTATTATTCGAGCATGTTTCCCATTGTCATAAATTTGTTTAGTCTTTATTTTACTTCAGTGGTGATGGATATTTGTATTGGATTTATATCGATGGTTTATTCAGTCATTTGGATTTTTATATTTATTCCACTATTCAAATGTTACTTGTAAGTGAATGTGAAATTGTTTATTTTTAATGGTTATAGCTAATGAATTTATTTACGAAAATTTAATTAAGTTGTAAAATTTGACACTAGTCTTAATAGGGTGTTAGTAATTAATTAAATTATTCGACAGTGATGCTAAGAACCAGCTGAGATTCCTATTTTATTTGAGGATATGGTTGACCATATCAGGTGCTACTGCCCTTAGGATCTGTGTGGACTTCCTACGTTTTCCAGCGTAGCATTCTTTAATATAGAGACCTATTATTAGGATTGATGCATTCGTTTACTCATTTACATTCTTCTGCTGATATAAATTGTATCAATTGTGGACTTATATAGATTCGGTCTAATTTCATATGCCACTTGGGAGAGGAAGACAAACGAGGGCCGCCAGAGGGGCCAATGCAGGAGAGGCTCACCAGGAGCCACAAGTTTCATAGGGGATAGTGATTGCTGTAGAGGTGGTTAATATCATTGCTCAGGAAGTTAATGCCTCTATAACCACTATGGCACAACAGTTACCATAGGCTCAATGGTGGCAACCAGTGGCACTAGTCATCCCCATGGGAGAGATTTAAAGAGGCCTTTCAGGAAGGGCATCCATTATAGTTTCAAGGCAGTGCAGATGTGGTAGTTGCTAATCAGTGAAAAAAGGACATCAGCATCATCTTCGCTGTGCAACAAAACTTGGAAACAGATATTGGGTACTTTTAAGTTAGGGTGCAGCACTATAATGGTGGGAGTTAGTGACTACATCCAAGCAGAGGGATACGATGGCCATAGAAGAGTTCTGGGTGTGGTTTGACAGAAAGTACTTTCCTTCGACAATTCAAACTGAGATACGGAGGAGATATTTAGATGTTGTACATGATGGCGAGTTTGTGGCCGTGTATGAGGAGGAGTTCACCCATCTAGAAAACTTTGTGCCAACAAGGTGAACACTGAGGATAAAAAAATGCTAAAGTTTATAGATGGGCTTAATTGGAGGATCAGGCAACACTTACTGGGTAATCCGGCATTGAAAACGTATACTGAGGTTGTCAATGCCGCATTGCTACACAATCAAGATGATTGCTTCCATATGAAGGGGAGTAAGAGAGGAGGGGAGTCTAGCCAATCAGTTAAGACAAGGGGTACTGGTGCTAGTGGGGTCGTGCAGCAGCTGACCAGAAGGCAACATGAGCGAGATTCCAAGTAAGGGGATCTGACCAAGAGATTTTGGACTGGGGGATTTCGACGATATGTAAATTACTTCAGGCAGGTTTAGCAGGACTGACATCATCAAAGGCATCATGTTCTTTTGGGCCAGTAGGGCCAAGGGAATATTGGGGGTGGCCAGTAGGGTCGAGGTCACCACGAACAGCGACCAAGATAGCCCCGACATGGCCAGCAGGGCCAGAGGCAGTGGGATTTTGTAGTTTGTTGCTTTCTATGTCGGGAGACGTCACAGGAAGAGAGATTGCTCGCAACGCGGCAGAGGGCAATAATAGGGTACCCAGCAGGGGCAGTAGGCGCAATTACTACCTGCAGCACCAGCTCCAGTAGTCCCACAGGAGTAGGGACATATACAGTATAGGCGTGTCTATAAAGTCCAGAATGTGATGATACCACATATGGGTTGAGTATTATTTGATACGGGAGCATCACATTCTTTTATAGCGACTAGATTTGCACGGTCAATCGATTTATTAGGGATATCCACTAGCATTATTATGTGTGTCAATTCACCTTTGGGTAGTGGGGCTCTTACTCCATTTGTAGAGGGATGGGTATAGATGTCAAGAGATTATGTTTAGCAGCCAACTTACTTGTATTAGACATGATCGGGTATGGCATCATTTGGGGTATGGACTGGTTGGTAGGGTACCGACGATAGTGGATTGTTTTGGTAGGACCATTGGGTTTACTAGTTTTGGGGCAAGAGATGTTCTTGATGGTGATGCCTCTTCCCGAGGGAGGGTCGTGCACTCATCTGTATTATATTGAGGAGGAGACCTCACAGCAGGTGGTTATATCATTAGACTAGCTCCTAGTGGTTAGGGAGTTTACGAATGTGTTTGAGGAGATACTAGGATTGCTGTCGAGTCGGGTGATTGAATTTGTTATCAATTTAGTACCCTGGACTAGGTAGATTGCACGTGCACCGCATTATATGGCCCCATCAAAGATGTAGGAGTTGAGAGACAAGATTCAATAGCTCTTGGGGTAGGGATTTATTAGATGGAGTACATTGTCATGGGGTGCTCTAGTGTTATTTATGAAGATAAAGGATGGGTTGCTCAGACTGTGCATTGATTATTAAGAGTTGAACAAGGTCATGATTTGGAATATATATTCGTTGCCTCGAATTGATGACTTATTTAACCAGTTGAGAGGAGCAGCTTACTTCTCAAAGATAGACCTGAGATCAAGGTATCACTAGTTGCACATTAAGGAGCAAGATGTCCCTAATACCACATTCCTGACGTGGTATGCGTAGTATGAGTTCAAGGTCATGCCATTTGTATTAATAATTACTCCAAAAGTATTCATGGATCTCATGAATTGGTTGTTCATACTAACCAATTCATGATCATGTTTATAGATGACATTCTAGTATATTCTCGAACTGAGGGTGAGCACGCAGAGCATTTACATACGGTTATGTAGACATTATGGGACCATCAGTTGTACCCCAAATTCGCGAAGTGTGGGTTCTGGTTGTGTGAAGTGCAGTTCTTGGGTCATATTGTGTCTGATAAAGGTATTTCAGTGGACCCAACAAAGGTTGCTGTGGTGAGGGAGTGGGGACAGCCCACGACACAAATAAAGATTCGAAGTTTCTTGGGGTTGTCAAGATATTATCTCCGTTTTATTAAGGGCTTTTCGAAAATTATGGGTCCGTTCACAAATTTGACTCGTAAGGGCGTGCCATTTGTGTGGGATGATTACCGCCAGTTAGCTTTTGATGAGCTGAAAGGACAAGTTAACTTCAACACCCGTACTCGCACTACCTAGGGGAGGAGTGGAGTATCTTTCATTTACTGATGCATCCTTATAGGTACTTGGGGGTGTGTTACAGTACAAAGATTGAGCTATAGAGTATGCTTCTCGCAAGCTTAAGCCCCACGAGAGGAATTACCCCACGCATGATTTTGAGCTAGCTGCGATAGTTTTTGCCTTGAAGATTTTGACGCACTATCTCCTGGGGGAGAAATTTAATTTGTTCACGAATCATAAGTCGCTGCAGTATCTGTTCACTCGAAAAGATCTCAATATGTGACAACGTAGATGGTTAGAATTCGTGAAGGACTATTAGTTTGACATTCAATACCACTCCGGGAAGGCTAACGTGGTGGTAGACGAGTTGAGCCAACGGCCTACAGGGAAATTAACGGTAGTATGGTAAGCAAAGTGGGATGAACTTTGATATTGTGATGCAATTTCCAGAGATTGTATGGCAGTTTTGACTATCACACCTGATATCGTTATGCGGCTTATGAAGTTATAGGTCAAGAATCAATTTTGCCAAGACAGGATACGTTAGTTATTGGTAGAGGGGGCAGAGACTTACTCAATCAGTTCTGAGGGAGGCTTACACTTCAATTGGAGACTTATAGTCCCAAAGGATGGGGATTTGAGGCATAATGTTATGACAGAGTCCCACGGCTCGAAATTTGTGATACATATCGATGGGGATAAGATGTACCAGGATATGCGCAGATAGTATTAGTGGGTAGGTATGAAGTGAGACATAGTTGAGTTTGTCTCGAAGTGTGCCACATGTTAGTTAGTGAAGGTATATCACCAGAGGCCAACCGAGATATTACATACACTAGAGATTCCAGTGTGGAAGTGGGAGAGTGTCTCGATGGGCTTTATCATGGGACTACCAACATCACAAAAGGGTCACGATTCCATATGGGTAATTGTGGATTGCTTGACAAAGGTGGCTCACTTTTTTCCACTTCGAACAGGCTATACGATGGGATAATATACCCATCTCTTCATAGTTGAGATAGTAAGGTTACACGGAGTACCGATTAATATTGTGTCTGACTGGGAAAAGATCTCCATGTCCCATTTTTGGTTGAGTTTCCAGGATACGATGGGGACTGAGTTGTGGTTGAGTACGGCTTATCATCTACAGACTGATGGTAAGACTGAGAAGGTTAATCAGATTTTAAATTATATGCTCAGGATGTGTATACTTGATTTTAGGGGAGGTTTGGAGTAGTACCTTCCATTGGTAACGCATATAACAAATCTTACTAGTTCACTATCGACATGGAACCTTATAAGTAATTATATGGCACACCTTGTCGTTCGCCCGCTTATTGATTAGAAGTGGGGGACAATAAGATCCTACGAACTGAGATGATCAAGGATACTTCTGCTAAGATAGAGTTTATGTGGAGTCGCATACGGATTGTTCAAGATAGGCAGAAGAACTATGCAGATGTGAATATGAGGCATGTAAAGCTGGATGTGGGTGACCAGGTATTATTACAGGTGTCTCATATGAAAGGATTTATGAGATTTAGGAAGTAGGAGAATATCTCACCGAGGTATATGGGGCCTTTCTCGATCACCGAGAGGATAGGTCCGGTGGCATATAAGCTCGCCTTGCCAGAGCATCTGCAGTAGATTCACGACGTGTTTCATGTGTCGTCGTTGAAAAAGTATCAGATGAGTGAGATGGATTAGTGGCACATTCAACTCGAGGAGAAAGATTTGCATCCCAACATCTCATATGAGGAGATTCCAATTTCTATTCTAGACCGTAGTGAGCATAAGTTGCGGCCAAAGGTGGTGCTCTTGGTTCGTGCTTAGTGGGGGCATCATAATGCTGATGAGTTAACATGGGAGCAGGAGGGTGATATGCGGGAGAAATATCCTGAGCTCTTTATGGTAGGTATGTCCGAATTTCGGGAACAAAATTCCTTTGTAAGAGGAACGTATGTAATACCCCGTAATTTTGAGTAATTATAGTTCAGTATTTAAATTACACGTGTGCCCGTATTTTAACTAAATTGAGGAATAGTGGGGATTTAAATATATATTAATTAGCGAGAACATAATTAATATATATGTGAATATATATTTACTAGTGTGATAAAGTAAAATAAAATTATGTGAAACAGTATTACGTCGTAAATGGGTAAAAGCCACGGAATTTGACGGCATCTTTTTTTTTTTTGGGGAAAATTATGTATATTAAAACCAAGAATAAACAACGGAACAAATTAGAGGAAGAAAACCCTCAAACCTCCAGAGGGGCATACCCCAACTGGAAAACCAAGGAAACAAATGATAAAGGACCAAACAAACCCAAAATCAATCCTACTCCAGAGAACTCTCTGGAATACCCCAGTTCATGCAAGCCATCCAATTGACGTAGCTTCTTCTCCCCTTCCCCCAAGTCATGACTCTAGCTCTCACCATCTCCTCAATCTTCTTTAAAATGGCCCCAGTATTATCCTTCGTCTTCTTATGGAATCTATTATTTCTCTCCATCCACAGGCAGTAGCAAGTAGCGGAAAAGGAAATGCATCTGATACGATTATATAACTTAGGCCCCCCATAGTTGGAGATAGCACCTTGTATCTCCCCATCCCAGTCTGTAGCCTCCCTGTATTCCTGATTCCTGAATCTTAATCGTGATGCGCTTGTCAGGTCATGATAAATTAAGATGGGAAATTGACTATGGATGACTCGGATGATGATTTTGAGTGCACGAGTTATCCGTAATGGGTCGAAATAGTCAAAATTAAGTACATAGAGTAGTAATTGGGTTCCGGGGGCTTTTTAGACTTGTCGGGACCCGCAACAGGGTATACATGTCATTTTACATTGAGTAATAGCCTAATTTCGGGTTAGAAGTTATGAAAAGAGATGAGGAATGATAGAGAGCAGCCACACTATCATTCCAAAGCTCTGAAAGTGAGAGATGACAGAAAGGTGAAGGAAAATCATAGGGAGATCAAGAAAGGCAAGAGTTGGAAAGGATTTTGAAGGGAATTCTGGGCAAGAATCATCACACAACAAAGGATTCAGATTCCTCTCTAATTTTAAGGCAAGTGGTTAACTTTATTAATAGTATATGCTTGCATTTAAATTCATATCACAGTTGGTGACACAAACATGTTTTTAGGTGGGATTTATATATTAAAATGGGTTTTTTGACATGATTTCTAAAATTGAGGGATGATGATATTATATGAAATCTGAGAATTTAATCCATGCAGAAAGATATAATTTAGGAGGAAAAATATTGAGGATTAGTAAATTCTTGTGATTAAATTGAGAAATTGTACAATTCTTGATTAAAACACTAAATCCCGTGAAATTGATTATGTGTAGATGAACTTAAATATGAGGTTGAGTAGATTCATATTTAGGATTGATGGATAATGGAATACTTGGCTTAAAATGGACGTACATAGTTAATTGAGGGATGATAGAATATGATATCTCGTGTCGGTAACATGATAAGGTCCACTGCCCAGAATCAAATTGATTCGGTCCTTGAGGGCCGAATCGATTCGGGCCTAAAAGAGGAATCGATTCGAACCTGCTATGAGAAATAGTTTGGTTTATTTAAATTAATCCAGAAACTGGTTGGGATTTTGTTTATTACAGAGGGTCTATAAATATATGTTGAGACTTGTGGAAATTTCATGGGTTATTATATATCCTTGGGTTGACCGGGAATAAATTTTGGGTAAGAAATTTAGGATGTTTGGGTTAAACGACACACGAAATTGATTTGGAAATTCGGATGGAATAGGGATACGGCTAGTCGAGAATAACTTAGTGTCCAGATTTAATAGTATAGGTATGAATAAATTAAGGGATTACTTATAAATTTGGGAGTCACGAATTAGATTCGGGGATTATGGGTTAGTGCTCCGAGAGACATACGCATATTTAGCTGGTTTTTGTGTATATATATACCGCAATAGAGGCAGTATATATATATATATATATATATATATATATATATATATATATATATATATATATATATATGTATTAACATAACTGTGTGATTGTTATATGTTAAACATACCTTCTCTAGGGGATGTTATTAGTGGAGGTTTTACATAGTGGGCAGTCTACCTTGGCATTGACCAACAGGTGTAAGATCCATTTCCCAGGTCATTGGTCTGTCTCATGACCACCTTATGTGAGTTTTGAGTTCAGTGGGGTAATGTGGTATGGTAATGACCCACGAATGTATGATTATGAAAATCTCCGGTTTACAATTAAGCTTTGTGTTCGATGGTGCGATTCTGACCCAGTGACCTAAGTTGAGGTATCTTTCCCTCAGGCCAGATAGCATGCTAGAGTTCTCATCCGTGAGGTAATGCTCAAAGTGGCGCGGTTATACGTATATAGAGAACGATATATATATGTACACTTGATAGATATGAAAATACATATATACCTATGAAGAAAATATATACGGGTATATGACACTAAATTGTGAATATTGAATTAATAACTGGAGTAAAGTTATATGAAATGAATTGATAAATTATAATTGAAAATTATTATTAATAAGAGGATGTGAAAGTTAAATGAATTTAAGTTAAAATATATATACATGTGACACAGTGTGGCGTACAGGAGTAAGGTGTATGTTAAGGCTAGTTAAGCAGTGTAGCATAACTAGGGTATTTAAAATGCACACATTAGGTGCGCAATATAATGTGGGGTGAATATTATCTCAAGGGAGTGCCACACCAATTTAAATATGAAAGAGTGTGTTACATATTTATTATTACACTTTAATAACTTTCAAAATATTTTCAAAAGGTTTTGGGATCTGACCCCAATCATAATATTTTCAAAACTTTTAGGTGTCCAGCCACAAGGACACAATGCATGATTACTTTTTCTAGGTTGATCGATTTGCAGCAACTAAGGATGCTTGGAAGGATTTTATTAGTTGCATCTATGTTTGAGATTCTAGATAGGATTTATTCAGTTGTTATTCGAGCTTGTCGTCCATTGTCAGATATTTATTTAGTCTTTATTTTACTTCGGTAGTGATGGATATTTGTTTTGGATTTACACCGATGGTTTATTCGGTCATTTTGAATTTTATATTTATTCTAGCATTGAGATATTACTTGTAAGTGAATATGAAAGTTTTTATTTGGAATGGTTATGTCGAATGAATTTATTTACAAAAATTTAATTAAGTTTTAAAATTTGACACCAAGCTTAATCGGGTATTAGTAATTAATTTAATTATTCGACGGTAATTCTAAGAATAAACCAGCTAAGATTCCTGTTTTATTTGAGTAAAGGGCTTTCCACTCATTATTTTTACAAGTGGGGTGTCACATAGTCGCTCTCACATGATACTTGTCCTTATCTTTCATCTACAATGCTCACCTACCACTTTTATTTTCTTATCCTAACTATACTTCCAAATCTAACTCAGAAAATAACTGTTATCCAAGCCTAATCCCGCTAATAATCAATAGTATCTAACCATGTGCTACCCTCCCAGGTATACTATCGTAAGCAATAACATAGCTACACACTTGCTATAAATAGAGGTGCACACGATATAATAGCATAGCTACACTCGTGCTTTAAATAAATATTCACACAATATAATAACTGTGACACCCCGCCTAATTAAACGTCGGGCAATCAAGCCATTATTAAATTAAAATAGGTTTCTCAAATGGTTCATTCTTAGCATCACTATCGAAAACCTTTTCATTACTAGTCACAAGTCCAAACATAGAATAGTGTGAGATCTTGCACTAGATCTGAAAGAGAGATATCGTCTAATCAAAATCCTGTAAGCATCCAGTGTGATATAACTTCGAGTCCCTGGAATGAAATCAACATACATGGCATCCCTGTGGCTGGACACCTAAAAGGTTTTGACAATATTTTATAGAAAGAGTTAGTAATCAAAACATTTTGAAAATATTTCGCAAGCATTTATCACAATATAAAATACGGTTATTGATTACACATGTTAGGTTCTCATACACTCTCTTGAGTTTACTCACTCCTCATCTATTGTGCACACCTAACATTCTACACTTAGCCTTTCTAGCCATATCTCCCAAGCTAACTTGGAATCGCGAAGGTTAATTAGTTCTCAAGTAACATTTCACCTATGTTATGATTCAAAACTTCTCATTTAGTTTCACTACTAAATTTCTACAATTCTCACAATTAATATCTTCCCACTTTTGTAATTAAGTTTTACTACGTAAATTACTAATTAGATATTCTCTATTTAACGTTACATTTCGTAATTAAGTTTCACTACTTAACTTACCAGTTTGATATGTATCGTTAAACACGTCATATATCAATCTACTAAACACACAGAAGTAGAATATCATTAAGTATATATTTCACACACAATATATACTAAATATCAGTCATTACTAGTATGTCATTTTGACACATGTAAAGGACTCTTGGTTCGAAATGATTCATCGACCCCAAGTAAGAATTGGTTCGGAATGATACCTCGATCCCATTTATTTATATACATGTTCTGGCTTGAACTCTTTCATCACGCCACCAGTTCGAAGGTTTGGTTCTGCATTTTACATCGAACCCAAACATATGATAACCCAATCTTAGTTCGGAATACTCCATCGACCCTAACATATAATAACCCTACGTAAGTTCAGAATACTTCATCGACCCTAACGTAGTTAATTTAGGTATACATCTCTCAACATAATAGTTCATACAATTTATTAGGTACACACCCGACCTATCAATCATACTTGTACGTAATATAGTATTCTCTTATATTAACCATAATTGTTTGCTTTACAAATTTATTTCACTTTCATATTAATTCGAGTATTCACACAACTCTAAGGGTCCTTGTTACCCCTTGTTATATCAATTAAATAGTTACCCTTGTTAACCTACTGACTCAACAAATTTAAGCTCGCTCACGCTTTTTCGTAATTATATTCTTATCATTTCGAATTAGAATACGTCACAATCAAGCCTATAAATCTCCACTTTAATTATCTCACAAAATTAAAGTCCAACACTCAATCATAGACCTACTTCCATATAATTATTCTAGAAATATATTTCATCAAGGTCTCAAACACTTCCTCGATAAAATTTTAGGCATTTGAGTCTTAAAAAGAAAGATCTTACATTTTCTCGCAGCCGAAATGAATCTTAAATTATCTGGCAGATTAAACTCCCTCTAGTAAAATTTCGATTTCTCCCTCTACAGAACTCCGATTGACCTGATTCAAAGTTCATTGGAAAGATAAGAGATAGATATTTCCATACATCTATGATTAACACTCTAATTCGAAGTTCAACTCAAATCGTACACATTTAAAGTCACGTCAAAATTTTGGTAAATTACTATGCTGGCAGATCAAACACCTTGTAGTAACATGTCGATTACTCCCTCTACAGAACTCCGATTGACTTGATTCCAAGTTCATTGGATATATAAGAGATATACCTTTCCATAAATGTATGGTTAACACTCTAATTCGAAGTACAATTAAAATGTCATACGTTTAAAGTTATGTCAAAAATTCTGGCAGATTGACATCTTGTGTTCATCAATTAAATCTTAAGTCATTCAAGATTTACGTTCTTCAACCTAGAAATCATAAAGATTCTATGTTAATCTTCAAATATATTCAAATTCATTTCATCTTTACTTAGGGATTCATTCTACATGCAATCCTACCCAAACATATGATCAATTCATACATTCAATTCAAGGTTTTTCAATAGAATCAACCAATTCTTAAAACTCCTTACACATGGGTATTATAGCTTGAATTTGATTTGTAATAAACACTTGCCTTGACAGAAGGGTTCTAATTTCGTGGATTTGATGATGGATTGATGCTTCTCTTCTTCAATCCTTCCTCCTTTCGCTCCTAGGATGTAAGATCCAAACCCAACCTCTTCAAAAGAATCTTCTAAGACTTGAGAAGGATTTTCTCCTTCTCTCTAATGGTCTCGATGTTTACATGGGTGTTCTAACCCTAACCTCACTTTCATACGGCTAATACGAGACTCTCAATTTCGTAGGTCTCGATACCCTCACATGCTAAAAGACCAAAAGTCCCCCAAATGATCTCGATTTAGTCCCAAATTACCCCGGGACTCAACTAGTACCCCCGGGTATACTATTTTGACTAATTCGACCCTTCCGGACTCATCTGTGACCTCTAAATTATCATTTAAGTCACTTAAAATATATTACTTGTTCTCACCGTAAAATGGTCTACACGTGCTAAGTAACTATTTACTACTCGCGCTAAGTAAATAGAAAGAGGCAATATTAATCAGTATCTATCTCTCGATTAATACTCCATAATCACAATTATTTATAAATCTCACTAAATTACTTTTCTGGCGTAATTTAAATCAAATCGTATTTTCTCATTTAGTTCTCCAATTTAATTAAATAGAAATACGAAGAAATATACTTCCCCCCTTACAAAGGAATTTCGTCCTCAAAATTAGGATAAGAATAGTATTAAGACTAAGGACCTTAAACATTACCCCCTCCTCTAATACCAAAAAATCCAATCATATTATCGTAAGGGTCGCCCCAAGTACATGCCTTGCTTCATTATAAACCCTTATCGCATGTTATCCATGCCTCATATATTATAAGTTAGTCTCACTACTTAATATCTCCATAGATTTTTCCCAATCTAACGTTAACTCTTGAAATTAAGTTTCTCTCTACTTATTTTACCCTTTCGATGTATATATCTATATATAGCATCTATGTGTCTACTATTACTCATAAGTAGAATATTTTAAGGTATATATTTCACACACAATATATACTATAAGGAAAATTGGTCCAGCAAAATCATCGACCCTAATCGTCCTATCATTTACGTTGGTCCGGAAATCCCTCGAACCCAAGGTAAATGTAATGCATATGTTGGTTCAGACCTTCCATCGATACCAATGTTTACTATTCATCATCGATTTGGTTCTGCAAATCATCGACCCCAAATCGAATCCTTCATGTATTGATCCAGAACATCATCGACCCCAATACAGAATTAAGCATACTTATTATCTGCCATAAGTAGGAAAATCATAAGGTATATATTTCTTACACATAACATATACTATCAACACTTATATTAACATCACCCCCCCTTCTATAACACTTTTGGGGATATTGGCTCGAAATCTGACCTCGATCACCAATAGTGATTTGTTATATTGTCTCGGAATCACACCTCGAGCACCAATATATGTATATATCTTGTCGCACATGAGTAGAAAATTTAGGAGCCATATAATTTCACACTTCATATATTCTAAAATGTCGTACTCTAATAGAATGTCCTCATATCACGCATTAAGGACTAAGAGTTCGAAATGTCTCCTCGAACCGCACCTCAAAGTACATAAGTTCATAATAGGTACCCACGAACCTAATCCTTATTTACAGTCCATATAGGCACACTCACACTACCTATAAATATACTCATGTATACATTTAACCTATTAATTGATCAGTGGGTTCTTCAAAAATCCAACTATCGTTAAGGCATAGTATCTTCCTTTCTCACAATCAAGGACTCATAGGTGACACAACATACCCAAAATAAAACTTCATCTCCATTCCTCCCTGACCATCTCTCACAGAGTGGGATTTTAGGATTTCGTCCTGATTCACAACAATATAGAGCGGCACCTTGCACTTGTGCACTCGTCCTTTTCAACGACATATTAGTCCATCCCGGTCAATCCATTCCGCTATCCCAACGGAATGTTGACTTAGTTACCATGTTCACAGTCCATCCATAAATTATAAGTGTGCCTACTCATTTCATCGCTGGAAACGTAGGTTCACTACCCAATTTTTGGTCGTTCATTTTGAGCCCATCTTTCTCTATCAATTAGTGGTGCATCTGGAGACAATATCACTATGTATCTTCCTCAATGTCGCTTCCCACTTACTTCATATTTCCTCAAGTGGTACTTTATACCCCTTTCTCTCTGGGTATGTTATACTTTACAATCTGTGTACTCTTCATAATTGGCATACTTTTAGGGTTGGTCACTTTATAAGAATCAACATTTTAGTAACGCGTAAGTCACTCCCAATACTTAGTCAAGTAGCACCTTGCGTTACTTCTTCATAACAGTTAGGTCTCCCATATCAAGAGATAACTTTTGAACGGATTCCCACCGACTCTTATCCCATAGTGTGCACTGGCTCTCTCAGCACTCTTTCTCCCATAACGTTCAATCCATTTCATCAATACGACTTGCCTCATAACTTCCCCACCGTCGTACTTATCAAATATAATCTTTCGCAATCCTCTATCTCGGATGACTAAGAAGGCCAATTGACTAGGGCTCCCATACACCCTCTTCTTCGTGCACATTTGCAAAAACATTGCAACCGTTGCACTCATAACCAGCTTTTCCTCAACTCTTGCCATGTTTTAACGGCGTGACTACAAACTCGGGGGTATTCTCAATCTTGTATAGACTAGAAATCAAATTCTTGTCCACAAAGTACCACTTATCTCTTCATGGTGAGACAAACTTTTTAGTGTTTTCCCATAACACTACCGGCTCCACTGATGCCCTAGCCATCTAACATCATCTCTTCTCCTGACGTACATACAAATTCATTCGTATCCCCTTTCGCAACCGAACTTAAATAAGGGACTTCTCCCAATGAATTCTTTCTGAGCATTGTTAGAACAACACATAGTCGAGATACTCAATTTTTTTATCCCCCGACAACAGGTACGACCATACTCCAACATCTCTAAATGAGTCACTAATCATAACAACGAGCTCGATCTCTCCGCTTAGCAGTCATACGACATACCTTGAATCACATCATTAAGGTCCCTACACACTGGGATTAATCACTATGAGACATCCATAATCACTAAAGTCTCCAACATACTGATGAATAATGTGAGATCGACCCTCTTTTGGGTGAGGCATCGTCATATACCTCATTCACTCGAGGCTAAAACTCATATACTTTCTTGCCCATCGTACTGGTGGTTTAAATGGTTCCCGAACATAACACTCTTGTCCTTCTCGAAATGCAAAAGTTATCGGAGTTATTATTCCCTTAAATAACTTCGGGCAAGAACAAAACACGTGGTCTCACATCCCACATAAGACATCTTTTCATAAATCCTCTTATTCCAGGCCACGACGAATATTCTAGTGTATTCCTCTCGGACTTAGCAGTCTCGATTCTGAACACTATCATCATAGTTCCCATAGTTCCGCTGACCAAGAGGAACGCACTATTGGACTAAGCTACGATCATCGGCTTTGATCATGCCATAGGGCTCTATGCCATCGGAGTATGTATTCACGATTGAACCAGACAACGTAGCTTAGTCCAATAGTGCATTCCTCTCGAAAGAACATGACTATAGACTTTGAGGAGACAAGCAAAGATTGCGAAGGGGGGTCATAGGAACGAGAACCTGTGTGATTCTCAGCTTCAGAAAGCCAACTCTCGAAAGAAAAAAGTGATTTTTGAGGCGTGCTCATTTCAAGTAGAATAGAACAAGTACTCCCAAAGACCTTGAGGCAATAATGGTTAGGGGGAGTCCGAGAGGATAGGGGGTTCGTAGAAATGCCAAAAAGAACGGAAGACGAAAGCATGAATAGGATATGGAATCAGATAGACGAAGGTTAGGATGACCTCTGCCCAGAACTCTCGAGGAATAGAGGCAGAAAGCTTGATCTGTCTTAAAAAAATTTCTATGCTTTCTTTCGCTCAGCTATTTCATTATGTTTAAAAGTATGCGGGCAATAATGCCGATGACGAATGCGTCGAGAAGAGACACAAGGCCCTGGGAAGAAGAGGAGGTGTACTCTCTCCCCGTGGAGAAGTGGATTTATCTACTCAGGCAAATTATGTCTCAGATCGCTTTCTCTTAAAGTAAATAAGGGTCTATCTAGTCTATGACAGCTCCGCTTCCTCGTCTTGCTTCTGGCAAAGCTTCTACTTTTCTTGCTTCTCTCGCTCTTGCTTGCGCGAAGGCTTAGAGTCCTTTTATCTAGGTCCAAAAGCTTCCATAAAAGAAAAAGATCTGATCCAAAAGAAATCCCGTATATTGAGCGCAACTGATATGAGGCTACGACTAGGCGATCATATCATGCCATAAATAACTTTTATATGTATAGAGATATCCCCTAGATATACAAATAGAATATATGTTCATGGATAGCCTATAATAGAAAGGCATTCCATTGATTCTGAGTTTTTGGGCTGAAAAAGCTCGTCGATCCAAATGAATCATTCTTTTGGTCTCTCTTCGCTCCCCGCCCTGAAACTGACCCACGGCACAACGCCCATTTGCTTCGCGTGCGAGAAGGCAACAAAGTTCATGTGACACCCCGACTAATTAAATACCGGGTAGCTACGCCTTTATTAAATCAATACAAAATGTCAAGTTGATTCAGTTAATAGCATCACTGTCGAAAACATTTTAAAGATTACTAACCACCTAGTATTTAAAAAGTAAGTGGTCAAATTTTAAGTTATCTGATTAACATGCAAAAAGAATAATGGAAGTGCAACATAAAACCATTCACCATAACGAAGTAATGAAATAACCAACAATAGTAATAAGTCCGGAGGGAAAACTCCTCACAACAATCCCACAACTAAAAATAATAAGACAAGTCTGAATTCTGAATTAAGTACATGCCCGAATTCTGAATAACTGAAATAAATGAAATGCCTCTAAAAGAAATGGGCGACATGCCCTACAACTGATAAATACTGAGTATAGAGTCAAGATAGATGAAGCGTCTATAATCAATGTCCTGTAACTCCCACAAACCGCTACAGCTCGTCACCTGAATGAGGATCCTAAGCATGGTGTCCTTGTGGCTGGGCACCTAAAAATGGTTTTTACAAAAAGATAGATTTGAAAGCAAACGGGTCAGAGCCCGAATGTGGAGAGTATTTTAAAACAGCAAGTGCTTTAATAATAGTTAAAACAATGAATGCAAGATACATGTTAGGACGTGCTCTCACATGAAATACTCACCTCTCGTCTAACTGTGCACTCCTAACGTTCCTGTACCCATTCATGTGTTATCTCATAACTATCTAATTCCAAAGAGTTTCTGACACTTCTACTCGGTTCACGTTTAATTTCCAACCTTAACAATTAAATAGAGAGTTCTACTTAAATTCTCGGATTCCCAATTATTAAAAAAACCATTTATGGATAATATCCCCTTTTATCTTTTCATAATATTACAATTACTATACTCACAATTTAACATAGCAATTTCCTTATCATTTAACCGTATATTATCCACATCATAAATATACTATACAAGCACCCAAAGGCTAAGCTGCGGTGCACACATACTCTGCTATCCATCCCGGTACATCACGTACATAAGGATTACAAATTCCGAGTCTCTCAGGAATTGTTGGAATAAGCACCACACACAAAAATGGAGGCGAACATAATTCAACATATCCATGGTCACGTACATACCTACGCTCCATAGTCAGCTGGCTTATTAACTCACAAATAAGTCGTTCTCTTGAACTATGTCCTTAAGGTACCAATCTAAATCCGGGCAACACAAGGATAAGAAGGCCCTAAGCGAACGTAACCTCCCGTGATAGCAAGTATGGTAGGTATGTCATACATATAGAAATCATATACTAAGCATTCACACATCTTAGATAATTCAATATTAATAAAGGTATACTCTACATCCTTATACCATTATTCCAAACTTGTATATTTTACGTCTCCCGATAATATAAAAGTTAAACTGTCGACACGTCTCACGTCGTAGTTTCTTATACTTAAAACCTATCTAAAATAGATTATTAAGTTCCTTTTATTCCCACGTATAGCATCTTTATTCCTAGGGTCCTTACTTCTGCCCCAAACCTCATTTCGTCAAATTATTCAAATTTACACTATTAACCCAAATATTTACTCACTTATCGAATTTCATTAGTTTAGAATAATTCCTCAAATTGAATTCTAATAAAGGTCCAAATTTCATAATCATGTCTACTGGTCTTCCTTAAGTCTAAGGGTATTTATAAGGTCTCCAATAATATTTTCCAAGGGTTACCACCATTAAAATTTAAAATAGGAAAAACTTTACTCATTCTGGGAAGGTCGATCGATCTACCTTTTCCTTCGATCGTTCGATGGTGGTCGATCGATCGACTGATGAATGTCGATCGATCGATTGCACCAGGTATGGTTACGGACTGCTTCGTTTTGCAGTTTCCAAATCAACCCAAAACATACTTTTAATGCAAGAATCTCTAATATAACGTTATAGTATCATCATATAACCATCCTACAACATTAATAACATTCTAAAACCAATAATTCATCATTCAAGGGCTTTGTACGGATCAAATCTTCATCAATAATTCCAGATTACTATTTCTCTCAAGAACATTAATAAACTTCTTTAAAAATCTGTTTTTAAATCATCAAGGTTCAAAATTCTGAGTTCATAATTCATCCAGATTGTTACTACATGCAGTCCCTAACATAATTCATAGTTTTAAACTTCCAATTCATGGGTCTATATCATCTTCCAAGATAAATTCGATAATTTCCTAAACATGGAAAAACATAGCTTTGAATTAATTGTAATTAAACCACTTGCCTTAATCTTTCTCTGAATTTGAGGTTGAAACTTGAAGGTTGGATTGTCTTCTCTCTCTCTCTCTGCAGAATTCTTCTCTTCCTCTCTCTCTCTCTCTACAAGTTCTTCTCAAGGTGTTAATGGAGGTGGAGTTGGTTTTTGCCAATCTTTATGGTTTCTAACTTCTCCCGTAGCCCACTATCTAAGTTGGTGTTAGAACATGGCTTAGTGGGTTAATACTAAGTCAGATATTAACTCTAATTTTCGTGGGTTTTAAATCCCAGATTTCCGAAATTACCAAAATGCCCCTATAAGTTACCGGTATGGCCCAATAATGCCCCGGGACCCAAACTTAACCTCCGGCTAGTGTTTTCTGACTATTTCGACCTTTCCGGACGCGTTGGCGCACTCAAAATGACCATACGGGTGATAAAAATAAAATTCACTTTCAATTCAAATAATTATATTCCTGACGCGACTGTCACGCGCGTCCCAACAAAGTTTCCCAAATTGCCGTATTTCAATCTCGCGACAATTTCAATATTTCCAATATTCATATATTGCCAAATATACACATTATAATCAAATACTAACTCACATCTCATTAATATTTTTATCCGGATTAATTTCCAATTAATACACATATAATTCAATTAATCCCCAAAAATAAATATCACAGAAAATACGGGGTATTACAGTTCAGTTCATGATACCGCAGCGGAGTGGTGTATCGCGACACGAAATTCCTTACCTTAGCTGGATCTCGCTGGTGCCACCTAAATGGTAGGTAGGCGGCGGATGTGTGACGTTTGGAGTTGTCGTTCGTGCACCTGTCCCCAATGGAAGAATGAGTGATCTGTTCCCCTGTAGATCATTGCCTTACCACTCAGTCCCCGATGTCCAGCGGGGGATTCGATATAGCAGCTCACGTTCATTTGCACTGCACGTTCTCGCTGGACTGGACACATGTTATCTATAGGAAGTATGGTTTCGAAAGTGACTTCGGTTTTCCAGTTTAGGCTTAACTCCTCGCTTTACGTTAGCGGACCTATAGGTAGGGCCAGGGCTCTACACTCTTTCTTTCTGTGTGGGACGATGCCGGGGAGAGAAGGGAATGTGTCGAGGCAGCAAACAAGATAACTCCATTTTCGCTTTTCCCTCCATAAGATGAACCAAGTGCATTGGACCGATGGATAAGAGAATTGAGATGGCCTAAAAAGCGCTTGGGTGCTCTACGTAGGATGTAGACTCCATCAGATACATCTCGATTTCTTTCTGATGGATCAAGAATAGATAGTTGTCTCATCAATATATAGAAATAGGATAGTTCCCCTTATTCTTGATAGATTCCCTCTCTATCTCTTTTGATCTATCAGAACAGATCAGTCTATCTATCAATCGATTTGAAAATAGCACGTTCGTATCACTTTTCGTTCATTTCCACCACGCCAACATAGCCGCCATAATAAGAAGCAAGCGAAGCAGCTAGAAGCGCTCGCTTCACGCCCTTGAATTTTTATTCACGAATGAATTGGGAAAGCTAACAGAAAGATTCGATTCTGACTTCGTAGAGTCGGTGCTTTTGTTGCCTGCGCATAGCGCCGTCCCCCACTCCCATACCGGGGACCTAAGGGGCTTTTGTTTTTGGAACAGACGGCAGTGTTTTACTGACGCCTCGAATCAAGCTTTTATTGCGACATGCTATGTTCCCCCCCCCCCATTGCTAGTAGGTTGATGGGTCCCGGCACACATGTTTTGGCCTTGTGTGTCCATAACTCAAAATAGGTGACCTAACGGTTGCGGCCCGACTAAACATACTAATAGTCACCAAATTCATATAAGCTACTGGGGAGTAAGCAATGATCTTCTTAAGATTGATCTGTCGTAAAGTGGTCGAGGAAGTATATATTATAATACAATCACGCTTGGAGTATAAATGAAAGGAGTGGAACGAAGTGTCGCTTCGGGAAACATGGGTATTGAAAATCATAAAAACCCATAGGTTCCCAATTTTAAAGGAATTCCTGCCAAGATGATGGCCGTAGGGGCCTCTACATGAGCTTCGGGTGACCAAATATGAACTGGTACTATAGGCACTTTGACGGCAAAAGAGGCAAAAGAAGCAATCCATAGAAAGATTTGGCGCCGCTCACTAAATTCTGTGGTTAATGATATTTATAAATCGGTGGTTCCTGTTTGGAGAAGAATCAACAGAATAGCTAATAGCATAAAAACAGATAAAAGTAAAGTATAAAGGAAAAACTGATATGCTGCCTTGATCTTTCTTTATCTCGAACCCCATACCCCTATAATAATGGTAGAGTAAGGGGTGGCCCTAAAGCGAAATTGACCGGTGGTGGTTGGTCGAAGCTCCAGTAGGTAGCCACTCCCTTCTCAGGGTACGTGAGACTTCCTCATCATACGGCTCCGTCCCGATCTTCCATCGTCGGCCTTGTCATTAGACCACTATCTATGCATGTATTTTCAGCCTAGACTCTCGAATTTTTTACTTCTCAGGAGGTGGCGAACAATGCTGCTTGCGTTGCGGGAGATTCCCGCCGGTAGGGCCCGGCCTGCTTCCCGCCTGAAAGAACCGCTCACTAGCTAGACGGACTAGTGGGGGGGCCTATCTAGAGACATACTGACAACTATGCCTTTAGAACCGAACGCAACGCCCGTCTTCCAAATCAAAAGAGAAATGGGCTCGTTGGGAAGAGGAGTGCGGCCTGTAGAGCACATGTAATGCACAGTCGGGTTGCTCACGCAGCGGATCTCTCTCTCTCTCTAGATATCTATATCTAGAGAGAGAGATAGGTGTGAAAGTAATAGCCTTATGTTAACCCCCGACTTACGGCCTTTATGCTACTACTACTATGATGTGAGCAGTTCAAATTTGTTTGATCTTTCCCAATCATTCTGGCCTGAACTTTTATGCAGCACTTGTATGGAGGTGCATGCATAAAGGTTTGGAAATCTTTTCTTATCTGAATCTTAAGGACAGGATCCTACCCTATTCTCGAACCCTCTGCCGAGCTCTACCCTGCCCGCATTTCCTTTTGAAGGGGCCAAAGATATGTCTCCACCTGTTGCCAACAGTATTTCTTCGGAATTCTACTGAACGGGTCGATCCTCCCCCCCCCATTTGTTTTAGCAACTTCTCCTAAGGTCTCCTCGCCAAGAGCTCCCGGGCAACGACAGAGGAAGCAACCCGCCTGCTATGGCGGGGAGGCTTTTTTCTTTCACAATAAGACCTGGACGATTATCCCTACCCTCGGTAGCTTATGAGTTTACGTACATCCCTAGTCGGGTATAATTTCCTTTCGATTTCTCCCTTGTAGACGTTACCCGAATTCACGAACAAACATAACCCCTACACACACCTAGGAGCACCCCTTCTTGCATATCCATACAAGACCCGAGTAGGTGTGTTGAGGTCCTATGAGGTACCCACTACTCGGAGTACCCTCCCAAAAGGAAAAAGATGTGTCTGTCAGGTTCGGTTCTTCTTAGTTGGGTTGGGCGGGTTCGACCAGAAATGCTATGCTTACACACAAGACTGCCCCTTTTCCCGAAAGCTTTGCGGGGACTACTTGACGATGATGGACGACCGCCCGTAGGGGGTTACTGCACAAGGCCCCTGCAGAGGAAAAGCTTTATCCCATCGAATAGAAGATGCCCAGCTCTGCAAAACATAGGGATTAGCACTCTTTCGGGAAGAACATAGAATAGTAGAGGATCCAGCATGCGGAACATGGCGATCATTAGAAATTCATGAATTAGAGATACTGTACTATACTCTTTACCATAACTTCTCATACCAGACCAACCCATTGAAATGCAAATAGGGATCAGAAATGTGGTCAATATCACGAAGACTAAAGAGATACCGTCTATACCCAAATAAAAATGGATGTTTTCATAAGGAAGCCAACGAAGACTTTCCATAAATTGAGATTTGGCCGTAGAAGGATCGAATTGTATCCGAAGAACAAGGGGATACAAAAAAGTAATAAGAGAGGCACACAGACCAATCAATCATATCGGTCGTATTCTTGAATTTGGAATGAAAAGAGGAGTAATGCTTCCTAGAATGGGACACAGAATAGGACCACTTAGATCAGAATAGCATTCACAGAAATGTTCTAACATAGAGTCGAATCGAACATTGAAGAGATTAGTTGACAACAGTCAAAAGATGGGTGCCTAATTCCAATACAATAGGTGTCTATCAGTGCAAGTTAGCTGAACACCGTGATTGATGAGTGGGTAGGTGGGTTAGGTGCACCTCTCGCCCAGTGGGAAGTAATGCGGCTAGTCTCCCCCCTGAATGAAGAAGTAGTAAGGCCCCCTTCCCGCATATGCGACTTTATTTAGATTCTTTCTATTTCTGAATTACCATGGAGAATCTTTCTAAATAAATCTCTCTGGCAAAACGCAATTCGTTGAGTTCAATCCAAGGTGCACCTTGCCTTTTTTCAAGTAGCTTTCTTACGCCTATTCAGCTAGTGGGGCATTGGTCATAGCCTAAATTCGTCGAAGGGATAAAAAAAAAAAAAGAAGATAAAGAAAGGGAAGTTGTGTCTTTCTTTCCATCCAAATAAGAGAACAAAGAAACCACTCAAAAATGAAAGTTAGATAAAGAAGTTTCAGTAAGAACTAGCACTAGACTTCTTCCCCCCTTTCTAATTTTCCTCTCTCCTTTTGTTTGTGCTTCCACCCGGTCTTTTCATTCTATTTTATAGAGACCCGAGGACATTTTTCTAATAATGAATGTAGAAAGGTGAGGCACTTTCCCCGGCATACGGAAAAAAAATCCAGGATGACGTCTTTCAAAAGACGAGTAAGGGACAGGGAGGGGGAGGCTCTCGAAACCAAATGAGACTAGAAGGAACATGGGAATTAGCACCATTCATATGAGTGCTTTTGTCTCGAAGAGCCAACAAAGGGGAAACCCTCTCTCTCTATCTTGGTCTCGGTTTAGCATCATATATCGATCTGGATAAAATGGTTATTGGTTGTAGTGCGGATTAAGGTAAGGAGCTACTCCTCCATGCTGTGGATGTGGAGGTGGGGGCTGTCGATGCCTGATAGAGGCAGAAGTGGGGGCCACCGGAGCTATCTGCGTCGAGTGTGTCGATTAAAAGAAGAAGGGAGACAACTCAAATGCCAGCGCAGAAATAGAAAGAGTCGTGCCGTTCCAAACGGAATTCTTCTAAGATCCATTGCTCGATTTTGCTGCATGCTCTGCTCCCAAAATGCAGAGAGACTTGCGAGGGCAGATCCGGGTTGGTTGGTCTGGAAAGTCATGGGAGAGGCAAGCTAAGTCAAATAATATACTGGTGCTACTATAGAATCTTATGAATCACGCACGCCACACTTTCTATATCTCCTCCGTATATAAGGTGAACAACTTAGCTTACAACACAACGTGTTCTCCACCACACTAGATGGTGCATTGTCCTTACCGTAATAGGTTCGAGAGGTCCTTCGATTAGAACGCTCCTTATCTTGTGACACGCGGAGCGTGGCATTTCCTTTTAGAAAGTCCGTATAACTTCTAACCAAAATATTCATTCTTTATGAATCAAGTACCATTCAAAGGGTGCATTGCCTCTTTGAGTGAAGAAGAGAAGGGCTTTGTATAGACACTACTCTTGATCCATGTTCGTCGCCCTAGGCTTACCATTATTTCATTTCATTCTATTGATTGGTTCTAGCTCAAAAAAACATATACATGGAGCTATGTCGACTTACGTACGTCTCATTGACTAAACGATCAGGTATGCCACGCCACGTATCATCCCCTCTTTCCATAGAGGAGAGATAAAGAAAAAGAAAAGATATAGTGATCATGCCGTAAGACCTTGTTCCTTTCTACTTGACGTTATTTTCCTCGATTTTTTTACATTACATAAGGTAGCTTGCTTACTTAGCGCTTGCGCTAAGGATCTAATCAGAGTCAAACTTTGATTTGAAAAAAACCTTTACCTTATTAGCTGGAGTACACTTGTACTCCTTGATCTTTAGTAAAGGCGGATTAAGCCAAAAAAAGATTTTTTTTTAACAGTCTCAACGTCCTCATTGAGAGTTGCTCTGCGAGATGTCCAGTAGTCTCTGACTTGGTCTTCAAATCATAAGTCTCAGCCTGTTCCCAACTTCCCTTGCTCTCAGGTTAGCCTTTCTACTTGACTAAGTAGTATTCCACTCGTACAGTGGGTGTATGGGCTAGCCCATGGTGCGGTCAGGTATGATATACTCAACTTATATTTAGTAGGTTCATCTACAACATCTGGTTGTGCCCTCGTGGGCACGTTCCTCTCTGGGTCGGTTTGGTCTAATCGAACTCAACTGACTCAGATGGAATACGGGGTGAGTTTTCACCATGCTGGTCACTTGAGTCTATAGGCGACCTCTCCTATCAGCTTTTTTACAAGGTCTACTTTCTTCTTCCTTCAGATCGGGCCAAACCTTTTGGTTGTTTATATAGGTTGGGTTAGGTTTGGTTGATCTTTTGGAGTGATCTTCAAGAAGGGTCGTCGCTCCCTTCATATGCCTTTCTGCTTCATCTAAGTAGGTTTGGGCTAGTTCGTTGTGATCCCGCCACCTCTTGGCAAAGTAGGCTAATGGGCAAGCCCCCTCCTGTCGCAATGGTGTGGGGCGTCTGAGGCTGTTGCCCCGTGGTCAACTCGAAGGGGCTGAAGTTCGACACAGATCTTTTTGGTTGTTAAGTTATAGCAGCACTGAGAAATATCCAACAGCTCCAGTCCTTCTGGTTTGCACTAAAGTGGCTTAAGTAGCCCTCTAGGAGTCCATTTATTCTCTCCGTCTGAGCTTTCAAAGATATACTGACCATAGGTATCTGACCATCAAATACTGACAGTCGTCTTCTAATATTACCCACTTTTAAATATAGGGTTTTCAAATATATATCAAAATGGCGAAAGTAAATAGTTCGAATGAAGAGAAAAATCAATAAGAATTTGTAGGCTTCTCATTTTCCTTGGATTGTAGTTCAATCGGTCAGAGCATCGCCCTGTCAAGGCGTAAGCTGCGGGTTCGAGCCCCATCAGTCCCGACAGATTCAATAAATACATAAATGCATCTCTCCATTTTCTGTGAAAAGGGGGACAGGGAGCATAATTTCATTCCCAACGGGGGATCTTTTTTTCTTTCCTTTTTATTTTCACATTTTTCCAAATAGGGGAATTCTCATTACTTCAACTAGTACCGATTGATGGGAGAGAGACATCTGTGGGTTAGTACAATTATAGGCATATTCAGGATTCCAAGAGAGACTGGGTCTAGTTTTTTTATTGCTCCCATTAACGACCACAAAGGCATACATAGAAGGTAGATGAGAGAAAGCACTCGATGAACGATAATTGAAGATTGCAGCATATTTTTTATAAAGACAGCATTAGACCACTACATTTTTGAAGCAGAATTCGGCTAGCGCATCGACCTAGTACAAAATGGTCATCTTACTGAATCCGAAAGGTTGACTACGATAAAAACTTATTCCCCCCTTTAAGAGATAGGGAAATCGTCCTACGAAATCTATGGTTATGCTTTTCCCATGGCCAGGAAGGTATTAGGATGATAAAGCCCTAACTTCCTGTTGGACGGCTTCGACGTGCTGCATAGAGCACACACCCATCACCGTTGGACATCTGCTTCTATCCTGGGCCAATAAGAATGCCTTTACAGGTGAGCCAAAGTTTGATCTAGTCCAAAGTTTCATAAAACTCTCGTGTCATGAAGGACCGCGAGACGCCTTTCTTTGCCGACATACTCTGCCGTCTTTGTAGAGTAAGTCGTCTAGACGGCTGTAGCCATCTGTCGTCTACAGTCGGGTCGTCTTCTCCCAGATGCCTTTCGACGTCCCTCCGAGTACTCCGCCGTAAAGTCCCCGAAGTCTATGGTAAAAAAATCAGTTACGACGCTTTACTAATAACAGAAAAGGGGTCGAAAATCTACAACCGCCGTTGGCCCTTCTTTTCTTGTACTTAATCACCAACTAGAACCGTTGTAGGAACTGAAACTCACTTCATATGACGCGCCTCCTGAAGCTTGAACTGCATCGGTAGATAATGAAGGGACTTGTTGATCAGAGTGGCCTATTCATAAAGCGTCTCCTTCCTGAGTAAATAGTGCCTCCAGTCTTTCAAAGCCAGCACTATTGTGTACATCTCCTTCTCGTATGTGGGATAGTTTAAGAGGGCTAAGTGATTCTCGAAAGTTATCTTTTGTATCGTGTCAAGAGAAATGACATAGATAAGATCATTTCTTAAAGAGTTTCATTATCGAATTGATCTCAGAATTGGATCCCAATAGTAGCTGATGCCCAAAGTATGAGCAGAAGCGCTTTCTCATAAACCTTGATTTCGAACGGCTTCTGAACGTCTGGCATGGCCAGAACCGGTCCTTCGCAGACTTTCTCCTTAAGTGCCTGGAACGCACGCTCTGGATCCTCTCCCCATCGAAAGGTCTGTTTCTTTTCTGGGCCCCGAGTAAGATAAGATCAACCGGGAGTCATTTTTTATGGATCTTTAGTGTGGAGGTAGTAGGTCATGCCGAGGAAACTCCTCACTTCCGTCAGCGACTTGGGGGTTGGCCATTCCCGGACAGACTTCATCTTCTCAGGATCTATTTTGACTCCGGATGAGTCGATGATGTGCACCAAGTATACCAGCTCAGCTCCCTCATCCCTTTTTGCTCATAAGTAAGCTCTTCTCCATATGGGCTTTCAACTGGTGCTCACACAGAGCTTCTAGAACAGTCTCTACGTGTTTCAAATGCTCCTCCCAGGTCTTGATATAAACCAGATGTCATCATCATAGATCGTGACAATTTCATCCAATCTAAATAAGGCCTAAGAACATCGTTCATCAACCGCATAATGGTTGCAGGTGCGTTGGCCTTATCGTAATAGGGCCGAATGGCATGACGATCCATTCATATAACCCTTGACTTGTCTTTAACGCGGTCTTCCAACGCCTTCCACCACTTGTCCTGACTTTCAGTCTATCTTGGTGAAGTAACGGTCTCCCTCAACTAGTCAAATGAGAATCAAACATCTATCTTTGGCAAAGGATAGCGATTCTTTACTGTGATCTTGTTATGCAAAAAGGCTACAGTCCTAATGCATTTTCCCCAAGAAATCTTCGGAACTCCGCCTATAGCATGGTCCGGCCCTGCAAGACTCCACCAGGTGTCAATTCTTTCTTTCTGACACCCCATTCTGCAACGGAGTATGAGCACACAATAGCTCACGTTTGATTCCTATCTTCAAGAGCATAAAATCAAACACCCTGGACACGTATTCTCCGTCGGAGTTCAGACCTCAACCTTTTGATCTGGAGATTTGACTTCTTTTCCAAACTTTCTATATATTCAACTTAGAAAGAGCTTAGGACTTCTCTCTAAGTAAAGAAATCCAGATGTAACTACTGTAGTCATCCACTTATAATAGTAAGTAAAGTACCTTGCACATGTGAATGACTCCACTCGAGTAGGACCCCTTAATGAAAGTAGTTGTTTGTGATATAGCCTTAAATCAGTCGTAGGTCAAATAAGGTCAAATCACAAGTGGACACTAACAAATGAATCAATCCAAAGAAAGTCACACTTTCATTTGGATTCTTATGTTTAATCCGGGAGCATACAATTGCTAACTGTAAACAATCACATGAATTATTCAACCCATCTGAATGAAATGCAGGAATATACCCTAGACAATGGAAGAAGTCTTGCACTCTGTGTTGTGTATGTCTTAGGCGCCCTAGAAGGAGGGGTCCCATTCCTTATCCTAATGAAGCATCTGCAAAAAAGGAATGTATAGAAGAATATCCAGATAATAAATCTTTCCCAACCGGCCAACGATCCTCCCCATGCGCTGATCCTGGATAAGACACTCAGAAGAAGAAAAGAGGACACGAAGATGGTTAGCTGCAAGGTGCATTAGTACCAAAAGCAGAAAGCAAGTTTGTCCTCAGCGGAGGAAAAGAGAATCTATCATGAAGAATTCGAGATGAAGACATAGACCCACAGTGTGAAAGAGGTAAGAAACTGCCATCTGCAATGTTAACAGAATCTTTGATAGGTAAAGGAGAAAGAGATAGGAAAAGAAAGATATCAAGAAAGATATCACCTGACATGTGACTGGTAGCCCCGGAATCGACGAATCCTGGGAATGGAAGAAGAAGCAGATCTAGATACCTGATTTTCCATGTTTACAGAATGAGAAGGCCTGAGATCTTCAATCTTCTGAGTGACAGCAGACATCAATTGCTTAAGAATCTCCAGAGTAATAGGACCTGACTCAGAAAGAACAGTAAAATATAAAGAAGCACAACACCCTGCAACTCTATGAGATCCATGATCCGACTTCGCTTGTAGTCGTAGATGAGGTAGCAACATTAACCCTACATCAGAATGGGACGTGTCCAACATTTCTCAATAGTGTGGCCTTTCTAAATAGGGCTCTTTAATATCGAATTTTCCATTTACCCTCTTTCATTAAGTACCTCTCCCTTTCCTTTTGTCGAGTGACTTCGTTCCTCCGCTCCCTGAATGTATACAATGAGTCAAATCTGACCTTGCCTCTAAATCTGGCACCACATAACAATTGAATAAAAGAAGAAAATCCCCCATGCGCGAAAGGAGTATCTAAAAAGCTTCGTCTATTGCGACAAAGCGAGACTAATCGATTGCGAGAGAGCATCAAGTGCTTTAATTGAAGCAGCGAGTGGACCGTGGCGAGTGGGCCGGGATTTTTTTAGGTTGCGAGCCGTATGGGAAAAAGAAAAATGTACTGCGAGCTTAAATCAGTAGGGAAATGAGACAACATCTGAGTCTCGCTTAGTCGTGAGCGCTCACCGAGCGACTTTATAGATAGGGTTGGTAAAGACACATAGGTTCCGAAGGAACGAGCCGTGAAGGTAGGTTCGCGAGCAATCATCATACGAAAATGAACCAACTACAACTTCGTTCGGCGGAACCACTTGCGCTTATTTCGGGAGATCTGCGAAGCTTCCTAATGGAGAGCCCATGCGTGCACATGTGGTTGATAAACACGTATTATTGGGATGGGGCAGCAGGCAATGGATACCGTTCTCCCACCCGAGCCTGCAGTTGGTAGGCCAAATCCCCCTATTACACCTAAGGCCAAGTGATTGAGTTGAAGCTTTGGGCATAAAGCGGCTAAAAAGTCGCCCGAGGGAGGAGTAGAGTCCAACAACATTGAGCCCCAAAATAGACTTTCTATTCAAATACCTACTCAACCCCCTGTATGTAGAGGCCTTAAGGAGAATCCGAATCTGGTTGCTAGTGGAAGTAGAGCGCCAAAGAGCAAAGCACAGCATTCACAAAGAAATGGTGTAAGCGGAAGGGAAGGCACAACGATTAGCGACTGCCTTTAAGTGATAGGGGGGACCTCTCTTCTTTTCGCTTTAGAAAGCAGACAATAATCCTGTCAACATTAAAGTTTCCTCTTTTGGCAGCTATTAGGCAAGTGATACCGTACGCAAGTACAGACTTATATAGTGAGGGTGCGTTAAGGCGAGTTGATGAGCTAATATGGCTGGCTTACTTTTCATATGTGGAGGCAACCTGACGTTAATCACTGGGGCCAACCACAAAGGAATAAGCTTGAATTAAGATATATACCGTCTTTCAGTTGAGCTTTCCAAACCATGCTTCGCAATCAAGCTAGAAAAAGACTAAACAAGTGCTGTCCTAATGAAATGGCGGTAGTATAGTAGAACATTCATTCCTTACCGTCGCTGACGGCTTAAGACTAAAAGCTAGTAGTGAGACTTCTATTCTGCCGCACTATCTAGTAAGAGCCTCTAAAGCTATATTTGGCGTAATCGATAGTTGGGCTCGGCTTTACTGAAGAAAAAGGGGCAGAGTCTCAACTACCACACAACTACTATACCACTAGCACTCCACGAGTGGATTAGTTGAGTGACTAGACTTAGACTCTCTAAGATATCAATCACTAAACTAAACAAAGTAGCAAAAATAATAAGAGAAGAAAATTTTACAGAAGGTTGGGAAGTAATACGCCCGGTTCACCAGGTTCTACCACTACAGGGCCAAATCATACTCAAAAAAAGAGTTTGATCCTGGCTCAGAAAGAACGCTAGCTATATGCTTAACACATGCAAGTCGAATGTTGTTTTCGGGGGTTGGGTAGAAGGAAAAGAGGCTCCTAGATAAAGTTGTCTCGCCTAGGAGGTGAGAAGAGTTGAGAACAAAGTGGCAAACGGGAACGTAACGCGTGGGAATCTACCGAACAGTTCGGGCCAAATCCTGAAAAAAGCTAAAATGTGTTGTTTAATGAGCCTGCGTAGTATTAGGTAGTTGGTCAGGTAAAGGCTAATCAAGCCAATGATACTTAGCTGGTCTTTTCGGATGATCAGCCACATTAGGACTGAGACACGACCCGAACTCCCACGAGGGGCAGCAGAGGGGAATCTTGGACAATGGGCGAAAGCCCCATCCAGCAATATCGCATGAGTGAAGAAGGGAAATGCCGCTTGTAAATCTCTTTCTTCGAGTGTGTGATCATGACAGGACTCGAGGAAGAATCCCCGGCTAACTCCATGCCAGCAGCCGTGAAAAGATGCGGAGCAAGTGTTCTTCAGAATGACTGGGCATAAAGGGCACGTAGGCGGTGAATCGGGTTGAAAGTGAAAGTCGCCAAAAATTGGCGGAATGCTCTCGAAACCAATTCAATTGAGTGAGACCGAGGAGAGTGGAATTTCATGTGTAAGGGTGAAATTTGAAGATCTATGAAGGAACGCCAAAAGCGAAGGTAGCTCTCTGGGTCCCTACCGACGCTAGGGTGTGCAAAAGCATGGGGAGAAAACAAGATTAGATACCCTGGTAGTCCATGCCGTAAACAATTAGTGCTCACCCTTGGTCTACGCGGATCAGGGGCCCAGCCAACGCGTGAAACACTCCGCCTGGGGAGTACGGTCGCAAGACCGAAACTCAAAGGAATTGACGGGGGACTGCACAAGCGGTGGAGCCTGTGGTTTAATTCTATACAATGCACAAAACCTTACCAGCCCTTGACATATGAACAACAAAATCTATCCCTAATGGGATGGTACTGACTTTCATATAGGTGCTGCATGGCTGTCGTCAGCTCGTGTCGTGAGATGTTTGGTCAAGTCCTATAACGAGCGAAACCCTCGTTTTGTGTTGCTGACACATGCGCCTAAGGAGAAAGTCTTTGCAACCGAAGTGAGCCGAGGATCCGAGTGACGTGCCAACACTACTAAATGAGTGTCAACACATAGCTGTGTTGTTAGTTAGAAGGTAGCCGACGCCTTTCGAAGCACTTTCTAGTGTTCGCTTTCTCTTTTGATCGAATAGCGCGCTTTAAGATAGAAAGGGCTTTTCTCGCTTGTTTAGTAAAGTCAAGTTTTTGGCCTTATCTTTCAGGTGATGACGACGTCGAGTTGACAGCAGAGAAAGACTTGGCATTCAGGCGAGCCACCCGATGGTGTGGTACGTAGTGGCTTTAGTACGCCCCGTCAAAATGGCTCCGAAATAAGTAAAAAGGTGTGTGCCGCACTCACGAAGGACTGCCAGTGATATACTGGAGGAAGGTGGGGATGACGTCAAGTCCGCATGGCCCTTATGGGCTGGGCTACACACGTGCTACAATGGCAATTACAATGGGAAGCAAGGTTTCAAGGCGGAGCAAATCCGAAAAGATTGCCTTAGTTCGGATTGTTCTCTGCAACTCGGGAACATAAAGTTGGAATCGCTAGTAATCGCGGATTAGCATGCCGTGGTGAATATGTACTCGGGCCCTGTACACACCACCCGTCACACCCTGGGAATTGGTTTCGCCCGAAGCATCGGACCAATGATCACCCATGCCTTCTGTGTACCACTAGTGCCACAAAGGTTTTTGGTGGTCTTATTGGCGCATACCACGGTGGGGTCTTCGACTGGGGTGAAGTCGTAACAAGGTAGCGGTAGGGGAACCTGTGGCTAGATTGAATCCTTCGCGATGGAAATGCCCTCTTCCCCCAACCAACATAGGGGGCTAGCTTGCTTCCACTGGTGGCGGGCGGGCGAAGGGTCCAAACAACACGTAGCCGGGGGCGAGTCACAAAAGAAAAGAGTTCCATTTTCCTTCTTATTCATTAATCAGAAATCAAGACAAACCGAGCACTACGGTGAGACTTGAAAACACCCCCATTCTGACCTTGATATGTGGAATCGTCTTGCGCCATATGTACTGAGATTATTCGGGAGACATGGTCCAAGCCCGGTGAAGAAATGCAAATTTCAAAGATTCTGCTCGTGAGCGTAATGGTATAAGCATGCCTGACTGTGCAATAATGTATTTCACTCATCCCTTTCATTTGAAATGAAAGAAAAAAGAAATGGTTTGGATCCTCCCACATGTTCCGTTTTCACATTACGAATTTTCCATCTTATCATATTGATTTTTTTCCACCAAGTTGTATGTGGGTAATTCAAGTTTTCACCCCATTCACCTTTGGGAAGTGTTATCTTCTTTCGAGCAACACATTTTTCAAAAAAGACAAAGATTTTGATTCGATTTATGAATATTCTTTATTGACTATACTTTCTTTTTCCAGCTGTAGCCGTATGGACTCGTTTATTTCCAATTCTCTATATGGAAGCTCAATCAGGTCTCAATTTGGAGTTGGTCCTTGATCAGCCCATTCCAGATGGGAGAGATTTTCATTTAGATTTTACTCTGGCACCACCGATGGTGGATGACCGGCCGGCCCCACCATTAGTAGGAAGCCAGCAAGCGCCTCTAGTTGCGGATGTATTTCTGGAAAGGGGGAACTCGATAGCATCGTACAGCGCTCCACTTTAGAGATAGGGGAGGGGAATTCTCCGCGGAGCAGCAGGCTGCATTAAACAATCAGACCATCGCTCACCTTTCCCACAAAGAAATAAAATCTCATGCCCCAGGATCAATGGAAAAACTCGAGGTCTATCCGAGAGCGGATCTTTGTCGCAAAGGGAGATGGTGAAATCGACCTCGATAAACTAAAAAAATCCTTTTTGATCTAGAAAAAAATAGAAGAAAAAGCTATTGGGCTCACGAACTGACACGAAGAAAATGACATTGGAATTTGTCAAAATTCGGGTAGATCCTGGTGGGATAAGGTGGGGAAGGGGGCGAGGTGGATTATAACATTTTCATGGTCCGGCATTATCGGTGTGCTCATTTTGGATTTGTTTGTACCGCCCAGAAGGGAACGAAAGAGAAAGAGATCCAAGACAAAGACACCCGCGAGGAAGGAACTATCGTATCCCTTTATTCTATACGCTATTTATTGCATAAGTTCCCCAAACGAAACCGTGTCGGGCCTCTCGAACGAACGGTCGGGTCTTAAGGAGAGAATCATAGACCATAGGAGCCGGGGTTGAACTATAACAAGCCAAAAGAGCATAGGAACGTGGTGAACCATGCCGAGTCGGGCCTGAAGAACCGTAGTACCGTTCTAAGCCTATCAAGCCAAGGCTGAGTGAAGGAATACATGAATTTATCCAAGGAAGCCTCTACAACGAATCTCCCCCTTCTACTCTCTCCTACCTACCACGAGAAAAGAGGTTGAAGCAACGAATCCTTTCTTTTCATTTTCACCTAATTCCTTGCCAGGTGTGACAAGAAAATCTCTTTCCTTTCTGCCATAGTCTACACTGGTCCTACCCCCATGTTCGACGTACCATACTCAATCGAACTCGAAAATATATAACTTCATCTACTAAATAGAAGGAGAACATAAACCACATACGTAGAGGAGTACAATAATCCTAAGATAGGGATCTATATCAATCAAACGATACGCTGAAAATGTAGTAAGCCGTACAGATCCTATGGACACTAGAACCTGATGCTATGATACCATCGGTGACACCCCGCCTAATTAAACATCGAGTGATCAAGCCTTTATTAAATTAAAATAGGTTTCTCAAATGGTTCATTCTTAGCATCAGTGTCGAAAACATTTTCATTACTAGTCACCTACGTGAAAATTAGACCGGTGCTAAATTTTATCTTTCTTAAAATAGAATTAACCAAGCAGAACAAAGTATAACAATCACCATGTACTACAACCCAATCGGCAAAATATAAGTACAAGAGAACAAGAGTATTACCAAATAACTATCAGCTAAAAATCCCAAAACAACAATAGAACAACCACTAGTCTGAAACTAAACATCTAAGACTGATACCGGACCATAAGTCCATACATAGAATAGTGTGAGATCTTGCACTAGATCTGAAAGAGAGATATATCATCTAATCAAAATCCTGTAAGCATCCACAGTGCTACAGCTTCGAGTCCCTGGAATGAAATCAGCATACATGGCGTCCCTGTGGTTGGACACCTAAAAGTTTTAAAAATATTTTATAGAAAGAGTTAGTACTCAAAACATTTTGAAAATATTTAGCAAGCGTTTATCACAATATAAAATGCGGTTATTGATTACACATGTTAGGTTCTCATACACTCTCTTGAGTTTACTCACTCCTAATCTATTGTGCACACCTAACGTTCTACACTTAGCCTGCCTAGCCATATCTCCCAAGCTAACTAGGACTAAAGTCACCATCTGAACTTATCTATACCTAAGTTCTCGTACCACCCATACAGTACATCCATTTCATTAACATGTCACGAAGGTTAATTAGTTCTCAAGTAACATTTCACCTATGTTATGTTTCAAAACTTCTCATTTAGTTTCACTACTAAATTTCTACAATTCTCACAATTAATATCTTCCCACTTTTGTAATTAAGTTTCACTACTTAAATTACTAATTAGATATTCTCTATCTAACGTTACGTTTCATAATTAAGTTTCACTACTTAACTTACCAGTGTGATATGTATCATTAAACACGTCATATATCAATCTACTAAACACACAGATGTAGAATATCATTAAGTATATATTTCACACACAATATATACTAAATATCAGTCATTACTATTATGTCCTTTTGACACACGTAAAGGAATCTTGGTTCGGAATGATTCATCGACCCCAAGTAAGAATTGGTTCGAATGATACCTCGATCCCAATTATTTATATACACATATTCTGGCTCGGACTCTTTCATCACGCCACCAGTTCGAAGGTTTGGTTCTGCATTTTACATCGACCCCAAACATATGATAACCCAATGTTAGTTTGGAATACTCCATCGACCCTAACATATAATAACCCTACGTTAGTTCGGAAAACTTCATCGACCCTAACATAGTTAATTTAGGTATATATCTCTCAACCTAATAGTTCATACAATTTATTAGGTACAGACCCGACCTATTAATCATACTTGTACGTAATATAGTATTCTCTTATATTAACCATAATTGTTGGCTTTACAAATTTATTTCACTTTCATATTAATTCGAGTATTCTCAAAATTTCACCCTTGTTATATCAATTCGAAATTTCACCCTTGCTAACCTACTGACTCAACAAATTTAAGCTCGCTCACGGTTTTTCGTAATTATATTCTTATCATCTCGAATTAGAATACGTCACAATGAAGCCTATGAATCTCCACTTTAATTCTCTCACAAAATTAAAGTCCAGCGCTCAATCATAGACCTACTTCCATATCATTATTCCAGAAATATATTTCATCATGGTCCCAAACACTTCCCCAATAAAATTTTAGGCATTTGAGTCTAAAAAAGAAAGATCTTACATTTTCTCACAGCCGAAACGAATCATAAATTTTCTGGCAAATTAAACACCCTCTACTAAAATTTCGATTTCTCCCTCTATAGAACTCCGATTGACCTGATTCCAAGTTCATTGGAAAGATAAGAGATAGACCTTTCCATACATCTAGTATTAACACTCAAATTCGAAGTTTAACTCAAATCGTACACATTTAAAATCACGCCAAAATTCTGGCAGATTACTATGCTGGCAGATCAAACACCATGTAGTAACATGTTGATTACTCCCTCTACAGAAGTCTGATTGACCTGATTCCAAGTTCATTGGATATATAAGAGATATACCTTTCCAGACATGTATGTTTCACACTCTAATTCGAAGTACAATTCAAATGGCATATGATTAAAGTTATGTCAAAAATTCTGGCAGATTGACATCTTGTGTTCATCAATTAAACCCTAAGTCATTCAAGATTCATGTTCTTCAACCAAGAACTCATAAAGATTCTATGTTAATCATCAAATATATTCAAATTTAATTTCATCTTTACTTAGGGATTCATTCTACATGCAATCCTACCCAAACGTATGATCGATTCATACATTTAATTCAAGGTTTTTCAATAGAATCAACCAATTCTTAAAACTCCCTACACATGGGTATTATAACTTGAATTTGATTTTCAATAAACACTTGCCTTGATAGAGGGGTTCTGATTTCATGGAGTTGATGATGGATTGATGCTTCTCTTCTTCAATCCTTCCTCCTTTGGCTCCTAGATGCAAGATCCAAACCCAACCTCTTCAAAAGCATCTTCTAAACCTTGAGAATGATTTTCTCCTTCTCTATATTGGTCTTGGTGTTTACATGGGTGTTCTAACCCTAACCCCTCTTTCATACGGCTGATAAGAGACTCTCAAATTCGTAGGTCTCAATACTCTCACATGTTAAAAGACCAAAACACCCCCGAACGGTCTCGGTTTAGTCTAAAATTACCCCGGAACTCAACTAGTACCCCCCGGGTATACTATTTTGAGCCTTTCGGACTCATCTGCGACCTCTAAATTATCATTTAAGTCACTTAAAAATATATTACTTGTTCTCACCCCAAAATGGTCTACACGTGCTAAGTAACTATTTACTACTCGCGCTAAGTAAATAGAAATAGGCAATATTAACCAGTATTTATCTCTCGATTAATACTCCATAATCACAATTATTAATAAATCTCACTAAATTACTTTTCTGGCGTAATTTAAATCAAATCGTATTTTCTCATTTTATTCTCCAGTTTAATTAAATAAAAATACTCAGAAATAGGGGGCATTACAATAACATAGCTATGCTCGTGCTATAAATAGATATACATATCACATTTCATAAACATAAATCTATATCACTCGCTATATATGTATAATCACATCCCCAGAGCCGAAACCTCGTCGATGCATCCCTCGTGTGCTATCAGTGGCAACCATACCATATCGCACCCAATCGGTTTCCAAACCAACACCTATCCTCACACATGGATAGATGCCATGCAAGAGTACTATGACCTGGGGAATCACTTCAACACCTTTTGGTCAACGTCAGGGTAGACGACCCATTATGGGAAACCTCCTAACGATAACACTATTGAGTAGGTATGTTCAATACAAACAAGCGGCAATCACACACACACACAGATATATATATATATATATATATATATATATATATATATATATATATATATATATATATATATATATATATATATATATATAAAGTACTAACCTCGTATGCAAATCCCACAATGTGTACTAGTCTACCAATCTTAAAGCCCGAGCTGACCTCCCGATTATACGTACAAGTGTTCACTCACTTGAATTCCCAACTCGTCTCACCCGAACCCATCTATCCATTGGCCTAACACACTTACCAAACCCAAAAATATTCCCCAATAGTCTTACTCTACCCCGGAATCCCTATGCACATTTCCCTAACTCCAATGGGTCAAAACAGTGCGTAAATAAAATCTGGACAGGCCAGCAAACAGAACCAGTTCGCTTGACAGACCGAATTAGTTCTCCCAACCGAATCGATTCGTTCCCCTAGCAAACCAGTTCAATTTTCGGGGCTGTTAATCGTCTTCTTCCTCAAGTTTTATCATCTAAAATCCTCTAATGGAAGTACCAAACCTCCCAAACATCAAATTAACATCCTACATCAATACTTAACCAATCCAGAAGCATTATAACTCTGAAATATACCCGAATCCATAATAAAAACCCTAGGATTCCTAATTATTAATCAATTCAATCAAACCCAGAACTAAACAAACTTGAATTTGCATTGATTCTAACTCCCTATCAATGTTCTACATGCTCATACTTGTAAACCCATAATTTAATAATGAAATTCTTACATTTTCATCATCAAATAATTATCAATTACAATCACATGTTAATCACAACTTACATCTCTTATTCTAATTCCCAAAGTTTCAATCTCTAATCTCAAACTTTGTCCTGTCAATTATAAATGTAATTAACTACATAATTTTGCAATCTAAAGCGAGTAAAATACTTGCCTTTTTTATATGAATCCGAAGTCTCTATTTAAGTATGATTCTGAATCCGAAGATGCTTTTCTCCCCTCTTCTCCAAGGTTTTTCTCTTCCTTTCTTCTCTTTTCCACTTCTTTTAAACTCTCTCTTGAGCATAATTATGAAGAGATTAAAAAGTGGGTTGTCATCCACCTCCCTTAATCCTTAAATACCTCTTAATCACACCCTAATTCCCTTTTTAAGTGTAGCCCTAAGGGTAAAAAGACACTCATACCCCTATACAAGACCGACTACGTCTAAAAAGTCCCTGAAACCCAACTATAACACCAAAGTACCTATTATAGACTATTTTGATCCATTCTGGATCAACATTGTACTCAAAAAGGACATCCAAGTCACCTAACTATAAATATATCTATATCTTGTTAATCGAACCCGACACGTGTGTATTGTACGCGTCGCCCATAAAATATATAAATCCACAAATGTAACTCTCTATTGACATAATATAATGAACCATCGCTTTTCACTCATAAAAGATAATAATAAATCACATCTTTATTTACTTATCACATAATAATAATAATAATAATGATAATAATAATAATACTAATAATAATAATAATAATAATAATAATAATAAATAAAAAAAATATTTATCCTTTTTTCGTTGCTTAATATTTATCGAAACTAATTTAATTTCCCCAATTAAATTATTAAATCCATGCACACGTGAAAATTAAATACTCATAAAAGCACGAGGTATTATACCCTTATCAATCCTATGCCCAAAAATGCAATTTATCCATATGACCATAAGATACTTTCTTGGTTCAAAGTCTCTCATATTTTGTGTCACTGCCAAACAAGTATTTTTTTTAATTTCCCATTAGGAATCATAAATCTACTCATTGCCCCACAATATTCTAGTTGCTTCCAATTTCTCAAAATCCCTTTACTTAATGTTTTTACACCGATAAATCTCATAAACTCTCGATAGGCTCTTATCACCAAAGTGTTATATAGTTAAATCAACTAAGTCCTCAACTTTTCCCAAATTTAAACTTTAGCGAATAATTGCCTACATCACAATGGCATACGGCCATGTAATTACTATGCACTGATAGCACCCATGACAATTTCTCGTGTCATCAAATCTATAAATCATCAATTCCTATCAATTGCCTCCTAAACTCAAAACATGGGCATGCATGGTCATTATGTTTCCCATGTTAGAAACCATCATTATTCGTTTGCCCCACTAAGACGGCAACTTACAATATAATGTGAATATCAATTCGTCATCAATCAAACATTCAACCTTAGGAGAAACTAAGAATATTTCTAAAGACCTAAATGTCGTAGAGCATTTAACCCAAGTCCACCACCAAATCACATGTAATGAAAACTTACTATCTTTTATGCACTTTAAGCATTTTAATATTTTTATAACTCATCACCCCTAGACTATCAATAAGACTTTCATGAACCATTACGTAATTAAACTTGGTCCAACATTGTCTTTACCACTATTGGTAATAAAATAGTAATCATTATTTCCAATCGCAACAATCATGTGTACTATTTAAACATGTGACTTATAGACCATGCACCCTAGTCTTATCCACTGTGGGACCACGTAAGTATATTGTTAACTATATTTTTACTGAAATCTTTTACCTACGATCGAGGTATTTTCCCAATCGGACCGAGATCCTCAAACCAGACCATCGTCCTAAGTCGAATAGTGACATGACAAGTTTTAGAAGAATAGGGATGTTATCACCAAGCACTAAAATGCTTCCTTCCTTAGAGGTCATACACACTCATTTATCTTTAATGATCATGGTATGCTACAAAATAAAATGAACACTAATAATTCTCCACTAGTTCCCATGAGTATTGCATGTTTTAACTCTCCAAACTCAAGAGTTCATATTTAAACTTATAATCATTATCCTAATATATCACTAATACTTGCCTATTGAGCAAAATTGTTTACCTTTACTATATTGGGAATCACTTAATTACTTAGGATACTATTTTCATAGGATTACTGTCATTGTTCCCCTACCAAGGTTACGTGTCAACTTGCACTAACCAACCTTTACTACCTTGGGAATAAATATAGGTATATAACCATAATATACTTTTCTCCAAATATAGCTACTAGCATCAATCAATAGATTAATCAACCCAACCTATCTCAAACTCTATCCAAGGATGTAAATCAATACCTGAGGCCCTACTTACTTAACGTGTACGTTGACCCGACACTTGAGTCTTACTCATGATGTTATGTTACCACAACCGCAACTAGCCTATGAGTAGTTGATTCTAATGTGTGTGTAAGAGATCTTATTATGTTGTTCCCCACTAAGCCAAGGTACTAATGGACACGTCAAACCATAATACGGTGTTTACAACTCTTCCCATTAACATAAGGGAAACTCAAAAGTGAAAACCTTACTATGTTTTTTTTCACCAACACAAAACTTTACTCCAAGATCATTACCGAACATGTCGAGGTGATTCGTTCCTCAAGTTCATTAAAGTTTGGAACTCCACTACCAAAAATAAACAAAACTATCTTTAATTTAAAGAAGGAAAAAACATTAAGAGTTCACTTTTAAACTCCAATTCAAATATTATATTTTTTCATCAGACACGATTGAGTGACTTGTCATATGTCTCCTATGAAACTCAATAATTCCACCTAAGAAACAAGAGCAATATAATATTATATTTTTTCATCAGACACGAGAAGATATTATATTTTTCCATACATCTAGTATTAACACTCAAAATCGAAGTTTAACTCAAATCGTACACATTTAAAATCACGCCAAAATTCTGGCAGATTACTATGCTGGCAGATCAAACACCATGTAGTAACATGTTGATTACTCCCTCTACAGAAGTCTGATTGACCTGATTCCAAGTTCATTGGATATATAAGAGATATACCTTTCCAGACATGTATGGTTCACACTCTAATTCGAAGTACAATTCAAATGGCATATGTTTAAAGTTATGTCAAAAATTCTGGCAGATTGACATCTTGTGTTCATCAATTAAACCCTAAGTCATTCAAGATTCATGTTCTTCAGCCAAGAACTCATAAATATTCTATGTTAATCATCAAATATATTCAAATTTAATTTCATCTTTACTTAGGGATTCATTCTACATGCAATCCTACCCAAACGTATGATCGATTCATACATTTAATTCAAGGTTTTTCAATAGAATCAACCAATTCTTAAAACTCCCTACACATGGGTATTATAACTTGAATTTGATTTTCAATAAACACTTGCCTTGATAGAGGGGTTCTGATTTCGTGGAGTTGATGATGGATTCTCTTCTTCAATCCTTCCTCCTTTGGCTCCTAGATGCAAGATCCAAACCCAACCTCTTCAAAAGCATCTTCTAAGCCTTGAGAATGATTTTCTCCTTCTCTATATTGGTCTTGGTGTTTACATGGGTGTTCTAACCCTAACCCCCCTTTCATACGGCTGATAAGAGACTCTCAAATTCGTAGGTCTCAATACTCTCACATGTTAAAAGACCAAAACACCCCCGAACGGTCTCGGTTTAGTCCAAAATTACCCCGGAACTCAACTAGTACCCCCCGGGTATACTATTTTGAGCCTTTAGGACTCATCTGCGACCTCTAAATTATCATTTAAGTCACTTAAAAATATATTACTCGTTCTCATCCCAAAATGGTCTACACGTGCTAAGTAACTATTTACTACTCGCGCTAAGTAAATAGAAATAGGTAATATTAATCAGTATTTATCTCTCGATTAATACTCCATAATCACAATTATTAATAAATCTCACTAAATTACTTTTCTGGCGTAATTTAAATCAAATCGTATTTTCTCATTTTATTCTCCAGTTTAATTAAATAAAAATACTCAGAAATACGGGGCATTACAATAACATAGCTATGCTCGTGCTATAAATAGATATACATATCACATTTCATAAACATAAATCTATATCACTCGCTATATATGTATAATCACATCCCCAGAGCCGAAACCTCGTGGATGCATCCGTCGTGTGCTATCGGTGGCAACCATACCATATCGCACCCAATTGGTTTCCAAACCAACACCTATCCTCACACATGGATAGATGCCATGCAAGAGTACTATGACCTGGGGAATCACTTCAACACCTTTTGGTCAACGTCAGGGTAGACGACCCATTATGGGAAACCTCCTAACGATAACACTATTGAGTAGGTATGTTCAATACAAACAAGCGGCAATCACACACACACACACACACACACACACATATATATATATATATATATATATATATATATATATATATATATAAAGTACTAACCTCGTATGCAAATCCCACAATGTGTACTAGTCTACCAATCTTAAAGCCCGAGCTGACCTCCCGATTATACGTACAAGTGTTCACTCACTTGAATTCCCAACTCGTCTCACCCGAACCCATCTATCCATTGGCCTAACACACTTACCAAACCCAAAAATATTCCCCAATAGTCTTACTCTACCCCGGAATCCCTATGCACATTTCCCTAACTCCAATGGGTCAAAACAGTGCGTAAACAAAATTTGGACAGGCCAGCAAACCGAACCAGTTCGCTTGACATACCGAATTAGTTCTCCCAACCGAATCGATTCGTTCCCCTAGCAGACCAGTTCAATTTGCGGGGCTGTTAATCGTCTTCTTCCTCAAGTTTTATCATCTAAAATCCTCTAATGGAAGTACCAAACCTCCCAAACATCAAATTAACATCCTACATCAATACTTAACCAATCCAGAAGAATTATAACTCTGAAATATACCCAAATCCATAATAAAAACCCTAGGATTCCTAATTATTAATCAATTCAATCAAACCCAGAACTAAACAAACTTGAATTTGCATTGATTCTAACTCCCTATCAATGCTCTACATGCTCATACTTGTAAACCCATAATTTAATAATGAAATTCTTACATTTTCATCATCAAATAATTATCAATTACAATCACATGTTAATCACAACTTACATCTCTTATTCTAATTCGCAAAGTTTCAATCTCTAATCTCAAACTTTGTCCTGTCAATTATAAATGTAATTAACTACATAATTTTGCAATCTAAAAGTATTCAAATCAACCTTTACAAATTTTTGAAAATGCTCCCGCTTCTCTCTAAAAAACCTTCAACCAAACACAACCCTAAAACGACCACCGCCTTACCCTACCAATCTACCTCCGGCCACCTTAACCTATAGGCTACCATGAACAAACTACCTCCGGCCATTCGTGGTGGGTGGGCTCGTAACCCTACCCCTTCCCAAACGTCCTCGCACACGGATGGGAACTCCCAGAGGCGTTCCCCCCCTTTGGAAGTTGCTAGATTTGTTCCTTTTGATGCAGTGAGATTTCCCTCCAATCAAGATAGCGGCCTGGGAATGGAGTCTGGTCCGATTGATATTCAAGATTCAATTGACAAGGATGAAAATGAAGAGGGACAAATTGTTGCCTTAGAAGATACGATTCAGGACTCTAAGATTGTAGAGATGTACAAGGAATTCATGAAGCATAAAGGGTTCTCGTATGAGGATGTTCTGCAACATGGAAGAGCCATTAACGAAAGCAAGGACTCCCCCAATAATGGGGATGGAGATAAGAGAGGGGTAAGGCAAGAAGCAGGGGATTGTAATGGTAGTGGACCTATTCCTTGCTCCACCAAGAACGTAGCTGTGGAGAAATCTTGGAAGGATGTTGTTGCCAATAAAAGATGCCCCAAGCTTCGACTCACATATCATCCCCCCTCTATTTCTGATAACAGGATCATACTGGCCCCTCCAGTGGAGATAGCAGCAAATGGATATGCTAAATGGGAGAATAGCATGGTGGGATGCTTTCTGGGAAGGAAATTACCTTACACCTTAGTTTGCAATATAGCACATAAGTTATGGAACAAGTTTGGCCTCAAACAGGTTGTGGGTCACAACAATGGTTTCTATTTCTTTATGTTTGATAATGCTAATATGAGGGATGAGGTAATTGACAATGGCCCATGGCATTTTGTGGGGAACCCTATTATCATCCAAAAATGGGCTCCAAACTTCTCTTTCAGCAAAGACACCACTTCTGTGATTCCTGTTTGGGTCAAATTTCATGACATTCCTGTCCAGTTATGGACAGAGGAGGGGCTGAGCTATGTGGCTAGCTCAGTTGGAATTCCAATGTATGCTGATACTATAACTGAAGGAATGCAGAAAATCAGTTTTGCTAGGATATGTGTTGAGTTAAAAGTCATGGGAGAATACCCAAGGACCATTGATATTAAAATGGAGGATGGGTCCATTGCTGTGGTTGCAGTTGAGTACCAAGAAAAACCTCCATCGTGTATCAAATGTGGCATTTTTGGTCATGATCTCCTCAATTGTCAGAAGGCCAAGAAGGCATGGGTGGCAACTAACAACAAAGAGATGATGTTTCCTTTCAAAAGTCAGACTGAGATTCAGAAGGCCTTAGAAGAGGAATGGACCCAAGTGCAATACACAACCAATAAGAATCATAATGACAAGAGGGCAACAAAACCAAAAGAAGTTCAGGCCGAGGTAGGGATCAATCTAGTTCCTAATGCCAGGAATGGTCCTGTAGCAGGGCAGCCTGAGGTAGTTACTAAGCCAGTGTTAGAAGAAGGGGATAAGAGCATAAATTCCCCTAATCCATTTGTTATTTTGGAGACTGAGAATGAAGATCCTCTAATGTCCACTCCTGCACCAGCTGGCTTGGTTCTTAAGATTAAGGCAGTTGATGAACTTGACAAGGGGCTGGAAAGGGGAGGTGACAAAGGTGGAGGCAATGAGTTACCTGGGAGTAACAAGAAAGGGAAGAAGAAATCAGGCAACAAAGTTAAGAAGTTTAGATGACCAGAATGGGTACATGGAATATAAGGGGCCTTAATGCTCCCCACAAGCAGGTGGAAGTGGTTAAACTAATCAAGGATAATAGATTAGACCTTATCAGTCTTGTGGAAACTAAGATTAGAAGGAACAATATGGAGACTATTAAAAGTTCTTGCTTCTATCATTGGGAGTATGTCCATAATTGCCCCACGGATGGGGGTGTGGCCAGAGTGATTGTGGGCTGGAACCCAAATATTCTGAAGATTGAGGTGATCTACACTCATAGACAGGCCCTGTTCTGCCTTGTAAATATCATTGGTACCAGCTACTCCTTCCATGCTACCTTCATATATGGGGAAAACCTTCCTGAGCAGAGGAGATGCCTTTGGACTTTCCTTAGAGAAAATAATTTGGTGGTTAATGATGGACCTTGGATTCTAATGGGGGATTTTAATGTGGTCAGATGCCAGGAGGAAAAAGTGGGAGTATTGGGTATTGACAGAGCTGCTGCTGAGGAGTTTAATGATTGTTTGAATGAGCTAAATGCGGATGATATGGTAAATAGTGGGTTATGGTTCACCTGGAATAGGAATCAGAGGGGTGAAAATAATGTTCAATCGAGGATTGATAGAGTCATACACAATGATAGGTGGGCTGCTCTCTTCCCTAATTCTCAAGCTATTACCCTTCCTTGTGGAATTTCGGACCACAGTCCCATTATCACCAATATGGATAACACTATTATTTGGAGACCAAAGCCTTTCAAGTTCTTCAACTTCTGGATGAACCACGATGAGTTTATGCCTACTATCATTGAAGCTTGGGATGTTGAAGTGGATGGGAACCCAATGCAGAAGCTCTTCAAGAAGCTGCATAGAGTCAAGGCCTCTTTGAAGCACTTTAATAGGAAGTTCTTTAACAAGATTTCAGCAATGGTTGCTGATTCCAAGTCTAAGCTTGATGCTATCCAAAGTGATCTGGACAGAGATGGTGCTAATAGGGAGAAGCAGGATGCTGCTAAGGCGATGAGAACCAAATATGCTAAGCTTAGGAATGAGGAGGAGTCATTCCTTAGACAGAAGGCTAGAGTTAAGTGGCTGCAGCTGGGAGACCAAAATAATACTTTCTTTCATAAGAAAGTAAATCAAAATGTGGCTAGAAGGAAAATTTTGAGCATTGAGGATGATCATGGTGTGAGAATTGAAGGGAAAGAGCAGGTGGCTGGAGAAGCTGTGAAATTTTTTGGGAACTTGTTAGGGAATAGGTCGCGATGTATTGATGCTAACACTGTTTTGGGGGAGGTGATTAAGAATAAACTTACCTCTATTCAAGCTGAGTTATTGGAGAAAGAGGTCACTCATGATGAAATCAAAGAGGCAATGTTTGGAATTGGGTCTGACAAGGCCCCTGGTCCGGATGGCTTTAACAGTTATTTCTTTAAAATGAATTGGCAGCTTGTTGGGGAAGAGGTGTGTGAGGCTATTAAATTCTTTTTCGATAATGGGAGTTTCTTCAACCAGTGGAACTGTACCAGCCTGGCTTTGATTCCTAAGGTTGCAGCCCCTAGAAGTATGAGGGATTTCAGACCTATATCGTGCTGCAACACCTTGTACAAGTGCATCTCCAAAGTTATCACTTGCAGGCTTAAGAAGATGATGCCAGACCTCATTAGTAATAATCAGGCTGCCTTTGTTGAAGGCAGATCCATTGCTGATAACATCCTGCTTTTACAAGAGTTAATGAGAAATTATCATAGGGACTTTAACCCTCCTAGATGTGCAATTAAGATAGATATTCTTAAAGCCTATGATACAGTGAGCTGGGACTTCCTGATGCAGCTTTTGACTCATGTTGGCTTCCCCCCCAAAGTCATTGGGTGGATCTCCAAGTGTGTGACTACTACCAGGTTCTCCATTAATCTGAATGGGGAACTGAATGGGTTTTTTCATGGGAAAAGAGGGCTCAGGCAGGGTGACCCTCTCTCTCCATATCTTTTCCTGCTGGTGATGGAGGCTTTCTCAGGGATTATTTCTAAAGCTGCTGAATCAGACCTGTTCAGTTATCACCCTAGGTGCAAGGAGATGGCCCTTACCCACCTTAGTTTTGCTGATGATCTGATAGTTTTTGCTGGTGGGGACAGGGTGTCTTGCAGCATTGTGAAGGAGGCCATATCTAATTTTAGCTCTTTAACTGGGCTTATGGTCAACTTGGAGAAAAGCAGCCTCTTCACTGCAGGGGTTAATGGGGATGGGATTCAGGAGATCTCCTCTATTCTGGGAATACAGCACAGCTCCCCTCCTTTCAAATATCTGGGGGTTCCTCTCATCACAACTAAGTTGAAGAAGGAGGATTGCTCTCACTTGGTGGAAAGGATAACTATGAGAACCAGATGTTGGACTAATAAATTCCTGAGTTTTGCAGGTAGGCTCCTCCTTGTAAAGACTGTGATTTTCAGCATCCAAGTGTATTGGGCAAGCATTTTTATCCTTCCCAAGAGCATCATAAAAAAAATTGAGCAGATTATGAGGAATTACTTATGGAAAGGGGATGAGGCTAATAGCAAAGGGGCAAAAGTTGCTTGGAAGGATATTTGTGTATCTCTGGATGAGGGGGGGCTAAATATCAAGTGTCTTGAGACTTGGAACAGAGCAGCTATGGCTAAGCACTTGTGGAATCTTTGCAGTAAGAAGGACAGCCTATGGATCAAATGGTGCAACATTTATAAGATCAAAGGAAGGAGCATCTGGGCTCTGAGTATCCCAAATGATTCATCATGGAGCTGGAGGAAAATCCTCAAGAGCAGAGAGAAGTTTAGAAGCAAAATAAAGACCATCATTGGGAATGGAAATCTTGCTTTTATGTGGTTTGATAATTGGCACCCTAATGGCCCGCTGCACCCCTTATATGGGGGAAACATTGTGTATGACTCTGCTAGTAATCTAAAAGCAAAAGTTTCTGATTTTATCCACCACTTGGAGTGGAGATGGCCTTCAACTGTGACTTGGGAGCTGAATGAAGTTAAGAATGCTATTCTTCCTACTATTCAGAATGCAAATGATATTGTTGTGTGGCTGCCCTCTAATAATGGGAAGTTCACCATAGCTTCTGCTTGGGATCTTTTAAAGGCACATAAGCCTATGGTTAACTGGAGCAAGTTTGTGTGGAGTAAGGTATGCATCCCCAAATGCTCTTTCATTACCTGGTTGGTGGTTAGGAGGGCCATCAACACTAAAGTTAAGCTACATGAGTGGGGGGTTTCTATGGATGACCTGTGTGAGTTATGTGGGAATGAGAGGGAGACATATAACCACCTGTTCACTCAGTGCAGCCTTAGTAAAAGTATATGGCATGAGGTGTGGCTAAGAAACCAATGCTATAGGGATTCCATGGATTTAAATAGTGAGTTGGATAAGGCTAATATTAACCACTCTACTAAGACTCTTTGCGATAAGATAAGATCCTTATCCTTTACTACTACTATCTACTGTATTTGGATGGAAAGGAATGCTAGATGCTTCAAGCATGTCTCCAATTCCCTTGACTCCATTGTGAAGGGTATTGAAAACATGGTTCGAGCAAAAGTGCATACTTGGAAAAAGGACAGAAGGAACTATGCAAACTGGATGGCTTGTATGTACTGGAACATTCCTGAAGATAATCTTCTGTACTATGGATTAGGCTAGATTTTGGCTCTTCTTGTTGTTTTGTTTGCCTTTGGGGTATGCCCTGGGGTTCCTTTTCTTTTGTTAAGGTTTTTTCCTCTGTAAATTCTTAGTTTTTTTTAATATACTCAATCTTTCCCCAAAAAAAAAAATTTTGCAATCTAAAGCGAGTAAAATACTTGCCTTTTATATATGAATCCGAAGTCTCTATGTAAGTATGATTCTGAATCCGAAGATGCTTTTCTCCCCTCTTCTCCAAGGATTTTCTCTTCCTTTCTTCTCTTTTCCACTTCTTTTAAACTCTCTCTTGAGCATAATTATGAAGAGATTAAAAAGTGGGTTGTCATCCACCTCCCTTAATCCTTAAATACCTCTTAATCACACCCTAATTCCCTTTTTAAGTGTAGCCCTAAGGGTAAAAAGACACTCATACCCCTATACAAGACCGACTACGTCTAAAAAGTCCCTGAAACCCAACTATAACACCAAAGTACCTATTATAGACTATTTTGATCCATTCTGGATCAACATTGTACTCAAAAAGGACATCCAAGTCACCTAACTATTAATATATCTATATCTTGTTAATCGAACCCGACACGTGTGTATTGTACGCGTCGCCCATAAAATATATAAATCCACAGATGTAACTCTCTATTGACATAATATAATGAACCATCGCTTTTCACTCATAAATGATAATAATAAATCACATCTTTATTTACTTATCACATAATAATAATAATAATAATAATGATAATAATAATAATACTAATAATAATAATAATAATAATAATAATAATTAAAAAAAATATTTATCCTTTTTTCGTTGCTTAATATTTATCGAAACTAATTTAATTTCCCAAATTAAATTATTAAATCCATGCACACGTGAAAATTAAATACTCATAAAAGCACGAGGTATTATACCCTTATCAATCCTATGCCCAAAAATGCAATTTATCCATATGACCATAAGATACTTTCTTGGTTCAAAGTCTCTCATATTTTGTGTCACTGCCAAACAAGTATTTTTTAATTTCCCATTAGGAATCATAAATCTACTCATTGCCCCACAATATTCTAGTTGCTTCCAATTTCTCAAAATCCCTTTACTTAATGTGTTTACACCGATAAATCTCATAAACTCTCGATAGGCTCTTATCACCAAAGTGTTATATAGTTAAATCAACTAAGTCCTCAACTTTTCCCAAATTTAAACTTTAGCGAATAATTGCCTACATCACAATGGCATACGGCCATGTAATTACTATGCACTGATAGCACCCATGACAATTTCTCGTGTCATCAAATCTATAAATCATCAATTCCTATCAATTGCCTCCTAAACTCAAAACATGGACATGCATGGTCATTATGTTTCCCATGTTAGAAACCATCATTATTCGTTTGCCCCACTAAGACGACAACTTACAATATAATGTGAATATCAATTCGTCATCAATCAAACATTCAACCTTAGGAGAAACTAAGGATATTTCTAAAGACCTAAATGTCGTAGAACATTTAACCCAAGTCCACCACCAAATCACATGTAATGAAAACTTACTATCTTTTATGCACTTTAAGCATTTTAATATTTTTATAACTCATCACCCCTAGACTATCAATACGACTTTCATGAACCATTACGTAATTAAACTTGGTCCAACATTATCTTTACCACTATTGGTAATAAAATAGTAATCATTATTTACAATCGCAACAATCATGTGTACTATTTAAACATGTGACTTATAGACCATGAACCCTAGTCTTATCCACTGTGGGACCACGTAAGTATATTGTTAACTATATTTTTACTGAAATCTTTTACCTACGATCGATGTATTTTCCCAATCGGACCGAGATCCTCAAACCAGACCATCGTCCTAAGTCGAATAGTGACATGACAAGTTTTAGAAGAATAGGGATGTTATCACCAAGCACTAAAATGCTTCCTTCCTTAGAGGTCATACACACTCATTTATCTTTAATGATCATGGTATGCTACAAAATAAAATGAACACTAATAATTCTCCACTAGTTCCCATGAGTATTGCATGTTTTAACTCTCCAAACTCAAGAGTTCATATTTAAACTTATAATCATTATCCTAATATATCACTAATACTTGCCTATTGAGCAAAATTGTTTACCTTTACTATATTGGGATTCACTTAATTACTTAGGATACTATTTTCATAGGATTACTGTCATTGTTCCCCTACCAAGGCTACGTGTCAACTTGCACTAACCAACCTTTACTACCTTGGGAATAAATATAGGTATATAACCATAATATACTTTTCTCCAAATATAGCTACTAGCATCAATCAATAGATTAATCAACCCAACCTATCTCAAACTCTATCCAAAGATGTAAATCAATACCTGAGGCCCTACTTACTTAACGTGTACGTTGACCCGACACTTGAGTCTTACTCATGATGTTATGTTACCACAACCGCAACTAGCCTATGAGTAGTTGATTCTAATGTGTGTGTAAGAGATCTTATTATGTTGTTCCCCACTAAGCCAAGGTACTAATGGACACGTCAAACCATAATACGGTGTTTACAACTCTTCCCATTAACATAAGGGAAACTCAAAAGTGAAAACCTTACTATGTTTTTTTTCACCAACACAAAACTTTACTCCAAGATCATTACCGAACATGTCGAGGTGATTCGTTCCTCAAGTTCATTAAAGTTTGGAACTCCACTACCAAAAATAAACAAAACTATCTTTAATTTAAAGAAGGACAAAACATTAAGAGTTCACTTTTAAACTCCAATTCAAATATTATATTTTTTCATTAGACACGATTGAGTGACTTGTCATATGTCTCCTATGAAACTCAATAATTCCACCTAAGAAACAAGAACAATATCTTCTTGTGTCTGATGAAAAATATAATATCTTCTCGCGTCTTCACGTCTCAACACACTCTGTGGATTCATAATGACTAGTGACCATTCTTGTTCTTATGTCATAAACCTAACCTCATTCCAAGTATTTAAGATTTCTACACTATCGTATATTTTCTTATTATGTTTAGACTAACACACTTGCTATGTTGGGTCCCTATATTACCATTTTTATCTCCAAGGGTCCACCTGAATTATTCTATTGTGTCATGGGTCCTTAAAACTAAAAACTTTCAATACTAATAATAATCCCATGCACGACCACCGATGGAATGACCTTTTATAACCTTAACTTGTTATTACTTAACGTCAGAAACCCCATCATCTTGAGGCCTCACTCGTATACATAAACATTTATAAAATCCAAAATCAACTTTATAGATTATCTTTCAAACTCAAACCCGAACATTAAAGGATTAAATCCCATTCTAATGACTAGTTGTTACAATTACCCTCTGTGTTGATAAAGTAAACTAATACCTTGGCACGGACAGAATACATCAGTTTACCTTTATATGAAAGAGAAACACAAGCGCACACTCTGACACCCATGTAACTTATGCTCTGATACCGAGTTTTGACGCCCCGTTTTCGGGTTTCAATTTGGAAAACCTTTTTATATTTTGATTTCATTTTAGAAAATCCTCTTTTGAAATAAAGAATTTATTTTGCATTAGTGTTGTAAAATTCATTTAATTTAATTAATGAAATCATGTCCAACTTGTAAAATTCATGGGAACACTTAAGTAAAAGAGTTTCATGGAATAAATGATGACCACAGTAAAATTGGTACCATCGTGTATTATTACAATCCAAATTTAAAGTACTTGCATAAAAGTTCAAATGATAAAAACCATTGTTCGAAATTAGATTACATAATTAAATTGAATGGACATATTTATAGAAGGTGACTTGAATGGACATGTAGAAGTAGAATGTGACGGCACGGGTACATAGAGGTTGTGGTTTTGGTAAGAGAAATGGAGGGGAAACTATCTTAGAATTTGCTAAGGCCTACGATCTAGCATTAACAAGCATCTTTTTTTTTTTAAAAGGGAAGAACATTTAATAATATTTAAAATAGGAGATAATAAAACTCAAATAGATTACTGCTTACTTAGAAGAAGAGACTTGAACACATGCAAAAACTATAAAGTTATACCAGGTGAATGCCTAACAAATCAACATCGCATATTAGTAATAGATATAGCTATTAAAGGATTAAGTACCGAAAAGAGAATTTAGGTTCTTAAAATATAAAATGGAAGGATTTAAAGGGATGGAAAGAGATACAATTTAGGTAGAAGTTCATGTTAAACATGAAGTGGAATTGGGACGATAATGTTAACAACATTTGGCCAAGAATAAAGAATTATATTAAGAAATTAGGTAAACAAATTTTAAGTGAGACTAAAGGAAAAAATATTCATTAAAAAAGAGACTTGGTGGTGGAATAAGGAGTGCAACAGATAATACAAAATAAACGAGTAAGTTTTAAAGAGTGGAAAACGAGTAAAAAATAAGAAGACTTAGAAATGTATAAGAAATTTAAAAGTGAAGCAAAAAATATTGTTAGAAATCCGCAACAAAACGCACTAGATAATATTTATAGTAAATTAGGTACCAAGGAAGGTGAAAAGGAGATATATAAATTTGCAAGAGTAGAGATAGATTGGCAAGGGATATGATTCAAATTAAGTGTATTAAAGACATAAATCAAAATATATTAATTAACGATAAAGAAATTCTAGATAGATGGGAAGAATATTTTCAAGGATTATTGAATGAAGAATATCCCAAAAGAGATGTCAAGAACATAGAACTGAATATAGGAATGGTATCCCCGATTACTGAAAAAGAAGTAGATATAATAATAAGAAAAATGGGAAGGAATAAAGCAGTTGGCCCAGATAAAATACCCATAAAAATGTGGAGAACCCTTAGAAGTCTAGGGGTATAATGGTTAAAATGTTTCTTTAATAAAAATTTAATAGAAGAAAACATGCCAGATGAGTGGAGAAAAAGCACCATAATACCTTTGTATAAAAATAAAGGGAATATACAAAACTAAAATAATTATTGAGGCATCAATCTGATGAATCATACTATGAAATTAAGGGAAAAGATTATATAACAAAGATTACGAAATGAGTCAACTATTTCGAACAATCAATTTGGATTTATGTCAGGGCGATCCACCACAAAATCAATTTACCTATTAAGACAGTTAATGGAGAAATGTAGAAGTAAGAATAAAAATTTACACATGGTCAGTATAGACTTAGAAAAGGCATATTATAGAGTACTTAGGGATATAATTTGGTGGGCTTTAAGGAGGAAAAGAATCCCCATGAGTTATATTAAAGTTATTAAAAATATGTATGATAACACAAACACTAGAGTAAGAACTATTTGTGGAAAAACTAATGATTTTATGATTAAAATAGTATGCATCAAGGATCGACTTTAAATTTTTACTTATTTGTCATAGTATTGGATGAGATTACTAAGGACATACAAGAAGATGTTCCATGGTGTATGTTGTTTGCGGATGATATAGCTTTAGTAGACACTTCACAGGAGCCCTTAGTGATGAGAGTAGATATTTGGAGAAATTCCTTAAAGTCTAAGGAACTAAAAATCAGTAAAAATAAAATTGAATTTAGGAATATAAATTTAATAATGAGGCGTATGATAACATAATGTCAAAGATTGAAGAAAAAGTGATAAACCAAACTAATAAATTTTGTCATCTAAGTTCAGTGATAAAAAGTAATCGAAATATTGATGAGGATGTTACGAGTAGAATATCAACTGGTTGGATAAAATGGAGACAAGCAGGTGGGGTGTTATGCGATAAGAGTATAACTACTAAATTAAAAGGAAAATCTTATAAAGGTTGTTAGGCTAGTAACCCCTTATGGAACGGAGTGTTGGGCTATAAAGAAAAAATACGAACAAAGTCTCCATGTTAGTGAGATGCGGAAGCTCTAATGGATGATAGGAATTATTAGGAAGGACGAGATTAAAAACCATTACGTGAAAGAAAAGTTAAGAGTAGCTCCCATTAGCGATAAAATAAGAGAAAATAAACTTATATGGTACAGACATATGTTGCGTAGACCAATAGATGCACCTATAACAAGAAGAAAATAGAGGGTAAAAAAGAAAGGGGATGCCCAAATCTATCGTGGGAGGAAATTATTAGGAGAGATATTAATTAATTAAATTTGAATGATAATATTGCTTATAATAGATTAGAATGGAAAAGGAGAATCCATGTAGCCGACCCCATGTGATGGGATTAAGGCAAGGAGGATGATGATGATGATGAATTAAATTGAATAAAGAAAAATCTTTATTGTTGTGGACAACTCTCCCTGCCTTTACCATTATCCTTGTCATTTCCTCTACCTGAAGTACCTGATGGGCAAAAAATGACGGGGTATGAGTGTACACCCAGTAGGAGAAATACTAGAAAAGTATATATCGTAAACAGGAATATCTATACATATAAAGTGTATTTTATCAATTATGAAATCATCCTTCATTTGATTAAGTGTTAAGATGCAAGTTCTATCGTAACCATGCAATTAACATTTTCACTATGCAACTCGAGCGATGAGCCCACTCACACTCAATCTTTCTTTTTAACTATTACTCATATCCCGTTAATTTAACTATTAATGTACTGCCATATTCTTCAAGTTGTTTCATAAACTTGCCTTTACATTAATGAGCATCGTGCTAAAAATCATCTTTTTACCTGATTAATTGGGGTGCCAATCCATGAGTGTTATACTTTCACCTACTGCTACCATGCTACAATATGCTCCAGATCACTGGTCTTGGGTCTAAGCATCAAACTGCATCCTGGGGCTTCGGGCCATTCTTAAATTTTTCGGTTACCTCCGAGTATCTTTTACTTGTTATATCTTTGTAACCCTTTTTCCTTTCTGTCTTTCTTATCTGTTTTTAAACCTTTTTCCTTTATTTCCTTTTTACCGTCCGGTGAGGCTAAAGACTCGGGATGAGACTAGTTCCAATACTTAATTTCCATGATTCACACTTTATAAAAATTCCATTTTTAATTTACCTTTAACTAGGTATTTCATCTTTGAAAATAACTTTATTTATCATTTCTTGTGAAACTTAACCTTTGAGTTCAAATACCTGCTTTATATACTTTAATATGCTTTTCACTATTCACACACGCTTGTAAACTTACATTTTACACACTTTGGTCAAAATACTTCTTTTCACCTTTACTTTCATAACATGAATTTTCTCCACATAAAATATAACTCTTTAACTAGATTCCTTTTAATTTGGAGAATTTATTCATAAGTCCAACTTTCACATAAAATGGCACTTTTGTACTAAAATATTACTTTTTCCATTTCAAGACTTATATTTCCAACTTTTTAACTTCATTTTATATTTTATTTTTATAATTTTATGTATTCATATTATACCATTTCACACTTTTGACCCCAAACACTTTACTAGTTTTGCTTTTAGTCCATTATTTCATGTTTCTTAAGGACTTTCTTCACATAAATTGTATCATTTTATGTGATTAATATTCTAAAATTATCAAGTTCATCATTTTATTTTTAAAAGCTCATTTTAATACACTTTCAATATACTTAACTCATTTATCCCAACTACACTAGTTTAGGTTAATGAAAGTGGGGTTTTATGCCAATAAAATCCAACAAATGTACCGCATATATCTTCATAAGTTTAATATAAACATTTTATCCAAATTCAACAAGTTTAACGTGATTTATGTAAGAAATAATTAGCTTAAACATTCTTAAATTTATCCTACTTTCAAACTTTAACATTTATCAATTTTTATCACATCTTTTTCAACATAATATCATATGTAGTGATAATAGGCATAACTAAGCATGTGAATCGAACATATATACATATATCGTACATATCCAAAGTCTAAATTCACTATTTGAATGTGAAAATCATCCTTCAATTTTTGTTATGCTCGAATGCATTATATTTTCTATTGTTATTCTCGAATGCATTATATTTTCTAAGGTAATCAAGTATATAAGATAACAACATGAAGTAAAATTACAACACGAACTTACTCTCTCCATTCATCAACATCTTCATGGGTTTCAAGCATACAACCAGTCACTTACTCATATTGTAAACTTGTCCATTCAACTCGTTTGCCCATAAACTAACCACCCTCATCAGATAACTCATCTCCATCATCTACAATGTTAGTGTCGTGTATATATTTCCTAGCGAACAAGGATGCCTCCACACTAATGTATTCCTTCGCGATGGATCATTTAATGTACCTCGTATTCTCAACATACTCTTTGAAAACTTTCATCAACCTTTCTAACGGGTACATACATTGCTATATTTTTGGTCTGCAAAGAATCTCTCCATTGCATAAATGCCCCAACAAGTGAATACTTATGTAGAAGAATGCCGAGGGAAGTACTTCTCCAACGCGCAAGTTGCTTCAGCTAGAGTTTCTTTTGTAGCCACAATGTGCTTTCGATTGACTATTTTTGCGCACAAAAGTATGAAGCAAAGGCTAATATGGATAATAGCCCTCCGCAGATCCTTATGCATAGAGAAACAGTGCTTAAACAACAAAGGGACCACATGAATGATCACATGCCAATCGTGAGACTTTCATTTTTTTAGATCATGTGTGGCATAGCTCACAATCCTCTGCAACTTTGATGAAAAATTAGAGGGAACTTTCAAATTCTGCAGTGTATTTAAAAGCAACTTTCTTCGCTCATCAAAATATATGACCTAAGGGTGATTATATTCCTCCCTATACTATCTTCTTTCAACTATAACTGTGACTTAATTTTCAAGACTTTAAGATCACGTTGTGTTGTTTCTCCATCCTTCGAATGACTTCCACCTAGTCATGTGCTCACAAGATGTTCGATGATGTTCTTCTTGGCATGCCTGATATCTAATACATGGTGCACGAGGTTTTTCTTCTAATATGGAAAATCAAATAATATTGACCTCCTAGACCACGCCATCCTTTTCTTCACTTGATTCTCAAAAAGGGTCTTTTTATCTTGACATTATTGAATTTAGGATTCTTCCTCGTCACATTAGCTCCATATTTGGAAGAAATGCTTTCAATTTCTAAACTAGAAAGCTTTCTTGGGGTAGCCTATGTTAGACTCCACTTGGTAAAAAATAGAATGTTTATCAGATCTAAATCTGTGATTGGGAGTCAAGAATCTCATGTGGGTGAAAAAATGGTGGTTTTTTTACCTAGGAGAGAGAAAGAGTCGGGTTAATGAGAGAGGGGAGGGAAACCGGAGTTTTTTGGTGGAAAATGGGGGGTTTTAGGGGCTAAAATCCTGATGTTTTTTTCATGGGCCTTGCCGCGGTCAAAATGTCGCTCATGTTGTCAGGTCAAGGACCATGACAACACCCGCATATTTTTTTATCACGGTCAAAGACCGTGACAACACCTGGACAAAAAAGGTGATATTTTTGCTATTTTTCTGTAATGAATTACATGGGGTATCACAGTAGCTAGCTACCATACTACATAATATACAAGTAAATTAAGCTCATCATCAGACTAGCTACATAGTATAAGCACAACACGAAAGACACATCCCCCACCTCTCATGCATCTACTGGTTCTCTTCTTATTAAGCCCAACTCTTAATGGTTCGAAACAATAGACAAAGGGAAAATCACTATGCCAACACACCAATCGTGTAACCACATTACACAAGAGGATCCATCCTCCTATATCTTTCTCACACGAGAGGGATGGGCCATATCATGTAGGATTGGGCAATTAGACATATACACAATTTGCATCATCTACTAGAGGCTTTGTATACGATCACACAAATAATTTCATAAAATCCCCACTTATAGATTCGACACGAGTCTACGCACATAATCTCATATGTCGACTTGCTGAAAATTTTGTATAAGGCTGAAAACTTTTGACATGATAACCCGTTTATGATAGTAACTTAATATGACCTAAAGATGACACAATTATCTTGTATATATTTAAGAGTACTCAATGACACGACTGACCCGAATTGCCACCCATCAGTATATATCAAGTTGATCTTCCCTCGAACTACCCTCAAAACTACATAATAATTTCATATATATCTTTACATAAATCTGCCACTTAAGTTTTATGTTAGTCATCCCTAAAAGTCCTTTAAATTATGAATTTAATAACCTCACTAATCGGTCCCCCGCAAAATAAGATTTCTCCAACCTCGATTGATCTGGTCCCCCCCCCCCCAAACATTATTATTTTTAATCAAGATCAATCCACCACCAAGCTGTATCAATTTGGTTCCATCAAACCGCTTTTTTGGTATGCGAAGACTGTGAAATCCCTATAATGGTGTTTTCCTCATTCCTAAACCTCCGTAGGAGGGTTCCCCAATCTCATTGGAGTATTAACCATCGTAAAAAACAAATTACAATAATTATAATAATATATAAGCATCAATAGTTCATCATAAAGGGTTATCCTAATCTCTATCAATGATTATGTCCTAAATTTTTTTAATTAGTAATTCAGTTTATTCATAAGTCCGAATTTTAAACATTTAATTCCAGATTTAGTTCATAATTTCATACCTAAATACATATAAAGGTTTTGATCAAAGTTCCCATTAGATTATAATGAGTCATCATCAAATAAGGTATTAGTTTAAAGTTTCCATAAAATTCATATTAATTTAGTCTTAATTAGGTATCAATCGAATCTAATATAGAGATTTCAAATACAATAATTAATATTAATAAATTGACATTATTAATAAGCAAGAATGATAGGTATTTCTTGCTTCAATTTTTGCCTTCCATAGCTAGAGTTTCTTTAAGCTATGTTCTTGTAAGAGCATATTTTCTCTCGTTGATCAAATAGCTTATACTTACATAAGTTTTTGGCATATCACGTTACCATTTGATTAGACCCGAGACAAAGTCCGAAGATCCAACATCTCCAACGTTCAAGTATCTCCATACTTTGAAGGTATAACGCTTCAGTGTTTGAATTTGTTCCTTAAATTTATTTCGGGATGTTCGTTTTATTAAAACTGGAAAAAAGATTTTTTGTTTAAAAATCGAGGGTATTTTCAAACTTAAAAATAGTTAATTTTCCGCCTACTTTGTTCAAATGAGATGGCAATCTTGTTAGAACGACTTGGAGTCTCATTCAAAGGTCGTTAGAAGCATTGATCAAATGAGGTTCGAATGAGGGATTACTGTTTTGATTTTTTGGATGTCGTTTGAAATTAGATCTGTCCCGTTTGAACGAGATGATGATTTCGTTAAAATGACAGGGCAATTTTGTTCGAAAGGCGGCACTGCCTCAAAATTTGTGAGTGCCCCATAAATACTTGTTTCATGTTTGATTTCTTTAAGACTTTTGCCAGAAGTGATTTTTCATATCCTTTGCAAAAGTTTTCAACACTTTTTTTAGAAAACCTTTTTGATTCACAAATCATCATCCCCAAATTATATTTGAGTGAATCAAGTTTAAGCCCTAAAGCTTGTATCTTGAATACAACTCTTGTGGAGAGAGTTTCTTCACAACTGATTTTGTGATACCTGAGGGAATTCACTGTTGATGACAAAGGTTGATCGGTGGATACCGAGCATGATAAGTCGTGTGTGGACGACTCTGGATAGAGACGTATTATTTAAAGATTTTCTAGGCACTCCGCATTATACTTATGGCGGTTATCAAGTAGTCTATAAGTCTATAGCCTTGTAAACTCTCTAAAGTGCTGAATGAAAAAAAGATTTTACCCGAAAGGGATTTTTTCCTTAATTTGCGTTTGTTGAATGCATGATTTATTTTATCAGCTTTATCACCTAGATGCATGTTTATGACAATAAAATAAAATTTTACTTTTGTATGTTAAACACTTAATTATAGAAATTATCCATTAAGATCGAGATAGTGCGCTCTCAGTTCTCTCAGTGGTTTAAAATAAGTAAGAATGCTTATAACCCTTTTGATTCCTTAACCTGCAGGTCTCCCTTGGTGCAATTTTAGAGCCCCCTAAATTAGTCCTAACACTACCCAAATACTACCGCAAGTTACACCAAAGGGTAACCCAACCTGGAGCCCAACGTAACATACCTCAAACATTATTTTGAGCTTCTAAACTCCTTTGGAGCCCGATCTAAACGATACACATCAAAACTACTAAAACTTCCAACACTAATATTATGTTACGAGATGTATTAAATGATTTAGCATACAGGTTAAATTTCTTTATTAACATTCACATGCGCTTATTCAAATTAACTTCCAATTATTTAATTATGTAAAATTATGGGTATTACTTTAAATTTGCAATATCCTAGATTTTCGAGAACATTAAGCAATGATCTTAAAAATCAATACTTTTATACATAGGGTGCTGGAAAAAAATACTGCCATACATGTAGCTCCACACTGGTATATATCATCACTCTCTCAAATGTTGTCATTTTATGCAAAACTACCAAAGTCCATTTAGTCACTAAATTGAATAAAGATGGGGAGTTTTTATATGAACAGAACATTTCAATATAAAACTCCCAACTAAAAAATTTCCATACTTCAAATAAAAGGCAACAAAAGACCTAAATGACCCTTTTAGTAGCCCCTACAGAAAGCCTCTATCATTTTCCAAAAAATTTATCAAATATTGAAAACCTCACTACAAATCATTCAAGACTCAAACATTCATATACTACACAAATCATATAAAAATGATTGGGTTCCAAAATAGGACTCAACCAATTTATCCAAAGGTTATATTCTAATGAAAAAAGAATATCAAACACGCAGTACAAAAAAATGGATATTAATCAGAATAAAAGAATCCACACAATAATCTTTTAAAAAATTGATTATATCATAATTTGAAAATATGCAGAAACTTTTGTCCTTTAAAGTCTTATACCAAGTGTTGGAAATAATATATGTAGAATATACGAAAAAACCCAAATACGAAATAGATAAAATTAGAAGAACTTAACGATCGAGGTTTATGTTTGACACAAAGTCCTAAAGGTGAAATTGCTCACTGATATTTGTAGTTGTCAGCCTCGTGAACATATACCTCTCAGGATTCAATGATCAGATTTGAACACCAGCTTTATGTTAAATTCTTGAACTCTCAGGATACTCCAGCACTCCCAAATAGATAACGAACATAAGTATTTGTAGAAAATAGCAAAATTATTTTTGCAGAGAAAGTGAGAGAGATTGAATTTTTCTATATATTTCTCAAAGTTGTAGCCTTTGTTTTATATATGAAAAAAGGTAAAAAACGTGGGTGGGTAGTGGTTTTAGGCAACTAACCCACAAACCTCTCCACTAACAGCTATATTTTAACAGAAGGAGGAAACAATCAAAGTCTTAAAAATGGGTTAATTAAAAATTAAAAAGAGTTTGAAAAGATTTAATGAACATTAGAAATTCCTAAGATTCCGAGGCCCCAAGGCCCAATCTTTGACCCTTAATAATTAGTGTGCCTCCTAGGGATTGAACCCATGACATCATGCACACACACCCACTAACTTATTTACTTCATTCAAAATAAATATATATACTAATATTATACCCAACACCAAGTACCAATGATTGAAGAACCTTTAATAGCAAAATTATTTTGTAATATTAAATGTTTTCACTTCCAATCAGTTGAATCTTTCAATCAGTTGAGAGCACTTCATGAATAATAGGATCAACCATTTTTTTTACTATATATTCATGACTAACGTGTCGAAAGTGAGATTGAGGGGGTTCATTTTTATGTTCACGGAAAATCAATCCATTTATCACATAAAATCAATCCACCGTTAACCTAACAATAGTGTCGTTGAGCAATCATGTGAATGTTTTTCAATTACTTCTTCCATGCTCTTCTTCCTCATTATCTTTCTATAGATGTCAGAAAGGGGAAGACACGCACTCTTGTCTGGAAATGGCCTTGCATCATCTAATTTCTATTTAATAAACACCTTCGGTTGGTGTGATAAATGGTTTTAAGCCCCTTAGGCGCATTAAAGAAAATGGGGGATGTAAATTGAAATGTTGGGTTTATTTAAAAACACCCTTTAAAAAATACAACAGTACCAACATCTAATTCAATACCTTGATCCACGCATTTTCTTTTCAAACCAGTAAGTCAACTACGTCCGAGTACAAAGTAATCAAAACCGCCTCTTTTCTTAATTTAAATTCTTTAAGCATGACATTCATATGGATGATCATCATAAAGATTCCGTGCATTAAATATGAAATTGTTGGAAATAATATATGCAGAATTGTAATACCCCGCAATTTTATTGATTTTTATTTAAGGGATTAATTAAATTAAATGAGAATTAATTGGGAATTTATTCGGGTACAAATACTAGGGAGAGGTGAGTTGGTATTTGATTATGAGGTTAAAATTGAAAATTTCAGGTATTGAAAATGTTAAAATTGTCGCGAGACAGAAATACGACAATTTGGAAATTTAATTGGGACGCGCGTGTCAGTCGTGTCAGGAATGTAATTATTGGAATTAAAAAGTGAATTATATTTTTATCAACCGAACGGTCATTTTGAGTGCGCCAACTAGTTCGGAAAGGTCTAAATAGTCGGAAAACACTAGTCGAGGGTTTAGTTTGGGTCCCGGGGCATTTTTAGGCCATACCGGCAACCTAGAAGGGTATTTTGGTAATTTTAAAAATAAGGGAATGAAAACCCATGAATTTTAGAGGTTAATTTTATATTATAAATAAACCCACTAAGTCCATAATTCAGCATTTAACAAGAAGTGGGCTACGGGAATTATAGGGAGAGTCTTAAGAGGTTCCAAAAGAAACCCTAGCCACCATCACCATCTTTGGGAGAAATCTGAAGAGAGAAAGAGGGGAATCAACTTTCACCCTTCAACATCAAATAAGAACATCTAAGGCTAATTGCATAATTTCAAGCGAATGTTTCCTCCATGCTTAGAATTGAATATAGGTCTTGTATTGAAAGTTTGATGAAAACCCAAGAAATTGGAAATAGAATTCATAATCTTGGATAGGGATTGCATGTAGAATGGTTATGGATGAATTTCAGATACAAAACATATCTTTTGAGGATTTAAAAACGGATTTATAAGGAGTACTTGTAGACATTAAAATTCTGGGTTTATATTTATAGGGTTTGGGACAAGGTTTTAAAATTATGATGATTACATGTTAATTTAGGAAGCATTGACCCCAAATATATGTTAAAGAGTGACCTAGGAGGACTTAGAGTAGTTTGAAAACGTTAAAACTTAATTGGGATGATCTTAGTAGGGATTTAAAGAAGAGAATTTTGAAGAAAATCGAATTTGGGAAAATTCTGGGCGCAGTCTGCCATCTCGTTAGAAGAACGACCTAGTTCGAACGAGCTTCTAACGAGATGACAGTATCCCTTCTAACGAGTTGGTAGTTCGTTCGAAGCCTTTCGTTCGAATGAACTCGTTTGAACGACCTCGTTCGAACGAGACTTCTAACGAGTTGACAGAATGGCCTTTTAGGCCTGATTTTATTTCAAATGTCCCGTAGACTTAAGTAATTGAGAATTAACCTTCCCTTATTGACTAGTGGGTATAATTGTGAGAATTGGGGTACGTTGAGGAGTAGAACTTAGAACCTTATAGTAATCCGGATGACATTTGGGAATAGGAAACGAATACCTAATTACGACATGAGAAGGGTTGACAACGTTAATATACAAATCGGGGACTTGTAAACGTATAACATTAAATGACGGTATAAGAATGAGAAGCATACCTATACTAATAATTCAAGATATCTAAGATGTGTAAATGCTTAGTATATGTGGTTTTATGTGTAAAACATACCTACCATACTTGCTATCACGGGAGGTCTGCGTTCGATTAGGGCCATCTAATCTTTGTGTGCCTACGGGGGGATTTAGATTGGTACCTCGAGGACATAGGTCAGAGAAGGACTTATTGAGAAGTTAATAAGTCTGATGATCATGGGAGCGTAGGTATGTGCGTGACCCATGTGATGTGAACTATGTTCGCCTCCATTTTGTGTGATTTTTGTTATTTGAGAATGATTCCTGAGAGATTCGGAATGCGTAGTCCTTATTTACGTGATGTACCATGATTTGATAGCAGAGTATGTGTGCACTGCAGCTTAGTCTCGGGGTGCTAGTATTGTATATTTATGATGAGAATAATATACTGTTAATTGAAACGAACTGTAATGTATAAATGTGAGTATCTATAATATCAACATTTTGTAAAAGATAAAATGGAAGATCTCTAGTGATTAGTAGTACAAAAATGGGAAACTGTGTAGAAGAGTAAAACACTCTGTTTAAAATAAGATGTCGGGAATTAACTCATGAATCGTATAGTAACGTTAGATTTTGTATTAAACCAGTTAAATATGGGCGTAACTAGATTCGATTACGGATACGTTAGGTGTGCACAGATAGTCGAGAGGTGAGTATTTCATGTGAGAGCACGTCCTAACATGTACTTTGCATTCATTGTTTTATGTCATTAAAACACTTGCTATATTTTAAACTGTTTTCCACAATCGGGCTCTGACCCGTTTGCTTTCAAATATATTTTTGTAAAAATCTTTTAGGTGCCCAGCCACAAGGACACCATGCATAGGAGTTCCATTCAGGTGACGGACTGTAGCTGCCGTGGAAGTTACAGGATTTTGACAGTAGACGCCTCCACTTTCGATCTTGAATCTATGTTACTAGATTTTCTTCATCTGTTGGGCATGTCTCCCCATTTCTTTTAGACACTTTATTTATCCAGTTATATCAGATTTTTGGGTTGTAATTAATTTAGTGATGCAGACTTAGTATTTGTTTATTCCTGTATTTGGATTGTTATGAGGAGTATCCCTCCAGACTCATTACTAGTTTATGGTTATTCTATTGTCATTATGTTGTGGTGGTTATGTTAGCACTTCATAATTTAATTATTGCATGTTAATCGGATTTAATTAAAATTGACAACTCACTTTTAAATATTAGGTGGCTAGTAATTGATAAAACGTTTTCAACAATGATGCTATGAACTGAACCAACTTGGCATTTGGTATTAATTTAATAAAGGAGTAGCTACCCGGTATTTAATTAGTCGGGGTGTCACAGGTGGTATCAGAGCATCAGGTTCTAGTGTCCTTAGGATCTGTACGGCTTATTATGTTTTTCGCTGAGCTTTTTTTGATGTAGGGCCCTATATTTTAGGACTGTTGTATTCTTTTATGTATGTTCCGCTCTTCAGCTATTTTGAGATAATAACTGTGAACTTATAAGACTTTACTCTCATTTCAGATGCCTCCACGACGTGCACAGCGAGTTCCTAGGGATGCACAACTCGAGCCACAGCCTGCACCAGTTCAGGGCACCATGAATGTCGCCGAGGTTGCAGCTATTATAGCCCAAGCGGTAAATGTCGCCCTCGCATTTGTGCAGCAAGCACCATCCCAAGTGCCGGTAGTCGCGCCAGTTCAGGCTCATGCATTCCCGTCTGCTTGGGAACGCGTTCGTAATGCTTTTCAGAAAGCACATCCTCCAGAGTTTGCAGGTAGCTCCGACGTTGTAGTGTCCAGTCAGTGGAGGAAGGACATTCAGAGGCACTTAAGGATGTACTAGTGCACGGATGTTCAGAAGCAGATACTAGCTACTTTTAAGCTAGTAGGATCAACATTGCAATGGTGGGAGTCTATTACCACCGCGGAGGAGAGGGACGCCCTTTCTATTCCGGAGTTCTGGGTGCGGTTCGACCATAAATATTTTCCATCAGCTGTTCACACTGAGATGAGGAGGAAGTTAATGAACCTCAAGCAGGAGGGGAAGACCGTGGCCGAGTATGAGGCCGAATTCACAAATCTCTTGAATATTGTTCCCAATGAGATTCTGACTGAGGAGAAGAAGATTCAGAAGTTCATGGACGGATTGACTTGGAGGATCCGACGGCACTTGTTGGGAAATCTTTCGTTGGCCACTTACTCCGACGTGGTTAACGCGGCACTTCTTCACTGCCAAGATCACCGCTTTCACATGTCTGAGAGTAAGAGATCAGGAGAGTCCAGACATCAGGGCAGGACAGGGGGAAATGGTGCCAGCAGGGCACAATCTGTTCAGGGTCAGCACAGGTAGGGTGAACAAGGTTCCCAACAGGGGGATCCTAAGAGATTCAGGTCTGGGGGTTTCAGGAATGGTCAGGGAGGTTTCAAACATGGCCATCAGGGTCAGAACAGCTATTAGGGCCAGCAGTGCCAGATTGGTCAGCAGCAGCAGTTTCAACAGGTCCAGCATGGTCAAAGTAGGAATGGTAACGTCCATCAGGGCCGAGGGTAGCAGGGACAACGAGGAGGAAACTTCCCGAGGAAGTGCTTCGTGTGGCAAGATTGGCCACAAACGCCAGGATTGTCCTGATAGGGGTAAGGCCCCACAGCAGCAGCAGTAGGGTGCTCGACATGAGCCACAGAGGCCTATGTTTCCCGCCGCCTCCCAGCACCACCACAGATGGCAGCATTACCACCCATTCCAGTGGTCCTAGTTCAGCAGGGACAACTTCAGTATGGGAGAGTGTATCATCTCCAGCAGGCCTCCGTCCCACAGGATCCACCTGCCATTGAAGGTATGTTCTCTATTCAGGGGACTATGGAGCGTATTTTATTTGATACGGGGGCCACATATTGTTTCATTGCCACGAGATTTGCACGCACTATTGGGTTGTTAGACACTGCAAAAAGCACGATTACTTGTGTAGATTCACCGTTAAGTAGGGGTTCTGTAATTTCCTTTATTTGTAGAGGTGTGGGTATAGAGATCGGGAGGTTTACTTTACCCGCTGATATGTTAGTATTAGAGATGACTGAGTATGATGCGATTGTTGGTATGGATTGGCTAGTTGCGTACCGAGCCATGATTGATTGTTTCAGTAGGAGTATCATATTTGCCATTCCCGGGCAGGAGATGTTTTTAGTGGCGATGCCTCGCCCTGAGGGAGGATCGTCCACTCATTTGTACTATATAGAGGAGGAGACCTCTAAGAAAGTGGTGATACCACTTGATTCGAATCCAGTCGTGAGGGAGTTTGCTGATGTATTTCAGGACATACCTGGATTACCTCCTAGTAGAGAGATAGATTTTGTTATTGATTTGACGCCGGGCACACGGTCCATTGCCCGCGCACCGTACCGTATGGCTCCAGCGGAGATGAGAGAGCTAAGGGATCAGATAGAGTAGTTGTTGGGTCAGGGGTTTATCCAGAGGAGTACTTCGTCGTGGGGTGCCCCTGTGTTGTTCGTAAAGAAGAGGGATGGATCGTTGAGGTTGTGTGTAGATCACCGGGAGTTGAATAAGGTCACGATACGGAATAACGTTGCCCCGAATCGATGACTTATTTGACCAGTTGAGGGGAGCCTGCTTCTTCTCAAAGATTGATTTGCGATCGGGATACCATCAGTTGCGTATTAGGGAACAGGATGTCTCGAAGACTGTTTTCTTGACGCGATATGGTTCCTATGAATTCTGGGTTATGCCTTTTGGCTTGACCAACACTCCAGCCGTGTTTATGGAATTAATTAATAGGGTGTTCAGAGAGTTCCTAGACTAGTTCGTTATTGTCTTTATTGATGACATTCTCGTTTACTCCCAGACAGAAGAGGAGCACGTCGAGCATTTAAGACAGGTTTTGTAGACGTTGTGTCAGAACGAGCTTTATGCAAAGTATGAGAAGTGTGGGTTCTGGTTGAAGGAGGTTCAGTTTTTGGGGCATATCATTTCAGACCGAGGGATATCTGTTGATCCGAGGAAGGTATCCGCGGTGAGGGAGTGGGGACAGCCCACGACACCGACTGAGATCCGTAGTTTCTTGGGCCTAGCTGGATACTACAGGAGGTTTATTCGGGGTTTCTCAAAGATAGCGGTTCCTTTGACACATCTGACTCGCAAAGGTGTACCATTCATCTGGAGCGATGCCTGTCAGTTAGCATTCGATGAGTTGAAGGACAAGTTGACCTCAGCGCCTGTGTTAGCATTGCCCAGGCCGAGAGTTAAGTATTTAGTTTACACCGCTGTGTCCTTACAAGGACTTGGAGGTGTACTACAACAGGAGAGTCAGGCCATAGCTTATACTTCCCGTAAGCTTAAGCCTCACGGGAGGAATTACCCCACCCACGACTTGGAGTTAGCGGCAGTCGTATTCTCTCTTCGAATTTGGAGACACTATCTCCTGGGGGAGAAGTTTCGGTTATTCACAGACCATAAGTCTCTACAATACCTCTTCACGCAGAAGGAGCTGAATATGCGTCAACGTCGGTGGCTTGAGTTTGTGAAGGATTATCAGTTCGATATCCAGTATCACCCAGGGAAGGTTAATGTGGTAGCAGACGCATTGAGCCGTCGGCCGGTAGATGAGGTGGCCGAGGTGTGGAAAGCTAAGTGGAAGGAGTTGGGACACCAGGATGCAATGGCCCGATCGTTCATGTCTGTGATGACTATTACACCTCAGATTGTTACGAGAGTGGTAAAGGCCCAGGCAAATGACTCGTTATGTCAGGAGCAGATAGTTCGATTACTAGCAGAGGGAGCCGAGTCCTATACCATTGGCTCAGACGGGGGATTACGCTTTATTGGGAGACTGGTCGTTCCGGAAGGGGAGGACTTGCGACATGAGGTAATGACGGAGTCGCACGGCTCACGGTTCGCGGTACACCCTGGTGGGGATAAGATGTACCAAGACATGAGACGACAGTATTGGTGTAGCGGGATGAAAAAAGATATCGCCATGTTTGTTTCTAAATGTGCCACTTGTCAGCTAGTAAAGGTGGACCATCAGTTTGATATCCAGTATCACCCAGGGAAGGTTAATGTGGTAGCAGACGCGTTGAACCGTCGGCCGGTAGATGAGGTGGCCGAGGTGTGGAAAGCTAAGTGGAAGGAGTTGGGACACCAGGATGCAATGGCCCGATCGTTCATGTCTGTGATGACTATTACACCTCAGATTGTTACGAGAGTGGTAAAGGCCCAGGCAAATGACTCGTTCTGTCAGGAGCGGATAGTTCGATTACTAGCAGAGGGAGCCGAGTCCTATACCATTGGCTCAGACGGGGGATTACACTTCAATGGGAGACTGGTCGTTCCGGAAGGGAAGGACTTGCGACACGAGGTAATGACGGAGTCGCACGGCTCACGGTTCGCGGTACACCCTGGTGGGGATAAGATGTACCAAGACATGAGACGACAGTATTGGTGGAGCGGGATGAAGAAAGATATCGCCATGTTTGTTTCTAAATGTGCCACTTGTCAGCTAGTAAAGGTGGACCATCAGAAACCGGCAAGACTTCTACAGCCGTTAGAGGTTCCGACGTGGATATGGAAGAGCATCTCCATGGACTTTATCACGGGGTTACCTACGTCGCAGAGGGGTCACGAATCCATTTGGGTAATTGTGGATAGGTTGACCAAAGTTGCTCATTTTCTGCCCGTGAGGACCGACTACACTACGGGACAGTATGCCCAGCTGTTCATTGCAGAAATAGTGAGACTTCACAGGGTACTTCTAAATATCGTGTCTGACCGAGACAAAATATTTGTTTCACGATTTTGGGAGAGTTTCCAGGAGGCCATGGGTACGAAGTTGCGGCTGAGTACGGCTTATCACTCGCAGACGGATGGGCAAACCGAGCAGACGAATCAGATGTTGGAGGACATGTTGCGTATGTGCATCCTAGACTTTGGAGGTGGATGGGAGCAGTACCTTCCACTAGTGGAGTTTGCTTATAATAACTCCTATCAGTTTACCATTGGCATGGCTCCATTTGAGGTGTTGTACGGTAGACCTTGTCGTTCCCCAGCATGTTAGTTAGAGGTGGGGGATAACAAACTCCTTGGGCCGGAAGTGATTCAGGACACTTCAGCAAGAATAGAGATGATACGGAGCCGCATTCGGGTAGCTCAGGACCGGCAGAAGAGCTATGTTGATGCAAAAAGATTCTTCAGAGAATTCAAGGTGGGGGACCAGGTGTTACTCAGAGTATCTCCTATGAAGGGGATAATGCATTTTGAGAAGAAGGGGAAACTGGCACCAAGGTATGTGGGGCCATTTCCTATCATCGAGCGTATTGGGCCAGTTGCGTATAGACTGGGGTTACCGGAGCACTTGCATAGGATTCATGATGTGGTCCATATTTCCTCGCTAAGGAAATATCTTAGGGAAGATTTGGCCCATACTCACATTGCTTTGGAGGACATCGATCTCCAGCCCGATAGTTCCTACGAGGAGGGGCCGATTGCTATTTTCGACCAAAGCGAGCGGAAACAGAGGTCGAAGATAGTACCGTTAGTTCGTGTGCAGTGGCGGCATCACAATGCCGAGGAGTCCACATGGGATCGCGAGGATGAAATGCGCGAGCGATATCCGGAGTTATTTTTACCAGGTACTCTTTAGTTCCGAATTTCGGGACGAAATTCTATTATTAGGGGGGAAGTATGTAATACCCCGCAATTTTATTGATTTTTATTTAAGGGATTAATTAAATTAAATGAGAATTAATTGGGAATTAATCCGGGTACAAATACTAGCTAGAGGTGAGTTGGTATTTGATTATGAGGTTAAAATTGAAAATTTCATGTATTGAAAATGTTAAAATTGTCGCGAGACAGAAATACGACAATTTGGAAATTTAATTGGGACGCGCGTGTCAGTCGCGTCAGGAATGTAATTATTGGAATTAAAAAGTGAATTATATTTTTATCAACCGAACGGTCATTTTGAGTGCGCCAACATGTCCGAAAAGGTCGAAATAGTCGGAAAACACTAGCCGGGGGTTTAGTTTGGGTCCCGGGGTATTTTTGGGCCATACCGGCAACCTAGAAGGGTATTTTGGTAATTTTAAAAATAAGGGAATTAAAACCCACGAATTTTAGAGGTTAATTTTATATTAGAAATAAACCCACTAAGTCCATAATTCAGCATTTAACAAGATGTGGGCTACGGGAATTATAGGGAGAGTCTTAAGAGGTTACAAAAGAAACCCTAGCCACCATCACCATCTTTGGGAGAAATCTGAAGAGAGAAAGAGGGGAATCAACTTTCACCCTTCAACATCAAATCAGAACATCTAAGGCAAGTGGTTTAATTACATAATTTCAAGAGAATGTTTCCTCCATGCTTAGAATTGAATATAGGTCTTGTATTGAAAGTTTGATGAAAACCCATGAAATTGGAAATAGAATTCATAATCTTGGATAGGGATTGCATGTAGAATGGTTATGGATGAATTTGAGATACAAAATATATCTTTTGAGGATTTAAAAACGGATTTATAAGGATTACTTGTAGACATTAAAATTTTGGGTTTATATTTATAGGGTTTGGGACAAGGTTTGGAAATTATGATGATTACATGTTAATTTAGGAAGCATTGACCCCAAATATATGTTAAAGAGTGACCTAGGAGGACTTAGAGTAGTTTAAAAACGTTAAAACTTTTTGGGATGATCTTAGTAGGGATTTAGAGAAGAGAATTTTGAAGAAAATCGAATTTGGGAAAATTCTGGGCACAGTCTGCCATCTCGTTAGAAGACCTGCCCAGGTCGTTCGAACGACCTCGTTCGAACGAGACTTCTAATGACAGAATGGCCTTTTAGACCTGATTTTATTTCAAATGTCCCGTAGACTTAAGTAATTGAGAATTAACCTTCCCTTATTGACTAGTGGGTATAATTGTGAGAATTGGGGTACGTTGAGGAGTAAAACTTATAACATTATAGTAATCCGGATGACATTTGTGGAATAGAAAACGAATACCTAATTACGACGTGAGAAGGGTTTGACAACGTTAATATACAAATAGGGGACTTGTAAACGTATAACATTAAATGATGGTATAAGAACGAGAAGCATACCTATACTAATAATTCGAGATATCTAAGATGTGTGAATGCTTAGTATATGTGGTTTTATGTGTAAAACATACTTACCATACTTTCTATCACGGGAGGTCTGCATTCGATTAGGGCCATCTAATCTTTGTGTGCCTACAGGGGGATTTAGATTGGTACCTCGAGGACATAGGTCAGATAAGGACTTATTGAGAAGTTAATAAGTCTGCTGATCATGGGAGCGTAGGTATGTGCGTGACCCATGTGACGTGAACTATGTTCGCCTCCATTTTGTGTGATTGTTGTTATTTGAGAACGATTCCTGAGAGATTCGGAATGCGTAGTCCTTATGTACGTGATGTACCAGGATTTGATAGCAGAGTATGTGTGCACCGGAGCTTAGTCTTGGGGTGCTAGTATTGTATATTTATGATGAGAATAATATACTGTTAATTGAAATGAACTGTAATGCATAAATGTGAGTATCCATAATATCAACGTTTTATAAAAGATAAAATGGAAGATCTCTAGTGATTAGTAGTACAAAAATGGGAAACTGTGTAGAAGAGTAAAACACTCTGCTTAAAATAAGATGTCGGGAATTAACTCATGAATCGTATAGTAACGTTAGATTTTATATTAAACCAGTTAGATATGGGCATAACTAGATTCGATTACGGATACGTTAGGTGTGCACAGATAGTCGAGAGGTGAGTATTTCATGTGAGAGCACGTCCTAACATGTACTTTGCATTCATTATTTTATGTCATTAAAACACTTGCTATATTTTAAACTATTTTCCACAATCGGGCTCTGACCCGTTTGCTTTCAAATATATTTTTGTAAAAACCTTTTAGGTGCCCAGCCACAAGGACACCATGCATAGGAGTTCCATTCAGGTGACGGACTGTAGCTGCCGTGGAAGTTACAGGATTTTTACAGTAGACGCCTCCACTTTCGATCTTGACTCTATGTTACTAGATTTTCTTCATCTGTTGGGCATGTCGCCCCATTTCTTTTAGACACTTTATTTATCCAGTTATATCAGATTTTTGGGTTGTAATTAATTTAGTGATGCAGACTTAGTATTTGTTTATTCCTGTATTTGGATTGTTGTGAGGAGTATCCCTCCAGACTCATTACTAGTTTATGGTTATTCCATTATCATTATGTTGTGGTGGTTATGTTAGCACTTCATAATTTAATTATTGCATGTAAATCGGATTTAATTAAAATTGACAACTCACTTTTAAATATTAGGTGGCTAGTAATTGATAAAACGTTTTCGACAGTGATGCTATGATATGAACTAACTTGGCATTTGGTATTAATTTAATAAAGGAGTAGCTACCCGGTATTTAGTTAGTCGGGGTGTCACAAGAATAAAAAAAATCCAAATACGAAATAGATAAAATTGGAAGAACTTATCGATCGAGGTTTGTGTTTGACACAAAGTCCTAAAGGTGAAATTGGTCGTTGATATTGATGCTGTCAACCTCTTGAACAAACACCTCCCAGGATTCAACGATCAGATTCTATCACCAGCAACTACGTAGAATCTTGAACTCTCAGGATACTCCTGTACCAAATAGAATTAAAGAAAATAGTATAATAGAGAGATAATTGATTTTTGTTTTTCTGTAATGGGAGATAGAGATAAAGACATTTTTTTAGGATTTCAGTTTGCAAAGAAGATGACTCTATTTTATAGGAATAATCAAAAATGTTTTTTGCCCACTAACCCACTTCTTTCTCCACTAATGGGTAGTTGAGTAAGAATTAAAGATTAAGTCAAAAATTAAAAACGGGTTAATTAAAAAAACTAAAACAAATTTGAAAATATTAAAATTTTAAGGCACATTAGAAATACCAAGAGCCCGAGGCCCAATCTATGACCCTTAATAATTAGTGTGCCTCCTAGGAATTAAACCCATGACCCCAAGCACACACGCCCATAAACTTACCACTAGGCTACTTGCTCCAACTTATTTAGTTCATTCAAAATTAATATATGTAGTATATTATACCCAATCATTCCCCACATGAATGAATGAAATAAATAAATAAAAATAAAAAGACGCTTTGGAGTATCATAAAGAGTGACGTATAAGGCAAAGGTGTCATTCGACTTGAACCTTTGCTTTGTGTTGATCTATTGAGTTTACCGGTTGATAGTGAACTAATGTCTTGAACTATTTCACCGTTGTTGAAAACTTAAGTCAACCGAACACTCACGTGACTCCTAAAATTCATCATCGAGTTCCCACGGTTGTGCTCATTACGACCTTGAGCATGCCAGGTTTCTTGAGTGCTCTAGAGAATCAACCATAATTCTCATAAGAAGCGGCCCCACTACCACACTCATATAGGTGCTTTTATCAAGAGTGTATTGTATCTCACACCCCACTGAATAACATCTATAGAAAGCATTAAGAGATTAAATCTAATCCTCCATCGATACAGAGGTACTACATCATATGAACGGGTTTTAAGTAAAACTTAAATTTTTACCCCCACAAATCACTCGTATAACTTTGTTATCCCATTGAATCCAGATCTTGGGATCTCCAGTCATATGGGTTGGGTTTCCATTATAGGTGATTTAAATATTAATAGGCTTTAGGCCCATTCCCCTCGATGTTTGATAAACTAGCTCTCTAGCTAGCCAAAGTCAATGGATCTGCTAGGTTTTCCTTTGACTTGACATAGTCGATTGCTATAACTCCATCTTTCAATAACTGTCTCCTTGTGTTGTGCCTTCTCCCGATATGTCTAGACTTTCCATTATAGGAGTTATTATGTGCTCTTGCGATCGCCGCTTGACAGTCACAGTGAATGGACAAAGCTCGAACTGGTTTTGGCCACAAATGGATGTCTAATATGAAATTCCTTAACCATTTCGCCTCTTCGCTTGCTTTATCCAATGCTATGAACTCAGACTCCATGGTGGATCTAGCTATGCACGTTTTCTTGGTAGATTTCTAATATATAGCGCCTACTGCCAAGGCAAAAACATAGCCACTCGTAAACTTACATTCATCATTATCAGAAATCCAATTAGCATCACGAAAGCCTTCAATTACAGTAGGATATCTAACATAATGAGTACCATAATTTATTGTGTATTTTAGATATCTCAAAACTCTAATCAAAGCATCCTAATGTTCAGTATTAGGATTACAAGTATATCTTCTATGTCTACCCATAGTATATGCAATATCAAGTGTAGTGTAGTTCATAAGATATATTAGACTAACAATAACTCTAGAATATTCTAACGATGATACATCAGGACCCGAATGTTTTCTTAAGTGACAACTAGGGTCATAAGGTGTTTTAGTAGGAATACAATTAAATTGTTCAAATTTTCTAAGAACTTTCGATTGGGTTAAATAATTCCTTCAGAATTTTTAATGATTTTAATTCCAAGTATGACATCAGCAACACCCAAATCTTTCATATCAAATTGCTTATTTAGGAAACTTTTAGTTTTAGTAACTACATCTATATCAGTACGAAAAATAAGCATATCATCCACATATAAGCAAATAATCACACCATAATTATCCTTGAATTTGCTATAAATACATTTATCCGCTTCATTAATGTTAAAACCATTAGAGAACATTACTTGATTAAATTTTTCATGCCATTGTTTAGGAGCTTGTTTTATTCCATATAAATATTTTTTAAGTCTACACACCTTTTTATCTAGGCCTTGGACTATAATCCCCTCGGGTTGATCCATATAAATTTCTTCTTCAAGATCTCCATTCAAAAAAGCCGTTTTAACATCCATTTGATGAATTATCAGATTATGTAATGAAGCAATAGTAATTAATAGTCTAATAGATGTAATTTTAGTAACAGGAGAGTAAGTGTCAAAGAAATCAATTCCTTCCTTTTGCCTATAGCCTTTAACTACCAATCTTGCCTTAAATTTATCAGTAGAACCATCATCTTTTAATTTCTTTTTAAAAGTCCATTTGCATCCAATACTTTTACATCCTTTAGGCAAGTCAACTAACTCCCAAGTCTTGTTAGAAATAATAGAATCATATTCACTATTTATAGCTTCTTTCCAAAAAATAGAATGGGGTGAGGACATTGCCTCACTAAAAGTGACGGAGTCATTTTTCATTAAGAATGTTAAAAATTCAGGACCAAAAGAAGTAGTTATCCTCGGTCTTTTATTTTTTCGAATTTTAATTTCTTCTGAATTCAAAGATTTATTTCTAACCCCCTACCCACTAGGAAAGAACTACTAGTTCCCTCACTTCTCACCTTAAAAGGAAATATGTTCTCATAAAATTCAGCATCTCTTGACTCAAAAATAGTGTTTTTATCCATATATTGATTTTTAGAATCAATTACAAGAAACCTATATGCATTAATGTTTTTAGTATAACCTATAAAAACACAATCAAATGTCTTTGGGCCAAGTTTAGTTCTATTAGGTACAGGTATTTAAACCTTAGCAAGACACCCCCACACTTTAAGGTGTTTATAAGAAGGTTTTCTATTTTTCCACATTTCATAAGGAGGTTTATCATTTTTCTTAAAAGGTATTTTATTAAGAATATAACAAGCAGTAAAAAGTGCCTCACCCCACATATTATAAGGTAAACCCGAAGTGCTTAACATAGAATTTACCATATCCTTAAAAGTTTTTTTTTCAGCCACACCATTAGATTGGGGTGAATAAGGAGGAGTTACTTGATGAATTATCCCATTTTCTTTACAATATTTATCAAGATCACCGGTGTATTCTCCTCCCCTATCAGATCTTAATGTTTTAATGGATTTTTCCAATTGTTTTTCAACTTCTAATTTATAAGAAATAAATTTTAAGAAACTCTCATCTTTACTCATAAGGAGATAAATATAACAGTAACGAGAGTAATCATCAATAAAAGTAACGAAGTATTTATTTCCACCACGTGTCACATAAACTTTTAAATCACAAAGATCAAAATGTATAAAATTTAAAATTGTTGAACTTATTTCGACACTCGAAAAAGGTTTTTTAGCATATTTTGATTCAACACATATTTCACGTTTACAGTTGGAAGAAATATCAGATTTTGGTATGTCTCCAAAAAACATTAATTTTTTAATGGAAGCCTTATTTACATGACCAAGTCTAAAATACCACATATCACAAGAGTCAATCAAATAAGCAGAAGAAGTGGATGTTTTATTATTATCACCCACGGTTACATTTAGTTTGAAAATACTCTCATGAGCACAACCTTTCCCCACAAAAGCACCTCCCTTAGTCACAACTACCTTATCACTCTCTAGAACAATTTTAAAACCCTTCTTAACTAAGATAAAACCGGAAACCAGATTCTTCCTAATCTCGGGGACATACAAAATATCTTTCAAGGTAAGAACATTTCCTGAAGTGAACTTTAAAAATGCGGTTCCCTTCCCCTCAACCTTAGACGAAGAGGAGTTTCCCATGCATAGACGTTCACCCTCACCCACAGCAGTGAAGGTAGTGAAGGAACCTATCGTGCCGCAAATATGTTTGGTAGCACCAGAACCAAGCCACCAGTCTGTCATGTTACTCATAATGTTTGGCTCGGTCACCACAGCAGAAAAGTTACCCTCCTCGGTTACATTTGCTTGAGGCTTCACATTCTGACTCTTCCTAAACTTGCAATCTTTAGTGTAATGACCTGGTTTTCCACACACAAAGCATTGACATGCAGTTTTAGATTTAAACTGAGGTTTAGAATTTTTATTCTGATCATTACGTTTGAATTTATGGTTGGACCTCGAATTCTGGTCTAGTTTATAGTGCCCGTTTTTCTGGTTTGAATGGTTAGGCTTAAACTGGTTCTGTTTTTGGTTTCCATTTGATTTTTCCTCGACCAAATTAGCCTTAGAACTGAATTCAGAATTTTTCTCCTTAAGTTCTGCATTCCTATTGTCTTCCTCAATTCTCAAACAAACTATCAAATCTTCTAGTGTCATCTGTTTTTTCTTATGTTTAAGACCGTTTTTGTAATCTTTCCAAGACGGTGTCAGTTTTTCAATTATAAACGACACTCGAAATACTTCACATATACTATAGCCCTCGGCCAGAATTTCTTGAATAATAATTTGTAGTTCTTCAAGTTGCGACACAACAAATTTATTATCTTCCATTTTGAAATCCAAAAATTTCCAACCACAAATTTTTTTAGACCCAGCATCTTCAGTTGCATTTTTTTATCGAGTGTGTTCAATAATTCTTTAGCAGTAGGACATGACCAATAAACATCATACAGTTAAAGGCAGAGATAATTCAGAATATAATTCCTATACATATAATCTCTTTGTTTCCAAACCACTAGTTCTTCATGCACAGAAGGTCTATAAGATTCAATCAAGTCAATGACCTTAACAATTGTTAGGTAAAATTGCAGTTTCGTTTGCCATCGCTTAAAATTATTTCCATCAAATAGTTCAGGTTTTTCAAAGTATTTTGCATTAGGATTTTCCATAGCAGGTTGTAGAATAACAACATAATTTCACCTTTAGATTGTTGGAAATAATATATGCAGAATGAACGAAAAAAACCAAGTACGAAATTGATAAAATTGGAAGAACTTATCGATCGAGGTTTGTGTTTGACACAAAGTCCTAAAGCTGAAATTGCTCGCTGATATTGATGCTGCAACAAACACCTCCTAGGATTCAACGATCAGATTTCGTCCCCAGCAACTATGCAAAATCTTGAACTCTCACGATACTACAGTACCAAAAAATAATTAAAGAAAATAGTATAATAGAGAGATAATTGATTTTTGTTTTTCTGTGATGGGTGATAGAGATAGAGACGTTTTTTTGAGGATTTCAGTTTGAAAAGAAGATGTCTCTATTTTATAGGAATAATCAAAAACGTTTTTTGCCCACTAACCCACTTCTTTCTCCACTAACGGGTAGTTGAGTCAGAATTAAAGACTAAGTCAAAAATTAAAAATGGGTTAATTAAAAAAATTAAAATGAATTTAAAATATTAAAATTTTAAAGTACATAAGAAATCCCCAAGAGCTCGAGGCCCAGTCTATGACCCTTAATAATTATTGTGCCTTCTAGAGATTGAACCCATGACCTCAAGCACACACACCCATAAACTTACCTCCATGCTACTTGCTCCAACTTATTTAGTACATTCAAAATTAATATATGTAGTATATTATACCCAATCATCCCCCACATGAATGAAATAAATAAATAAATATAAATAAAAAGACGCTTTGGAGTATCATAAGGAGTGACGTATAAGGCAAATGTGTCATTCGACTTGAGCCTTTGCTTTGTGTTGATCTATTGAGTTTACCGATTGATAGTGAACTAATGTATTGAACTATTTCATCGTTGTTGTAAACTTAAGTCAATCGAAGACTCACGTGACTCCCAAAAGTCATCATCCAGTTCCCACGGTTGTGTTCATTTCGGCCTTGAGCATGTCCAGGTTTATTGAGTGCTCTAGAGAATTAGCCTTAATTCTGATAAGTAGAAGCCCCACTACCACACTCATATAGGTGCTTCTATCAAGAGTGTACTATATCTCACACCCCACTGAATAACAACTATAGAAAGCATTAAGAGATTAAATCTCATCCTCCATCGATACAGAGGTACTACATCATAGGAATGGGTTTTAAGTAAAACTTAAATTTGTACTCCCATAAATCACTCGTATAACTTTGTTATCCCATTGAACCCAGATCTTGGGATATCCAGTCATATGGGTTGGGATTCCATTATAGGTGATTTAAATATTAATAGGCTTTAGGCCCATTCCCCTCGATGTTTGATAAACTAGCTCTCTAGCTAGCCCTTTAGTCAATGGATCTGCCAAGTTTTCCTTTCACTTGACATAGGCGATTGCTATAACTCCATCTTTCAATAGATGTCTCACTGTGTTGTGTCTTCTCCTGATATGTCTAGACTTTCCGTTGTAGGAGTTATTATGTTTCTTGAGATCGCCGCTTGACTGTCACAGTGAATGGACAAAGCTGGAATTGGTTTTGGCCACAAATAATATGAAATTCCTTAACCATTCCGCCTCTTCGCTTGCTTTATCCAATGTTATGAACTCAGACTCCATGGTGGATCTAGCTATGCACGTTTTCTTGGTAGATTTCCAAGATATATTGCCTCTTGCCAAGGTAAAAACATAGCTACTCGTAGACTTACATTCATCATTATCAGAAATCCAATTAGCACCACAAAAGCCTTCAATTACAACAGTATATCTAGCATAATGAATACCATAATTTATTGTGTATTTTAGATATCTTAAAACTCTAATCAAAGCATCTGAATGTTCATTATTAGGATTACAAGTATATCTGCTAAGTCTACCCACATCATATGCAATATCAAGTCTAGTGCAGTTCATAAGATACATTAGACTAACAATAACTATAGAATATTCTAACGATGAACCAGGCCCCGATGTTTTCTTAAGTGACAACTAGAGTCATAAGGTGTTTTAGCAGGAATACAATTAAATTGTTCAAATTTTCTAAGAAATTTCTCTACATAATAAGATTGGGTTAAAATAATTCCTTCAGAATTTTTAATGATTTTAATTCCAAGTATGACATCAGCAACACCTAAATCTTTCATATCAAATTGCTTATTTAGAAAACTTTTAGTTTAATTAACTACATCTATATTAGCACCAAAAATAAGCATATCGTCCACATATAAGCAAATAATCTCATCCTAATTATCCTTGAATTTGCTGTAAATACATTTATCCGCTTCACTAATGTTAAAACCATTAGAGATTATTACTTAATCAAATTTTTCATGCCATTGTTTAGGAGCTTGTTTTAGTCCATATAATGATTTTTTAAGTCTACACATCTTTTTATCTAGGCCTTGGACTACAAACCCCTCGGGTACTATATATATTTCTTCTTTAAGATCTCCATTCAAAAAAGCCGTTTTAACATCCATTTGATGAATTGTCAGATTATGTAATGAAGCAATAGAAATTAATATCCTAATAGATGTAATTCTAGTAACAAGAGAGTAAGTGTCAAAGAAATCAATTCCTTCCTTTTGCTTATAGCCTTTAGCTACCAATCTTGCCTTAAATTTATCAATAGAACCATCAGCTTTTAATTTCTCTTTAAAAATCCATTTGCATCTCGTAGTTTTACATCCTTTAGGCAAGTCAACTAACTCCCAAGTGTCATTAAAAATAATAGAATCATATTCACTATTTATAGCTTCTTTTCAAAAAATAGAATCGGGTGAGGACATTGCCTCACTAAAATTGACCGGGTCATTTTCCATTGAGTATGTTAAAAATTCAGGACCAAAAGAAGTAGCTATCCTAGGTCTTTTACTTTTTCGAATTTTAATTTCTTTTGAATTTCAAGATTCATTTCTAACACTAGGACCCACAGGAACATAACTACTAGTTCCCTCACTTCTCACCTAAAAAAGAAATATGTTCTCATAAAATCCAGCATTTCTTGATTCAAAAATAGTGTTTTTATCCATATATTGATTTTTAGAATCAATTACAAGAAACCAATATGCATTACTATTTTTAGCATAACCTATAAAAACAGAATCAACTGTCTTTGGACCAAGTTTAGTTCTCTTAGGTACAGGTATTTAAACCTTAGTAAGACACCCCCACACTTTAAGGTGTTTATAAGAAGGTTTTCTATTTTTCCACATTTCGTAAGGAGTTTTATCATTTTTCTTAAAGGGTATTTTATTAAGAATATAACAAGCAGTAAGAAGTGCCTCACCCCACATATTATAAGATAAACCTGAAGTGCTTAACATAGAATTCACCTTATCCTTAAGAGTTCTATTTTTTCTTTCAGCCACACCATTAGGTTGGGGTGAATAAGGAGGAGTAACTTGATGAATTATCCCATTTTCTTTACAATATTTATCAAGATCACCGGTGTATTCTCCTCCCCTATCGGATCGTAATGTTTTAATGGATTTTTCAAATTATTTTTCAACTTCTAATTTATAAAAAATAAATTTTAAGAACTCTTATCTTTACTCGTAAGGAGATAAATATAACAGTAACGAGAGTAATCATCAATAAAAGTAACGAAGTATTTATTTCCACGATGTGTCACATAAACTTTTAAATCACAAAGATCAGAATGTATTAAACTTAAAACTGTTGAACTTCTTTCGACACTCGAAAAAGGTTTTTTAGCATATTTTGATTCAACACGTATTTCACATTTAAAGTTGGAAGAAATATCAGATTTTGGTATGTCTCCCAAAAACATTAATTATTTAATGGATGCCTTATTTATATGACCAAGTCTAAAATGCCACATATCACAAGAGTTAATCAAATTAGCACAAGAAGTAGATGTTTATTTATTATCAACCACGGTTACATTTAGTTTGAAAAGACCCTCATGAACATAACCTTTCCCCACAAAAGCGCCTCCCTTTGTCACAACTACCTTATCACTCTCTAGAACAATTTTAAAACCCTTCTTAACTAAGATAAAACCGGACACCAGATTCTTCCTAATCTCAGGGGCATAAAAAATATCTTTCAAGGTAAAAACATTTCCTGAAGTGAACTTGCGGTTCCCTTCCCCTCAACCTTAGACGAAGAGGAGTTTCCCATGTACAGACGTTCACCCTCACCCACGATAGTGAAGGAACCTCTCGTGCCGCAAATATGTTTGGTAGCACCAGAATCAAGCCACCAGTCTGTCATGTTACTCACAATGTTTGCCTCGGTCACCACAGAAAAAAAGTTACCCTCCTCGGTTACATTTGCTTGAGGCTTCACATTCTGACTCTTCCTAAATTTCCAATCTTTTAGCATAATGAGTTGGTTTTTCACACACAAAGCCTTAACTTGCAGGTTTAGATTTAAACTGAGGTTTAGAATTTTTATTCTGATCATTAGGTTTGTATTTATGGTTGGACCTTGAATTCTGGTTTGGTTTATAATGCCCATTTTTTCTGGTTTGAATGGTTTGGCTTAAACTGGTTCTGTTTTTGGTTTCCATTTGATTTTCCCTCGACCAAATTAACCTTAAAACTGAATTCAGAATTTTTCTCCTTAAGTTTTGCATTCATATTGTCTTCCTCAATTCTCAAACGAACTATCAAATCTTCTAGTGTCATCTCTTTTTTCTTATGTTTAATACCGTTTTTGTAATCTTTCCAATACGGGGTCAGTTTTTCAATTATAGACGACACTTGAAATCCCTCACATATACTATAACCCACGGCCAGAATTTCTTGAATAATAATTTGTAGTTCTTCAAGTTGCGAGACAACAGATTTATTATCTTCCATTTTGAAATCCACAAATTTTTCAACCATTAAATTTTTTTAGACCTAGCATCTTCAGTTGCATTTTTTTTATCCAGTGTGTTCCATAATTCTTTAGCAGTAGGACATGACCAATAAACATCATACAGTTCAAGGCAGAGACAATTCAGAATATAATTCCTACACATATAATATCTTTGTTTCCAAACAACTAGTTCTTTAGGTACAAAAGGTCTATCATATGCAATCAAGTCAACGGCCTTAAGAGTTGTTAGGTAAAATTGCAGTTTCATTTGTCATCATTTAAAATTCTTTCCATCAAACAGTTCAGGTTTTTCAGAGTATTTTGCATTAGGATTTTCCATAGCAGGTTGTAGAATAACAACATAATTTCACCTTTAGATTGTTGGAAAAAATATATGCAGAATAAACGAAAAAATCCAAATATGAAATAGATAAAATTGGAAGAACTTATCGATCGAGATTTGTGTTTGACACAAAGTCCTATTGCTGAAATTGATCGTTGATATTGATGCTGCAACAAACACCACCCAGGATTCAACGTTCAGATTCCGTCACCAGCAACTATGCAAAATTTTGAACTCTCACGATACTCCAGTACCAAAAAACAATTAAAGAAAATAGTATAATAGAGAGATAGTTGCCTTTTATTTTTCTGTATTGGGAGATAGAGATAGAGACATTTTTTTTAGGATTTTAGTTTGCAAAGAAGACGACTCTATTTTATAGGAATAATCAAAAACTTTTTTTGTCCACTAACCCACTTCTTTCTCCACTAACGAGTAATTAAGTCAGAATTAAAGACTAAGTCAAAAATTTTAAATGGGTTAATTAAAAAAATTAAAACGAATTTGAAAATATTAAAATTTTAAGGCACATTAGAAATTCCTAAGAGCCCGAGGCCCAATCTATGACCCTTAATAATTAGTGTGCCTCCTAGGGATTGAACCCATGACCTCAAGCACACACACCCATAAACTTACCACTAGGCTACTTGTTCCAACTTATTTAGTTCATTCAAAATTAATATATGCACTAAATTATAACGAAGAGAAAAAAACTCAAATGAAAGACAACTACCAAACAATGTCAAGCATAGTTATAAATGTCTATACGATAGGATTCAAAGAACAACTTCGCAAACTAAATTAGAACAGCAAAAACACAAACACAGTAAATAATGATGGACTAATATGTTTAAAACTTCTTGAACGATAGATGTGCTTCATGAATTTTTTATAATAAATAAAAAAATATGAAACATGATTGTGTACATGCAAATTAGAACAAGGATAGCATTTTTTTCACTTTTTTTTCTAAGGGAGAGGGGGAAGAAGGGGAGGAGGAATTGAGCACTCCCTAGCCACTAGGCTAGTTTTAAGATAATAATTAAATCAAGTGAAAGAAATTGTGGTCGAACTATTTTTTGTCTTTGTACAAGTTGCAATTGAATCTATAAAACTCCAACGAATCCAAATTATATGTTGAGCTCTCTTAAAGGAAACGTATCGATTCAAATGAAAGCCTTTAAAATTTGACATAGTTTTTAGACTACAAAAAATTGATCATCAGCTCAAAATGAGGAATGGATGGTGCCCTATTCAAAGCACTCTTTCCAAACAGTTTCTATTAAAAACAGTCCAAATGGACACAATTCTTCATGAAACGACACGACCATTCACAAAAGAGCAATACCTTACACAACCTTTCACGAAATCACATGTATATCCAAAATAAGTACAATACATCTTAAATATAATTCATTCAATTAAAATTACCGAAGTCTATTAATAATTCCAAAACTGCGAAATTAAGTCATAAAAGAAAAATCAAAAGAAATGCATTCACTAAGGGCAAATAAGGGTTTTAAGAAACGTATATGATCACCATCATAATCCTAATAATCAAAATGGGCAATTAAAAGCAAAATTTGGAAAGAAATTTGTCCAAGCACCAGGAAAACGATAACAAAATCAGTGAATGCAAAAACCCAGTTTGCAATTGTACTTGTCTTAACCAAATTATTCCCATAACCTCATTCACTTCTAGTTTTCAAGGAAAGAATGACTTGAAGCTATAATCTAAATGGTTATCTCACTTCAAATCTCGTGTTATGAGTATGAAAAAGAAACACATTTTAGGAGCAATCTAAATTTCTTAAGCTTTGTAAAAGCTGCAAGTATCCAAAATCATCAGGTCTAATGTACCTGAAGATATTTTATGATAAACATGAGTATTTTAATGACAATAAACGAACTGCATTAATACATTAAAGAAATCATATATATATATATAGATATAACAAGTGGAAAGGTAAGAGCTCTATAGCTATGCATTCCAAATTACTTCAAAACAAAACAATCCATCAACACATTTTAATTTGGGAGGGGTTTAAGGGACCCACAATTTTTACTCATCCACCACATACCAAAAAAAACACCATTTGGATAGTGGCATCCACAAAACTTATCTATTTTTTACCACTTAAAAGATAGTAGGCAAACCCACGAATATTCTCCAAATTTAATTTTTAATCGCTAACAAAATTTCTCTTATTTTAACCCGCAAAATATGCCCTTACCCTAACACCACCACCACCATAACACAATCACCACCCCATCACCACGGCGACCATAGAGCGAAAACCGCCACCAACTCCTCTTTCTCAAAACAACAAACCACGACCAACCCACTATGAAAATTTGTTGTTTCTCAAATAGCGAACATTATAAACAACTTTCAATAAGTTTTTTGACCTAAAACAAACACAAAAATGAATAAGAATACCCAAACTAAACTCGAAGTCTCAATAAAATCTTAAACTTATAACACTGCAGGAACAATAAAGCAAATATCTATCAAGATACCAAATGTACGCAATTCAGCCTTGATTGGCCAACGTCCACAAGGTATAATGAGAAGATTATTTGTATCAACTGGTAGGGGGAGATTACAAGATTCAGTTGACAGCCAATTGTTGTGCACTATCATACTCCTAATGCCCTCGTATAGCAGCCCTACAATGTTTATAATCACACTTAGGTATTAACTCCATTGTTTGGAGGATGAACTACGTGGCCGAACACATCACCCAGGGGTTGCTTGATAGTGTACCCTCTCTCCGAGGGGAATTACCATCCTTATTGTGGTTTCCCAGAGAGAATGCAACTACCAGCTCTGCTCTTCTTAGGTGCCTTGCTTGTGACTGGATCAATCGCCCACGTGCTTGGCCAAAAGCTACCACCATTACCCAAAGGGCTCAGTTTCTTCATCAAGACTAACCATGATCTGTCGTAAGATCGTGATTCCCTTGGCCAACGAGGGACGGGAATTCCATTCATCAACTGGCTTATAATCTTTTTAGCTTTCTCAAATGGATTGGAACGCCTAATTATGGCTCCAGCGTATAATAATTCCTTTCTGGGGGCACTTGTTCACAAACACGTCCCATCGCCAGCTAACCTTTTATTTGATCGTCCTTTAGACTTGATCCTGACCGTCGATTTTCAAACCTGTTTGGGCATTATCTTTCGAATCACTTAATCCGTGGCATTCCCATTAAAAAGTTCAGTAGCCATTGCATCGCTTTTTGCAGAAGTCTTTGTTCCAACCATTGAAGAAGTCATTCTTTGTTCCAACACCATTACATGAAGCTAGACTTCGTCACATTCACTTTGACACTTTTTAGTGGAACTTAATCCCCATTTTTGTCTCCGTTTAACTTTCCAGGTGCGCTTTTCTCTTCCCTAAGATTTTCTGAGCATTCTCACATTGAATTTCACAAGCCCCAAGTCCCCTTTCATTTTATTAGTGTAAGTGGGCACATTGGTAGGTTCCCCGACGGTACACCGTCCCTTTCAAACTTCATTCCGGTTGATTCCCCCTCATTTTGTATATTAATTGGCTCCCCCGTTTGGGCATAAACTAAGGGAAGCCCATGGTGAGCATGATAGGGTTTTAGAGGAGAGTCCAAAATTGGCCAGGATGGTTGAAATAGTTAATGACCTATCAGGTCATCATCTTGATCAAACTACGAACAACCATCCCTTCGTCCCCTCACTAAAAATAAACCTCTGGTCCTCAGAGGCCATGAACTGGTTATTTGAGGTGACGACCAGTGAATTGGGCGAGCACATGGCCTTGCCAAAATCCCTCTCCATTCGGTTGGCTGATGAGGACGATCAGGTCTTGACTCCTCGCAAAGGAAATTGTGTTTTTACAAGCACTTCTTTAAGGGCCAGACTCAGTAGTCCCATATAGAATTCGGTATATCCCAGTGACCGTCCTCCTTGCCCCTTCTCAAATTATCCCCAATGCTTAGAGGATCAAGGTTTATTTCCATGAGTTATATGGTGTTAAGAGGGCCTTAAGTTTTGTTGAGTTCTTGTACGTGTACCACCCGACTTCTTCCCAAGGCATTTATAGCTAAATATTTAGGCTTTGTGACTAACCTTCCTTCCTAAAATCGCGATTTCTTTTTCAACCGGGGGAAGGTTGAGAGCATGACAAACAAAATGACCTTATCGGACACCTCTTCACCATTCCCCTAACGTGATAGAAGTCTGACATGAGTGAGCCTCCGATCTTTTATAGTTGAACATTTTTTCTTATACATTTGTGTCCGGCTTATATTGATCACCGAATGACATCTGCTTATTCAAGGATAGTCAAAGATGTACCATCCTTATCTTTATCTCTATCTCTGAATGGAGGAAGAGAAGGGTGAACGCCCTCTCTCGCACTCGTCACTATAAGGAGCTATGTAACCTTAATGGACTAGGGGAATTAGGCTTCATATCCAAGAGGAAGGAGGTGAGAGAGAGCACTCAATTGAATCAACTGTGAGGAGAGTCCAAAGAGTATACTTTCCAAACGAATCAGGCATGAACGTTGAAAATTACTTGTGATTGAAAATTTTGTACGCTGGCCTTGTGGAGTTTGAACAATTTATTCTCTATTATTTGCAGGCTGAGACGCAAGAATAGGGTATTATTCAGTGATGCCTTGAGGAGGGTGGACTTCGCAGACTGAGACGCAATAGTAGGGTATCATTCAGTGATACCTTGAGGAGGGCGGACGCTTAACAATAGACTTCGGTGGCCACACCAAATTCTGGGGGCTCGTCAACACCGATTGGCGGCATTCCGTCTGACAATCGAGTATCACTGATCGAGGAACTCCGGGTGGACATTGATCACATAAAAATGATACCGAAGTAGGAGTCTTTTGGGCGTGCCAAGAGTATGTGCAGGTCTCGTAATAGGGTGAACTGGCTATACTGATGTCGCATAAATAAAATTGGATACATTAATTTAATTAATAATCATGAGTTGATAATTTAATGTTGTAATAACATAATTGGACTAGAATAGTGGGGTGGCTTAGTTATGTGGGTAGTTAGTGTGGTGCTACTTTAATCGCATGTTCTTATATCGCGTAATTTAAAATACTCTATTGTGGTATTTATCATGTATAATACTTTTGTCTAGGCTTACAGACCCTAATTGCGAGGAGTAGCTAGTATTCATGCGGTGCGCTCTGACCCATTGCGTTGACTAATATTTCAGATATAGTGCTGGAGTAGCGGCACAGGAGTGATTGGAGACATTTGAAGTGCAGTTGGATGTTTATTTTATCGCTTTAGTAGTAGTTTAATTTATTTCCATTCAGTCGTTTTCTTATGAGACTTTCATTTATGGATTAGGTGGGCCAATCGATTCCACAATTGTTTATGGTTTCAGTCAGATATGTATAGTTGGATTATTTCATTTGGGTTTTAATAATTTGGAGTTGGATTTATTTTTGAGATGGCATGGTCATGGATTTTAATTTGCATGAGTGTTTACATTTGTTGGATAAATTTGAATTATATCTTGTGGAATTAAATTTTTTAATTGTCTTATATTTCTATCACATGCTGAGAATGATATTTTATTTCGTGATACCTGACGTAGTCTGGCGGCGGCCGACGCCAGAGTGCGCGGGGTGTTACATTATATTTAAGGGGAGAAGTTGTTTATATTGTGCATCTTTATCTTTGTCTATTTCTGAACAAAAAACATCTTACCTTAGATGGAGAAATCCTAACATTAGTGTGCTGGTTTGCAATGATGCGGCAAAGTTTTCACAAAAACAAAGCTACTCAAAGTTTGTGTCTGTCAAGCGACCGTATTTTTTTCTTTTGGGGTTGGGATTGAGTCTCTAGAGCTTGACGGGCCATTCGTTTTTGTTTTTTGAATTTTGTCCCGTAATAGCCAAAGGAGGAGATTTGTAAGGACAAATTTCCAATAGAGTCAATTTGTATATATATTGGCTTAATTCCGTTGGACAAAAGCATTTGAGTCGTTAGGACTTGAGTTGTTTATCCTTCAAGTCTATGATGTTTGATTGAAGACCGTAACAGCCAAGTAAAGCGTATCGTGTCGTGTTTCATACCACGTTTCATCTTCAAAGTCCTTAGATTCTATAAATAGTAGTGTTGGAAACTTATTTTATTAAAAGGTTTTTACGAAAAACATTTTCTAAGAAATATCTAAGTGCCTCCAAACCCTAGTTTCACCCAATAGTTTTGAGATCCAAGTTTCCTCTAACATGTGAGTTTGAGATATCTTGTTTGAACAGCAAAGTTTATATACTCTTCATACTTGCTGAGTATCATTTGATGCGGTGGATTCCATGCGTGTTGTTGTTCGACACGGTGGACTCTGTGTTGCTGTGACGATTTGCTGAGCCATGAAAGGTGGATACCATGACGTGTGTAGAGCATACATTGTGGCAGTCCGTGGTGGATTCCTACGTGTCGCTGTGGATAAGGTCAAAAGAACGAAGACGTGTCAAGGCTTGAAGGAGTTGAGTTAGTTGTGTAAGTCATTTGCCGTTCTTGTGTGAATTTGCGTGGCCGGGACGTCCGAGGTTTTTTCCATTATGGATTTTCCTCGTACATCGGCTTGATGTGGTTTATTATTTTATTTTACTCTTGTTATACTCACATAGATGCATGTTTTATGACAAGATAAAATTTCGTAAACTGTTTACATGACTTTCAGTTTACTTGGTGCATGTTTAATTAGGTTAATCGTTTAACTAAAATTGAAAAAATTTAAAATTGGTATGGATGACAACTCATATAATCACCTTAGCGCAGTAGCCCTTTCAGATGTTTCAGCAATTCCATTAAAGATTTCAACGGTAGTCTCGCAGTAGATTTAATTGCACCATTTTTTAAATTCATGGTTAACATTGCAATTATTGAAACATCGAGTCTAAAATTTAAATTTACCCAAAACTTCGGGTTAAATTTGCATTTTTCCCAAACAATAAAATAAGATATAACATCGCTCTTCAATCTTGGACCCATTTCAAGTATCCATGATCCATTATTTGAATAGTTGTGAACAATAAATACAAAGTACTCAACAAAGGTAATGAAGCTTAGTAGTGACTTGATTGCAGGAGCCAGTTGGGACACTAGCGAGTTCAGCAAAGGTTTGTCGCCGATCAATGCTTGCAAGGGTCATTAGTCATCGGCAAAAAGGAACGGGGGTCACATTGGGGAGTTTGGCGGAGGGACCTAGAGCATACTTCATTGTCGGCAAAGATTCCTGCATGAAGGCTTCGTTAGACCTCACAGAAATTAAGCTAAGGTCGTTCAATGCTAGCTAGTACGAAGAGTGCCAGATCTAGGGTTTCCTCCACTATTTTGTTATTATGGTGTGAGATGGGTAGGTTGCATGGACGAAGGACGCCAAGGAGCCTTCAAAAGTCAACGATGGTTGTTTGATGTCGAAGAGTGTTCCCTAAATGGTTCTCCATCATTAGGTAGCATGTTTGGGGAAAACCGCGAAGCAAAAGGCGATTATAAAGGTGGTTTTATTGACTGCAGATGGCGGACATGGGTATCATATGGTAGAGCGATCATTAGATGGTTTGTTTGAGCCATACTCATCGCTCTCATAATAATAACGACGGCCATAAGGAGATATTAATTGGAGTGCGATATTAATTGGATGTACACAACGGAGGACTTACTCATTTTGAAGAAATTAGAGCTCAATTCTCAACTCATTGTCATTTAATCATTTCCAAGTAATTAATGAGTACAAAAGGAGGCAATGCAACAATATATAAAACATGACTAGCTTAGGTCCCAAGCTAGGGCAACACTAATAGTTGCTAAAATACTTATCAACCTTTAACCAACATTAATCATTAGGGCCTCGTACAGATTACCCAAATATCTATAAAAAAAAGTACAAATGATGTATCTATTGTGCGGAAACTCACTCACTTGAGTGATTCATGCACGCCCAAGATCCAAGATAATGAGCAACCCGAGAGATAACAAAAGAAATACACTCTAAACGCAAAGTAATGAGAATTCACACGCATTAACAAATCACAATACAAGATGTACGTGATTCACCAATATGGTTACGTCCACAGATAATGGTTTCCTTTCTTTGATATAAACAGCAAGGGTTATAACTCTTTTAAGCCTCACAATCCTCTCAAAGTGTATACAAGAGCACTAAATGATGAACAATAGAAGCTCTCTTCTATTTTGTGTTTTAACCATGGCCGAAACCCTCCTTAAATAAGGAGTAAAAATGAATAGTACCCCACGTGTGAGCAGTACCCCGTGTGTGAAGAGTACCCCCACATGTGAGCAGTACCCCGCATGTGAACACTAAAATTCAAGCCAATTTCCACAAATCTTCACCTTGGCGAAATAATTATGTAACCCCCACACATCAACTCAATCATTTAGGAGCACCACCATCAGTCAACCTCGAAGGGTCTCAACAATATAAAACATTGATCAAGTTTGAACAATGCTCAAACTTGACCACCAGTACCACCTTCATCAACATCTCGGTCGGTTATCTTTGTTGACAATTTTCTTCAAAACAACAATACCCCCATCGATAACCTTCCGTATGAAATGAAATCGGACATCAATATGCTTGGTCCTCCCATAATAAACTTGGTTCCTAGCCAAGTGGATAGCGTTTTGCCTATCACAATGCACCTCCACACAATCCTATGTAATCCCCAAATCACCAATAAGACCTTAAAGCCATAGGACCTCCTTCATGGCTTCTATTGCAGCCATATACTCCACCTCCGTAGTAGACAAAGCAACCGTAGCCTACAACATAGACCTCCAACTCATCGGACCACTAGCTAATGTAAAAACATACCCCGTAGTTGACCGATGCTTGTTCAAATCACCCGCATAGTTCAAATCCACATACCCACACACATCTGACTTCTCCACCCATTGGTAGACAAGTCCCACATCAAGTGAACCCCATAGATATCGCAAAATCCACTTCACCGGATTCCAATGCTCTTTTTTCAGATTTTCCATTTACCTACTCATAACGCTCACTGCTTGAGGTATATCCGGTCGAGTACAAACCATGGCATACATCAAGCTACCCACCACACTTGCATAGAGCCATATACTCCACCTTATCCTCGATGATCGGAGCCATTGTAGCCGAGAGTCTAAAGTGTGCGCAGCCAAGGGAGTATTCACAGGCTTTTCATCATGCATCCCAATCCGTGTTACAACTGTCTCTAGGTATTGCCTTTGAGCAAGACTCAACCTTCCCTTCTCTCTCTCTATTAATATTTATGCCGAGAATCTTCTTGCCTTTATCCAAATATTTCGTCTCACACTCTTGGCTCAATTGAGCCTTGATCTTGTCAATTTCAACCATGCTCGAACAAGAAATGAGCATGTCATCGGCATACAAGAATATATAGATGAAAGTACCTTCCTTGAGCAGCCTCTCCAAAAATGGGGGAAAGGCTTACCTATATCTACCTCTCCTAAACCCTACTAAAGCGAATACTTTGTGCACCGTGTATGACCTTTTTTACCTTCCTTGAGCCGCTTAAAATAGACACAATGATCAAAATCACTCCGTGTGAATTTTTGGCTAAACATAAACGTTTCAAATCGTTAATACCACTGTCGAAGTCATTGCTTCAACCCATACAAAGACTTCCGCAATTTACACACATGATCTTCCTTGCCAACAACGTTGAAACCCTCCAGTTGGGACATATAAATCTATTCCGCTAGATCCTCATGCAAAAATGTCATTTAAACGTCAAGTTGTTCAAGCTATAAGTCAAAATGCACTACCATAGCCAATAGCACCCGGATGGAAGTCTGTTTCACCACCGAAGAGAACACTTCATAGTAATCAATACCTACCCTTTGTGCAAAACCCTTGACCACTAACCTTGCCTTGTAACGAACATTGGAATCTGAGGCCCCATCTTTCTTAACATACACCCACTAACTCCCGATGGACTTCTTCCCCTTAGGCAACTGTGACACCCCGACTAATTAAATACCGGGTAGCTACTCCTTTATTAAATCAATACAAAATGCCAAGTTGGTTCAGTTAATAGCATCACTGTCGAAAACATTTTTATGATTACTAACCACCTAGTATTTAAAAAAGTGAGTTGCCAAATTTTAAATTAAATCCGATTAACATGCAATGAATGAATTATAGAAATGTAGCACAACCATTCACGATAAAGTCTCAATAGAGTAACCAACAAATAATAATGAGTCTGGAGGAAATACTCCTCACAACAATCCCAATATGGAAATAAATAAAACAAGACTGCATCCTGAATTAATTACAAACCAAAGTCTGAATAACTAAAATATAAAATGTCTCTAAAGGAAATGGGCGACATGCCCTACAAATGATAAAACTGAATATGGAGTCAAGACAAAAGAAGCGTCTACTAGCAAAGCCCTGTAACTTCCACAACAGCTACAGCTCGTGACCTGAATGGAAATCCTATGCATGGTGTCCTTGTGGCTGGGCACCTAAAAGGGTTTTTACAAAAATAGATTTGAAAGCAAACGGATCAGAGCCCGAAAGTGGAGAGTATTTTAAAAACAGCAAGTGCTTTAATAACATTAAAACAATGAATGCAAAATACATGTTAGGACGTGCTCTCACATGAAATGCTCACCTCTCGACTAATTGCGCACTCCTAACGTACCGTACCCATACACGTGATATCCATATCTAACTAAACCGACATAAGTTCTAACCTTTCTACTCGATTCATAATATAAATTCCCAATGTCATCACTTAGATAGGTAGCCTTACTTAAACTCGGATTCTCAATTATTAGCAAAACATTTCACAGCAGGGTATCCCTTTTTATCTTTATCAAGACGTTACTACAATTATACTGCAATTAAACATAACAATTCCTTTTCATTTAACCGTATTATTCACATCATTGCACACATACTCTGCTATCCATCCCGGTACATCATGTACATAAGGATTACAAATTCCAAATCTCTCAGGAATTGTTAGAATAAGCACCACACACAAAAATGGAGGCGAACATAATTCAACATATCCATGGGTCACGTACATACCTACGCTCCATAGTCAGCTGTCTTATTAACTCACAAATAAGTCATTCTCTTGAACTATGTCATCTAGGTACCAATCTAAATCCGGGCACACAAGGATTAGATGGCCCTAAGCGAACGTAAACCTCCCGTGATAACAAGTATGGTAGGTATGTCATACACATAAAATCATATACATATACTAAGCATGCACACATCTTAGTAATTACCATAATTTATTAGTGGTATACTTCTCATTCTTATCCCAATACACGTGTCCCCAGTTTATATATGTATCATCATCCATTATCCTCACGTCGTAATTAGTTATTCGCGTCCTAACCCACAATTACCATTTGGTTCAAATCATTCTTCTATATTTTACTCCCCAATATATCCCGAATATCCCAACTACATCAATTAGTCATCAAGGTAATGTTATCTCTACAATTAAACAAGGTTACGGGACACTAGAAACCAAACCAGGCCAAAAAGGCCAATCTGTCAACTCGTTAGAAGTCTCGCTCGAACGAGGTCGTTCGAACGAGAGTTCGTTCGAACGAAGTGGGCATCTAACGAGATATCGTTCGAACGAAAGGCATCGAACGAACATCCCACTCGTTAGAAGTCAAACTGTCAACTCGTTAGAAGCTCGTTCGAACGAGCTCGTTCGAACGACCTGGGCAGGACTTCTAACGAGGTGACAGTTTCGAGCCCAGAATTTTTCTATCTCGTTTTTCCCAATTTTCTTCACCTCTAATCTCATCTAAACATCATTCCAACAGTAGTTCAAGGTTTCTAATCATTCTTAAACATACTTAGGTCGTATATTAACATATATATGGGATCAAATCATCCTAAACCGCATCTAATCATCAAATCTCCCCAATTTTTCCCAAACCTTATGAACATGAACCCTAGAAATTTAAAGTCTTCAATTTGCATAAATGAATCCGTTTTTGTAACATAAAAAGTAGTAATTCTTTTAGTTAAATCACCCAACAACAAAACATGCAAACCTATATCAAAATCTGAATTTATAACTCCAAATTACATGGGTTTTTTTACAAGTCTCCCAATATAATGCAATTATATCAATTTCTAAGCATGGAAGAAGCATTCGCTTGAAATTAACGTAATTAAACCACTTGCCTTGGATTATTCTCAGAATTTGGTGTAGAATGATGAAGGTTGCACTCTCTCTTTTCCTCCCAAGGTTGAAGGTTGAAGATGGAGGTTGTGTTTTCTCTTTGGAAACTCTCTCTAACCTCTCCTATAACTCCCGTAGACCTTTAGTTGGTTAAGTGCTAGTAATGGCTTAGTGGGTCACTAAATATCCTAATATTTAACTCCCAAAATTCGTTGGTTAATTATCCTAAAATTTCAAAATTACTAAACTACCCTTTTAAGTTGCCGGTATGGCCTAAAAATGCCCCGGGACCCAAACTAAACCCCCGGCTAGTGTTTTCTGACTATTTCGACCCTTCCGGACTCGTTGGCGCACTCAAAATGACCATACGGTTGATAAAAATAAAATTCACTTTTTAATTCAAATAATTACATTCCTGACGCGACTATCATACGCGTCCCGACAAAATTTCCCAAATTGCCGTATTTCAGTCTCGCGACAATTTCAATATTTTCAATATTCATATCACATCATATGTATACATATTATAATCAAATACCAACTCACATCTTGTTAGTATTTTATCCGGATTAATTCTCAATTAATTCCCATTTAATTTAATTAATCCCATAAATAAATATCCATAAAAGTACGGGGTATTACAACAACTTCACAAACTCCCAAGTTTAATTCTTGTGAAGAGAATCGACCTCCTCATCCATGGCAACCTTCCACTCCTCACAATGAGTATCATTCATCGCCTCACGATACATAAACGACTTATCACCATAAACCAATAATGCATACGCAAATGTATCATCATTGAAGCCATCTCTCTTTATAGTTTTTCGAACCCTCGGTTCTCTTTCGCTTGCCAGAGATGGTTGTTCTTGTTGATTAGGTCCCTCATTTGGAGCCTCCACCTCTGCACTTGAAGAATCGATTGGAGTAGTCACCTCCAATTGCACCTTTTCACTCTCATTCTCCACTGGAGAATCTTCTTTCTCTGCCCTTAGCATCTTGAGCATAGACGCCTCATCAAAGTCACAACCCTACTCACCACTATCTTCTTATCTTCCGAGGACCATAACTTGTATCCCTTGACCCCATTGCTTGAACCCGTGAAAATTTCCTTTCAAGCTCTAGGATCAATTTTGCCCTCACTAACATGAAAATAAGTTGGGCACCCAAAAACATGCACCGTCTCATAAGTAGGATGTGTACCTGACTAAGCCTCCATAGGAGTCTTATAATCAATTGCGATAGATGACAAACGGTTGACAATAAAGCAAGCATATAAAGCCTCCACCCAAAACCGCTTTGACAAGCCCGCATTGAACGCCACACACCTCCCATTTTCAAATAAGGTTTGGTTCATCCTCCCCACTACTCCATTTTATTGTGGCGTTTTTCGGACCGTAGAGTGCCGAACAATACCCTTCTCGTCGCAATACTTCAAGTAAGGATCATATCGGTACTCTCCGCCATTATCCGACCTAAGAATCTTGATCTTCTTATCGGTCTGATTCTCCACCATCTTATTCTATTTAAGAAGCACCCCAAAGACCTCGTCTTTGTGTTTTATGGTGTAGACCCAAGTCCGCCGAGAGTAGTCCTCAATGAACGTCACAAAATAGTGACTACTCTTAGAAGGACCCCAAACATCCGTGTGAACGTAATCAAATATGCCCTTAGTGCAATGAATAGTCATGCCTAACTCTCAAACCCACCATAATGCTCCAACTTCTCTCTAGAACCACCTTCTCCAAAAACGCATCCCGTTCCCTTCTAAACACCCTATTCTACCCTACTCACACCACCTAATCCTCCATGGCAACCACGGTGAAACTTTCAGGTGACCGACTTGCCAAGCCTACGCGGATGGTGGTTGTGGTCGAAGTGTTAGAAGACGGCCAATGTTCTGTTGATCGCATGGACAACCCAGGGGGGTTAGAAGTGGTGAAGTCCCTCCCTATGCCTCCCACATCATCGCCCGATCTCGGTCCGGCCTGGACTTCCACCGTCGGCACAGGAGGCAGGGCCAAGCCATTTTGACTGAAGATTCGGGGAACAGTTACATTAGGATAGGCAACGTGGCTGAAGACATTATCCACCACCAGTCTAACGGTCGGAACGATGGTGAGGTACTGGAGTTGAGTGTTGTTGAAGGAACTATGGAGCGTAAATCCGACGTAGGGGTTGGTACGGGCTCTGGGCTCAATGGTACGGAGTTTTCAGTTGTCATGGGAAAGCTATCAGGTAAACTGACGAGCGCCCCTGTTTCCCAGACGAAAATGCCTTCCCAACAACTGTCGAGACAAAATGCTAGGACCTGGAGCTCTGTTGCGGCTACTAAGAATCATCCTAGGATCCGTCTCACCTACCACCAACCCTCTGTTGTGGATTCCATCGTCACGGTAACGCCTCCCGCTGCTGTCGCTACCGGTGGCCATAAAAGGTGGGAGAATAGCTTGGTGGGTTATTTTTTGGGGAATAAACTTCCTTTCTCCTACGTGAATCACGCTGCCACCAGAATGTGGAGCAAGTTTGGAATGACCAAAGTTGTAGCACACGATAATGGTTTCTTCTTCTTTCTGTTTGATAACCCCTCACAACGGGACGAAGTTCTAGACAATGGCCCATGGCACCTTACGGGGATGTCCATTATTCTGAAGAAATGGGATGCTAGCTTTAGCTTTCACAAGGATACTTTGAAGAAGATACCCATATGAGTGAAGTTCCATGACATTCCTGTCCAGCTGTGGACGGAGGAGGGACTCAGTTACATTGCGAGTTTGGTGGGAATTCCTTTGTTTGCCGACGCTGTCACGGAGGAGATGAATAGGATCTCTTACACTCGAGTTTGCATTGAGGTGGAAGTAAAGGAGACATATCCCAGTAGCATCAACGTTGTTATGGAGGATAGTGCAATCGCACCGGTGCGTGTTGAATTCCAAGCCAAACCACCCTCGTGCCCTAATTGCCTAGTTTTTGGCCACAATATCAGTAAATGCACGCTAAGCACTGTTCCAAAAATAATGCGGAATCTGGTATTAAGAAGACAAAATATCATGCGGGTTCTGAATGGAATGAGGTAACGAAGAAGCCTATCCCAGTTACTACCTCTAGCCGGGAGATAGGAGAACCGTCGGGAGTGATGATTAAGGATCAGGAGGAGGTTAGGAGTACTGAGAAGGATGGGGGGACTGCCCCTAGCATGGTCTCCCCCACGATACGGTTATCCAACCAGTTTAGCGTCGTGGACAACGACAACGAGTTTGAGGCAACTCCGGAACCTTCGGCGCTTGCTAGGAGAGTAATGGTCGTGGATGAGCTTGCTTTTAAGCATAAGGGAGAGACGACTAAGGCAAACCAGTCCGGTGGCAAAAACAGGAGAAAGGGGAATGGGAGCAAAACTTGATGTTAAAGATTGGGTCATGGAACATTAGGTGTCTCAATTCCCCTCATAAACAAAAGGAAGTTAGTAGTTAATTTTTGACCAACAGCTTGATATCGTTTGCTTGGTGGAAACAAAAGTTAGGAAGGAAAATTTAGGTAATGTTAAAAATAATTGTTTTTTACATTGGGATCTCATTGATAACTGCCCTTTAGGGGGGGAGGGGTGTTGCCAGGGTGATTGTCGGTTGGAATCCTAGTTGTGTGGCGGTTACGCTGGTCCAGTCTCATCCTCAAGCCATGCTGTGTAGGGTGGAGGTTTGTGGCAGTAATAGAGAGGTTTTTGCAACCTTCATATATGGGGAAAATCTAGCTCACAGGAGAGAGCCTCTTTGGGAGTTTCTCGAGCTCAATAGGGGTAGCACTGAGGGACAGCCTTGGATTCTTATGGGGGATTTCAACGTTGTGAGAACTAGTGAGGAGAAGAGCGGGATGCATGGCATTGACGTGGGTGCTACGGAGGCTTTCAACCAGTGTATTAATGATATCCAGGTTGATGACATGACAACAAATGGGCTTTGGTTTACGTGGAACAGGCGACATGGGGGTAGGAACAATGTCCAATCGAGAATTGATAGGGTTCTTCATAACGACACGTGGAGTACCTACTTTCCGGAGTCTCAGGCGACTGTTCTTCCTCAGGGTGTTTCGGATCATTGCCCGATCATTATCGTGCTTGCTCCCAGGGAGCCTAATAGGCCCAAGCCGTTCAAGTTCTATAACTTTTGGATGGGCCATGCTGATTTCCAGGATGTTCTGGCCGAGTCTTGGCACGGGGACGATGCGGGTAACCCCATGGTGAGATTGAGTAAGAAAATGCGTAGATTGAAGTTTAACCTCAAAGACTTTAATAAGAAGTTCTACAGTCAGATTTCTAGGAGGGTGGAGGAGGCGAAGAGGTTGCTTGATGACGTGCAGATTAGACTTGACAATGACGGGAGCAACTTGAGCTTCCAATTGGAGGAGAGAGAAAAGTTGACGGTTTACTTGGATCTCAGAAGCGCCGAGGAGTCCTACTATAAGCAACGGTCTAGAGTAAAGTGGCTACAGTTGGGGGATGGGAATAACTCCTTTTTCCATAAAAGGGCTAATCTTGCTACTGCTAGGAGGAAGATTATCAGCATTCAGGATGAGAATGGGGTGCAGGTCGAGGGCTCTCAGGGGGTGGCTAATACGGTAGTGGGGTTCTTTCGCAACCTTCTGGGCTATCGTAGCACATGTGCAGACCCTGCTCCCATTCTGGATGCGAATGTTGAGAAAAGAGTCAGTGATGTGGATGCCGCAACTATGAGTGCGCCCATTGATGATGACGAGATAAAGGGGGCAATGTTCGCCATTGGTTCAGATAAAGCCCTAGGACCTGACTGCTTCAATGCATTCTTTTTTAAGCAGAACTGGGAGGTGGTGGGGAACGACGTCACTGAGGATGTTAAGTTCTTCTTCAGGTGTAGCTATCTACCTAGCCAATGGAATTGTACTGCCCTGGCTCTTATCACGAAGGTTGCTACCCCTAGCGGTATGCATGATTTTAGACCCATATCTTGTTGTAATACCATTTATAAGTGCATCTCGAAGATTCTTCCTAACAGGATTAAGCCTATCCTCCCACATGTGTTCAATCCGTGTCAGGCCGCTTTTGTTAAGGGAGATCTATTTCTGATAACATCCTTCTTCTCCAGGAGGTTATGAGGAATTACCATTGTGAGCTTAGCCCGCCTAGATGTACATTGAAGATTGATTTGATGAAAGCGTATCACACGTTGGATTGGGGTTTTCTTTTCACCTTGCTGACTCATCTGGGGTTCCCGGCCATTTTCATTGGGTGGGTTAGAGAATGCATGACTAACACTCGATTCTTTATCAGTCTGAATGGGCACCTGCATGGCTTCTTTGAGGGAAGGAGAGGGTTGAGGCAAGGTGACCCCCTTTCTCCCTATCTTTTCCTCCTGGTGATGGACTCTCTCTCGTGCATCTTGGACAAAGCCTGCACTAACCCTATGTTTACCTTTCACCCTAAGTGCAAGGAAGTGGGGATTAACCACTTATGTTTCGCCGACGATGTGATAATTCTATGTGGGGGGGACATTCCATCCTGCACCATTGTGAAGAAGGCGGTTGATGATTTCTGCAGCATTGCGGGCCTCACGCCCAATCTGGGTAAGAGTAGCTTTTATAGCACGGGTTTGGAGGAGGATCGGATCGCGCAAATCGGGGATATTCTTGGTTTTGGCCACAGCTACCCCCTTTCTTGTACCTCGGGGTTCCTCTCATCACCACAAGACTCAAGAAGGAGGATTGTAGTAGGCTTATCGATAGGATTACTGGGAGGATTAAGTGTTGGACTAACAAGCTCCTTAGCTACGCCGGTAGTTTGCAGCTTATTAAGTCTGTCTTGTTCGGGATCCAGGTATATTGGTCTAGTCTGTTCATTTTGCCTAAGGGGGTTATTCTTAAGATTGAGCAGCTGATGAGGGATTTCCTATGGATGGGTTCCGATCTAAAACATTCAGGGGCCAAGGTGGCTTGGAATGATCTTTGTAATAGCTTTGAGAGCGGTGGCCTGGGTATCAAAAGCATCGAGAGGTGGAATGAGGCGGCCATCATGAAGATGCTTTGGAATCTCTGTAGCAAGAAGGACTGCCTTTGGGTCAAGTGGTTCAACGTGTATAAGTTGAAGAGAAGAAGTTTATGGGCTATTAATTTAGCCAGCGATTCATCTTGGAGATGGAGGAAGATGATGCAGTTGAGACATCGGATCAGACCTCTCATTAGATGGAGTATCGGTAATGGCAGGGATACCTTTTTATGGCACGATAACTGGCATCCTATGGGGCCCCTTCATCCTATGTTTGGGGACCGTGTTATCTATGATGCTGCTAGTAACCATAAGGCTATGGTTGTTGATTACATTGTCGAGGACAGGTGGAGATGGCCAACGGTGGTTACCTGGGAGCTCCTGGATATTAGGAATGCGGCGTTGCCCGGCATTAGGCAAGATACTGCTGATGAGGTGGTCTGATCCCCAACCAGAAGGATTTTTCTATCAGATCAGCTTATGAGGAGATAACCCCCACCTTCCCACCTTCTCCCTGGCATAATATTGTGTGGAATAAGACTAATATTCCTAAATGCGCTTTTGTCCTTTGGATGATTTGTAAGGATGCTATACACACTAAGGACAAGCTCTATAACTGGGGCATTTCAGAGGATAACGTGTGTTGCAGCTGCTCCAATGGGGTCGAGTCCATACCTCACGTGTTCAATGCGTGTCCAGTTGCTAAGGAGGTTTGGGAGGAGGTGAGAACCAGGAATCAGGAATACAGAGAGGCTTTGGATTGGGATGGCGAGATGGCTCATTCTATTTCTTGTTACAGTGGGACTAGTTTTTATAATTGTATTAGGAATATTTCTTTCTCTTCTACTGTGTACTGCCTTTGGATGGAGCGTAACTGTTGATACCAAATTTAGTCTGCTGACATGGATCAATAAAGTGAAGACACGTGGCAATCTACGTGGCAACAACAAACACTTCCGAGGAACTCACACGCTCCGAGGAATCATACTACAACAAGGTACACTGTTTCCCCGAGGAACTAATACGCTCCGAGGAACGAGAATTCTCCGAGGAACTCTTGAGCATCGAGAAACTTAGGCGGTCCGAGCTGCACCTCGAACAAAACATTAATAGCAGGATAACCAACAGTTTGACTGTTCATTAAATGCTTATCATTCAGACGCATACGCTTAAGGAGCATTGAATGTATCACCCTTTCATATGTACATCATTTAATGTATTACCCTTTCACATTACAGCCCCAGGGCTATAAATACATTGTACAATCCTCATTGTAAAGGGACCGTAATTTCTTGAGATAACTTGTAATCGAGAATTCCCATACAATCAGCAATACCATAACAGTGGACGTAGGCCATTCTTATGAGGCTGAACCACTTTAAAAATTCTTTGTCTCATTTATTTATCTGTGATTGAATAATTAGATATGATCTAATTTTTTACATCAACAGATTGGCGCCGTCTGTGGGAACAACTGGTAATATCGTTTTCCATCAAAAATAATCCATCACAAATGGCTGATATTCCAGAATCTTACAATCGAAACGCTGGAAGCCCTCCAAATCCATCTGCTCCGCCAAATATTCCAGATCTGGCTGGAATAATGACAAATCTGGCTCAGGGCCAGACCGTCATGAAAGAAACTATGCGTTAACTCATACAAACCCTCCATGGCGGTGCACTAACCCATTCAAGACCACGAAGTATTTAAAGAAATACCCGTGCATCTTCTTCGCGTACTAGGCGTACCAATTCATATCGCAATGAGGAGTCTGAAGATTTTTCTTATCAACCGGACGAACTTCGTCAGTGCGAGCCACAGATACTGAACAACGTATCACTCTCTCCCCAGAAAGGACCAGTGCGCTAGAAAGATTAAGCAGAGTATCACCTTTTGATCGATTAGGTCCTAGGAGCAGCAAAAGTCCTCCTAGATTCTATTGGTCTTCTATCTTTATTTTGCCTAAAAGTGTGGTCAGGGCTATTGAGCAATGTATTAGAGACTTCATTTGGTCTGGTCCTGAGCTCAAGCACAGTGGTGCTAAAGTGGCATGGGATGATGTGTGCATGCCTAAAAAGGAGGGAGGGTTGGGGATAAAAAGCTTGACTCAATGGAACAAGGCTGCAATTATGAAAAACCTTTGGAACCTCTTCAACAAGAAGGATAGTCTTTGGGTCAAATGGTGTCATACCTATAGAATTAAAGGTAGAAGCATATGGGCAATCCCCATTCCTCAAGACTCTTCTTGGAGTTGGAGGAAAATACTCAAACCTAGAGAGGATTGTAGACTTTTGTTTAAGGTTAATATTGGCAATGGCAGGAATACCTTTATGTGGCATGATAATTGGCACCATCTTGGCCCTCTTCAACCTCTGTTTGGGGACAGAACTATTTATGATGCAGCTAGCAACTCCAAGGCTATGGTCTCTGACTTCATTAATGGGTTCACTTGGAGATGGCATGCTTCCACTACGTGGGAATTGAATGACATCAAGAACTCTCCCCTGCCTCCTATTTATTCGTTGACCACTGATAAAGTGACTTGGGCTCCTAATAGGACTGGCAACTTCTCCATTTCCTCTGCGTATGTCTCCATCTGTCCAAGGGGCAATGAGGCTCATTGGCATGGGTTAGTTTGGAACAAGGTGTGCATTCCCAAGTGTTCTTTCATACTCTGGCTTGCTTGCCGTAAGGCTTTAGTGACTAAAGATAAGCTCATGGATTGGGGGCTTGTTGATAATAATACTTGTCTGCTGTGCAACTCGGGCATTGAGACTATCAAGCACATATTAATGGATTGCCCTTTTTCCAAAACTGTTTGGGATGAGATTCTATTTCGTAACCAGTCTTATAGAGCTGTGGAGAGTTGGGAGAATGAGTTAAGAAGAGCTGCTGCTGATAGTAAAGGGGGGAACCTTAATTCTAGGATTAAAACCACCACCTTCTCTGCCACTATCTACTGTCTCTGGCATGAAAGGAATTGCAGACTTCACGATAGGGGCCATTCTACTGCAAACAAGGTGATAAGGAACATTGAGGAGATGGTGCAAGGTAAGACTACCAGATGGAAGAAGGTTCGAAGATCCTATTCCAATTGGATGACGTGTAACTTATGGGGATTACCCAATTCTCTTATGTATGACTAAGAGTTGTGTTTGTGGTCTCTAGAAGCTTGTTTCTAGTTGACCCTCTGGCCTTTTGGCTTTGTATATTGGTTCTCTGTTTCTAATACATTTAATTACCGAAAAAAAAAAGTCCTCCTAGAGCCCCATCGAGGAGTTTTCAACGACCATCAGATTTAAGGGAAGGATCTGCCCAATCGCGACCAGCTGCTCGTCAAGAGAGATCCCAAGAAGCCACTTCAACGCGATCAGCTGCTCGAACCAACATGCCCGAGGAAGGAAATGATGCATGGAAAGGCTCTATTCAAAGGCTGGAGGATAGATTGAGGGAAATGGTTAAAGCTAAGAACCCCCTACAACGAACCTTTGTTCGAGGAACACCTTTTGTCCAGTCCATTGTAGATTTTCCAACACCATCAAAGTTCAAAGCACCTGTTGTGACCCCCAAATATGATGAAAAGACTGACCCTGTCCTTCATATAGAACAATACCAGGCTGCAGCCGACATCTATGCTGTTCCAGATGAGATGAGATGCAGGGCATTCTCGGGAACTCTTACCGGATCTGCTCAAATATGGTATAATAATCTTCCTCGGGGTAAGATTTCAACTTTTCTTCAACTGGCCGAGTTATTTATTGGGAATTTCTGTTTTGGGGCAAAGCCAGTTAAACGAGTAGCACATTTGTTAAGTGTTAGACAAAAAGCTCGTGAGAGTACCATAGATTATATAACTCTTTTTAATAACGAGAAACTTGAAGTCATTGATTATGAGGAGAAGACAACGATTACCACTTTGATGAGTGGACTACTGCCCAACAAGGTGTACTACACTTTGGCCAAAGATCCACCTAGAACCATGTCAGACTTGATGGGAAAAGTGTCCAAGATTATGAATGCCGATGAGGCTATGGCTGCGAAGAAGAACATGGATGCCAAAGAAACCAAGGTGGAAGGTGATAAAGCTAAGAAGAAAGAGCATAAGAACAATGGTAATGACAAACATTCAAAAAACAGGTCGGTATGGGACGTGATGAAGAAATATGATAATTATACTCCTTTGAAGAAGGATATCAACCATGTTCTAGAGGAAATCAAGAACAACGAGGAACTAAACTGGCCAGAGAAAATGAAGGCAGACCCTGACAAGAGGAATAAGGCGAAGTATTGCGAGTTTCATAAAGATCATGGCCATATGACCAAAAATTGCATAGCTCTTCAGAATGAGATTGAAACACTCACCAGACGAGGAAAACTGTCAAAGTATGTTGATCGTGGAAGCGAAAGAAGAAACAACGACCGAACAAGAGAGAGGTCTAGATCTCCTCGTCGAGCAGAGGAGAACAAGAAAAGAAACCATGAAGTTGATCCAGAAGACGACCCCGATCTTCCCAAGAGACCAAGGCAGCCAGAACGAGAGGTATTTTCAATACGCTTTGGGTCATTTGACTGTAATGTTATAACAGGTGGAGATGCAGGAGGAGGAGACCTTACTGCCGAGAGAAAAGCTTACCTCTGTGAGGCTCAAGCTTGCTCGTACATTCAACGAATAAATCTAGCTGAGGAGGATCGCCCGAGAAAGGTGAATAAAGAGAAATTGGTCATTGGTTTCTCAAAGAATGACCTTGCAGGGGTTCTATATCCTCATGATGACCCACTGGTGATCAAGATGAGAATGAAGGAGGTTATAATTTCAAGAGTACTGGTCGAAAATGGTAGCTCGGCAGACATCATGTTCTACTCGTGCTTCGATAGTTTAAATCTAAAACTATCTCAACTGGAGCCTTATCATAGACCCCTCCTCGGTTTTGCTGGCGAGAAAGTTTTTCCACTTGGGACAATCAAGTTCGATATATTCATTGGTACATGGCCTGCTTGTCGAACAGAAAGAATACGCTTCTTCGTGATGGATTAGAATGTTCAGTCATCATACAATATCATCATGGGAAGAGTAGGATTGAAGAAGTTCGAGGCTGTGCCATCTACGGTGCATCAGTGCTTAAAATTTCCAACAAATTTTGGAGTAGGAATTGTGAAAGGTGATCAGAAAGTAGCTCGGGAATGCTATTATTCATCCGCCAAGCAAGAAGAACTGGAGGAATCAAGGAAAAAGACTACTACCTATCAAGTGGATGAAGGTGCCTAAATTGAAACATTGGATCCTAGAGATGAGTCGCAACTCATGAAGGGTTAAGTGGTGGAATCTACTGAAAACATCATTCTGGACGATGAGCACCCTGAGCGAATTACTCAAGTAGGTTCATCGTTGGAAGCCTCACTAAAACAGGAATTGATAACTTTCCTAAGAAGCATAAAACAAACTTTTGCGTGGAGTCATGAGGATATGCCTGGGATAGACCCAAATTTCTTATGTCACGAACTCAATGTGAATAAGAAGATCAAGCCTGTGAAGCAGAGAAGAAGAGTATTCAGTCCCGAGAAGAATCAAGCTATACAGGAGGAAGTCGAGAAGCTCCAGAAGGCTTATTTTATTGAAGATGTTAAATATCCAGACTGGTTAGCCAATGTAGTGATGGTGAAAAAGAAGAACAAAAAATGGAGGATGTGTGTAGACTTCACCGACCTCAACAAAGCATGCCCAAAGAATCACTTTCCATTGCCCCGAATTGATCAACTAGTAGATGCTACCTCGGGACACGAGCTGTTGAGTTTCATGGATGCTTATTCTGGCTACAATCAGATTAAAATGAAACCTGAAGACAGGGAAAGTACTTCTTTCATTACCCCTAGGGGAACTTATTGCTATAATGTTATGCCTTTTGATTTGAAAAATGCAGGTGCGACATATCAGCGGCTGATGAACAAGGTCTTTGCTGAACAAATCAGTTGCAATATGGAAGTCTATGTTGACGATATGCTGACAAAGAGCAAGAAAGCTGCCGATCATCTAGTTGACTTAAGTCAGACTTTTGATCAACTGGATAAATATCAAATGAAGCTGAACCCGACGAAGTACATATTTGGAGTACGAGAAGGCATGTTCCTCGGGTACATTGTCAATCAACGAGGCATCGAGGCGAATCCTGAAAAGATCAAAGCTCTGCTAGGGCTGCGATCTCCAACGACGAAGAAAGAGGTGCAAAGTCTTACAGGACGAGTAGCAGCACTCAACAGATTTGTATCACGAGCAACTGATAGATGTCTCCCATTATTCAAGACACTCCGAAAAACTTTTGAGTGGAATGATGAATGTGAGAAGGCTTTTCAAGACTTGAAGAAATACTTGGGAGCACCTCCACTGTTGTCCAGGCTAGTGATGGGAGAAAAATTATGCTTATATCTTGCAGTGTTCGAGAATGCAGTTAGCTCGGCGTTGATCAGAGTGGAGAATGGAGTGCAAAAACCAATTTACTATACGAGTAAGGCCTTCCGAGGAGCAAAAATCAGATATCCAAGGCTGGAAAAATTGGCACTAGCGCTGATTGAGGCGAGTAGGAGAATGAGGCCATACTTCCAGGCTCATACCATAGTAGTATATACTGATATGCCATTGAGGCAAGCCCTTCATAAACCAGAAAAATCAGGGAGATTGATGTACTGGGCAATAGAGCTCGGTGAATACGATATAGTCTATGAACCCAGATCATCGCTTAAAGGGCAAGCTGTAGCGGATTTTATAGCAGAGTTCACCTATCCTGATAACCTCGAGGAGCAAAAGTTACTCGCTGATCAACCTGTGGATGTTATAGGATCAACAAACACAAGCTCAGACCAACTCCTATTGGTAAAAGGGCAAGTGGATGTTACAGGATCATCAAATTCGAGTTCAGACCAACTCCGGTTGGTAAAAGGGCAAGAAAAGATGGTCGACGAAGTGCGAGAAATATCAGGGGAAGATGAAAGGAAGCAACAAATATTTCGCCGAGGAACTCTGTTAGATCAGAAGTTTGAAGACGAGTTACTTATATGGAGGCTATATGTAGATGGCTCATCTTGCACAACAGGCAGTGGCGCGGGGATAGTTTTGAGCACTCCAGACGAGGTCGACATGGAATACGCCCTACGTTTCCAATTCAAAGCTTCCAATAATAAAGCTGAGTATGAGGCCATGATTGCAGGTCTTAATTTGGCAAAAATTATGGAGGCGTAGCAAATTATTGTCTTCAATGATTCTCAATTAATTGTAAATCAAATGTTGGGAATATATGCAGCCAAAGGAGAATTAATAATCAAATACCATGCAAAGGTGATGGAGTTGGTATCAGAATTTACTGCTATTCAGCTGGTCAGAATACCAAGAATGGAGAATGCAAGAGCCGATGCCTTAGCTCGATTAGCATCAGCTACTCGTACCGAGCTATGAAGAACAATCCCAATTGAAGTTTTGGCTGGTCGGAGTATAGATGAAGATTTGGCGATGAACTTTATCACCCTTGATTTAGGACCATCTTGGATGGATCCCATCAGGGCATATATTGAGGAGGGAGAATTACCAATTGACAAGCTCGCAGACAAGAAATTGAAGTTTAAAGTTGCTCGGTCTGTATTAACTAACGGTATTTTATATAGACGAGGAATTATGGCAGGTTTGTAGAGATGTGTACATCCCTCCGAGGTGAAAGAATTGATTGAAGAGATCCATGAAGGGTCCTGTGGAGCCCATATAGCAGGTCGGACGCTTTTGCAAAGGATGATGACACAGGGATATTACTGGCCAATGATGAGGGCTAATTGTGTAGCCTATGCCAAGAAATGTGACAAGTGCCAGCACTTTTACTCCATCCGAAGAACTCCACAAGCATTGATGACACCCATCACTTCCCCTTGTCCATTTGCCATGTGGGGAATAGATTTGGTTGGACCACTGCCAACGACTAAAGGAAGGTTCAAATACCTCGTCGTCGCAGTGGATTATTTTACTAAATGGGTGGAAGTTGAGCCTCTCATCGATATGACGTACGAGAAGGTGTACCAATTTATTTGGAAGATCATCATTTGTCGATATGGTCTTCCTCATGCTTTCATCACAGACCATGGAACACAATTTGATAACGAGGAGTTCGCTGCCTATTGTCATCAATCAAATGTGTTGAAGATCCACTCAGCACCAGGCCATCCTCAAAGCAATGGACAAAATGAAGTGACAAACAGAACACTGCTGAATGGTTTGAGGAAAAGACTGGACGATGCGAAAGAAAATTGGATCCACGAGTTACAGTCAGTACTATGGGCTTACCGAACAACTCCTCGAGTAGCAACTGGAGAATCTCCATATATGCTAGCGTTTGGAAGTGAAGCTGTTATACCTGCCGAGTTGGGCCTCCCAACACACAGGGTACTGAATTTTAATTCCCCTGTCAGCGACTTAATGAGAAGATTAGATTTAGACATGCTCGAGGAAGTTAGAGAAGAATCAGTCATTAGAAATGTTGCTTACCAGCAGCGAACAACTTTGTTCTACAACAAGAGAGTGAAGAAGTGCGACCTGAAAGAAGAAGACTATGTGCTGAAGAAAGTAATTCAAAAGCACAATAAGCTGGAGGCAAACTGGCATGGACCATACCGAGTTACAGAAGTTGTTCGACCAGGAACTTACCGAATAGCAACTTTAGAAGGGGAGGAGTTTAAGAACGCATGGAACGCAGAGCACCTACGCAAGTATTATCAGTGATGAATAAAATGAAGATATTCTGCCGAATTCTTTCTTTTTATTGAAAGTTTTTCGGGGAATACTAGTGCTACACACTACTCGGCAAAGCTCAGGCTACTCAAATTTTTTCTCGAAAACGCCAACTAAGGTTGGTCGAGAAACCAATATTCCTCCGGGAAGTAAAGCTACCAATATTCCTCCGGGAAGTAAAGCTACCTGTATTCCTCCGGGAAGTAAAGCTACTTGTATTCCTCCGGGAAGTAAAATTTGTATTCCTAAGGGAAATAAAACTATATGTTTCTCGGGAAATAAAAGTATTCCTAAAAATGCCAACTTATGTCGGTTAGGAAGTAAATATATTCTCGAAAATGCCAACTTGAGTTGGTCGGGAGGTAAAATTATTTCAAAAAGACTAACTATGGCTGGTCGGGGATAGAAACCCACCAACTGTAGTTGGTCGACAAGGAAAATTTACTGACCTTGGTTGGTCGAAAACATTTAAGAGAAAAATCTACCAACTATGGCTGGTCGGGGATAAAAACCCACTAACTGTAGTTGGTCGACAAGGAAAATTTAAAGTGATCGAGCAACATTTTTGATACTCGTAACTTTTTAATTATTACTAAGTTGGTCGAGAAACAAAATATTATTTTTGCCAAATGACTACCACAAGTTCAAACTACTCGACAATAAGTTGATCGACAAACTACACAATATTGTTATCTTTTTATCAGATACACATGCACAAATATAAAGTGTTTTACAAGACAATAGCAATTAAGATTGCGAACAGAAATGAAAGTCTTTCATTAAATCCAAAAACAAATTACATTGATAATGAAATGAAAATTACATTGATATTGAAATGTATACTAACTATTACATCAAAATTCCTACTCTACTGGTCTTTTCCCCTCTGCTTTTGACACAGGTTCCTCGCCAGCAGGCGGATCATTTAAAGCCAGGGGAGAATTTATGAAGTTGAGATCCTCTAATATCCTGATATTCATCACGGATGGTCGATCTAAGAGGTGCTCGGGATGAGATACCTCGGCATTTGAATGGAGATTGTAGTCACCGAGATATTTAGAAATCAAGCATCGAGGAATGGCCCGAGCAGGGATCCAACTCATATCCAATTTGTATGGTGGCACAAGTAGGTCGAGCCGCCTAGGATCATGATAGTCCCACAGGTAATGACCCTGCTCGAGTTGCAGCACACCTAAGGCATTCAACCAGCCTTGCTTGTAGCCCTCATTATTGGCATTCTGGATACGATCGTCCAAGTGATAGAGAGCTTCGTTGTATCCAGCCATCCAGAACTCCCTGGGCTGTTTGTGGAATTGATATGTTAGTCTTTCCAGCTGTTCGTGGAGATTTTGGATGAATAGCTCCTTATTATCCAAAACTGATTTCTGCGCTGAGAGCTGCTCTTCCAGGAATTCGAGCTGCTCTTGCTCGTACCCGAGGAGCTATTGCTCGACCACGAGAAGGTGTATAAGGGCCATACCTCTTCAAGGTTTCCAGCTCGTCCCTCAAGTTGGCATTCTCGACCTCCAAGAATGAGAATCCCTCATCATTCAGTGGGATTAAGGCGTTTGAAGTAGAAGCTGCAGACTTCAACTGTGACAACTCTCTTTGAAGATTGTTGTTCTCTTGCTCTAACAATTCATCTATTTGCCTACATTCCTCAACCTCACCCTTCAGAGTTCTCTCCCTCACATCGTAGCCAGCAAAAAGTTTCTCGTAACCCTTGTCGGCAACGATCTGCTGGTATTTCTTCTCGTACCCCTTTTGCAACAGGGTAGTGGACTCTTTGTATTGTTGCTGAAGATCTTCGAGGGTGCCTTGGAGATCCTCGATCATGTCGTAATAAGCCACATTATTGGCCACTGCTTGATCAAGTAGACACTTCAGATATTGGTATGCTTCAACTGCTTGTTCAGAAGCATCTTGGCCGAGGATGTTGACGACTTGTGCTGCACTCAGATCTGTGTGACCAGCTTTAAAATAATCATTGCATTGTCTCAGCAGCTTGGTATCGTGAGCAGATAATAATTCCATCCTGGCCAGAAACTAGCAGAGGAAGAAAAGCAATAATCAATAAGAATCAAGACAGAGTATGAAGAAGAGACAACAGTATGCAAGAACAAAAATTCAAGTTTTATTATATCAAGGATCAGGGTTACATATTCATGGTTACAATTGACAAAAGAAAAATATAAAGAGAAACCCGAACAACTCTACACCTTTTCCTTGTCTCCCAAAACCTTCTCGGGAGGCTGTGACGAGGAAGTAGGTTGCTCGGAGGGAATATAAAGCTGCTCAGGGAGCGCCAGTAGTTACTCGAAAGAAGTAATGATTTGCTGAGGTTCCTCGGGAGCAGGCTGGATGGCTGGGGGATGATCTCCCATCACCATAGAAGACTCTTCGGAGGCAGCTTTGTCCTCTTCTTCTTCTTCAGGAGTTGGAGGAGGACCAGGGATGTGTTGCTGAAAGAGTTCAGAATTTTCATCCACTTTCATCTCCTGTAGAGCAGCAACCCATCCATCCCTGAATTACTTGAGACTGCCATATTCTACTTGTGACATCATGGCAGCCAACCCCTTGTTCCACCCCTTGTCCCAGCCAGCGCTGAAAGACTTCTTCACTGCCAGTTTTCTCTTCAATTTCTCCGAGGAACGCTGCTCGGACAGAAGGCTTTCAGCAATCTTTAATTTATTTTCAACCTCCTCCTTCTGCCGATTTACCTCCCGAAGCTGACCTAGTTCTTCTTCAGCAACCTTGAGCTTATTCTCAAATTCTCCAGCATTTTTGAGCTTCTTGTCGAGCTCTTTATTTTTCCCTTCCAAGTCCTTTATTCTCTTCTCCAACTCCTGGGAGACTTCAACAACCTGAGCTTTTTCCTGCTCGATGGAGGCAAGCTTGTTCTCCCATATTGCCTTGTCAGTAGCATATTTCTGGCGAGAATCTTCCAAAGACTTCGTCAGGCCCGCCAGAGCTTCCTCCACACCAGATGAGGAGCTTGAAGTTTTAATTGCTTCATCCTTCTTCAGAATTATATTGAAGCAACTCGTCAACTGTGAAAAGAAAATGAAAGCAAGTCAGAAACAGAAATGACAAGGGAAATATGAAAAGTTCAAAGTAAGAAGACTTACAGAAGCAAGGTGGCGAGCAGCCAATGAGGTAACCATGTCCCGAGAAAGGTTTTCCTCAGTACCTTGGACCTCGGGAATGATCCAAGACTTTACCGAGCTCATGGCAGAGCTCGGGGGAACAAAAGTTGGAACACCAGTTCCAGTAGCTGGGGGCTGAGTAATGGTGTCAGCCAAATTGACCGAGGAGCTCTTCTTCAGCTTCCTCGGAGGAACCAGGATTGATTCAACCAAGGAGGAGCCCTTAGTCGGTGATATGACAATCACCTCGCCTGGAGCAGCAGCCTTGCTCAGGGCCACTGGAGGCTTCTCGGCAACCTTCACAACAGCAGCCGAGGAAGGCGCATCAACTTTCTTTGTCCCTTCTAGGACATCAATCTTACTTCTTTTTGCCTCTCCAGCACCAGAGGCAGTTTTATCAAAAAGGGTGGGAGGTCTTCTCTTCTTCATCCTTTCACTTAAAGGAATGTGTGATTCAGGCGAGGAGCTGGTGGAAGCTGGTACTGGCTCTGCGTCACTTATCACCGGACGAGCAGTGAAAGAAGTGGTATAGCTCTTGTACTGCAGCAGATACGAAGCTGACCTAATGTGCTCGTCGACAACACTCTGATGCAAGCTCCAGATAAGTTTTAAGTGCCTTATATTTACGTCTTCTTCCTTTGGACACTTTCTTTTTCTATCAACTGCAAATAAATCAAAATTAAAATATGAGTGGCACATTTTATCAAAAACAAAAGAAGCACAATTTCAAAATAAAATAAAATAAAATAAAAATAACCTATCCCATTGCCATAGGGAGGGCATCTGGGACCCTGATACACTTCATCTCCTGATAAAGGAGCATGTTGCCAATTTTTTATTACAACTCCATGCTCAAAATAGTCCCTATTGGCATCCGGGAGATTGACTACTAAGGCCCTATTCAAAAATCTAATTTTTAAATAAAAGGTGTTATCACCAACTGCCCATCTATAGTAAAACATGATTTCTGGAATCCCTATGCGAGTTCCATGGATTTGATTTAACCTATGCACGCCATTAACTATTCTCCATGTATTGGGGGCTATTCTTGCAGGAACAACGTCAAAGTATTGACAAAATTCCAGACATAAGGGATTGGGTGGAAAAGAAAATCCACACTCAGCAATAAAGAGACTGGGGAACCAATGTCCCTCAGCCAAACGGAAATAATCAGAAGGCTCAGAAAGCTCTTCCAGAACAACCCAGGAGGGAATAGAAAAATCAAAGCGAAACTTATCAAGAGATTCAACAGGGTAAACCATGATGGATAAAAGAAATGAAGAAGAAGGAAGAAAATCTTACAGAAAAAGAGTGGATCTGATGACAACGAACGATGGAAGAGATGAATACACAGGAGAGAAAGAGACGACGGAAAACTCGAAGATACAAATTTGAAAAGGTAGAAGACGATGGGAGTGTCTGTGAAGTTTAAATACCTTGCCTTGGTAAATGGTAAAGTAATGATTACAAAAAGAAACAATTACGCTACCAGCGGCTAGAGGAACAAAAAGGGCGCGGCAATCGAAGCAAGAAGAAACGATTATGCTATCGGCGGCTAAAAGGACAAAAAGTACGCAGAGATCGAGGCGGTTATGAAAATTCAAAAAAGCCTGATTCTACGAATTTGGAAAAAGAAATAAATACAAGGGAAACACTCCTAAAAATCAGGAGGACTATTTAAAGCTATCATATTCCGAGAAAGAATGTTCCACACTCCTCAAATTTCGAACTATGAAACATTGGGGGCTTCTGTTGATACCAAATTTAGTCTGCTAACATGGATCAATAAAGTGAAGACACGTGGCAATTTACGTGGCAACAACAAACACTTCCGAAGAACTCACACGCTCTGAGGAACCATACTACAACGAGGTACACTATTTCCCCGAGGAACTCATACGCTCCGAGGAACGAGAATTCTTCGAGGAACTCTTGAGCACCGAGAAGCTTAGGTGGTCCGAGCAACTCAGGCGGTCCGAGCTGCACCTCGAAAAAAGCATTAATAGCGGGATAACCAACAGTTTGACTGTTCATTAAATGCTTATCATTCAGACGCATACGTTTAAGGAGCATTGAATGTATCACCCTTTCATATGTACATCATTTAATGTATTACCCCAATTTCTTGAGATAACTTGTAATCGAGAATTCCCATACAATCAGCAATACCATAACAGTGGACGTAAGCCATTCTTATAAGGCTGAACCACTTTAAAAATTCTTTGTCTCATTTATTTATCTGTGATTGAATAATTAGATATGATCTAATTTTTTACATCAACAGTAACGCTAGACATTTTAAGTGGGTGGCCAAAAGCAAGGATGTCATTGTCAGAGATATCGAGGTTATGATTAGAGCGAGAGTCGCAATGTGGAGCAGGGGGACGAGGAGATTTGAGAACTGGATGGCTTGCATGAACTGGGGCATCCCAGAGAGTGCTCTTGATTAGGGGACTGCGGGGTGTGGGGCTTCTCGCCTTTTTTTCAGTTGTTTTGTTTTTCTCCCCTTTGGGGTATACCCCTAGGGGAGGTGCTGGGTTTCATCCCCATGTGTACTTGTTGTAGTTGCAGTTGTTGATATATATACATAATGTTTCCCAAAAAAAACAATAGTCATGCCTAACTTCACCCGTGTTCGCTTTCCAAGCACGCAATTCTCATAAAATCCTAACTAGCAACTCTTCGCACCCTTTAGCAACCCTTGCTTACAAAACACTGTCATGGCCTTCTCCTCGGCATGTCCCAAACGCATGTGCCAACGCCTTGGTGGAATTTCTCTTTGCCTCATCTTTGTTAACAATCGAGGCACGACATGCTACCGTGCTCCCTTGAAGTAAATGGAGGATCCCCTCCTTTCCTCTCATCACCACCAAGGCACCCATGACAACCTTTAACATTCCACCCACGAGTACAATCTCGCACCAGTTGGAATCTAAAGCATCCAAAGAAATCATGTTCTTTTTCAACTCCAGAACATACCAAACATTCGTGAGAGTTCGAGTCACTCCATCATGCATTTTCAATTTAATCATGTCAATACCCTTCTACCAAAAAGCATGGTCATTACCCATAAAGACTTTACCTCCATCCACCTCCTTAAAGCTATGGAACAAATCTCTATCCGGGCACATATGGTATTCACTCATTTGAAGAGCTTTCCCGTGAAGAAACTATTAACATACTCTCAAATTCATCATCATCCGAAGTGACTGAATTGTTAGATTCCGCCAACGGTTTCTTATCGTCTCTTGCCTTAAGCTTAGGGCAATCCTTTTTTAAATGCCCCTTCTTCTTGCACTTGTAACACATGACATTTGCCAAGCCCTTGGTCCTAGATTTGGACTTAGAGCTTCCTCTTACACCTTGCCTTGCCTCCTCGGTCCTACCTCAAGCAACTAACGCATCGGACTGATAATCACTTTTTTCCTTTTTTAGCTTCTCACTCCCCACTAATGCCGAAGAGACATCATCATACTTCACCTCATCCTTCCCATATAGCAATGTGGTGCTCAAATACTCGTATGAGTCCAGAAGTGAATTTAGAAGCAACAAAGTTTTTTCTTCGTCATCAATATCAACATCTAAGCTTAATAAAGTGGAGAGAATTTTATTTAACTCGTCAAGATGTTCGAACATCAACATACCTTCAATACAGTCAAATCGAAATAGCTTCTTCTTCAGATAGAGACGATTCTCTATGCACTTCATCATATATTTGTCTTCTAATTTCTTCCACATTTTCTCTGATGATTAGGATTCATCACATAGTTTACCACATTTTGTGCGATATTTAACCGAATTGTGCTGCACGCTTGTAAGTCGTACTCTCTCTAATTATCCTATAACATATGCGAGTTTAGCCAAAATGCCCCTCAATGTCTTGTGCAAAACTTGTTGGATCAAGACATCTCTCATTCGACATTGCTACATGCCAAAATTAATGGTTTTACCCTTAAACTTCTCCAAGTCAAACCTCATTGTTAACACCTTTACAACCTTAGATGTAGACATTCTCTAATCTTCGAAATGAGTCTTCAATAGGAAACAACTGGGCCAAGACCAAAATCCCACTTAGGAATTTTATCAAACACCTTGGATGCACACAAAGCAGAGACCCTAAAAGTCAATGCTTTGATACCAATTTGTTGTGCAGATACTCACTCAATTGAGTGATTCATGCACGCCCAAGATCCAAGATAAAGAGCAACCCGAGATAAAACAAGAGAAATACACTATAAACGCAAATTAATGAGAAAGTAACGAGAAATCACACATACCAACAAATCACAATACAAGATTTATGTGGTTCACCAATTTGGCTACGTCCACGGATGATGGCCTCCTTTATTTGATATAAATAACAAGGGTTACAACTCTCTCAAGCCTCATAATTCTCTCGAAGTGTATACAAAAGGACTAAATGATGAGCAATAGAAGATCTCATTTATTTCTGTGTGTTTTGAACCATGGTTGAAACACTCCTTAAATAAGGAGCAAAAGTGAACAGTACTCCGCGTGTGAACAGTAAAATTCAAGCCAATTTCTACAGTATGATCAAACCATGAAGAGATTATAGCTCTTTAATCATATGAAAACCAAAGAATGCATGGGGATTAGATCAATGTTTCTTCACATCGGAATATCTTCTAGTCTATCCCCCATAAGTCACAAATGAACCTACATCAAAATTGAAAAAAATGCGGCATGTATTCCTCATATGAAAGAATATACATCAATGGCGGATGGAAAAAGAACATTTCTCTAATACTTGTATCTTCTGATGAGCTCCAACAAAAGAACTTTTAAATCCTAGAAATGCAATCATGTGATAATCCTTTCGGCGTGTGCACAAAGTCACTAGATGCTACAACATTCAAAAAGCACGTCTTCAACATCGGGATGTGAAGAGACTTCTTTTAGTCCTATTAAAATCAAAGAAAGCGTGTCATAACACCTATCCAAGTAAACCCAAAGATTGTACTCCTTTCCCCATCAGATAGGTTGCTCCCATAGATTTTCCTCGACATAAACTATACGTCAAAAGGCTCCAAAAAATATCTAACACGCTTTTAGAGAGAGAAATACACTTTTCTATTCAAAATTCAAGTCCCTTACGAAAGTTGACATTGTAATATCCCGTCCCAATAATTTAAATAAATTATATATTGATTATAATTGTGGGAGGGGTCAATTATAATTATAAAGGTTTGTGGGTAGCAAATTGGATTAAATAGAGAGAATTATTGATTATAGAACTTCTATTATTTCATTCGAAAAAGATTAGGTATCTCCTTAAAAGACTTTAGAAGTTGTTGGGGAAAATGTGCAAAAGTCTAGAAAGATGGTATTTCAAAGGTGTATTCGGTCATTAATAAGGGTCGTTCGACCGAGGGGCTAATGTCATTCGAACGACGCCTGACGAAAACCAGATCTGCCACTTTTGCTGTCACAACGAGAATCGTGGATCAAATGGATGTGTCAGCTCTTGGAGCCTGACGATTTAGGTAAATCAGATGGCTTATTTGGTGACCTTGTTTTATATATAAGAGAGATGGGCGTGGGGTGGAAAAACCCCACTACCATTACCGTCTCATCCATTTCCCTCATACTCTCCAACATTTCACTCCCTCCATAACTAGTATACCACTCGATTTCTCTAAGTGCGGCTCACCCCATAGAAATAACCATTTCCACCATTTTAGTGTAGACCAACGAAATATGAAGATGTTTATTGGGAGTTTGAAGAAGATAAATGTGAGAGTTCATGGAGTTTGTAGAGGGTTTTGATAGGGGTTCTTTGGAGGCAAATTTGGTGGAGCGAGACAATCCCTCTTAAGGCCACCTTAGGAGGTGGAGGGTTGTCATCTTCCTTGATCTTTAATGCCTTCCTCTGTTTAAAGCTTCATTTGAAGTGGGATAATCTACTCTTTATGTTTAAGACTCTATTTGGTGTATACCGTAGTCTTGTTATTGTTAAATGTTAAGAATAAGATTATTATGAGAATGATGATGGGTTTCTAGTGAAAGAAATAAAAAAAAAATTATGGAATAAAAATGTAGAAAAAATATGATTTTGTCAAAAAAGAAAAATGGGTAAATATTCCGAGGCTTGAAAGATTAAAGTTGGCATTTTTCTGAAAATGATGTACTTTCTAGAAAATTGATGATGAATATTTTATGGAATAAAATACTTGAAAGGATGTTAAATCTTGGGATTTTTACTAAGTTTGGTGTTAAATATTTTATGGAATAAAATATTTGAAATGATGGTAATCTTGCCAAATAATTATGAAATAAATATTTCTAAGCTTCTTGCAACAAATGGAGAATATTGAAAAATGGACATTTGTTAAGTTTAAAGAAATTAAAAATGCCCTTATGACTTAAATGCATGTTGGTTGCAAATGGTATAAATTTCTATATTGAAATGTATGTTTAAACCTTTTAATAGGATTTTAGGAATTTAAGTCCACTTTCTCATGCATATAAACTTGTAGTATTTTGATAATAAATATATGAACAACTTTAAAGAAAGTCTTGTTGGGTTTAAACATGTAATAAGAAAAGTTAGAATTCTAGTCTTCAAGTGCGTGAAATATGGACTAAAAGATGTAATGAACATGAGATTATAAGACTACACATGTGTTGATAAAAATAAAGGTATTTTCTTATAAAAGTAGTCTTAAGAGTAAATGGATTTCTTAAATGAAGACGTAAAGAAATGTGTGTTTGGGAAAGTATTGGCAAAATGTTCATTAAGTGTTAATGGGTAAAAATGGTAAAGTTAGTATGTAACTTACTAATATTGTAAAGGATTAACACTTATGGAATCAAGTAAGAATTTATGGTGTAAAGGTGTTTCCAATTAAGTAGAATATTACTCCAAGTGTAAAAAGGTGTTAAAGGGTCAAAAACACTTACGAAGTTAACACTTGTGAAACTAAAGAAAAAGATGATTTTGGAAATATATTGGTAAAATAGTAATTTTACTTAAAGTGGAATATTTTTATGGAATAAAAATGTTGGAAAGAGTAGTACACAAAGTGGTCCTAAATAAATATGATTTTTGGAATAAAATCAAGTTTAAAGTGTAAAGGACATGAAATGATAAATTTTCAAAGTGTAACACAAGATGGGGCGATAAAATCCCTGGTTTTGGCTTCGGATGGGTAAAAAGGGAAGTGTGATAATGTGGACATTTGTAAGATGTTAAAACACATAAAAGGAACTCGGATGACACCGGGATAAAGCAAGAAGGGCCCAGAGCCCTTGGGTGAAAAGCCCTAAATCACTGGCTAGAGCATATGGTGCGCATAGTCGATGGTATGGAGCCCGTGGAAGTATGCGGTATAGGAAGAATCCGAGAAAGATAAAGGAAAAATGGAAGATGTAAAGAAATGAGTTGTGTGGTAAAATGTGTTAATACAACCTAATTTGAATGAATGTAATAAATGTTTCAGTAAAAGTGAAATGGACAAGTAAATGCGTAAATCTATTAATATTCATAAGGTAAGGAAAAAGTGTAAAGAAAATGGGTAAATTGGTGATTAAGTAACCTAAGTGGTTAAACCCAAAATTTACACAAGAATGTATTGAAAATGGTTTTCAAATGACAAATAAGTATTTTCTAACACAATGAATGCGTGTGTTGAAATGAAAATTTTCAATGAAAATACTAAAGTGTATTTAAATGAATAAAAAGGGTAATTTCGGTAAAGGAATGTGGTTGGATAAATTAAGTATAATGGTTTCACGTGTTGAACTGACATTTTAAATAAAGTGAAATGCTAAGTATGAGTAAAGGAAGTTTATACAAGATTAAGGTAAATTAATCTAGACAAGTAAGGTTTTCGGAAGTAAAACAGTTAATGCATTGGAACATGTATTTTCAAAGGTATATATATATATATATACATACATATTTTCTCATGCATGTGATTGTAGCGTGTGAGTATCTTTTCTGCTATTCGTTTCTATACTGCTTCTGTATATTCCCACTGGGCATTGGCTCACACCCTCGCTTTGTTACGGCAGGTTGGATGCGGTTTCGTATTTTGAGAGCATTATACAGGTAAGTATACCTTATTTTTTTACGTTAGTAGCTCTGTTTGCTTGGACTTCGGGATGCTCCCCATGGATCCCTCGCGTAGTTTATTTGAAATCGAAATCGCATGCTAGCAAGTGAAATGTTTTTTTTTTTTGGTTACTAAATATATTGAAAAGTAAGAAATATACAAGGTGAAGAACACCAAGCCCAAAGGCTAGTAACCAGAAGGTGGGGCATACCCCCCCTCCCAACAAACATCAACAAAGGAAATCAAAAGAAAACAAACAACCCCAAAACATCAACAAAGGAAATCAAAAGAAAATAACATTAGAGGTACAACATGGATTCAGGAATCCCCCATTGGTTGCAGACCATCTAATTGGTGTAGCTTCTGTTAGTGTTCTTCCAAGTACTGATCTTGATCTTCATCATATTATTAATCTCATTCATGAGCTGACCAGGAGTTCTAGCCCCTCTGCTGTGCAGCCTACCATTCCTTTCCATCCAAATACAATAGATGGTAGTAGTGAAAGATAGAGTTTTGACTTTGTTGATGAGATTGTTGTTGTTAGCATACTCCACAACCCTCTCCAGCTCTCTCTCCCAAGTCCCTATATTCCTGTAGCATTGGTTTTTGCAAAGAACTTCCATCCACACCTCCTTAGTGTATGGGCAGTCAGCAAGTATGTGCGATAAGGTTTCAGTCCCATTAGTGCATAACAGGCAATTATTGTTGTCCACTATCCCCCACTCCATCAATTTATCTTTGGTAATAAGACTTCCTCTGCAGGCCAGCCAAGAGATGAAAGAGCATTTAGGTATGTTGGCACGGTTCCATACCAACCTATTCCATTCCACCTCAGTGTTGTGACTGCAAATAGCCTTATAGGCAGATTGAATGGAGAATATCCCATTGGTAGAAGGTACCCAAGTTACCACATCCTCATGATGAGAAATAAATGGAAGAGCGGCATTCTGGATGTCATTAAGCTCCCACGTAACTGTGGAAGGCCACCTCCAATTCGTACCTCTAATGAAATCAGCCACCTTGGCATAGGAGTTGCTGGCTGCATCATAAATGGTCCTATCCCCAAATAAAGGTTGTAGAGGCCCAAGAGGATGCCAGTTATCATGCCAAATAAAAGTGTTGTTACCATTACCAATGATAGACTTAATGAGAGGTCTTCTCTCCCTCCTCATTTTCAGAATTTTCCTCCATGTCCATGAGCAATCGCTAGGAATAGCAATCGCCCAGAAGCTCCTTCTCTTGATTTTATACATGTGACACCATTTCACCCAAAGACTCTCTTTATTTTTTGCATATATTCCATATATGTTTCATCATAGCAGCCTTATTCCATTCTTCAATACATTTAATCCCCAACCCTCACTCGGATTTAGGCTTACATACCTTACTCCAAGCCACTTTGGCCCCACTATGCTTCAGGTCAGAACCATGCCAGATGAAGTCTCTAATCAGTTGGTCAATATCTTTAATGACTCCTTTGGGCATGATGAAAAGACTGGCCCAATACACCTGTATACTGAAAAGGATAGAGAGAGCAAGATGAAGTCTGCCAGCATAGCTGAGCATCTTGTTGATCCAACTTTTAATCCTGGAGGCTTCATTAATTGGAACACAATTTTGTCAGCCAAGGCCTGAGCCTGAAGAACATCCATTCCCCCACAGTCAATGTTGCTTTTCTCCATGTTGGGACAAAGCCCAGAAAGAAGAGCAAACTCCTCAATAGTATGATTGATGAAGTCAATTGTCTGCTCATCCCCCCCACAAAATATCATCAGGTCATCAGCAAAGCATAGGTGGTTAAGACCAATTTCCTTACATTTAGGGTGGTATTTGAAGTTCATGATGTTGCAGTGCTGGTCCAGAAGATAGGAAAAACTCTCCATAGCCAGAAGAAAAAGATAAGGGGATAGAGGGTCACCTTATCTAAGGCCTCTAGAGATTTTAAAGAACCCATGGGATTCCCCATTGAGGCTAATGGAGTACCAAGCAGTGGTCACACACTCCTTAATCCACCTAATCATGATATGAGGAAATCTGACCTTTTCTAAGACATCAAAAAGGAACTCCCAGCTCACAGTGTCATAAGCCTTCATAATGTCCACCTTAATAGCACATCTAGCCACACCATTGCCTCTATGATAGTTCCTCATGATCTCTTGAAGTAAAAGCATATTATTAGCAATGGATCTCCCTCTAACAAAGGTTGTTTGACTCTCACTTATGAGGTGGTTCATGAGGGGCATAATCCTGGAAGCAATGATTTTAGATATGCATTTATATATAGTATTGCAGCAGGCAATAGGTCTAAAGTCTCTCATGGAAGAGGGGTTAGAGGTCTTAGGTATGAGGGCAAGGATGGCGCAATTCCATTGCCTAGGCATTTTACAGTTGATAAAGAAGTGCTTAACAACCTTAGTCACATCATTCTCTACAACATCCCAATTCAGCTTGAAGAAGGCAGCATTGAACCCATCAGGTCCGGGTGCTTTATCAGAACCAATAGAGAACATAGCCTTTTTAATTTCTTCATTTGATGGGATGGAGGTGATGCCATCACACTGATTTTGATTAAGCTTCCTAACCATCAAGTTCTCAATATTGAAGGGTCTGAATAAGTTCACATCATCAGCAGAGAATAAGTTTTGGAAAAAGTTAATAGCTTCATTAGCTACACCCTCACTACCTTCAATGGTTAGCCCATTAGAGTTCTGAATCATTAGGATTTTCTTCCTAGCACAGTTGCTGTTAACCCTTTTATGAAAGAAGGAGGTGTTCAAATCCACCAATTGGAGCCAATTAATTCTTGCTTTTTGCTTGAAGAAAGACTCCTCATTGTTCCTCAGATGGTTAGAGTAGTTATAAAGCTCAGTATCCTCCCTCCTTAGCTCATGATTACTACCATCATTATCCAGATTAGCCTGCACCTGATTAAGGAGATTCTTAGCCTCATTAACTCTAGCAGAAATATTAGAGTAAAACTTCTTGTTCAGGCTTCGAAGAGGGGTCTTCAATCTTCTAAGTTTGGTAGAGAGTTTAAACATGGGGTTCCCACTACAATCCTCATGCCAAGAATCCATGAGGGTGTCCATGAGGGTATCATGCTTCTTCCAGAAATTGTAGAACTTGAAAGGTTTAGGTTTAGTGTTCAAAGATGGCAAGAGGGTAATAATGATGGGGCTGTGGTCAGAGATACCATGACAGAGAAAGTTAGCCTGGCTATCAGGGAAGGAGGTACTCCAACAAGAGTTCTGGAGGACTCTATCAATCCTCGATTGAACACACGCAGACCCCCCAGTTTTATTAGACCAAGAAAACCACTCTCCAGTGGAATTCATATCCTCAACTTCAATATCCTCAATGCAATTGTTGAAATCATCCACAGCTCTAAAATCAATTCCATTGTGGCTCTTCTTCTCCTCCTGGCACCTCACAACATTAAAATCCCCCAGAATGATCCAAGGCTGATTGGTAGTGGTAATGAAATTGCACTTGAGGAAGTCCCATAAAGTATTCCTATTCGCGGGTAGATTATGTCCATAGACAAACGTGGCAAAGAACATCTTGTAGGATCCCACAACTTTGACTTTGCATAAAATAGCTTGATGGTGGATGTCACATGCTTCCACATCAAAAACATTAGGGTTCCAAGCGATAATGACCCTAGCCACATCACCATTATCCGGGCAGTTATGACACATATTCCAATTAAAAAACAATTATTCTTAATAACATTTATATGGTTAAGTCTTACTTTAGTCTCCATTAAACCAATGAGAGCAATACCATTGTCTCTAATGGTTTTCTTGATTTCATCCTGCTTGTGAGGGGAATTTAAACCCCTAATGTTCCATGAAGCTATCTTGATCATCTTGGTTTAGGCTTATCTCCACCCCTCTTCAGCTCTATTTGTGGGATCAACCAACTGTCGTTTCCCTTCTTCTTCTACTTCTTTTTGGAAGATGCTTTGTTATTAAGGCCAGTGTACTCCATATTTCTAGCCATTTCGGCTTTAACTTTTAGCACAATGCCTTGTGGAGCTGGGGTACTTTAGGATGTCTTCCTTATCATGATTGCGTTCACCCTTGTGACTAGCCTTATATTTCGCAGCAGCTCTAGTTGTGGTAACCTGTTTCCATTCATCCGTTAGTGGTTCCTTCATTGGGATAGCGCCAGCCTTGGGAGAGGCTTTCTCTTCCATTTTGTGATGTGGACAAGCATTTAGGTTATGACCGAAGACAAGGCAGTTAGGGCATGAAGGCGGTTTTGCTTGAAACTCAACCCTAACTGGTGTGGTAGTACATCCTCCATCGTAACATTGATGCTGTTAGGGTAAGTTGCTGTGGCTTCAACGTCAATGCAAATGCGAGCATAGGTTATTCTATTCATTTCTTCAGTCATCGCATCAGCGTAAAGGGGAAGACCCACTGAACTGGCGATGTAACTAAGCCCTTCTTTCGTCCAAAGTTGAACAGGAATGTCGTAGAATTTGACCCAAACAGGAATTTTCTTCAATGTATCTTTAGAGAATTTGAAATGTGCTTGCCATTTGTTAAGGATGATTATCATACCTGCAAAATGCCACGGCCCATTGTCCAGCACCTCATCACGCTGGCTTTGTTTATTAAACATGAAAATGAAAAATCCATTATCATGCGCTATGACTCATACCATATTTCCCCCATAGTCTAGTAGCAGTGTTGTTAACAAAGGAAAAAGGAAGCTTTTTCCCTAAGAAATAACCAACCATGCTGTTCTCCTAACGTCCATATCCTTTCCTGGCAACATCGAGCGATGGGTTGACAGTGATGGTGGACTCCACAACTGATGGTTGGTGAAAAGTTAGTTTGAGTTTCGTTTTCTTCTTTTCTACGATAATAGAACTCCATGTCTTGTCATTGCGTACCATGTTGTTGGTCTGGGATATAGGGACTCCCAGGCTTCCTTTCTCATTTCCCAGCTTTCTCTCACTAGCAGGTATAGTGCCAGATAGGGTAGTAGATGTACTAGCTACCCCAGCCGAGACCTTTTCAATATCTGTCAACTTTATATCAACTTCCGTACTATCTATCGTACCCTTGAGCCCACCGTTTTTGCCTGCACTATTCTCAGGGATGAAACCTACCTCTACCTCCGTTGCCTTCACAGTCAGAGAAAAGTTCTCATTCCGATCATTGGAGGTTCTGAACATCTTCACATCTTCAAGGGAGTAGCCTTTGCCTAAGAGGAAGTCCATAACGATGTTATTTTCTGTGTTTGGCTCTTGTATCCTTACGAGTTGCTCATTTGCTCATTTGCTCTAACAAGTGAAATGTTAACTAAAATAAAACTCGATTAGCAACATTATCTAGGTTGTTTCATTGCACTTCACATCTAATGCTCGGTCGGACCGAGTTGACTTACGGATAACCCAAAATTCGGGTCGGGGCATTACAGACATACATGGGTATTTATAGTTGTGCAGGAAAGGTTCTAGAGTCATTCTACAAATATCTACAAGTGGGTCCACTTCCACAAGTGGATATAAACAACTAACCATTTAGATGTGCTCCCACTTGTTAGATGTTTCTAGAATGTTTTAGAATTAACAAGTACCTATACATCATCACTAAAGTAAAAAATACCTAACAAGTACAAAGTAACAAAAATACAATTGTCTAATTTGCCCCTTCTCATTTCCATCATTCTCCTCTACTTGAGAGAGCTCATCCCGAGCGAAGAAACTGTGTTAGGCCATCATCCACAGGCTCTCCTAATTGAAAATTAAGTCGTCCTCTAAAATGTCCCAAATATCAACTGACAAAAAAACTTCAAAGATAAATCACAAATTCACGCCATGGCCGATAAATAAGAATTCGGCCTTTAAACCCCCAAAATGAAAAGTTTAGACAATATTGATGCGAAGATGGCCATCAGTACCAAATGTCATCCAAATTCCCCATGATGAACCTTCGTAACATCAAAACATAAGAATGAATCATGGCTCGCTTCTCAAAGTTAACCCAAAAGGGATCCATAAGTCTCACATTGATCGTGGTTACCACAAGCAACATACACTCAACCACCGAATTATCATCACAAATCTCGTCATCGTATCCAAAAAGTGGAAAGAAATTCGTTAAATCAAATACTTCCACCTTGCGGTAGTGAGTGCGAGTCTCCCAACCTTCTTCAACAAATAAGTCGAAAAAATCCCATAAAAAGTACCCCTCATCTTCTACCCCAAAGATGGGAAAGAAGTCATCAATCTCAAATGCCTCCAAATCTCTATATCGGGTGCTAGTGATCCACCCATCCTCCTCGAATATGGGAATAAAGTCACAAGGAAGGAACCTATAGTCAATATCAAACATCGTCTAGGGCTCAACAACCTCGGAGACATCCTCATAAAGCATGACCGAATAGACGGTATCATCAGTGTGCGCGGGAATGACATCGGATGTAGTAAAAGGTACACGGGTGGACAAGTTCTCAAAATATTGCACCAAATGCCTCGTTCGTGCACGTACCCATTGTTCACGTGTCGTCTCCATCTCAAGATACTCGGCTCGAGGCCTATTTAGGTATTGATGATACATTTCATACCCTATGGAGTAAACACTATATTCGAATGTTTGAAGATTTTGAGATAGATATGACTTCGTCGCGGCCCAAGAATCTAGAAGACCTTGGAGTTTCTTGATGACGGCACAACTTACCTTGTCAAAATTGGAATTCATATCGAGCCCTTATTAGACACCATCCCATGATAATTTGGAAGAAAGGTATTCTTCGGGTGAGGGAGGGATTAAATCATAGGGTCTTGATAGATTTGGGGCAAATTTGTAAATTTCAAAAAATTGAGGGGCTAAATTATAATTTTCAAAAATTGACAGGGGATTAGTGTGTTGAAGAGGTCCGGGTGGTGGAAAAATTTGATTAGGGTATGTGATGTGGTGAGAGGTTGCTGGGGTAGACCATGGATGTCTATTAATGTTAGGTTTGGAAATTATGAGTAATTTGGTGTCTTGCGTTGGGATTGATTTGTGGACGAAAATTTTGTCATTATTAGGTGGGTTATGTGTTGGATTAATCTCATCTTGGCGATTCGTCTTTTTGGGAGCCATTTAACACGTAGGAAGCAATTTGAATATTTACACTCCAAAGTTTTGAGCCACACCCACTTTGATACCAATTTGACATAAACAACACGTCAAAAGGCTCCTAAAAATGTCTAACACACATTTTTAGAGAGAAATACTCTTTTTAATTCAAAATTCAAGTCCATTACAAACAATGACATACATGTGTATTTATAGTTGTGTAGGGAAGGTTCTAGAGAAATTCACAAGTGGGTGTAACCAACCAACCAACCAATTAGAGGTGCTCCCATTTGTTGGATGTTTCTAGAATATTCTAGAAGTAAAAAGTACCTATACATCACTAAAGTAGAAAATATCTAACAAGTAAAAAGTAACAAAAAGTACAAAAATACAATTGACTAATTTGTCCCTTCTCATTTTCATCATTCCTATACAGGGTTTTTAAGGAATAACGTACTTGGAGATTGTGGATATAATAGTCAACATCCAAGAATGAGTTCTAAGATTTTTTTATTTATGATGGATTTCCACATTAGAATATACAATATTATGTTATCAATCCCACATTCAGCAGGAGGGCATTTAGAGCCTCAACTCTCCATCTATATTAATTATTGACTTCTCACTGGAATTTTCAATTTCACCATATGAGATAATAAGAATTCCTCTCTTTTGTAGGACTAAAGGTGTGTTTGATTGCAAACATGGAAAATGCATGGAAAATAGTTCATTTGGATGAGAAGTTGGAAAATGAGTGAAAAAATATACGAGTTTTTGGTCTAACCTTTTCTATTTTTCATGGAAACCAATTCTTTGGTGGGCGGATAAGAAATATTTTCCACTAACCAGGTTTGAAATGAAGCCCTTGTTATGTGAATGAGTGTTGTTCTTATATGAAGTATTCACGATCAAGGTATTACAAAGGCAAAACATGAGTCAAAACAACTATTTTCCATAAAAAAATTCCATATAAATCAAACACATCCTAATTGTATTTCTAAACAAATCATTAATTCTACAAGCTTTCTATAACCTCAACAAACCACAAAAGACACTAGGTAGCTGTTTTCTCAGTTTTCAAAAACTGCCAAACCTTTTAGATGTATTAGCTTTGTGTTTAGATAAAATGAAGAAATTTATAACTTGTGATGATTTAGGCATCTTTTCGTAAGTTGATGACTAAGGAACTAGGTGTATTTTTTAGGCTTCTCACTTCCTATTCCTTTTCTTTATTCGATTTCAACATCCAAGCATTTCCTTTTTTTCTAAAGATTCCCTTGCTTTGGTGCTCCAAGTAAAAGATCTTACACAGTCAAGTAAAAGGAAATATAGATCATTTTCTATTAAGGCTAACTGATCACTCATCACTCAGTAATAGAAACAATAAGAAGCAATACAAGACAAGAAGAATTATACCCATGTCGAAACAGAAAATCAATGATGACAAGGTTGCAGTTTGACTTGAAAAACTGTCCCCTCTGTATGATATTTGCAACAACCGTTACAGGGATCAATTTGAAACTCTCCACCTCTCCATCTGCCATATGTAACATTCAATCACAGAAACACACGCACACAAACACACCTATCAAAATTTCCAAAGAAAAGCATGGGAGTTAATCCTTAGAAGCAGATAAAATGAACACAAAAACTTCATATCGGGCATGAAAGCTCTCGATGTACTAAAGTGAAATAAAAGGAAGATGAACCTCGCTAATTTATTTATTTATTTATTCATTCATATATTCTGAGGGTAGGGTTTCTTCAGAGAGTTTAGTGGGAATACCTTGGTTCTTAGGGATGAACCCTTCAGGAAGCTTTATATCATAACAAAAAAGAACATCTCTCTTGTATCTATATCCATCAATGTCCCTGTACGAGACATCGCCAACGGATATAGCTCTGTGAGCGACAAGCATCTCTGATCTCATCAGTATGATCAAGACATGAAGTTATAAGGGATGAGAATTAAAGGTGACGATAGACTCTGCTTTCAATATGGATGTACTTCTGTAAGGTTGGACTTCCACAGAAGAAAAAACTTACTCATTGGAAATGGAACTTGGTATCCCTGCCTCCTCATCACATTCCTTCACAAGATTCTCTCCACACGAAATCCCATGAGGCTATAATTACAATTAATTGAATAATGAGTAAACAAACTACAAAAGTACAGAATCAGCATAGCATGAACTAAAAAGAACTGGTTCAAAAATGCTAAAGGGCGCATGCTTTTTGTCGTTGTTGTCATTTGAAATTGGTGACCAAGATAGGAGGTAATCCTCCAGGAAGAAAAATAAAGGTTCACCATTTGCAAGATCACACTTCCACAGTGGTGTGGAAGGAAATACGGTCCCGTTTGGTTTAGGGTGAAAAGTATTCTAACTTATTCGGAGTTACAAAATTCGTTCATATATTGTAACCGAGTATAGAATTTATAATTATGTAATTTTGAACAAGGGTGAACAAAAACTCCTAATAGTCAAAGATACTTTTCACCAAGTTGAAAAATACTTTTCCCTAAACCAAAAGGGGCCTAAAAATGAGCAGGAAGTGTTACGTACCAGTCCTCCAGCAACCAGATGATCAAGCATCCCTGGGAAGGTAGGTTTCACCCTACTTCCCTTCGCTATCCACATATACTTTTGCCCATCTTTTTCGACATAGCCATTCATGTGAACTCCATAGGCCTATTATCAGAAGAGAATTCTAGAATATTACAGTAATACCACCAATTACCTTATTACTGCAGTCGAGGATTAAATATTTTCTCAAAATGCCGAACCATTTTTGTTTTAGAATTGGTTAAAACAACTAAATGATGGAGTGCTCTCAAGCATAGATCAGTCAAGTGCGCGATTGTGCTTTTGGGGGTGAAAACGCGACATAGCCCACTCTGATTTGTCGGAAGCATGAATATTGTGCTCAATTGATGATGTGGCAAGCGATTTTGACGCTTTTCGCGCTATTGATGCTATTTGGGTGTGATTTGGGCATAAGGCATTTTAATACACCAATTACTAAAATAGGTCGTTCAGTATCTATTTTTTTTTTTACTTTTTCTATTTTCTTTTGTTTTTAAATCTTTATAAAATGCAAACCGATATCTTAAAACACTAAGGTTCACTTTGGTTATAATATTGTTTTCTGTATTTAAACTTTAAATACAATTTTGGTGAGAATTTGCATTTAGCACACCTATTTTTAAATACCGAGTTCTAATATTTCTGAGTTTAAATCCTGTTTTCAGAAAATAACAAAAGGCTGTATTCTAGAATCTACTTTTCAAATCAAAATCGTCCAATTTCCAAATTTTCAAGCATTTATACCTTAATATATGATATACATATATAATACAAAAATGTGTATAATTATTGTTGATACCAAAAATTATCCACCAACGTGGACCAATCAGAAACGAACACTTGTCCTCTTACGTGGCCAAAATTCTAATCAGCAGATAGTAGCTCGACAGGCATAAAGAATGTCGACCATCAAGCCTAATGAAGCGTCACCATACCAAGGGCCTTATCACACTTGTTTCATACCACCAATCATCACATTCATTATGTACGGGTGTAAATGCTTAAATGTATGAAGGCATTCCATCCCATGACATTCTAACCCTTGATATCCGGGTAACTATAAATACATTTGTATCCCTTTCATCAAAGACAAGATAGAACAGATCCTAGAATATTATTATTTACAAGAATACCTAGTTTTCTGTAATCTATGAAATCATTATCATAATAGTGGACTTAGTCTTTCTTACACAGCCGAACCACTTTAAAACTCTGTGTCAATCTTTTAACTATTTCATTGCAATTTTATATTTTATTTGTGATTTCAAAATTGGATCAAGTTCATTTTCGACATCAACAGAATGGCGCCGTCTATGGGAACGTGTGTCTAATCGCCGTTCTCAATCTTGTCTATCCTTATTCAAGCAAAAAATGAATGATCTAGGGGCCAAAGCCCAGTGCCAGAAATGAAGGCAACCCGCCTGTTCCATCTGCTCCGCCTATAGTAGCCGACCTCATTGGGATCCTTGCTAGGATTGCTAAAGCTCAAGACGCTATGCAAGAGTCAATGAGACAATTGGCTCCGTCGCTACAAGCTAAATCTCCAGCTCTATCCAGACAGCAGGCAGTTTTATCACCACGGAGAAAAATGGCTCCCCGCCTCAGAGTCTTATGATGACCATTCTTTCTCTCCCGAAAGACCAAACGTCCTGGAAAGACTGAGTCGAGCTTCGCCTTTCGTCCGATTGGGACCTCGAGCAAACATAAACCCTCCTAGAGCATTATCCAGGAACACTGAACATCCAGTCGAGTAGCATGAAGCCTCAATCAGATCAAGATCAAGCGTCCACGATCTGTAAGTGCTAAGTAGACTTCTCAGGAAGAGAGTTCAACGCAGACAAGTGGCCGGGACAGCCGAGTTACTTCGCATAAATCTGATGCAGGCAATCCTTCATTGAAAGGATCAATCCAGGGGTTGGAAGATAGTCTAGAAGAGATGGCAAAGGCAAAAAATCCTTTGCAACGAAATTTTGTTAAAGGATCCCCTTTTATTCAAACAATTGTGGATTTTCCTACTCCATCTAAGTTTAAAGCTCCTATGGTTACCCCCAAATATGATGGGAAAATGATCCGGTTCTACACATTGAACAATATCAAGCTACCACTGACATTTATTCAGTCCCCGATGAGATGAGATGTCGAGCATTCTCAAGTACTATTACGGGCTCTGCTCAGATATGGTACAATAATTTGCCCCGAGGACAAATTACCAACTTCAACCAACTTGTCGAGCTGTTTATTAGAAATTTTTATTTCGGGGCCAAGCCAGTAAAGAGAGTAGCCCATCTCTTGAGCGTAAGGCAGCAAGTTGGGAAAATAACCAGGGAGTACATCACTCGTTTCAATAACGAGAAATTGGAAGTGGTAGATTACGAGGAAAAAACAGTCATCACTGCTCTTATGAGTGGATTGCTACCCGAGAAAATAGACTACACTATGGCCAAAGATCCTCCTAAAACCATAACCGAGCTCATGGCTAAGGCAGGAAAAATAATGAATGCCGAAGAAGCAAAGGCTGCAAAGCAGAGTCCAACTACAAAGACGAGAAGAAAGATCAGAAGGAGCAAAAGCCGAAAAAAGAGAACAAGCTCAAAAAATATGGAACCTACAATCCATTGAGTGTTAGAATTCACCATATCCTCGAGGAAATTAAAATTAATAAAGATTTGCGATGGCCTAAAAGGTTGAAAGCACCCCCTAATAAGAGGGACAAATCTAAATATTGTGAATTCCGCAAGGATCATGGCCATACAATAGATAACTGCATCGTTTTGAAAAATGAGGTAGAATCACTCATTCGCCGAGGAAAACTGAATAAGTTTGTTGATCGGCGAGAAGGCAGAGAAGCAAGAGGGAGGTCAAATCTTCCATGCAAGCCCAGAGATGACAGGAAGAGAAACCATGAAGATTATTATGAGGATCATCCCGACCTGCCGAAGAAATCCAAGCAACCAGAACGTGAGGTAGTTATGATCAGTTTTCGTTCATTTTATTGTCACGTAATTATAAGTGGCGATGCAGGGGAGACGATCACACTGCTGAAAGAAAAACTTACTTGAATAAGACTCAGACTTGCTCTTATATCCATAGAATTAATCTGAATGAAGAAGATCGGCCTAGGAAGGTCAACAAAAACAAACTGGTGATCGGTTTTTTAAAGAATGATCTTGCTAGGGTACTTTATCCCCATGACGATTTATTGGTTGTCAAATTCAGGATCCAGGATATTGTCATTGCTAGAGTTTTGATTGACAATGGGAGCTCAGCAGATATTATGTTTTATCCTTGCTTTTAGAGTCTGGATTTGAAACTCAGCCAACTAGAACCTTACCACAGGCCATTATAGGATTTTCTGGTCAAAAGTTTACCCTCTTGGGACAGTCAAGCTAGAAGTATTATTCGGCACTTGGCCGGCAAGTCGTACGGAGAAAATATGCTTCTTCGTGATATATAAAAACGTTCAATCTTCCTACAATATAATTCTCGGCAGGGTAGGATTGAAGAAATTTGAAATTGTACCGTCAACAGTCCATCAATGCTTGTAGTTTCCAACTCACTTTGGTGTAGGTGTTGTGAAAGGCGACCAAAAGGTGGCCAGAGAGTGTTACCACTACTCAGCCGAACAAGAGGATTTGATCGAATTGAAGAAGATTACTACCTATTAGGTGGATACCACTAAGCCTAATAGTGAATTTGAAGTTGAAACTTTAGATCCACGAGATGAGACAAAATTAGTCAAAGGGCAGATTGTGGAAGCTACTGAAAGCATTATCTTGGACAACGACAAATCAGAGAGAACTATGCAGATCGGTTCATCACTGAATTCAGTCCTTAAATAGGAATTAATTATGTTTCTGAAGCAATGGAGAAATGTATTTGCTTGGAGCCATGAGGATTCCTTTGTCATGAGCTCAATATCAATAAGGGGCCAAGCCGATTAAGCAGAGACGAAAGGTTTTCAGTTTGGAGAAGAATCAAGCTATCCACGAAGAGGTCGAGAAACTTCAAAAAGCCCCCCGATTTATTGAAGATGTGAAGTACCCAGCCTGGTTTGCCAATGTTTTTTTTCGGTAATTAAATGTATTAGAAACAGAGAACCAATGAGGGTCAACTAGAAACAAGCATCTAGAGACCAAACCACAACACTTAGTCATACATAAGAGAATTGGGTAATCCCCATAAATTACACGTCATCCAATTGGAGTAGGATCTTCGAAAATTCTTCCATCTGGTAGTCTTGCCTTGCACCATCTCCTCAATGCTCCTTATCACCTTGTTTGCTGTAGAGTGGCCCCTATTGTGAAGTCTGCTATTCCTTTCATGCCAGAGACAGTAGATAGTGGCAGAGAAAGTGGTGGTTTTAATCCTAGAGTTAAGGTTCCTCCCTTTACTATCAGCAGCAGCTCTTCTTAACTCATTATCCCAACTCTCCACAGCTCTATAAGGCTGGTTACGAAAGGGAATCTCATCCCAAACAGTTTTGGAAAAAGGGCATTCCATTAATATGTGCTTGATAGTCTCAATTCCAGAGTTGCACAGCATACAAGAATTATTCTCAACAAGCCCCCAATCCATGAGCTTATCTTTAGTCACTAAAGCCTTTCGGCAAGCAAGCCATAGTATGAAAGAACACTTAGGAGTGCACACCTTGTTCCAAACCAGCCCATGCCAATGAGACTCATTGCCCCTTGGACAGATGGTGACATACGCAAAGGAAATGGAGAAGTTGCCAGTCCTATTAGGAGCCCATGTCACTTTATCAATGATCATCGGATATATAGGAGGCAGGGGAGAGTTCTTGATATCATTCAATTCCCACGTAGTGGAAGCAGGCCATATCCAATTGTACCCATTAATGAAGTCAGAGACCATAGCCTTGGAGTTGCTAGCAGCATCATAAATAGTTCTGTCCCCAAAAAGAGGTTGAAGAGGGCCAAGATGGTGCCAATTATCATGCCACATAAAGGTATTCCTACCATTGCCAATATTAACCTTAAACAATAGTCTAGAATCCTCTCTAGCTTTGAGAATTTTCCTCCAGCTCCATGAAGAGTCTTGAGGAATGGGGATTTCCCATATGCTTCTACCTTTAATTTTATAGGTATGACACCATTTGACCCAAAGACTATCCTTCTTGTTGAAGAGCTTCCAAAGGTTTTTCATAATTACAGCCTTGTTCCAGTGAGTCAAGATTTTTATCCCCAACCCTCCCTCCTTTTTTGGCATGCACACATCATCCCATGCCACTTTAGCACCACTATGCTTGAGCTCAGGACCATACCATATGAAGTCTCTAATACATTGCTCAATAGCCCTGACCACGCTTTTAGGCAAAATAAAGATAGAAGACCAATAGATTTGGGAGCTAAACAAAACAGAGGTAGCAAGCTGCAGTCTACTGTAATACCTCGTATTTTTGGCTATATTTATTTTTTTGGGATTAATAAATTAAATGAGAATTAATTGGAAATTAATCCGGATAAAATACTAGCGAGATGTGAGTTGGTATTTGACTACATTGAGTATATATGGTGTTATATGAATATTGAATTATGAAATTTGTCATGAGATTAATATACGGCAATTTGATCATTTTATTGGGACGCGTATGACAGTCGCGTCGGGATATAATTATTTTAATTATAAAAGTGATTTTAAATTCTATTAACCGTATGGTCGTTTTGAGTGCGCCAATGCATCCGGAAGGGTCGAAATAGTCAGAAAACACTAGCCGGGGGTGTAGTTTGGGTCCCGGGGTATTTTTAGGCCATACCGGCAATATAAAGGGTATTTTAGTAATTTCGTATTTTTAGGAATTAAAAATGACGAAAATTAGAGAAGTAAATCTGATTGGGAATAGACCCACTAAACCCACTAACCAACCCTTAATGACCCAATAAGCTACGGGAATTATCAAATTAGGTTTCCAACTTTCCCAAAGAAAACCCTAGCCACCATAGCCACTTTGGAGAAGAAGCTTGGAGAAAGAGAGAGAGAGGGGATTCTGTAGAAAGAGAGAGGAAATCACCATCAAAATCAAAGATCGAATCAAGGCAAGTGATTTAAATTACATTCTTTATGCGGTGAATGCTTCTTCCATGTTAGAAATCTTAATAATCATTCTTATTTAAGAGATAAAGGAAAACCCATGAAATTGGAAGTTATTAGTTTAATTTTGGGTATAGGTTTGCATGTAGAAACGTTATTGGAAGATTGAATTCACAGATTTCATATTTATGTGATGTAACAACGGATTAAATTCTGGAAATTGATGATGAGAAAAATCTAGGGTTTATGTTCTTGAAGAAAATTGGGAAAAATGTAGAAACTTGTAATTTAATGATGTTTAGGATGTATTAATTCCTTAAAAGATGTTAGTATATGACCTTAGCATGTTTTAGGATGATTAGAGAACTTAATACATTGTTGGAACGAATTTTAGAGGAGATTTGAGGAGTAAGAATTGATGAAAAACGTAACTAAGAAATTCTGGGCTTGAAACTGGTCGGTCATTAGAAGGCCTCCCCAGGTCGTTCGAACGAGCTCGTTCGAACGAGCTTCTAACGAGTTGACCAGCCGCTTCTAACGAGGGGAGACTTCGTTCGATACCTTCGTTCGAACGAACTGTATTTCGTTCGATACATTCGTTCGAACGAGATGTCGTTAGAAGGTACAGTTCGTTCGAACGAACTGGAATCTCGTTCGAACAGCCTCGTTCGAACGAGACTTCTAACGAGCTGGCAGTTTAGACCTTTTTGGCCTGTTTTGATTTTGGGAGTCCCGTAACCTTGTTCGAGGATAGAGATAACATTCCTTTGATGGTGTATTAGCATACTTGGGACATTTGGGTTATAATGAGGAGTAAATTATATAAGTGTGGATCAAATCAAATAGACGGTTGAGTCGAGACGTGAGTGCCTACCACGACGTGAGAATAAATTATGGCGCGTATAAATATGGACCGGGATTATATAAGTTGTATATATATTAGATTAGTACGAGAATGCGATATGTACTACAATTAAATTACGGTGATTACTAAGATGTGTGTTACTTAGTATTGGTATATGATTTGTGTGTATGACATACCTACCATACTTGCTATCACGGGAGGTTTGCGTTCGCTTAGGGCCCTCTAATCCTTGTGTTGCCCGGATTTAGACTGGTTACCTTGATGAACATAGGTCATAGAAAGACTTATTGGGATATTGATAAGTCCGCTGATCGTGGGAGCGTAGGTATGTACGTGACCCATGTGATGTGACTGTGTTCGCCTCCATTATTTGTGATGTTGTTATCTGTGAACTATTCCTGAGAGATTCGGAATATGTGATCCTTATGTACGTGATGTACCGGGATGGATAGCAGAGTATGTGTGCACCGCAGCTTAGTTCTCGGGGTGTATGTATTGTATATTTATGATGTGAATAATATACGCTTAATTAATGGGAACCTTCATGTTAATGTTGTGAAAATAATTACGGTATTGTTTCGAGAAACATAACGTGTTAGCTGATAGTGAAATATATTGCATATTGAGCATCTGAGTTTACGTTAAACCCCTATTTAATTACGAGCGTTATAATGTTAATAGAACCGAGTAATAAGAGTAGGACCTATGACAGTCTAGCTAGATATGATGTCACTTAGCTAGTGGTTTGTGTCGTTGTAGATGGGTACTTACGTTAGGAGTGCACAATTAGACGAGAGGTGAGATTATCATGTGAGTGCACGTCCTAACATGTACTTTGCATTTAATGTTTTAAATGTTTTTAAAGCACTTGCAGGTTTTTAAAATATCTCCACATTCGGGCTCTGACCCGTTTGCTTTCAAATCTATTTTTCTTGTAAAACCATTTTAGGTGCCCAGCCACAAGGACACCATGCATAGGATACTCATTCAGGTGACGAGCTGTAGCTGTTTGTGGAAGCTACAGGGATTTGCTTTTAGACGCTTCTATCATTTGGATTCCTGATTCAGTATTTATCAGTTGTAGGGCATGTTGCCCATTTCTATTAGAGACATCTTTCCATTTTAGTTTTTCAGACTTTGGCATGTATTGATTTAGTATTCAGTTTAGTTATTTCAGTTTGTGGTATTGTTGTGAGGAGTTTTCCTCCAGACTTTATTTACATTATGTGATGGCTATTCTATTTACTTCATTATGGTGAATGGTGCTATTTGTCTTCATTACACTTGTTGCATGTTAATCAGACTTAAATTAAAATTTGGCAGCTTACTTTTTAAATACTAGGTGGTTAGCAATCATTAAAATGTTTTCGACAGTGATGCTATTAACTGGACCAACTTGGCATTTTGAATTAATTTAATAAAGGAGTAGCTACCCGGTATTTAATTAGTTGGGGTGTCACATCTACCTGCATAGCTCAAGAATCTAGTGGTCCAGCTCTTGACTTTGTTGGTAATTATATCAATAAGAACCATACAATCCCCATGCTTGAGTCTGGTTGAGATGAGGGGAACTCCTAAGTACTTGAAAGGGGGTTGTTGATGGGAGATACCCAGGGCAGAGGACATAGCATTGATAGTAGCAGTATTAACTCCAGAACAGTAGAAGTTACTCTTGGAGAGATTGGGGGATAACCCACCGAATTCAGCAAATTCAGTAAGTGTATCCTTGATACACTCAACAGAGGAAAGATCACCACTGCAAAACACCACCAGGTCATCAGCAAAACACAGATGATTGATGTTAGCCTCTTTGCACTTGGGATGAAAGGTAAAGGATGTCCTACTAGTGTGCTTATCAAGAGTACAAGACAGAGCCTCCATAACAATAAGGAAAAGAAATGGAGAGAGGGGATCCCCTTGTCTCAACCCCCTTTTGCCTTCAAAGAACCCATTCAGGGACCCATTCATACTGATAGAGTACCAAACAGAAGAGACACATGCTTTAATCCAATATATAAATCTGGTAGGTATGTTAATTTGGGCCAGAATGTCAAGAAGAAAATCCCACTCCACTGAGTCATAAGCCTTCATGATGTCAATCTTAACTGTGCACTTTGAGGGGCTTGAGTCCCTATGGTAATTTCTCATAAGTTCTTGCAGCATCAGGATATTATTAGTAATGGATCTCCCATGAACAAAGGCAGCTTGACTATTGTTAATGAGGAGAGGCATTAGAGGTTTAAGTCTAAGGGTGAGAATCTTAGAAATGCACTTATAGATTGTGTTGCAGCAGGCTATAGGTCTAAAATCAGCCATAGTGTTTGGGTTAGGAATTTTGGGGATCAAGGCAAGAGAGGTACTATTCCACTGTCTGGGCATGTAGCTATGGTTGAAGAACTGAAGAGCAGCAGCTATCACATCATCACCCACAACATCCCAATTTTTCTTGAAGAAACCAGCACTATAACCATCAGGCCCAGGGGCTTTGTTGGAAGCAATGGAAAACATGGCATTTTTAATCTCAAGAGCAGTAATAGGGGCAGTCAGGTCATGGCAATGAGAAGGATCCAACTTTCTCTTCATCAGCATAGGAGGGGTAGTAGCACCCCTCCCCTTCCTACCAAGAAGCGGTAAAGAAATTAATGGCCTCTTCATTAACTGCCTCAACACCTTCAATAACATCTCCTCTAGCATTTTGGATACATAAAACCTTTCTTCTAGAGGTGTTAGCTTTGACTTTGTTATGGAAGAAGTTGGTATTCATGTCTCCAAGATGCAGCTAGTTGATTCTGGATTTTTGTCTGTAGTAGGCCTCTTCAGCAGCACGAAGAGAGTAGTACAGCTTAGAACACTCCTGCTCCTCAATTCTAAGCAAGCTATTAGAACCATCACTGTCTAGGTTAGATTGGATGAGGTCCAGATTGCCTTTAGTGATCCTCACTCTCTCAGAAATATTGGAGAAGAATTTGTGGTTAAGGGATCTAAGGTGAGGCTTGAGTCTTCTAAGCTTATGCGAAAGGTTGGCCATAGGAAACAGATTGCAATCCACACTCAAAGAGGACTCAAGAATAGGACTAAAATCAGAATGTTTCATCCAGTAGTCAAAGAACTTGAAAGGCTGATCTGGTTGAGGAAAGTAATGACAATAGGGCAATGATCAGAAACTCCTGGGCACAAGTAATTAGCATTGGAATCAGGGAAAGTTACACTCCATTGAGGGTTGTGCAACACTCTATCTATTCTAGTTTGGGTACACTCCATACCATCACTTTTATTACTCCAAGAGAACCAAAGGCCATTGGATAACATATCATCCATCATAATGTCAGATAGACAATTATTGAAGTCAGCAACAGCCCTAACATCAATCCCCAACCTGCCACGTTTGTCCTCATTGCTTCTCACGGTGTTGAAATCCCCCATAATAATCCATTGGCTATTAGCAGAGAAGCTGTGGTTTTGTCTAAGAAAATTCCAAAGAGGGACTCTATCATTTGGGGGATTGAGCCCATAAACAAATGAAGCAAAGAAAAAATTATTAGTTCCCCAAAACTTAATCTTGCAAAATATAGCCTGGTGATGGGAGTGAAGGATTTCCACTTCAAACATGTTGGGGTCCTAGGCTAAGATAACTCTAGCCACACCCCCATTGACAGGGCAATTGTGGCTGTAATTCCAGTTCCAAAAACTGCTAGAGGCCACATTGGCAATATGGCTTCTTCTAACTTTTGATTCAAGGATACACACAAGGCTAAGGTTATTATCATGGATCAACCTTTTGACTTCCTGTTGCTTGTGAGGGGAATTCATTCCCCTAATGTTCCATGAAGCAATCTTGGTCATGAGGTTTGATTTTTGTTACCCCCCTTCCTCTTCTTCTTCCCCTTAGATGAATTAGGAGTGACATCATACTTGTTTTTGTTAGCGATCTCATCCACAACTTTGATTTTGAGCACAATACCAGCAGGAAAAGGGGTGAGATCATCATTGTGGTCCTCCATGTCCTTATCCATCAGAGCTTCAAATGAGTTGGTGGAGGTGGCTCTGGGGGACTTAAGCTTGGGATTGGGGGTGTATTCTAGGTTAGGCTTGGTTAAAATTGTTGGTTCAGTAACAACATTGGGACATGGTTCCTTTTGGACAGCTTTAGTCTTGCCAACAACTGGTATCCAATCCTCAGAGTTGGGTTCCACTGTTGATTTAGGAATGCTTTCCCCTTTCAATCCCTTATCAATCTTAGTGCACTTTGCAATGTTATGGCCAAACACAATGCAATGACTACAAGAATGAGGCATAGCTTGGTATTCAATTTTGATTTGAGTAATTTCCCCGTTTTCCATTTTTAGATCAATGGAAGTAGGGTACTTCTTTTGAGGCTTAATTTCAACACATATACGGGCATAGTTAATCTCCTCATTTCTTCAGTGACAGAGTCAACATAAATAGGCACACTAACTGCGGATGCGATATAACTAAGGCCCTCTTCAGTCCAGAATTGCATGGGAACATTATGGAACATGACCCAAACAGGAACTCTAATAATCTCTTCTTTAGAAAAGTTGCAGTCAGGATACCATTTCTGCAAGATAATGGCATTACCAACAAAATGCCAAGGACCATTTTCCACCACCTCATTCCTACCATCCTGGTTGTCAAACATGAAAATGTAGTGGCCTTGGTCATTAGCTATCACCTTGTTTAGCCCATACTTATCCCAGTATCTGTGGGCAATATTCTTTTTTTTTTGGTAACTTTAATTATATTGAAAAGAAAGATATATACAAGGAGAAGAACACCAAGCCCAGAGGCTAGTAACCAGAAGGTGGGGCATACCCCCCTCCCCAACAAACATCAACATAGGAAATCAAAGGAATCAAAAACACTCCCAAAACATCAACAAATAAATCAAAAGAAAGTAACATTAGAGGTACAACATGGTTTCAGGAATCCCCCATTGGTTGCAGACCATCCAGTTGGTGTAGCTTCTGTTCGTGTTCTTCCAAGTACTGATCTTGATCTTCATCATGCTATTGATCTCATACATGAGCTGACCAGGGGTTCTAGCCCCTCTGCTGTGCATCCTGCCATTCCTTTCCATCCAAATACAATAGATGGTGGTAGTGAAAGATAGAGTTCTGACTTTGTTGATGAGGTTGTTGTTGTTAGCATACTCCACAACCCACTCTAGCTCTCTCTCCCACGTCCCTATATTCCTGTAGCATTGGTTCCTGCAAAGTACTTCCATCCACACCTCCTTAGTGTAAGGGCAGTCAACAAATAAGTGCGATAAAGTTGCAGTCCCATTAGTGCATAACATGCAATTAATATTGTCCACAATCCCCCACTCCAACAATTTATCTTTGGTAATAAGACTTCTTCTACAGATCAGCCAAGCGATGAAAGAGCATTTAGGAATGTTGGCATGGCTCCAAACCAACCTATTCCAATCCACCTCATTGTTGTGACTGCAAATAGCCTTATAGGCAGATTGAATGGAGAAAATCCCATTTGTAGAAGGAACCCACGTAACCACATCCTCCTGCTGCGAAATAACTGGAAGAGTGGCATTCTGGATGTCATTAAGCTCCCACGTAACTGTGGAAGGCCACCTCCAATTCGTTCCTCTAATGAACTCAGCCACCTTGGCGTAGGAGTTGCTGGCAGCATCATAAATGGTCCTATCCCCAAATAACGGTTGTAGAGGCCCAAGAGGGTGCCAGTTATCATGCCAAATAAAAGTGTTATTACCATTACCAATGATAGACTTAATGAGAGGTCTGCTCTCCCTCCTCATTTTCAGAATTTTCCTCCATGTCCATGAGCAATCACTAGGAATAGCAATCGCCCAGAAGCTCCTTCTCTTGATTTTATACATGTGGCACCATTTCACCCAAAGACTCTCTTTATTATTGCATATATTCCATATATGTTTCATCATAGCAGCCTTATTCCATTCTTCAATACATTTAATCCCCAACCCTCCCTCGGTTTTAGGCTTACAAACCTTACTCCAAGCCACTTTGGCCCCACTATGCTTCAAATCAGAACCATGCCAGATGAAGTCTCTAATCAGTTGGTCTATATCTTTAATGACACCTTTGGGCATGATGAAAAGACTTGCCCAATACACCTGTATACTGAAAAGGATAGAGAGAGCAAGCTGAAGTCTACCAGCATAGCTGAGCATCTTGTTGGTCCAGCTTTTAATCCTCTTGGTAAGTCTATTAATGAGATCCAAGCAGTCCTCCTTCCTAAGTCTCGTGGAAATCAAAGGCACCCCAAGATATTTGAAGGGAGGCTTCTTTAATTGGAACCCAATTTTGTCAGCTAAAGCCTGAGCCTGAGGAACATCCATTCCCCCACAGTAAATATTGCTTTTCTCCATGTTGGGACAAAGCCCAGAGAGAAGAGCAAACTCCTCAATAGTATGGTTAATGCAGTCAAGTGTCTGCTCATCCCCCCCACCAAATATCATCAGGTCATCAGCAAAGCAAAGATGGTTAAGACCAATTTCCTTACATTTAGGGTGATAATTGAAGTTCATGTTGTTGCAGTGCTGGTCCAGAAGACAGGAAAAACACTCCATAGCCAGAAGAAAAAGATAAGGGGAGAGAGGGTCACCTTGTCTAAGGCCTCTAGAGCTTTTAAAGAACCCATGGGCTTCCCCATTAAGGCTGATGGAGTACCAGGCAGTGGTCACACACTCTTTAATCCACCTAATCATGATATGAGGAAATTTGACCTTCTCTAAGACATCAAAAAGGAACTCCCAACTCACAGTGTCATAAGCCTTCATAATGTCCACCTTAATAGCACATCTAGCCATACCATTGCCCCTATGATAGTTCCTCATAATCTCTTGAAGTAGAAGGATATTATCAGCAATAGATCTCCCTCTAACAAAGGCTGCCTGACTCTCACTAATGAGGTGGTTCATGAGGGGCATAATCCTGGCAGCAATGATTTTAGAGATGCATTTGTATATAGTATTGCAGCAGGCAATAGGTCTATAGTCACGCATGGAAGATGGCTTAGAGGTCTTAGGTATGAGGGCAAGAATGGCGCAGTTCCATTGCCTAGGCTTTTTACAGTTGATAAAGAAGTGTTTAACAGCCTTAGTCACATCATTCTCAACAATCTCCCAGTTCAACTTGAAGAAGGCAGCATTGAACCCATCAGGTCCGGGAGCTTTATCAGAACCAATAGAGAACATAGCCCTTTTAATTTCATCATTTGAAGGGATGGAGGTGATGCCATCACTCTGATTTTGATTAAGCTTCCTAACCATCAGGTTCTCAATATTGAAGGGTCTGAAACAGTTCATATCATCAGCAGAGAAAAGGTTTTGGAAAAAATTAATAGCTTCATTAGCAACACCCTCGCTACCTTCAATGGTCAGCCCATTAGAGTTCTGAATCATTAGGATTTTCTTCCTAGCACAGTTGCTGTTAACCCTTTTATGAAAGAAGGAGGTGTTCAAATCCCCCAATTGGAGCCAATTAATTCTTGCTTTTTGCTTGAAGAAGGACTCCTCATTGTTCCTCAGATGGTTATAGTAGTTAGCCAGCTCAGTCTCCTCCCTCCTTAGCTCATGATTACTGCCATCATTGTCCAGAGTAGCCTGCACCTGATTAAGGAGATACTTAACCTCATTAACTCTAGCAGAAATATTAGAGTAAAACTTCTTGTTCAGGCTTTTAAGAGGGGTCTTCAATCTTCTAAGCTTGGTAGAGAGTTTAAACATGGGGTTCCCATTACAGTCCTCATGCCAAGAATCCATGAGGGTGTCCTTGAAGGTATCATGCTTCATCCAGAAATTATAGAACTTGAATGGTTTAGGTTTAGTGTTTAAAGATGGCAAGAAGGTAATAATGATGGGGCTATGGTCAGAGATACCATGACAGAGAAAGTTAGCCTGGCTATCAGGGAATGATGTACTCCAACAAGAGTTCTGGAGGACTCTATCAATCCTTGATTGAACACACGCAGACCCCCCACTCTTATTAGACCAAGAAAACCACACACCGGTGGAATTCATATCTTCAACTTCAATATCCTCAATGCAATTGTTGAAATCATCCACAGCTCTATAATCAATTCCATTGTGGCTCTTCTTCTCCTCCTGGTACCTCACAACATTAAAATCCCCCAGAATGATCCAAGGCTGATTGGTAGTGGTAATGAAATTGCACTTGAGGAAGTCCCATAAAGTATTCCTATTTGTGGGTATGTTATGTCCATAGACAAACGTGGCAAAGAATACCTTGTTGGATCCCACAACTTTGACTTTGCATAAAATAGCTTGATGGTGGATGTCACATGTTTCCACATCACAGACATTAGGGTTCCAAGCGATAATGACCCTGGCCACACCACCATTATCCGGGCAGTTATGACACATATTCCAATTAAAAAAACAATTATTCTTAATAACCTTCATATGGTTAAGTCTAACTTTAGTCTCCATTAAACCAATTAGAGCAATACCATTGTCACGAATGGTTTTCTTGATTTCATGTTGCTTGTGAGGGGAATTGAAACCCCTAATGTTCCATGAAGCTATTTTGATCATCTTGGTTTAGGCTTGTCTCCACTCCTCTTCAACCAAATGTCGTTTCCCTTCTTCTTCTGCTTCTTTTTGGAAGATGCTTTGTTAGTATGGTCAGTGTACTCCAGATTTCTAGCCATTTCATCAATGGCTTTCACTTTTAGAACAATGCCCTGTGGAGCTGGGGTACTCTCTTCTTGTGGTATCTCTTCAATCTCTATCATTTCATTCTCTTCCTCTCGAGCAAGGATGGCAAAGCTATTCTGATTAGAGCTTGATTGGCCTAGATTTGTGATGTCTACCTTATCATGGTTGCGTTCACCCTTGTGACTAGCCTTATGTTTCGCAGCAGTTCTAGCCGTGGTAACCTGTTCCCATACATCCGTTAGTGGTTTCATTGGGGTAGTATCACCATTGGGAAAGGCTTTCTCCTCCATTTAACTAGGGAGTAGGGAAGAGTTTTGCCTAGAAAGAATCCCACACTCGCACATTCCATCTGGGAGTAACCAAGCTTAGCCACATCTATCGGGGGGTTAACTTGAATCCTATCATCAACAATAGTTGGTTTGTGGTATTTGAGAATAAATTTAGGATCCTTCTTTGGTTCATTCCTGTCAGTGATAACTGACTTCCAAGACTTGATTGGTTGCTTCAGTTCTTCCTTGTTTCCTCTAGATTCCTTCTTTGCTCCATCTGTACTTCCTTTGTTTTCCCCCTCCTCTGATTGCTTCAGAGTTGGGATAGCCTTACTGTTAGAACTTTTATCAGTCTGTTCATCCAGAGTTTTCATCGAATACCTGGTTTGCCAATGTTGTGATGGTCAAGAAGAAGAATGATAAATGGAGGATGTGCATGGATTTCACCGATTTAAATAAAGCATGCCCAAAAGACCACTTTTCCTTGCCTAGAATTTATCAATTGGTGGATGCTACGTCGGGGCATGAACTTTAAGCTTCATGGATGCCTATTCTGGGTATAACCAGATTAAGATGAAACCAAAAGATAGGGAAAGCACAACTTTAATCACCAACCGAGGAACTTATTACTAAAACGTAATGCCCTTTAGGCTCAAAAATGCTAGAGCGATGTATCAAAGGTTGTTGAACAAGGTCTTTGAAGAAGTTCTTCAAAGACCATGGAGGTTTATGTGGACGATATGTTAACAAAAAGCAAGAAAGCTTCAAATCATATCAGCGATAGGCAAGAACATGGAGGTTTATGTTGACAATATGTTGACAAAAAGCAAGAAAGCTTCAAATCATATCAGCGATCTTAGCCAGACGTGTGACCGACTGGAAAAGCATTAGATGAAGCTGAATCCGACCAAGTGTGTGTTCGGAGTCTAGAAAGGAATGTTCCTCAGCTTCATAGTCAATCAAAGGGGCATTGAAGCTAATCCTGCAAAGATCAAAGCTTTGATCAAAATGTCATCGCCAACTTGTAAGAAATATGTACAAAGGCTCACTAAAAGAGTGGCGGCTTTAAACAGATTTGTCTAGGGCAACAAACAGGTGTTTGCCATTTTTCAAGGTGTTGAGACAGACGTTCAAGTGGAATGCCGACTGTGAAGAAGCTTTTCAAGAATTGTAGATGTACCTAGGATCACTTCCATTTTTATCCCGACCAGTCTTGGGAGAGAAATTATACTTATACCTAGTTGTTTCTGAATCTGCGATGAGCTCGGCTTTGGTTAGATTGGACAATGGGATCCAAAACCAATTTATTACACCAGCAAAGTGTTCAGGGGAGCTGAGATTAGGTATCCACGCTTGGAAAAGTTGGCTTTAGCACTTATTGAGGCTTCTAGGCGTATGAAACCTTATTTCTGCCTCTTCAGCAAGCACTCCACAAGCCTGAAAAGTCAAGAAGATTGATGTACTGGGCGATAGAGTTGGGAGAGTATGACATTGTCTACGAACCACGATCTTCATTAAAAGGCCAAGCTTTGGTGGATTTTATTGTTGAATTAACTTATTCAGAGGTTCCCGGCCAACAAAACTTATCTGCCGAGCAGACTTCTAAAGAAGAGAGCTCAGCTCAAAAGCGAGCTGAAATCATTGTTGATCAACCTGAGTCATACAGAATCCAGGAGCTGACCTAGAAATTTACAGAGGAGAGCAAGAAAATATTCCATCATGAAGTTTTGTCTGAAGAAAGCTTCAATAATGATATCCCGTTGTGGAATTTGTATGTTGATGGATCTTCATGTGCAATTGGAAGTGGAGAAGGTAAAATACTCAATACTCCTGATGATATTGATGTTGAATATGCACTTAGGTTTCAATTCAAAGCATCAAACAACGAGGCAATATACAAAGTTTTAATAGTTGGACTAGATTTGGCCCTTTCATTAGGCACCGAGCAAGTAATGGCGCACAGCGATCCACAGTTAATGGTGAACCAGGTGCTTAATTTGTATGGAGTCAAAGGGGAGTTGATGACCAGATACTTCGCCAAAACCATGGAAGTCATTTCGAATTTTCTAGTCATTCAAATGAATAGAATCCCCAAAATAGCCAACGCCCGAGCAGATGCACATGCTCGGCTGGCTTTAATAACCAGAACCCGATAGAGATCCTAGCTAATCGGTGCATTGACGAGGACTTAATGGTTAATTTCATTGCCATAGATTTGGGACCTTCCTAGATGGACCCAATTAAAGCCTATATTGAGGATGGCATCCTCCCACCTGATCCCAAAGAGGCCAAAAATCTCTGATATAAAGCAGCGAGATGTGTTAGACAAAGGAGTTTTATACAGAAGGGGATTAATGATATCCTTATTACGCTGTATTTTTTTTTTCGGTAATTAAAGTGTATTAGAAACAAAAGACCCAAATATACAAAGGCCAAAAGGCCAAAGAGTCAGCTAGATACATGCATCTAGAGACCAACGATCTAAACATTTAGTCATACAAGAGAGAGTTGGGTAATCCCCATAAATTACAAGTCATCCAGTTGGAGTAAGATCTTCGATATTTCTTCCAATAGCTAGATTTTCCTCGCACCATTTCCTCGATGCTCCTAATCACCTTGGACGTTGTGGCCAATCCCTTGTTATGGAGCCTACTATTTCTTTCTTGCCACAGACAATAGATGGTGGCAGAGAAGGAAGTGGTCTTAATCCTGGATTTTAGGTCAATCCCTTTACTATCAGCAACAGCCTTCCTGATCTCAATATCCCACCTTCCCATAGCTCTATAAGATTGGTTCCTAAATAGAATCTCATCCCAAACAATTTTGGAGAATGGGCATTCCATTAAGATGTGCTTAATAGTCTCAATCCCAGAGTTACAAAGCAAACAGGCTTTATTATCGACAACTCCCCAATCAAAGAGTTTATCTTTAGTCACTAAAGCCTTTCTGCAAGCCAACCAAAGAATGAAAGAACACTTTGGGATACTCATCTTGTTCCAAACCAGCCCATGCCATTGAACTTCATTCCCCCTAGAATAGGTGGACTCATATGCAGACGCAATAGAGAAGTTACCCGACCTGTTAGGAGTCCACTTTACACTATCAGAGGTCATAGGATTTATAGAAGGCAGGGGAGAGTTTTTGATATCATTCAGCTCCCAAGTGGTAGAAGCTGGCCATTTCCAATTGAACCCATCAATGAATTCGGAGACCTTAGCCTTGGAGTTGCTAGCAGCATCATATATGGTTTTATCCCCAAAAAGAGGTTGAAGAGGGCCAAGGTGGTGCCAATTATCATGCCACATGAACGTATTCCTGCCATTTCCAATATCAGCCTTAACCATGAGTCTACATTCCTCTCTAGCTTTAAGAATTTTCCTTCAGCTCCATGAAGAGTCTTGAGGAATGGGGATTGCCCATATGCTTCTCCCTTTTATCTTATAAGTATGACACCACTTGACCCAAAGACTATCCTTTTTGTTGAAGAGGTTCCAAAGGTTTTTCATCACTGCAGCCTTGTTCCAATGAGTCAGACACTTTATTCCCAGACCCCCTTCCTTTTTAGTCTTGCAGACCTCATCCCATGCCACTTTAGCTCCACTGTACTTGAGCTCAGGGCCTGTCCATATGAACTCTCTAATACATTTCTCAATAGCCTTCACCACACTTTTAGGTAGAATAAAGATCGATGACCAATAAATTTGGGAACTAAACAGGACAGAAATTGCAAGCTGCAATCTGCCTGCATAACTCAGGAATCTAGTGGTCCAGCTTTTGACTTTATTAGTAATTTTGTCGATAAGAACCATACAATCCACATGCTTGAGTCTAGTAGAGATGAGGGGGACTCCCAAATACTTGAAAGGAGGCTGCTGGTGGGAGATGCCCAAGGAAGAAGACATAGAGCTGATAATTTCAGCATTCACTCCAGAACAGTAAAAATTACTTTTAGCCAGATTGGGGATTAACCCACTATAATCAGCAAATTCCTCAAGCGCATCCTTAACACAATCCACAGATTGGGTATCACCATTGCAGAAAACCACCAGGTCATCCGCGAAGCACAGGTGGTTAATATTATTTTCTTTGCACTTGGGATGGTAAATGAAGGTATCTCTGCTAGCATGCTTATCAAGAATACAAGAGAGGGCCTCCATCAAAATAAGGAAAAGAAAGGGGGAAAGGGGATCTCCTTGCCTCAGCCCCTTTTTGCCTTCAAAGAACCCATTTAGAGACCCATTCAGACTAATAGAGTACCAGACAGAGGAAACACATGCCTTAATCCAAGAAACAAACCTGGGAGGGAAGTTGATTTGGATAAGAATGTCAAATAGGAACTCCCAATCCACCGAATCATAAGCCTTCATAATATCAATCTTCACAGTGCATTTAGGAGTGTTAGAGTCCCTGTGGTAATTCCTCATCAATTCTTGCAGCAAGAGAATATTATCAGTGATAGATCTCCCCTGGACAAAGGCAGCTTGGCTTTCATTAATCAATTGAGGCATAAGAGGCTTGAGTCTAAGGGTAAGAATCTTGGAAATACACTTATAAATCGTGTTGCAGCACGCAATGGGTCTGAAATCATCCATAGAGTTTGGGTTAGGAACTTTGGGGATCAGAGCAAGAGAGGTGGTATTCCATTGTCTAGGCAAGTAGCTGTGGTTAAAAAAATGATGAATAGCTTCCATCACATCATCCCCCACAACATCCCAATTCTTCTTAAAGAAGGCAGCACTGAAACCATCAGGGCCTGGAGCTTTGTTAGAGGCAATGGAGAACATAGCATTTTTAATCTCAATATCAGTTATGGGGGCAGTAAGGTTAGGCCACTGCGAAGGATTCAGCTTCCTTTTCATGATCGTAGGGATAGTGGTAGATCTCCTTCTCTGACTCCCCAACAAATTAGTGAAAAAATTTATGGCCTCTTCACTCACTGCCTCAATGCCTTCAATAGTGACTCCTCTCTCATTCTGTATGCACAAGACTTTTCTTCTGGAGGTGTTTGCTTTTACTTTATTATGGAAGAAGCTTGTGTTCATATCCCCTGACTGCAGCCAATTGATTCTAGCCTTTTGCTTGTAGTAGGCTTCTTCAGCAGCGCGTAAGGAGCTATAGAGAGTAGCACACTCATGTTCATCCTTCCTAAGCCTGCTATTTGAACCATCACTGTCCAGGTAGCGCTGGATATGATCCAACTTATCTTTAGCGATCCTCACACGCTCAGAGATATTGGAGTAGAACTTATGGTTAAAAAGTCTTAAAAGAGGTTTAAGTCTTCTAAGTTTGTGGGAAAGTTTAGCCATACATCCGATGGAGGTGGAAGATTTGATCAAAGAGGTGCACGAAGGTTCCTGTTGAGGTGATTCCGTTGGTTGATCATTTCTCCAACGAATCAACACTCAAGGATGCTACTGGCCGACTATAAGGGAAGATAGTACAACCTTTACAAGAAAGTGTAACAAATGCTAGAAGTTTTTTGCAATTCGTAAAATGCCCAATGCTGCTCTAACATCCATAACTTCACCTTAGTCATTCGCTATTTAGGGAATTGATCTAGTCGGCCCACTACCAACCATTAGAGGCAGGTTCAAATATTTGGTCATTGTTGTTGATTACTTCACCAAATGGGTGGAGACAGAACCATTGGTAGACATGCCCTATGAAAAGGTGTATCAATTCATTTGGAAGAATATTATATGCACATATGGATTACCGTATGCTTTCATTACGGACCACGACAATCAATTTGATAACGATGAGTTTGAAGCATATTGTGTTCAGTCTAAAATCCAAAAACTCCATTCTGCACTAGGCCATCCTCAAAGTAATGGTCAATGAAAGTAACAAATAGGACTTTGCTCCACGGACTGAAGAAGAGGCTTGATGTTGCGAAGGGCAACTGGATTAATGAGTTACATTTTGTTCTTTGGGCTTACAAAACAATGCCGAGAACAACAACTGGAGAGACACCTTACATGCTTGCGTTTGGGACTAAAGCCATGGTACCAGCCGAGATAGGCTTACCAACCCAAAGGGTACAGAATTTTGATTCTCCAACTCGTGACTTGATGCGCTGACTAGATCTAGACATGTTGGAGGAAGTCCGAGAAGATGTTGCCCTGAGAAACGCTGCAAACCAACACATAACTGCTCGCTTCTATAATAAAAGGGTCAAGCCGACCAACCTTAAAGAAGGTGACTATGTTCTTAGAAGGTCATCCATAAGAACAACAAGCTTGAGTATTTGGCATGGCCCATATCGCATTTCCACTGTCATCCGACCAGGAACCTATCGACTTGAGACTTTGGAAGGGGAAGAATTCATGGAATGCCGAGCACCTCTAAAAGTATTATCAACGATTTAAGGGATTGTTACAATTGTATTTCTTTTGCTTTATGTTTTACGTAACTATGCGTTCAATTTCAATAAAATATGGCTTTCAGTCCCTTCAGTTTTTTGATTTTTTTTCAAAGTATGGCGATATACATCACACAAATGTAATACCCCGTATTTTCTGTGATATTTATTTTTTGGGATTAATTGAATTATATGTGTATTAATTGGAAATTAATCCGGATAAAAATATTAACGAGATGTGAGTTAGTATTTGATTATAATGTGTATATTTGGCAATATATGAATATTGGAAATATTGAAATTGTCGCGAGATTGAAATACGGCAATTTGGGAAACTTTGTTGGGACGCGCGTGACAGTCGCGTCAGGAATATAATTATTTGAATTAAAAGTTAATTTTATTTTTATCACCCGTATGGTCATTTTGAGTGCGCCAACGCGTCCGGAAGGGTCGAAATAGTCAGAAAACACTAGCCGGGGGTTAAGTTTGGGTCCCGGGGCATTATTGGGCCATACCGGTAACTTATAGGGGCATTTTGGTAATTTTGGAAATCTGGGATTTAAAACCCACGAAAATTAGAGTTAATATCTGACTTAGTATTAACCCACTAAGCCATGTTCTAACACCAACTTAGATAGTGGGCTACGGGAGAAGTTAGAAACCATAAAGATTGGCAAAAACCAACTCCACCTCCATTAACACCTTGAGAAGAACTTGTAGAGAGAGAGAGAGGAAGAGAAGAATTATGCAGAGAGAGAGAGAGAAGACAATCCAACCTTCAAGTTTCAACCTCAAATTCAGAGAAAGATTAATGCAAGTGGTTTAATTACAATTGATTCAAAGCTATGTTTTTCCATGTTTAGGAAATTATCGAATTTATCTTGGAAGATGATATAGACCCATGAATTGGAAGTTTAAAACTATGAATTATGTTAGGGACTGCATGTAGTAACAATCTGGACGAATTATGAACTCAGAATTTTGAACCTTGATGATTTAAAAACGGATTTTTGAAGAAGTTTATTAATGTTCTTGAGAGAAATAGTAATCTGGAATTCTTGATGAAGATTTGATCCGTACAAAGCCCTTGAATGATGAATTATTGGTTTTAGAATGTTATTAATGTTGTAGGATGGTTATATGATGATACTATAACGTTATATTAGAGATTCTTGCATTAAAAGTATGTTTTGGGTTGATTTGGAAACTGTAAAACGAAGCAGTCCGTAACCATACCTGGTGCAATCGATCGATCGACATTCATCAGTCGATTGATCGACCACCATCGATCGATCGAAGGAAAAGGTCGATCGATCGACCTTCCCAGAATGAGTAAAGTTTTCCCTATTTTAAATTTTAATGGTGGTAACCCTTGGAAAATATTATTGGAGACCTTATGAATACCCTTAGACTTAAGGAAGACCAGTAGACATGATTATGAAATTTGGACCTTTATTAGAATTCAATTTGAGGAATTATTCTAAACTAATGAAATTCGATAAGTGAGTAAATATTTGGGTTAATAGTGTAAATTTGAATAATTTGACGAAATGAGGTTTGGGGCAGAAGTAAGGACCCTAGGAATAAAGATGCTATACGTGGGAATAATAGGAACTTAATAATCTATTTTAAATAGGTTTTAAGTATAAGAAACTACGACGTGAGACGTGTCGACAGTTTAACTTTTATATTATCGGGAGACCTAAAATATAAAAGTTTGGAATAATGGTATAAGGATGTAGAGTATACCTTTATAAATATTGAATTATCTAAGATGTGTGAATGCTTAGTATATGATTTCTATATGTATGACATACCTACCATACTTGCTATCATGGGAGGTTACGTTCGCTTAGGGCCTTCTTATCCTTGTGTTGCCCGGATTTAGATTGGTACCTTGAGGACATAGTTCAAGAGAACGACTTATTTGTGAGTTAATAAGCCAGCTGACTATGGAGCGTAGGTATGTACGTGACCATGGATATGTTGAATTATGTTCGCCTCCATTTTTGTGTGTGGTGCTTATTCCAACAATTCCTGAGAGACTCGGAATTTGTAATCCTTATGTACGTGATGTACCGGGATGCATAGCAGAGTATGTGTGCACTGCAGCTTAGCCTTTGGGTGCTTGTATAGTATATTTATGATGTGAATAATATACGGTTAAATGATAAGGAAATTGTTATGTTAAATTGTGAGTATAGTAATTGTAATATTATGAAAAGATAAAAGGGGACATTATCCATAAATGGTTTTGTTAATAATTGGGAATCCGAGAATTTAAGTAGAACTCTCTATTTAATTATTAAGGTTGGAAATTAAACGTGAACCGAGTAGAAGTGTCAGAAACTCTTTGGAATTAGATAGTTATGAGATAACACATGAATGGGTACAGGAACGTTAGGAGTGCACAGTTAGACGAGAGGTGAGTATTTCATGTGAGAGCACGTCCTAACATGTATCTTGCATTCATTGTTTTAATTATTATTAAAGCACTTGCTGTTTAGAATACTCTCCACATTCGGGCTCTGACCCGTTTGCTTTCAAATCTATCTTTTTGTAAAAAACCATTTTTAGGTGCCCAACCACAAGGACACCATGCTTAGGATCCTCATTCAGGTGACGAGCTGTAGCGGTTTGTGGGAGTTACAGGACATTGATTATAGACGCTTCATCTATCTTGACTCTATACTCAGTATTTATCAGTTGTAGGGCATGTCGCCCATTTCTTTTAGAGGCATTTCATTTATTTCAGTTATTCAGAATTCGGACATGTACTTAATTCAGAATTCAGACTTGTCTTATTATTTTTAGTTGTGGGATTGTTGTGAGGAGTTTTCCTCCGGACTTATTACTATTGTTGGTTATTTCATTACTTCGTTATGGTGAATGGTTTTATGTTGTACTTCCATTATTCTTTTTGCATGTTAATCAGATAACTTAAAATTTGGCAACTTTCTTTTTAAATACTAGGTGGTTAGTAATCTTTAAAATGTTTTCGACAGTGATGCTATTAACTGAATCAACTTGACATTTTGTATTGATTTAATAAAGGAGTAGCTACCCGGTATTTAATTAGGCGGGGTGTCACAGGTGGTATCAGAGCATCAGGTTCTAGTGTCCTTTAGGATCGGAACGGCTTATTATGTTTCCGCTGAGCTTTCTTTGATGTAGAGCCCTATATTTTAGGACTGTTGTATTCTTTTATATATTCCACGTTCTTCAGCGATTTTAAGTTTATAACTGCGAACTTATAGACTTTATTCTTATTTCAGAATGCCTCCACGACGTGCACCACGGATTCCCAGGAATGCAACGCCTGAACCACAGCCCGCACCAGTTCAGGGCACGATGAACGCCGCTGAGGTTGCAGCCATAGTAGCCCAAGCGGTAAATGCTGCATTAGCCGTAGTTCAGCAGGCACCACCTCAGGCGCCAGTTGCCGCTCCAGTTCAGCCTTATGCATTCCCGTCTGCCTGGGAACGTGTACGTGATGCTTTTCAGAAAGCACATCCACCGGAGTTTGCTGGTAGCTCCGATGTGGTTGTTTCGAGTCAGTGGAGAAAGGATATACCGAGGCACTTGAGGATGTATGAGTGCACTGACGTTCAGAGGCAGGTACTGACTACTTTTAAGCTAGTGGGATCTGCACTACAGTGGTGGGAGTCTATTACCACCGCAGAGGAGAGAGATACTCTCACGATTCAGGAGTTCTGGATGCGGTTCGACCGCAAGTACTTTCCGTCTGCTGTTCACACGGAAATGAGGAGGAAGTTGATGAACCTTCGACAAGAGGGTAAGACCGTGGCCGAGTATGAGGCCGAGTTCACGAATATGTTGAATATCGTTCTGGATGAGATACCGACAGAAAAGAAGAAGATTGAGAAATTCATAGATGGATTGACTTGGAGGATCCGTCAACATTTATTGGGGAACCTCTCATTGGCCACTTATTCTGACGTGGTTAACGCTGCATTGCTCCATTGCCAGGACCACCGTTTTCACTTGACAGAGGGGAAGCGATTAGGAGAGTCCAGCCATCAGGGCAGGACAGGGGGAAATGGTGCCAGCGGGGCACAGTCAGCTCAGGGTCAGTTTAGGCAGAGTGATCAGGGTTCCCAGCAGGGGGATCATAAGAGGTTCCGATCAGGGGGTTTCAGGAACGGACAGGGAGGATTCCGGAATGGCCAGCAGGGTCATAACGACCATCAGGGCCAGCAGGGTCAAAATGGTCAACATCAGCAGTTTCACCAGGGCCAGCAAGGCCAGGGCAGAAATGGTAACGGCCACCAGGGCCGAGGGCAGCAGGGACAGCGAGGGGGAAACTTCCCGGGGAAGTGTTTCATTTGTGGTAAGATTGGCCACAAACGTCAGGATTGTCCTGATAAGGGCAGGGCCCCGCAGCAGCAGCAGGGTGCTCGACATGGGCCACAGAGGCCACTTTTTCCACCTGCTCTTCCAGCTCCAGCCCAGGTGCCAGCACTACCAGCCATTCCAGCAGTTCCTGTGCAGCAGGGGCAGTTACAGTATGGACGTGTCTATAACGTCCACCAGGTAGCAGCTCCACAGGCACCACCCGCGATTGAGGGTATGTTTCCTATCCATGGTACTATGGGTCGGGTTTTGTTTGATACGGGGGCAACGCATTGTTTTATAGCTACACATTTTGCGAAAGCCTTAGGGTTGTTAGCTACGGCAGAGAGCACAGTAACGTGTGTAGACTCACCATTGGGGAGTGGGTCAGTTATTTTCTTTATATGCCGGGGAGTGGGGGTAGAGATTGGTAGTCTGGTATTACCTGCAGATATGTTGGTATTAGATATGCATGTTCACGATGTGATTATCGGTATGGATTGGCTCGCTGATTATAGAGCCATGATTGATTGTTTCGGTGGGAGCATTGTTTTTGCCGTTCCGGGGCAAGAGATGTTTGTAGTGGCGATGCCTCGCCCAGAGGGAGGTTCGACCGCTCATTTGTACTACTTAGAGGAGGATACCTCTAAGGAGGTTGTGATTCCTTTAGATTCGATCCCAGTGTCAGGGAGTATTCCGATGTGTTTCAGGAGATACCAGGCCTACCACCCAGTCGAGAGATAGACTTTGTTATAGACTTATTGCCAGATACGAGACCTATAGCACGCGCACCGTACCGTATGGCTCCAGCTGAGATGAGGGAGTTACGGGATCAGATTGAACAGTTGTTGGGTCAGGGGTTTATTCGGAGGAGTACTTCACCGTGGGGTGCCCCTGTGTTGTTCGTGAAGAAGAGCGATGGTTCACTGAGATTGTGTGTGGACTACCGGGAGTTAAACAAGGTCACGATACAGAATAAGTATCCGTTGCCTCGAATCGATGACCTATTCGACCAGTTGAGAGGAGCTTCTTGCTTCTCAAAGATTGATTTCCGATCTGGATACCATCAGTTGCGTATCAGGGAGGAGGACGTCTCGAAGACTGCGTTTTTATCGAGATATGGTTCTTACGAGTTTCGGGTTATGCCATTTGGTTTGACCAACGCTCCAGCAGCGTTTATGGACTTGATGAATAGGGTGTTCAGGGATTTCCTAGATCAGTTTGTCATTGTCTTCATCGATGATATTCTGGTCTACTCCCAGACAGAGGAGGAACACGCCGAGCATTTTAGACAAGTTTTTTAGACGCTACGTCAGAACGAGCTGTATGCAAAATATGAGAAGTGCGGGTTTTTGCTGAAGGAGGTCCAGTTTTTGGGACATATTATTTCCGACAGGGGAATATCTGTTGATCCGGGTAAGGTATCCGCGGTGAGGGAGTGGGGACAGCCCACGACACCGACTGAGATCCGTAGTTTCTTGGGCTTAGCAGGATACTACAGGAGGTTTATTCGGGGTTTCTCCACGATAGCGGGTCCCATGACACATCTAACTCGTAAAGGTGTGTCGTTCATTTGGAGTGATGCCTGTCAGTTGGCATTTGATGAGTTGAAGGACAAGTTAACCTCAGCACCTGTGTTAGCATTGCCGAGACCGGGAGTTGAGTATCTTGTTTACACCGATGCGTCCTTACAAGGACTTGGAGGTGTACTGCAGCAGGAGAGTCAGGCCATAGCTTATGCTTCCCGTAAGCTTAAGCCTCACGAGAAGAATTACCCTACCCATGACTTGGAGTTAGCGGCAGTGGTATTTGCCCTTTGTATTTGGAGACATTACCTTTTGGGGGAGAAGTTTCGATTGTTCACGGATCACAAGTCCCTACAGTACCTATTCACGCAGAAGGAGTTGAATATGCGGCAACGGAGGTGGCTTGAATTCGTGAAAGATTATCAGTTCGATATCCAGTATCACCCGGGGAAGGCTAACGTGGTGGCAGACGCGTTGAGCCGTAGGCCAGTAGATGAGGTGGCAGGGGTGTGGAAGGCCAAGTGGAAGGAGTTGGGACACCAGGATGCAGTGGCCCGATCATTCATGTCTGTGATGACCGTTACACCGCAAATTGTCACGAAGGTGGTAAAGGCACAGGCAAAAGATTCGTTCTGTCAGGAGCAGATAGTTCGATTACTAGCAGAGGGAGCAGAGTCCTATACCGTTAGCTCAGACGGGGGATTATGCTTCAATGGGAGATTGGTAGTTCCGGAAGGGGAAGAATTGTGGCACAAGGTGATGGCAGAGTCGCACGGCTCACGGTTCGCGGTACATCCCGGAGGAGACAAAATGTACGAAGACATGAGGCGACAGTATTGGTGGAGCGGAATGAAGAGAGATATTGCCGTGTTTGTTTCAAAATGCGCCACTTGTCAGCTAGTTAAAGTGGATCATCAGAGACCGGCAGGACTTCTACAGCCATTGGAGGTTCCGATGTGGATGTGGGAGAGCATCTCCATGGACTTTATAACGGGGTTGCCTACGTCACAGAGAGGTCATGACTCCATTTGGGTAATTGTGGACAGGTTGACCAAAGTCGCTCATTTCCTACCCGTAAGGACAGACTACACAGCGGGACAGTATGCCCAGCTCTTCATTTCAGAGATAGTGAGACTTCATGGTGTGCCCCTAAATATCGTGTCTGACCGAGACAAGATATTTGTTTCACGATTTTGGGAGAGTTTTCAGGAGGCCATGGGCACAGAACTGCGGTTGAGTACGGCGTATCACCCACAGACCGATGGGCAAACTGAGCATACAAACCAGATGTTGGAGGACATGCTACGTATGAGTATCATTGACTTTGGGGGTGGATGGGAGCAGTATCTTCCACTGGTGGAGTTTTCTTACAACAACTCCTACCAGTTCACCATTGGCATGGCTCCATTTGAGGCATTGTACGGTAGACCTTGTCGTTCCCCAGCATGTTGGTTGGAGGTGGGGGACAACAAACTACTAGGGCCGGAAGTGATTCAGGATACTTCGGCAAGGATAGAATTGATACGGAATCGCATTCGAGTAGCTCAGGATCGGCAGAAGAGCTATGCTGATGCGAAGAGATTCTTCAGGGAGTTCCAAGTGGGGGACCAAGTTTTGCTCAGAGTATCTCCTATGAAGGGGATCATGCGTTTCGGGAAGAAAGGGAAGTTGGCACCGAGATATGTGGGACCATTTCCTATTATTGAGCGGGTCGGACCGGTTGCGTATAGGCTTGGATTACCGGAGCATTTACATCGGATTCACGATGTATTTCATATTTCCTCGCTTAGGAAATATCTTAGAGACGATTTGGCTCATTCTCACATTGCTTTGGAGGACATCGATCTCCAGCCGGATAGCTCCTACGAGGAGGGGCCGATTGCTATTTTGGACCGAAGTGAGCGGAAACTGCGGTCAAAGATAGTTCCGTTAGTGCGTGTTCAGTGGCGACATCATAATGTCGAGGAGTCCACATGGGAGCGCGAGGATGAGATGCGCGAACGTTATCCAGAGTTGTTCTTACCAGGTACTTTCTAGTTCCGAATTTCGGGACGAAATTCAGTTATTAGGGGGGAAGTATGTAATACCCCGTATTTTCTGTGATATTTATTTTTGGGGATTAATTGAATTATATGTGTATTAATTGGAAATTAATCCGGATAAAAATATTAACGAGATGTGAGTTAGTATTTGATTATAATGTGTATATTTGGCAATATATGAATATTGGAAATATTGAAATTGTCGCGAGATTGAAATACAGCAATTTGGGAAACTTTGTTGGGACGCGCGTGACAGTCGCGTCAGGAATATAATTATTTTAATTAAAAGTGAATTTTATTTTTATCACCCGTATGGTCCTTTTGAGTGCACCAACGCGTCCGGAAGGGTCGAAATAGTCAGAAAACACTAGCCGGGGGTTAAGTTTGGGTCCCGGGGCATTATTGGGCCATACCGGTAACTTATAGGGGCATTTTGGTAATTTCGGAAATCTGGGATTTAAAACCCACGAAAATTAGAGTTAATATCTGACTTAGTATTAACCCACTAAGCCATGTTCTAACACCAACTTAGATAGTGGGCTACAGGAGAAGTTAGAAACCATAAAGATTGGCAAAAGCCAACTCCACCTCCATTAACACCTTGAGAAGAACCTTGAGAAGAACTCGTAGAGAGAGAGAGAGGAAGAGAAGAATTATGCAGAGAGAGAGAGAGAAGACAATCCAACCTTCAAGTTTCAACCTCAAATTCAGAGAAAGATTAAGGCAAGTGGTTTAATTACAATTGATTCAAAGCTATGTTTTTCCATGTTTAGGAAATTATCGAATTTATCTTGGAAGATGATATAGACCCATGAATTGGAAGTTTAAAACTATGAATTATGTTAGGGACTGCATGTAGTAACAATCTGGACGAATTATGAACTCAGAATTTTGAACCTTGATGATTTAAAAACGGATTTTTGAAGAAGTTTATTAATGTTCTTGAGAGAAATAGTAATCTGGAATTCTTGATGAAGATTTGATCCGTACAAAGCCCTTGAATGATGAATTATTGGTTTTAGAATGTTATTAATGTTGTAGGATGGTTATATGATGATACTATAACGTTATATTAGAGATTCTTGCATTAAAAGTATGTTTTGGGTTGATTTGGAAACTGCAAAACGAAGCAGTCCGTAACCATACCTGGTGCAATCGATCGATCGACATTCATCAGTCGATCGATCGACCACCATCGATCGATCGAAGGAAAAGGTCGATCGATCGACCTTCCCAGAATGAGTAAAGTTTTCCCTATTTTAAATTTTAATGGTGGTAACCCTTGGAAAATATTATTGGAGACCTTATGAATACCCTTAGACTTAAGGAAGACCAGTAGACATGATTATGAAATTTGGACCTTTATTAGAATTCAATTTGAGGAATTATTCTAAACTAATGAAATTCGATAAGTGAGTAAATATTTGGGTTAATAGTGTAAATTTGAATAATTTGACGAAATGAGGTTTGGAGCAGAAGTAAGGACTCTAGGAATAAAGATGTTATACGTGGGAATAATAGGAACTTAATAATCTATTTTAGATAGGTTTTAAGTATAAGAAACTACGACGTGAGACGTGTCGACAGTTTAACTTTTATATTATCGGGAGACCTAAAATATACAAGTTTGGAATAATGGTATAAGGATGTAGAGTATACCTTTATAAATATTGAATTATCTAAGATGTGTGAATGCTTAGTATATGATTTCTATATGTATGACATACCTACCATACTTGCTATCACGGGAGGTTACGTTCGCTTAGGGCCTTCTTATCCTTGTGTTGCCCGGATTTAGATTGGTACCTTGAGGACATAGTTCAAGAGAACGACTTATTTGTGAGTTAATAAGCCAGCTGACTATGGAGCGTAGGTATGTACGTGACCATGGATATGTTGAATTATGTTCGCCTCCATTTTTGTGTGTGGTGCTTATTCCAACAATTCCTGAGAGACTCGGAATTTGTAATCCTTATGTACGTGATGTACCGGGATGGATAGCAGAGTATGTGTGCACCGCAGCTTAGCCTTTGGGTGCTTGTATAGTATATTTATGATGTGAATAATATACGGTTAAATGATAAGGAAATTGCTATGTTAAATTGTGAGTATAGTAATTTTAATATTATGAAAAGATAAAAGGGGACATTATCCATAAATGGTTTTGTTAATAATTGGGAATCCGAGAATTTAAGTAGAACTCTCTATTTAATTGTTAAGGTTGGAAATTAAACGTGAACCGAGTAGAAGTGTCAGAAACTCTTTGGAATTAGATAGTTATGAGATAACACATGAATGGGTACAGGAACGTTAGGAGTGCACAGTTAGACGAGAGGTGAGTATTTCATGTGAGAGCACGTCCTAACATGTATCTTGCATTCATTGTTTTAATTATTATTAAAGCACTTGCTGTTTTAAAATACTCTCCACATTCGGGCTCTGACCCGTTTGCTTTCAAATCTATCTTTTTGTAAAAAACCATTTTTAGGTGCCCAGCCACAAGGACACCATGCTTAGGATCCTCATTCAGGTGACGAGCTGTAGCGGTTTGTGGGAGTTACAGGACATTGATTATAGACGCTTCATCTATCTTGACTCTATACTCAGTATTTATCAGTTGTAGGGCATGTCGCCCATTTCTTTTAGAGGCATTTCATTTATTTCAGTTATTCAGAATTCGGACATGTACTTAATTCAGAATTCAGACTTGTCTTATTATTTTTAGTTGTGGGATTGTTGTGAGGAGTTTTCCTCCGGACTTATTACTATTGTTGGTTATTTCATTACTTCGTTATGGTGAATGGTTTTATGTTGTACTTCCATTGTTCTTTTTGCATGTTAATCAGATAACTTAAAATTTGGCAACTTACTTTTTAAATACTAGGTGGTTAGTAATCTTTAAAATGTTTTCGACAGTGATGCTATTAACTGAATCAACTTGACATTTTGTATTGATTTAATAAAGGAGTAGCTACCCGGTATTTAATTAGACGGGGTGTCACAACAAAAACAAGTCGAATTTATCTGCCGATCACGAATGTACATACAAGTCACAAACAAGAAGTAACTATTACTTTATGTATGGCTTTGTATAAACCAGTCACGAACAAGAAGTATTATTCGACTAAGTTCATGAACAATTTACTTCATGTATGACTTTGCCATTGACAAGTCAAGAAAAAGAAGGCAACTTCGTATACAACTAAAAAAGTTACAAACAAGCTTTCCCCAACTAAGTTAAATGCAGGAAGACATGTAAACATTCCTAACTACTGGAATACAAACATATATTTCTCATACACTTGGTCACCAGTGATAACTAATGCTAAATTTGTATTAATATATCTAAGTGCATTAGTCGAATCATTGGCATAACAATCACAAGTTAACTGATTGATTAAAAATAATCATAAGTTAACAACACAAACATATGGATTTGTATTCATATAAACTGTATTATATTCAAATGAATAACAAAATACATATGAATTATTCAACAGGACGTTTTCCTTCAGCTTTGGAGGTCGGCTGAGATGGTTGTACTCTTTCCATTCCAGCAAGAGGCTCATCCAAAGTATAGGGAGAAGTAATAAAGTTAAAATCCCTTAACATTCTTTTGTTGCTGCTGCTCGGACATTAATCAGGTGAGGATGACGAACCTCGTGAACATCATGTAAACCATAGTCCCCTAAGTATTTAGTGATCAGGCATTGGGGAATAGCATCAACAAGGATCCATGAAGTATCCGACTTGAATGGGAGATTATGACAATCTAAAAGACCAGGCTCGTTCGTTCCAATACCACAGTTGGCTATTACTATCATGCTATAGCTAAGTCAAGCAATTAGTCCAACCCATTTATAGCCTTCACAATGGGTCTAAGTAAGGTGATCATCTACATGGCCTAAAGCTTCGTTGTATCCTTCCATCCAAACCTCTCTGGGTTGTTTGTGAAATTGAAAGGTTAAGCTTTCAACTTGCTGTTGAAGTTTCTTCAAAACACTATCCTTCACCTTCAACTGTGTGGACTAGTCGGCAATAGCTTTGTCCTTTGCTTCCAGCTTTGTAGACAGGTCAAAAATAGCTTAAATCTTTGCTTTCAGCTGGGCAGTCTAGTCAGCTAAGGTTTTCTTGGTCCTAGTTTCTTCAACAGTTGGTCAACTCGTTCTTTGTTGTCTTAAAGATTGCAGAGGTTTGGATTTCTTCACAGTTTCAAGTTCTTCCATCAGCCTGGCATTTTCATTCTCCAAAAAGGAGGCACCTTCATCGACACCACTAATAGAAGACTATTTCAAAGTCTCAAACTCATTCCGGAGTTTATTATTCTCCTCCTCCAAGAGCTTGGCGATCTCTCTAGATTCATCAAATTCACGGTTCATCAAGAACTCTTTTTTCGTGTATGAAGAAGCATATTTTTCCAGTTTCTTCTCAAAACCCAACCTTCACTCAATGCCTTGTACTTGGCTTCATAGTCGGCATGCAGTAAAGCTTTGGTTTCATTATAGTCTGCCTGCTAGTCTTCAATCATCTCAGAGTATTCAACATTGTTGGCCACAACCCGATCAAGAAGGAATTTGAGATAAGTGTATGCATCACTTGCTTGATCAGAAGCGTCTGCACCGAGCAAGTCTTTTAATTCTTTATCTGTCAAGTCCAAGTGATCAGCTTTAAACAGATTGTTGCAACGTTTGAGTAGGTCGGAACCAGTGGAAGCAATTTGTTTCATCTTGGCAATGAACTAGAAAGATAAAGAAACAATTGATCAACAATAAAAGGAGATAAAGCAACAGCTAAGCATAAAAAAGTGACAAGTTAATTGAAGAAAAAGTTTTTTCATTAATAGATAGCAACATTACAGGTACACCCGAACAAGATAAAAAAAACACAAAAGAAATGTGAAAAATACAAAGACTAGAAGCCAAACAAGTCTACACCTTCTTCTTATCCTTCAGGGTTAATTTCCTGGTCGGCAAGAGGGGCAGTTGAGTCAATAGGAGCATTGTCTTGACTGGCTGGAAGAGCAATTGACTCAATTGCCAGAGAGGATTCCCCCGAACCTGCATCATCATCAAGGTTGGGGGAGCCTGGATCGTGCCTTAGAAATAGCTCCAAATCTTCAGCAGTGTCAACTTCCCTAAAAGTCGTCGACCAATCATCCCTGAAGAATTTCCTTTTGGCATACGCTATTTGAGCAGAGGTAGCAGAGATAACCTTATCTCAGCCCTTGTTAAAAAATGCTTCTCTGGTTTTCTTTCTTTTGGCCTTCTCAACAGAAAGGTCAGCAGACAGTTTGGCTACTTTCTCTTCAGTAACCTTTGCCCTGTGCTCAGCTTGAGCAGAGGCCAAAGTAGTCACAGTCAGAGTTTCATCGGCTTTCTGCCTTGCTTTTTTAGTAGCCCTAATCTTTTCCTCCCAAATCTTTTGCTTTGTCTCCAAAGATTGTCTGGACTCCTCGAGGGATTTCTTAAGACCCTCAAAGTCCTCATCTACTTCTCTCAAAAAAGAATGTAGATGATCGTCCTTCTCCTATATTTGGTTGTAATCAACCAGGAACTGCAAGAAAAGAACCAAGTCAATACAAATCAAAGAATACATGAACAATATCCGACCAACTTCAAATATGAAAACCTACCAAACCTAAACTATGAGTAGCCCTCTCCGATAGTTTTGATCGGGACATGGAGGTAGCAGTATCTCTATGGTCTGGGAGGGTACCAGCCTTTATTAACTTCTTAGCCAAGCTAAGACTAAAGGCTACAGACGAGCAAATAATAGATGGGACCTTATCAGCCAGTCCCAGTTGATAGGCATCAACAACCTTCTCAACCTACTTATCAACAGGAACTCTCCTTAAGTCTCTTAAGAGGAGACTCATCACCTTTGTTGGTTGGGGGCTTCTTATCAACCTTAACCTTCTTCTTTTGGGCATTAGTAACAACTGGTTTCTTGGCACAAGTAGTAGAGTCTTCCAGAAGATTGGGAATTTTCCTTTTTTCCATGCTGACAGAAAGGGGAAGATTAGAGTAAAAAAAAGAAGTGCCACCAGTAGCTACTTCAGCACCAACACCAACAGACTCAGTAGCAGAGGAAGTAGACACTGAATCCCTCTCCAAATCAATTATAATTGAAGGCACAACAGTTGTCGGCCGAGCTACAAAAGAGATTATATAACATTTATACTCTAGCAATACAGAAGTTGATCGTGGATCTTCTCCTGTCCTTTGATTAAGACCCATAAGAATTTGAGTTCTTCCAAAGTACTCACCCGGTTTGGGGCACTTTCTCTTACGTTCTTCTGCAACAAATAATAAGAAATAGCAGTTAGCATACATCAGAAAAGAAATCAGTAAAGAAAGGCGAGAACTGAAATAACAACCTATCCCATTCCCTGACTGAGGGCATCTGGGACCATGGTAGGCCAATCCATTCCTAAGGGGAGCATGTTGCCAATTCTTAACTATTAAAGCATGATCCCAATAATCCTTATTGAAATCAAGTAAATTCAATACAAAAGCCCTATTAGCTTGTCTGGTTTTCAAGTAATATGTGCTCTCCCCTGCAATAGACCATTATAGCAGAACATGATTTCTAGAATCCCAATATGGGTCCTATAGATTTCATTCAATCTATTCACACCATTGACAACCCTTCAAGTGTTAGGGGCTACTCTTGCTGGAACGATGTCAAAATATTAGCAGAAATGAAGAAGAAAAGGGTTCGGTGGAAATGTGAAACCACGCTCAGCTATAAATAAGGTTGGGATCCAATGACCCTCAGTCAAAGAACATCTATAGGATCATGGGGTATTTCTAAATCAACCAAAGATGGGATTTTCGTTTCTTCCCTAAATTCCTCTAGAGAATCATCATCAACTATGTGAACCATGGCTCAGAAAGAAAGAAAATGAAGAAAAACAGAGAGAAAGAAAGAATTCTTACAGAAGATTAAGTATTCAGCAAAAACTATGGAAGGAAAGAACGAATGACGGCAAACGATCGCGTAAAAGCTCAGAAATAGCGGCTACAGTTCGAAGATTTGGGGTAAGATAAAATTAGAAAAGCCTCCCGCCTTTTAAAGCTTGTCTCAAAAATAGCAAACTTAATGATTAAACGTACCAACGATTGACATTCCGATGGCTTGCGGTACAGAAGGTGTAAAATACCCATTTACCCTTTGACGGTTCATTAAAACTCAAATTATTTACAAAAATTTCGTCTTCAAACAGTACCAGTAAAATTTTACAAGTGTGGGAGGTCGGTTACCGACCAAGCACCATGAAAATACTCCGAGCTACTTCCAGGATCGAATGTTCCATACTTTCATGCAAGCATCAAGCATAGAGCATTGGGGGCTTCTGTTGATACCAAAATTATCCACCAACGTGGACCAATCAGAAATGAACACTTGTCCTCTTACGTGGCCAAAATTCTAATCAGCAGATAGTAGCTCGGCAGGCATAAAGAATGTCGACCATCAAGACCAATGAAGCGTCACCATACCAAGGGTCTTACCACACGTGGTTCATACACCAATCATCACATGCATTATGTACGGGTGTAAATGCTTAAATATATAAAGGCATTCCATCCCTTGACATTCTAACCGTTGATATCCGGGTCACTATAAATACATTGTATGCCTTTCATCAAAGGCAAGATAGAACAGATCCTTAAATATTCTTATTTACAAGAATACCTAGTTTTCTGTAATCTCTTAAATAAATACCATAACAGTGGAAGTAGGCTTTCTTACATAGCCGAACCACTTTAAAACCCTGCGTCAATTTTTTAACTATTTCATTGCAATTTTATATTTTATTTGTGATTCCAAAATTGGATCAAGTCCATTTTTTTACATCAACAATTATATTAAACAAAAATTATACATGTATATGCACAGAAAATTACGTATATGTATGCATTATTTAAATATATAGTATATTAAGATCTATATGTTAATAAAAAATTATCAATACATACATGATACGTATATATAATTTTATACATGTATGTAATAATATAAAGTCTATATATAATATATATGTATTAAATAGTATTATCAATTCATGTATGTATATAGTTTTATTGTGTATTATACATGCCATATCATACATATACACATGGGAAATGCTTTGTGTCTCAAACAACTCCCCCAAATAGCATTAAGTGTTATACCTTGTGGTATGGGTCCCGCTAGGGCACAACTCATTAATACTATTTGGGGGAGATTTGGGGGATTTGTTTGGTACCCATAGCATCACTCTATATACATATATATGTACGCATATATATGTATATGTGTGTGTGTGTGTGTATATATATATTATATATGTAGCATATATGTATAATATATACACATGTTTACGAATTGTGTGTGTTAGTTTTTAATTTATTAGAAAACTGGACTTAAAAACAAGTTTACCAAATGCACACCAATAGTTAAAAAACAAAAACAGTATTTAAGCTAGTTTTCTAAATACAAAACGGGCTATAACGGTCTCTTTAGCTGTAAAAATGCGGCCGTTTTCCAAGAAAATTATTTCAAAAAATCCATAGAAAAGAAAATTTGGATAGTATTTTTCCAAATAAAAAACTCAAATATAGTTTTCCAGATTTTTCAATTTTCCAGTACCATTAAAAAGTACTTAACATGTTTTCAACCAATTTTCAAAACATCATTTATCTCTGAAAATTACATTTAGAACCCTGACTTTTTAGAAAATTACATTTTGACCCCAAATATTTTAAAAATAATATTTCTATGCCTAAGTTTTAAGAAAAAATGACAACTATAACACTTTCTATAAATTACATTTTGAACCCTGAAATTTTTGTAGTATACATTCTAGCCCCTAAACTTTATGTAAATTAAAATTTAGACTCTACACTTTATGTAAATTACATTTTAGACGTCAAACCTTCTGTAAATTATATTTCGACTTTCAGAATTTCTATAAATCACAGTTGTTTCCCTAGTTTCCTAAATTTTCTATTGAAAATGAAAATTAAAAATAGAAATGAAAGCTGGAAACAGAAAATTGAATATAGTTTTCTACGACTAAACAAGTCCTAAACCTTCCTTACTTGTTCATCATTTCCTAAAAAAAATGAAGAGAAACCCTAACCTGTCCAAACAAGAAGCTCCCAAGATGGTCGCACTCAATCAAGGTCACCGGCTTGTCGGAAATGTTCCATGGTTGGTGGAAGTGCTTCAAGTTCCATCCCCTCTTTTGTTCGTCTTTCTCTATTCGTCTTCTATTTTTTATTTGGATCTAATTTTTAAATGGGTTTCGAATTTCTTGTAAATAAAAGAGTTTCGGATTTCTATGTTTCTGTTTCCCTAATCATTTTTTTGGTAGTTTTAAAGGCATTTTTCCTAAGTCACCTTTTTCCCATTGGCTTGGATGTTAATTTGTGACAAAAAAAAATATCTAAAAAACAATTCTTGTTGGAAATAGGGTAGTTTTACTTTGAATTATGTACTACTTTATGAACCTATAACTTCATTTCAAAATGATGTCATATTCCTTCTTTGAATAATTGTTTGAACCTATTTATCTATTTTTATTTGATTATGCTTGCGCCATACGCGATGCGACGAGCTAGTGACTGGCCCTTGTCAGTGGACTATTTTCTTCGGCAAGCACTTTGTCATTGGCGAATCAGTTTCATTATTTATGAAAGTAAGGCCTCTTGTTAAGTTGAAAAACTTTCATTATGAGGTTGTACTTTTAGCCCGATATGAAAAACTTTTCCAAGAAAAATTAGTGAGGGTCAAACGCACCCTCAGTATCAATGAAATTTTTTTGGTTGAAAAAATAGACATAAATACCCTTAGATCAAACGGCATCTAATAGCATCAAAAATGCATATTCTCGACTTGTGCCAAAATTCCTACCTACACATTATACATTATTCAGGAATGGGGATTAAAAAAAATCTTACATTAGAAGGCAGTCCCTTAGTTTCTCGAGACAAGAGACTTCACTAGGGAAGCGGAATCCCTGGATAGCAACGAGAGTTACACAGAACGGATCAGGTGAGCATATTTCCACCACCACCCTAAATTTCTCCGGCAATTGTGTTAGGTTTCGGGGATTCGGAACAGAATTGGTGGAAACGGTGGGGGCACTAGTGTGTTCATGAGAGACTTTACGGCACTTGAAGAGCTTCCATGGATCTCTCTTCTTTACTACTTTGCGCTTCGCTAGGGCCGCCAGCCGGTTCGCCTCAGCTCTCTTTCTTTGTTCTTCTGTGATTTTCGTTGATCGTGGTTACGATTTTCCACATAGTATTATTTCAAGTTGAGGTGAAAAGCGCAGGGAAACAAAAACGATCACAGGTTTAATCCAAACTCTTGATATAATTAACTTATCAAGTTAGGATCCACCAACATGTGGCAAACCATGGGTCCACATGCTGAAGGCAACCTAGCTCCTATATTAACATTTAGTATTTAAAAGCAATTGCAATACTTCATCCTCTGGAACCAGCAGTATGAATACATAACAACATGATACGGCAATGAAAGCGAACAATCATACTTACAAATACCAATAAGATACATGATTTGAATCCCGTGGTAACATTTCTTGGTGCATTTCATGTTCCAACTCCAAAAGATTTCATAATCTTTACCTTAGTCAATTTTTTGTTTTCTTCTTATACATGGATTACACCCATTTGCACACTTCTAATAATAATTCATACTCCACTGATAGTTTGGTTTTCTTCCCCACAGTTTGTTATCTTGAACCTTTTTGCGACCAGAGTAAACAACGTCTTAAATTTGAAAAACTATTACTTTATAGTCCAAAACAATTTTCTCTATTATACAAGCGAAGGGAAAAAGTCCAAAACAACTTCCTTTGTTATACAAGCAAAGGGTGAAAGCTTAACTTTATCCCAAATCAAGGTGTTGTTGCACGTTCCAACGAGAAGAATACAGGTTTCCCAAAAGATGATGTGCCAGGGTATACCTAATTATAGTCACATAGCGAACAAGTATCAAGGGGACGAAATATGAATCATTAAAGAATTCTGATGCAGTGTCACACAATCAGAGGCATATATATTGGAGATTTAGGTGAAACATAAGACGAAAAACTAGTAGGATGAAAAATTAATAGTGCGCTGTTAACATAAGAAGTACCTCATTCCTTGCACCTGGAATTAATTCTTCCCCTAAGCTCTTCACTACATCTCCAACAGCTCTAGTCCTATTCATAGGTGTTTTAAGCATTGGATGTAGTGTAATATGAACTCCAAGATGGTTACCACAAGTACCATCTTCAGGGAATATAAAAACATCTTGAAACCTCCTTAGATGGTCAGCGAAACTGCACAAAGTTGGAAAGACCTGATCAAAACATCCACATATCTAAATCTAAAGTTAGATTCAAAAAAATTAGAACGGATTCAGGGATAAATTTGATGCCAAACAAATTTAGTTCGGGACATAAGTAGCATATTGTCACGGTTCGAAAGTCTTTTGGGTTGGAGAACCCACTGTGACAGGTGGTGACGGACTGGTTGTTATCAAAATGTGTGTTTTGTGTTATTTTATGAACTAGGTGTGAACCCGCGCGATGCGCGAGTTGGGATATAAATTTCGCACATCAAAGGAAAAAAGCCATACAAATCTAACAAACTTAAAAATATTCACAGAAAACATTAATTTGATGATTCAAAGTCCAAATAACCCTGTTAATCAGTTGAGAAATTATCCAAACATAATAAATTCAACAAACATTCTGAAAAAGTACATTTCAAACATTCTAAAAATAAAAGAAAACCCTACAAAAAGTTTAACATTTTTACCATAACAAATTATTACATATTGATTTGTGAACTAAGCTATAATTTCTTATCGAAATGACATTCAATTTCTTCAACCCCCTAACTTATTAGTTCTCAAAGGAAATTATATTTTACACAAACACCCCTACCAAAATTTTACTCTTGTTGATAACTCCTTCAGGGAAGTAGGCTTCCTCCTTTAATATGAAAATAGGTGCAATATTGTAGCTACAATAAAATAAATATCTGAATAAAAATTAATCTAAAGTCCAAGACGCTGGCATAAAAGAACCAAACTACATCATCACATCTATATAAATGCCAATCAACAACAAGATATCAATATCTCTGTTCCTTAAAAATCTATATAATAACCATAGAAAACAATAAACTAAAGAACACTAAGAAAAAACACAATCTGAAAAGACTCCCAAAATAAGAACTTTCTTTCTCCCTCCCAAACCCATATTCACCCGTCCTCCCAGATACAATATATACACATATGAACGAATTTTAGATTAGTAAATATTAATTGCATAAAATATTTTTGGATAAATTCGCATGAATTTCATCAACGGGAAGAGTTTCAAGTCGACCTATAAAAATTAAACTTACACATGTTTAAAAAATAACGTGATTTTGAATTAAAGTTTTTTTAGAGGTTTTGGAATTACCTGAGAAAATGTTGTCGTAATGAGTGAATTGATTGGAAGAAGATGCAAATGAAGATAAAGATGGAGAATCGGAGTTGTTGAGGAGAATTTCATCAACAGTGCGGTGGTGATCTTCATCGTCATCTGTGGTGGATATTCCCCACTAATGAAAATTGAAAACAAATAACATCACAATTAAAATTGAAAACAAATAACTTTGCTTTTGAAAAATCCAAAGCAGTTGTTATCAAAGATAAGGTCTCCATCTTTAAGTCGAAGGAGAGTAATGGTAGTTCCAAGTCTGAAATGAAGAAACTTTTCATGTACAAAGAATCCGAAGATTTCCACAACGGTTCTGACAGTTGTTCTTCTAGTAAAGTATCACACCGCATTAACTCACCCAACCCAAAATCTATGCCAAAAATTGGCACACCTAAATCCCAGAAAAAGAAATCCCCCAATTATTTAGATGTAGAAAACAACTTTGAGAGAACCCCTGAAGCTACTTTAAAAAGCCCTTCTTCTGTTTTGAACCGTCCTTCCTCTTTGAAAAGAAAAACAATTTGTGATTACCTTTTGGTGCCTTCATAACACTTCCAGTTCAGGTGAAGAGATGGAGGATGTTTGGAGGAAAAATGGAAAGGCATTTTTGGAGAGACGTGAAGAGATGGAAGATGTTTATGAAGGAAAAATGGAGGGGCATTTTAGAGATGAAAGGGAGGGAATTGAAGAGGCATTTTTAGAGAGAGAAAAAAGGAATTGATTGAGAGGGACAGATGTCAGAGGCTAAAGAGGTTTAATGTTTTGGTATGGATTGGCACGTGGATATATTCTAAGAGGATGATGATGTATTACTTTGTATTCTCAAATGACGTACAATATTTACTTAGTTAAGAAAAGAATTAAGAGTTAAGAAAAGAATAGAGAATAGATAATGACAGAGAAATAAACATTTGTATGAATTCAAAACTTTTTGGTTCCCCAACCTTTTTATTTATCTTCTCCCAATGCCACCTTTTTGTTGGTATAAATGTATGGCCACATACGGATGGTTTTTGGCAAACCAAAAGGTTCCGAGTGTATTGAAGTTAAGAGAGAGACGAAGGAAAAAATATGGAATAAATGAGAGGAGAGAGAAAGAAAATGACATGTGGATTCTTTAGTTGATAAATATTATTAATGCCTTGTATAGCATATTATAGTATATAAAATATTTAGTGATATGAGCCAAATTCATATTCATAAAAATTAAATAATAATAAGAATTGAATTGCATTAAATTTACAAGCGGAGAAGAAGGATACTGTAGTCGAGCCGTGTGTTTCACACAATTTTCTTAGTACAGATTCGTCGCCGTATCGGTGCTCATAGTTTGATGAACGTTTGTCTCCCACGGGATTGAACGAGATTTCGTCAGCACTTTAATCTATAAAGCTATGGTGATTCTAAATCCTATGTTGTACGAGGATTTATAATTAATTAAACATCGTACCCACTGCAAAAGGCTCCCGGTTAACTGCAAGAATGTGGGAGAAGTAGATGTCGGTTAGCCTTACCCCTATATATGGAGAGCCTGCTCCCATGTCTCGAATCCAAGGCCAACCGTAGCTTGGGCAAGGGCACTTTCCATCGCACCAAGGTACGACCTCTAGGATTTATAATTAATCAATTGAAAATAGTCCTTATTATCAACTTCAACTAATTATATAATTGAAATTGAGAGTTTAAATCATTTATGAATATTTAAAGTTAAAATGAAGTAATTTGGATTTTAGAGTTCGATTGATTAATTGATAAAGATTTATGGGCTAAAGTTTAATTTTTTTAAAGCTTGGGGTTAAATTAGTAATTATGAGAAGCTAGAAATGATTTTAGACTCTTGGATAATTTTTAGAAAGGCTTGGGGGCATTTGGGTACTTTTACTTTTCTTGAGGAGCAAATAGGGCTGCATCATATAGGGGTAATTAGGGTTCTGTAGCTGTCAAGGAAATCCAGGGCCATGCCTAAGGCCACGACCTCGGACTTGAGGGCCGTGACCGTGGCCATGTGATACCGCCCTTGATCGCGGGGCCTACAGATTGAAAATTATTTTAAGCGCCTTCTTCTTATGTTTTAAGCCTCATTTCACTTATTACATTCATTTTAAGTTGCCTCCTTCACTAAGAAACCCTAAAACCCTCTAAATTCTCTCTCAAGCAATCTCCTTACCACAAAACAAACCAAAGAGATTTTAAACGCGTTCAAACAAGGATTCAAAGGCAACCTGGACTTAATGGTATAGTTTTTTCAAGTGGACTCAAGGCTAGCTTTTAAGAATTCTTCTCTTTAAAATTCAAAGTAAGTTTTAGTTCATATTCTGAGGCAAGTTGCTATCTACTCTTCTCCTTATATATATACTTATGTTATATTCACCTAAACAATTTTCATAAATCTAAAATGGGTTACAAAACCCTAGGTTTTGGGATTTCCTTATGATATTACCTTATTAGGTGAAACTAGATTGTCTCGCATGTTTTATATAGCGAAGTTGAATTATAATGAGAATTTGCATATGTGACTTTGGGGTAGCGAGTTGATTGTAGGGTTTGAGGTTTATTATGGAATCCTTGTCAATTGGAATGTGTGATGAATAACTTGAGTATATTAAAGGTGTAATTCAATGTCGAAATGTAACGTTCTTAATGGAATTGTACCTTTAAGCATGATGATTTATGTTATGGCCTTCATTAATTATGGGACTTGATTATTAGTGATTAATCATTGTTCTCACTCTTGTTGTGTGATAAACATCCCTCTTGTATAGAGCACCTCATATTATGTTCAAGAATGCTCCAACTTCTCTCTAGAACCACCTGCTCCAAAACGCATCCCGTCACCTTCTATACACCCTTCCCTACCTTACTCACACTCTCTTATCCTCCATGGTGAACATGGTCAAACCTCCAGTTGACGGACTTGCCAGGCCTACGCAGGTGGTGGCTGGTTCCGAAGAGTTAGAAGACGGCCAGTTTGCCGTTGACCTCATTGACAACCCAGGGGGGTTAGGAGCTATGATGGCAACTCCCACTTCACCGCCCGACTCTGGAAATGTATTGACTCCCATCGCCGGCACCGGGGTTCATGGCAGGTCCATTTTGACCAAAGGTACGGACGATGTAAACAATGGGAAAGGTTCCCCGGCCGTTGACGTTAACTCCTACCGTCAGTCTATTGGACGGAACGTGGGTGAGGTGTTGGCTTTGAGTGCTGATGACGTAAGCAAGGATCGTAGATCAGATAGAGGGGTTGGGGCGGGCTCTGGGCTCGATGGTACGGGGATGGGAAAGGTTTCTGTTGACACGGCAAAGCAGTCAGTTAATCTGACGATCGCCCCAACTCTCCACACGGAACTGACTTCCCAACAACTGCCAATGCACAATGATAGGACATGGAGCACTGTAGCGGCAGATAAGAAACAACCTAGGATCCGTCTCACCTACCACCAGCCCTCTGTGGTGGATTCTATCATCACGGTAACGCCTCCCGCTGCTGTTGCTACCGGTGGCCATAAAAGGTGGGAGAATAGTTTGGTGGGTTATTTTTTGGGAAAAAAGCTTCCTTTCTCCTACGTTAATAACGCTGCCACCAGACTGTGGAGCAAGTTTGGGATGACCAAAGTGATAGCACACGACAATGGTTTTTTCTTCTTCCTTTTTGACAACCCCTCTCAACGGGATGAGGTTCTTGACAATGGCCCGTGGCATTTCGCGGGGATGTCCATTATTCTGAAAAAAATGGCATGCTAGTTTTAGCTTCCACAAGGATACTGTGAAGAAGATACCCATATGGGTGAAGTTCCATGACATTCCTGTCCAGCTGTGGACGGAGGAAGGACTCAGTTACGTTGCGAGTTCGGTAGGAGTCCCTTTGTTTGCCGATTCTGTCACGGAAGAGATGAGTAGAATTTCTTACGCTCGAGTTTGCATCGAGGTCGAAGCTAAGGAGACATATCCCAATAGCATCAACGTTGTTATGGAGGACGGTGTTAGTGCACCGGTGCGAGTTGAATTCCAAGCCAAACCACCTTCGTGCTCTAAATGCCTCGTTTTTTGCCACAATACCACTACATGCACGTTAAACATGGTTCTGAAGACTATTGTGGAAGCTGGTGCTAAAATGACCAAATCCCATGCAGGTTCTGAATGGAAACAGGTGACGAGGAAGCATACCCCTGTTACAGTCCGGGAGATAGGAGAGCCGTCGGGTGTGTTGAATAGGGTTCAGGAGGAGGTTAGGGGCACTGTGGAGGTCTGTGAGATTGCCCCTAGTGTGGTCTCACCCACGATACGGTTATTCAACCAGTTTAGCGTCGTGGACAATGACAACGAGGTTGAGGTAACTCCGGAACCTTCGGCACTTGCTAGGAGAGTAATGGTCGTGGATGAGCTTGCTTTTAAGCATAAGGGAGAGACGACTAAGGCCATCCATTCCGGTGGCAAGAACAGGAGAAAGGGGAAGGGGAGCAAAACTTGATGTTAAAGATTGGGTCTTGGAACATTAGGGGCCTCAATTCCCCTCATAAACAGAAGGAAGTTAGTAAGTTAATGTTTGACCAGCAGCTTGATATCGTGTGCTTGGTGGAAACTAAAGTTAGGAAGGATAATTTAGGTAATGTTAAAAATAATTGTTTTTTACATTGGGATCTCATTGATAACTGCCCTTCAGGGGGGGGTGTTGCCAGGGTGATTGTCGGTTGGAATCCTAGTAGTGTGGTGATTACGCTGGTCCAGTCTCACCCTCAAGCCATGCTGTGTAGGGTGGTGGTTTGCGGCAGTAATAGAGAGTTTTTTGCTACCTTCATTTACGGGGATAATCTAACTCACGGGAGAGAGCCTCTTTGGGCGTTTCTCGAGCTCAATAGGGGTAGCACTGAGGGGCAGCCTTGGATTCTTATGGGGGATTTCAACGTTGTGAGAACCAGTGAGGAGAAGAGCGGGATGCATGGCATTGACGTGGCTGCTACGGAGGCTTTCAACCGGTGTATTAATGTAATTGAGGTTGATGACATGACTACGAATGGGCTTTGGTTTACGTGGAACAGGCGACAAGGGGGTAGTAACAATGTCCAATCGAGAATTGATAGGGTTCTTCATAACGACATGTGGAGTACCCACTTTCCGGAGTCTCAAGCGACTGTTCTTCCTCAGGGTGTTTCGGATCATTGCCCGATCATTATCTTGCTTGCTCCCAGGGAGCCTAATAGGCCCAATCCGTTCAAGTTCTACAACTTTTGGATGGGCCATGTTGACTTCCAGGATGTTCTGACCGAGTCCTGGCACGGGGAAGATGTGGGTAACCCCATGGTGAGATTGAGTAAAAAAATGCGTAGATTGAAGCTTAACCTCAAAGACTTTAATAAGAAGTTCTACTGCCAGATTTCTAGGAGGGTGGAGGAGGCCAAGAGGTTGCTTGATGACGTGCAGATTAGACTTGACAATGACGGGAGCAACTTGGGCTTTCAATTGGAGGAGAGAGAAAAGTTAACGGTTTACTTGGATCTCAGAAGCGCCGAGGAGTCCTACTACAAGCAGCGGTCTAGAGTAAAGTGGCTTCAGCTGGGGGATGGGAACAACTCCTTTTTCCATAAAAGGGCTAATCTTGCTACTGCCAGGAGGAAGATTATCAGCATTGAGGATGAGAATGGGGTGCGGGTCGAGGGCTCACAGGGGGTGGCTAATACGGCAGTGGGGTTCTTTCGCAACCTTCTGGGCTATCGTAGCACATGTGCGGACCCTGCTCCCATATTGGATGCGAATGTTGAGAAAAGAGTCAGTGATGTGGATGCCGCGAGAATGAGTGCGCCCATTGATGATGAGGAGATAAAGGGGGCAATGTTCGCCATTGGTTCGGATAAAGCCCCAGGACCTGACGGCTTCAATGCGTTCTTTTTTAAGCAGAACTGGGAGGTGGTGGGGAACGACGTCACTGAGGCTGTTAAGTTCTTCTTCAGGTGTAGCTATCTGCCTAGGCAATGGAATTGTACGGCCCTGGCTCTTATCCCGAAGGTTTCCACCCCTAGTGGTATGCATGATTTTAGACCCATATCTTGTTGCAATACCATTTATAAGTGCATCTCGAAGATTCTTGCCAACAGGATTAAGCCTATCCTCCCACATGTGATCAATCCGTGTCAGGCCGCTTTTGTTAAAGGGAGATCTATTTCTGATAACATCCTTCTTCTCCAGGAGGTTATGAGGAATTATCATTGTGAGCTTAGCCCGCCTAGATGTACATTGAAGATTGATTTGATGAAAGCGTATGACACGGTGGATTGGGGTTTTCTTTTCACCTTGCTGACTCATCTGGGGTTCCCGGCCATTTTCGTTGGGTGGATTACTGAATGCATGACTAACACTCGGTTTTCTATCAGTCTGAATGGGCACCTGCATGGCTTCTTTGAGGGAAGGAGAGGGTTGAGGCAAGGTGACCCCCTTTCTCCCTATCTTTTCCTCCTGGTGATGGACTCTCTCTCGTGCATCTTGGACAAAGCCTGCACTAACCCTATGTTTACCTTTCACCCTAAGTGCAAGGAAGTGGGGCTTAACCACTTATGCTTCGCCGACGATGTGATAATTCTTTGTGGGGGGGACATTCCTTCCTGCACCATTGTGAAGAAGGCGGTTGATGATTTCTGCAGCATTGCGGGCCTCCAGCCCAATCTGGGTAAGAGTAGTTTTTTTAGCACGGGTTTGGAGGAGGATCGGATCGCGCAAATCGGGGATATTCTTGGTTTTGGCCACAGCAACCCCCCCTTTTTGTATCTCGGGGTTCCTCTCATCACCACAAGACTCAAGAAGGAGGACTGTAGTAGGCTTATCGACAGGATCACGGGAAGGATTAAGTGTTGGACTAACAAGCTCCTTAGCTACGTCGGTAGATTGCAGCTTATTAAGTCCATCTTGTTCGGGATCCAGGTATATTGGTCTAGTCTGTTCATTTTGCCTAAGGGGGTCATTCTTAAGATTGAGCAGCTGATGAGGGATTTCCTATGGACGGGTTCCGATCTAAAACATTCGGGGGCCAAGGTGGCTTGGAAGGATCTTTGCAGTAGCTTTCAGAGCGGTGGCCTGGGTATCAAAAGCATCGAGAGGTGGAATGAGGCGGCCATCATGAAGATGCTTTGGAATCTCTGTAGCAAGAAGGACTGCCTTTGGGTCAAGTGGTGCAACGTGTACAAGTTGAAGAGAAGAAGTTTGTGGGCTATTAACTTAGCCAGCGACTCGTCTTGGAGCTGGAGGAAGATGTTGCAGTTGAGACATCGGATCAGATCTCTCATCAGATGGAGTATCGGTAACGGCAGGGATACCTTTTTCTGGCACGATAACTGGCATCCTCTGGGGCCCCTTCATCCTTTGTTTGGGGACCGTGTTATCTATGACGCTGCTAGTAACCATAAGGCTTTGGTTGCTGATTTCATTGTCGAGGACAGGTGGAGATGGCCAACGGTGGTTACCTGGGAGCTCCTGGATATTAGGAATGCGGCTTTGCCCGGCATTAGGCATGTTACTGCTGATGAGGTGGTCTGGATCCCCAACCAGAAGGATTTTTCTATCAGATCTGCCTATGATGAGATGACCCCCACCCTCCCACCTGCTCCCTGGCATAATATTGTGTGGAACAAGTCTAATATTCCTAAATGCGCTTTTGTCCTTTGGATGATTTGTAAGGACGCTATTCACACTAAGGACAAGCTCCATAACTGGGGCATCTCGGAGGATAACGTGTGCTGCAGCTGCTCCAATGGGGTCGAGTCCATACCTCACGTGTTCAATGAGTGTCCAGTTGCCAAGGAGGTCTGGGAGGAGGTGAGAACCAGGAATCAGGAATACAGAGACGCATTGGATTGGGATGGCGAGATGACTCATGCTATTTCTTGTTACAGTGGGACTAGTTTCTATTATCGTATTAGGAATATTTCCTTCTCTTCTACTGTGTACTGCCTATGGATGGAGCGTAACGCTAGACATTTTAAGCATGTGGCCAAGAGCAAGGATGTCATTGTCAGAGATATCGAGGTTATGATTAGAGCGAGAGTCGCTATGTGGAGCAAGGGGATAAGGAGATTTGAGAACTGGATGGCTTGCATGAACTGGGGTATCCCGGAGAGTGCTCTTGATTAGGGGACTGCGGGGTGTGGGGCTTCTCGCACTTTTCTTTCTGTTGTTTTGTTTTTCTCTCCTTGGGGTATACCCCTAGGGGAGGCGCTGGGTTTCATCCCTATGTGTACTTGTTGTAGTTGCAGTTGTTGATATATATACATAATTTTTCCCAAAAAAAAAAAACATCCCTCTTGTCAAATTAGGATACTAAAATTGGGAATTTGATTTAATCGTGTAAGAATTTAATGGAAGCCTCTTTCTACTCTTATCATATGGTCGAAAACGAAATAATTACATAGATGCTTTAATAGGAGTAAGGGATAAATTATGTTTGTTGGATTACGGTTGTTGTGGCTTGGATTGAATGAATTACGGTTGGGTGTGAAAATTGGATAAGTAATATGCTTGTTCTCTTAATTTAATTCATTAATAAATCTTTAACTAATTCATTGTCTTAACGACTACCCTGTCGAAACGGAAGTGGATTGGGAGTTCCTTATTTGGATTTTATTTTTATGAGACTTCCCACGCATGGAGTTTAGAGACGGGTAGGAGCGATGACTTTATAACTCTTAATTAATATACCTCTTTAGTTTAACATGACGGCTTATAAGGAATCCTAGTTGACTTATGATCCCTTAAATCCTTAACGTAATGGAACAAGAATTGATTAGATAATTTAATTAAATGACGCGAGGGGTGGGGGGTAATTGGGTACTACAAATATAACAATGAGTGATAAGTTACGATTGAAACTTGAAATGTTGTTAATGAATAAATTAAAAACATGGGTTTTGGGGTGTGTGCCGAGAAGGAATACTCTTATGTTGGCTTACGTGAGGAGAACGGTTTAATATAGGCTTTTGGTGCGCCACATGGGTGATGAAAATCCGGCACTGCATAATAGGGTGGCTACGGTGTCTCCGGCACTGTGAAACAGGTGGCAACAATTGTGTGACGGTTTTGTACGGGCATACCGCATGTTCTTGAGATGGCCGGAGAGAAGGGGCGCATGTCAGCTACGTCGTGATTGATTAAAAGGTTGATTAATTGATTGAACTAACGAACTAAATAAATGCATTGTGAGGTATCTTGATATACATTGGGCTATCGTTATTGACTGTATAAACTGTGAATTTATCATTTGTATATATATCTGAAATCGGTTGTGTAGGTTAGCGATTTGTAAGGGTTTTGACCCATTTTTATTAATGGTGACTTTCAGGTGCTAGAGTTGGTCCTCTTGCTTAGTCTTCCTCTTCCCCAACTATCACACATTCTCCATCCTCCTCTCTCTCGGGGTTCCAAAGTACAGAGACCGTATAGGTCTTTATTTTGATAGACTATCATTTACTTTTAAATCGAGTGATTTGTATTCCGTGGACTTTCATTTGGCATGTATTTTGGATAGCAGAACTTGGCATGTATGATTTGAGGTTTAGTATTTGGTATGTATTTTGGTAATTGTGTTTAGCTGTAAACTTTTTCCTCTCACTTTAATATGGTTTTGCAACATCTTTATCATATTGGAAGACTTTCATATCGCATCCTTATATTTGTCACATGTTTCGTTTGTCCCTTTCATGATGAGAATGATATTTACTTGTTAACAACCTATATAATTTAATAATTAGACTCGATCAACCTGAATATTAAAATATACGGGGTGTCATATTTGGTATCAGAGCATGGACTTAGGCTTCAAGGGCTATAGGTTCTCTTAGACTTCTGTGTAGCGCTATATGATACATGCCTTTCTTTGTAATTTTGTGAACTAAAATTAGAAAAAAGATTATCACAAACAGTTCATCTTGATTGATTTATAATTAATTGAATCTTCAAATATGATTAAGTAGCACTAGATTTGAATCTACCACATTGGTGAGCTGAACAATAATGGCAGAATACTCCAATTAACTACATATTCAAGTATTGAGGATGCATACATTACCCATTGTGAACATATCCAACGATTTGGTCCTCTATAACAAAGGGAATAAACTCAAAATGCTTTTCCTGCAATTAATTTCATAATAATTCAAAAGAGCCAAAATAATATATAATTGAACTAGAGAAACTATATAATCATGAGATAATTGTGTAGGTGTTTCATTGTGCGGGGTGTAACTCGGGCGTGCTAGAACAGACTAAGGGTTAAGTATGGGTCAATCCAATCATTGGGAAGAGTAGCATAAGCCAAGGCCATCCCCGTCTCATGATTAGGGTATCTTGGACAGCGCTCGATGCATGGAAAACTCAATGGGATCTTGAAATTAGTACCTCAATTTAGTCTTTCAATTTTTATGGCTCAACAATAGTACTGTGTTTTTAATATATATACTCCCTCCATCTCAAATTAATAGTCTTCCTTTCTTTTTTAGTCCGTCCCAAATTAATATTTCTAAAAATAGTGTATAAACTAGGTGAGATTACAAAGTTACACACGCGAACAATACCCACAAGAAAATGATGATCCAAATGCATGCCTTTCATTCAAAGGTATTCGTTAATAAGAGGTTAAATTTGGAAAATATAAACTTTTCTTATAGTAGTATCAATTTGGGATTGAAGGAGTAAGTAACCACCATCCATCGATTGAACATGATACACAGTTATAAGTTTTATGAATACAAAATGGTGATAAACAATAAATAAATAAAAAGGGTAAAATAAGTCATTTTGTCCATAGCGTAACAACATAATAGCAAAGTAAAATTAAATAATAATGATATAGAGAAAAATAAATGGGAATGGGAATGGGAATGGTTATTTGAAAGTGAATAGTTAAATGAAAGTTGATTAGTAAGAATTTTTTTTTTTTGGGAAAATTATGTATATTAAAACCAAGAATAAACAACAGAACAAATTAGAGGAAGAAAACCCTTAAACCTCCAGAGGGGCATACCCCAACTGGAAAACCAAGGAAACAAATGATAAAGGACCAAACAAACCCAAAATCAATCCTACTCCAGAGAACTCTCTGGAATACCCCAGTTCATGCAAGCCATCCAATTGACGTAGCTTCTTCTCCCCTTCCCCCAAGTCATGACTCTAGCTCTCACCATCTCCTCAATCTTCTTTAAAATGGCCCCAGTATTATCCTTCATCTTCTTATGGAATCTATTATTTCTCTCCATCCACAGGCAGTAGCAAGTAGCTGAAAAGGAAATGCATCTGATACGATTATATAACTTAGGCCCCCCATAGTTGGAGATAGCACCTTGTATCTCCCCATCCCAGTCTGTAGCCTCCCTGTATTCCTGATTCCTGAATCTCACTTCCTCCCAGACCTCCCTGGCCACTTGGCACTCGTTGAACAGGTGAGAGCAAGTCTCCACTCCGTTAGAGCAGCTGCAGCAAAGGTTGTTATCGGCGATGCCCCAGCTGAAGAGCTTATTCTTCGTTTGCAAGGCGTCCTTACAGACCAGCCAAAGAATGAAGGCACACTTGGGGATATTGTTCTTGTTCCAGACTAGGTTATGCCAGGTGGTGGCAGGGAGACCCGGACTCAGTGCCTCATAAGCCGAACTAATAGTGAACCCACGTGGCCTCGGGACCCAAACCACCTCATCTGTGGTATCAGGCCTAATACCCAGTAACTCCGCATTCCTTATCTCAAGAAGTTCCACAGTAATCGTAGAGGGCCACCTCCAACCACTCTCAGCGATGTAATCAGCCGCCAACGCCTTGTGATTGCTAGCAGCGTCATAAATAACCCTATCCCCATAGAGGGGGTGCAGGGGCCCAAGGGGGTGCCAGTTATCATGCCATAGGAAGGTCCCGTTGCCATCGCAAATGATGCACTTGATGAGAGGCCTGGTTAAGTGTCTAAGTTGCATCATTTTCCTCCAACTCCAAGTAGTGTCATTAGCAATATCGATAGCCCACAAGCTCCTCCTCTTTAGTTTGTAAACATTGCACCATTTGACCCACAAACCATCCTTCTTGCTGCTGAGGTTCCAAAGGAGCTTCATAATGGCAGCTTCATTCCATCTCTCAATGTTCTTGATTCCCAATCCCCCCTCTTCAAGATTACAACACAGGTCCTTCCAAGCGACCTTAGCTCCTGAGTGTTTCAAATCGGGCCCAGTCCATAAGAAGTCCTTCATAAGCTGCTCGATACAAAGGATAACTCTTTTAGGCAGGATGAACAGACTAGACCAGTACACCTGTATACCGAAGAGAACAGACTTAATGAGCTGAAGACGACCAGCGTAGCTGAGAAACCGATTGGTCCAACGCATAATCTTAGCAGTAATCCTGTCAATCAGCCTCTTGCAGTCCTCCCCCTTGAGTCTCATAGTAATGAGGGGCACACCAAGGTACTGGAAGGGTGGCCTACTGTGAGCGAACTCTAGCATACTACCAATCTGAATAATCCCACCCTCGTCAATGCCGGAAGAGTAGAAACTGCTCTTGTTAGGGTTAGGAGGAGCCCCGAGATGCTACAGAAATCCACAAGCGCTTTCTTAGCAACCGAACAGGAGGCAAAGTCCCCCCCACAAAGAATAATCAGGTCGTCGGCAAAACAAAGGTGGTGAAGACCAATCTCCTTACACCGCGGGTGGAAGGTAAAAGCCGGATCCGTACTCGCCTTGTCCATAATGCAGGAGAAGGTGTCCATACTCAGGAGAAAAAGATAGGGTGAGAGAGGGTCACCCTGTCTTAACCCCCTCCTTCCCTCGAAGAAACCATGCAGATAGCCATTCATACTGATGGAGAACCTAGTCGTCGTGCAGCACTCCATAACCCACCCAACAAAACTAGATGGGAAGCCCAAGTGGTCCAACAGTTTGACCAGAAAGTCCCAACTCACCGTGTCATAAGCCTTTAATAGGTCAATCTTCAAGGTGCATCTGGGGGGGTAAGCCCCCTGTGGTAGTTCCTCATAATCTCCTGCAGCAAAAGGATATTATCAGAAATTGATCTCCCTTTCACAAACGCAGCCTGATTCGGACTAATGATGTTGGGGAGAAGAGGCTTGATTCTATTGGCAAGAACCTTAGAGATACACTTATAAATGGTGTTACAACAAGAAATAGGCCGAAAATCATGCATCCCATTGGGAGTGGTAACCTTTGGAATGAGGGCCAAGGCCGTGCAATTCCACTGACGGGGCATGTAACAACACATAAAGAAGAATTTGATGGCCCTCAATACATCACTCCCAACCACATCCCAGTTCTCTTTGAAGAAATGCGCATTGAACCCATCAGGTCCGGGAGACTTTTCCGATCCAATAGCAAACATGGCCCCTTTAATTTCTTCATCGCTGAAAGGCCCAGTCAAAGCCGCTCTATCTTCATCAGTAATTCTCTTGCAAACATTCGCATTAAGAACAGGAGCAGGGTTCACACAGGTACTACTACTACCAAGAAGGTTACTAAAATACTCAACTGCAATATTAGCCACATTCTGGGTTCCTTCCATTTGTTACCATTCTCGTCATTAACACTTACGATCTTTCTTTTGGCCCTAGCCTGGTTAGCCTTCTTGTGGAAGAAGGCATTGTTACCGTCACCCAGCTGAAGCCATCTAACCCTGGACTGCTGCTTATAGAAAGACTCCTCCGCATTACGAAGCTCCAAGTAAATGGATAGCTTGATCTTCTCATCCCTCTGCATGCTGGTGTTACCCCCGTCAGAATCCAGCCTAGACTGAACATCGTCCAGCTGATCTTTGGCTTCTTTGACTCTCGAAGAAAGATGATTGAAGAAATTTTTGTTGAACCCTTTAAGTTTAACCTTAAGACTTCTCATCTTCATGCTCAATCTAGTCATGGGGTTTCCCTTCACTCTTTCGTTCCACGCATCATTAAGTATCTCCGTAAAATCGGCATGGGACGTCCAAAAGTTAAAGAATTTGAAAGGTTTAGGACCTCTAGGCTCATCATGGGAAAGAACCACAATGATTGGACAATGATCCGAAACACCGTGAGGTAACACAGTTGCTTGGGAATCAGGAAACCCCACGTTCCAAGCATCATTTTGGAGAACTCTGTCCAGCCTAGATTGGATATTATCCCCCCCCTCCTGCTTCTTATTCCACGTGAACCATAACCCCTGCGTAGTCATATCATCCACACGGATATCGTAGATACATTGGTTAAAAGCATTCGTTGCATCCTCATCAATGCCATGCAACCCCTTCTTCTCGTCATGGGATCTAACAACATTAAAGTCCCCCATTAGCACCCAAGGTTGGTCGTTGACGACTACACTGTTGGATCTCAAAAACTCCCAAAGCGAGAGTCTTCTACTCGGAAGGTTCTCTCCATAAATAAAGGTAGCCCAAAAGCAAGCATCCCTCCCCCCAACCTCCACCTCACACAGCATGGCTTGAGGGTGAGATTGAACCAACGTCACCGTGACACTACCCGGATTCCACCCCACCAGGACCCTAGCAACACCTCCTCCACTAGGACCATGTCTAAGTACTCCCACTTAAAGAAGCAGTTACTCGTAACCATATTCAAATTATTAAACCTAACTTTGGACTCAAGTAAACACACCAAGTCAAGCTGATGATCTCTAATAATCTTATTCACTTCCCGCTGTTTGTGAGGGGAATTAAGCCCTCTAATATTCCAAGACCCTATCTTGACCATTTGGTTTTATTCCCCTTCCCTTTCTTCCTGCTTCTCGTCCCAGTCTGCCCCATACAAATCATCTCTCCTTTCTGTTTATTGACAAGCTCGTCAATAGCCAAAACTCTTCTGGCAAGGGCGTTTGGCTCAGGAGTAGTCTCACTCTCCAATTCTTCATCTAACGCCAAAAACGCATTAACAAGCGGTAGGTCCACATGAGGCATCTGAGTACACAGTTTTACAGCCTGGACACATTCCTTACGTTGGTCAATGGGAACAGGGGTAATCTCACCGTCTTCCACTGGGATCATAGCATCCTCCACGTAACCAGCCCAGACGTTAATAGGATCCATAGAGTCCGTTGTAGCTTTGAGGGCTCCACTAGACCCCTCCCCTCCCTCAATAACTCTAGCTCCAGACGTCTCCCCCGTCTCAAAAGCCCCTTGAGGTTTGGATGTGCCCTTCCTGCTGACCGTCTTCCACTCGGCGTTCACCTGTGACGGTACTTTCGCAGCATCATTAGGGGCAGTCTGAGAACTCATAGTAACCTTAGATTTGGAGCATTTATTAAGCGTGTGCCCAAACTCAAGGCAGCGCGGGCATGAAGGTGGCTTAGCTTGGTATTCAATACGCACAGGAGCATAAGTTCCATCTTCCATGACTACGTTGATGCTGTCAGCGTAGGATTTCTTAGCTTCCACCTCAACACATATACGCGCAAACGAGATTCTATTCATTTCTTCTGTGACGGCGTCAGCGTACAACGGTAGACCCACCGAACTTGCGACGTAGCTAAGACCCTCCTCAGTCCAAAGCTGGACTGGGATATCATGTAGCTTAACCCAAATGGGTATTTTCTTTGCGCTTTCTTTGCAGAAGACGAAGTTGGGTTGCCACTTCTTCAGCATGATGGTCATGCCGGCAAAATGCCATGGCCCATTATCAAGAACCTCATCCCTACGGCAAGGGTCCTCAAAAATGAAGAAGAAAAAGCCATTATCGTGAGCCAAAACCTTTGTCAGTCCAAACTTGCTCCACATCCTCGTAGCAATATTTTTGACAAAAGTAAATGGGAGTTTTTTCCCAAGAAAATAACCCACCATGCTGTTCATCCATCTTCCATGGCCCTCTCTTGTCACTTCAGCCGGCGGCATGATAGTGACAACGTTGTCAACCACAGAGGGTTGGTGAAAAGTGAGTCTGAGTTTCGTATTCCTCTTCTCAACAGCAACAGAGCTCCAGGTCTTGTCATTGGGACTCCCGCTTTTGTTAGCCAGCTTCGTAGTACCATTCCGACTATCAACTGACACCTTTAACTTGTCAGCCATAACCTCGTTATTCTGGGAACCTTTCTGGCCGTCACCGTCATTAGCACCCCTATCCGGGTTGACCTCAGATGATGTCACCTGACCGGCCAGTGAGCGTTCTCCGTCACCGCCCCTACCAGAGGCTTTGGAAAAGAGATCAACATCTTCGGGTGAAAAGCCTTTACTTCTTAAGAACTCCCAGACGTCATTATCATGACCCTTCTCATGGCCATTCTTACGTACATCATCCTTACCAACGCAAGGGGCATCAATGGTTGGGGTGGCAACTACGTGTGACTCATGCCTGTCCAGACAAGGCAACGACGGGGGTTCAGCCATGGCGGCAGTAGCGGGGAAGGACATAGGGTTTAGAGGAAGGAGGGGAGGGTAGCAAGCTGAGTGGTAACGGCTAGTTTAGGCAAGGGAAGTCTAGAGAGAAGGAGGAGCATATTTTCATATGTGAGTTGTAAAAATGATTAGTAAGAATTATTAAAGTTAAAAAGACGATAAGATCTGAAAAGAGGTTAATAGTGTAGGGGAAGGTGTAATAAGTTGATTAGAAAAGGAATAATAATGAGGCAATGTGCGGCGGCCCCTAATACTCTAGTGGAAGACAGCGTGGAGATCAGCTGACACATTTTGTGATTTAGAGATACGAAAAACGTCGTCCCAACTGAAGCTTCTGCTGCTCGCAGCGTGGCAACGATAGCGTATCCGTAGGGGACTGTGTGATGACAATTTCAATTTCAATTTCAATTTTGCCGGAACAATAAGCGGCCACTTGTTTCAACAACCCATCCCCCTGGCCGGTCCCCTTTCTTTCTTCCCACTCCGCCCCAGCCTCCCAATATAAACTCTACACTAGTAACTCTCAACTTTGTGCCACGTGCCTCACGTTTCTGTTCCTTTTTCTTTTTCTTCTCTCCTCATTCCGTCTAAAAAGGCACCCAACGTGTTATCCCATACTATCACAAAATAAAATGAAACTTCCGAATCTTTTGAATTATATTGTATTTATTTCATTTGTGTGCTTCAAAATTTAATAGGATTGAGTATTTATAGATAAAAATAAATCGGTGAATCAATAGTTAATTTCATTTTATCATATTTTTAGTTTTGCGTTGTTGTGTTTTTACTTTGCATTCTTCACAACTCATGTTTGACACTTCCACCTTTAGAACACTCTTCCTTGCATATCCAACTATGCGTTATATACTGCTTCAGTAAAACTTTGTGGGACAAAACCTAGGTGAAGGAAAAAGAGTACATTGTGCATAATGTAAAAATAATTGATACCATGATGAAACTACCATTTAACAAGATTGATCAAATACTCGTCGCATATCGATTCAATGTACCAACTTCTTGAACGTTGATGTTGGTAATGATTTAATGAATAAATCAACAAGATTGTCATATGAACAAATTTGGTGAATATCAATTTCATGACCCTTCTAGAGCTCATGCATGTAGAAGAACTTTGGTGAAATGCGTTTTATTATGTCACCATTGATATATATTCTCCTTCAATTTGGGCAATACAAGTGATATTGTCTTCTTATACTATTGTTGAAATATCTGTGACTGAAAGTAATCTGCATGTACTTCTGATGTGGTGGATTATAGATCTCAACCAAACACATTCAAAACTTGCTTCATAGAGTGCAAGTATTTATGAGTGATTGGATGATGTAGCCACTAATGTCTGCTTTGTAGGTCGCCAATAAATTAAAGCATTACCACACATAAACACATACCATGTCTTTTAAAGAGCTTTGTGAGGATTGGATTGGTATCCATCGTCTACATTTCCTTTCAATTGAAGGTGTTTATATGATTCCCTCTAGTAGAATAAATCGATATTACTTATTCCTCGAAGGTATCTCATAGTGTGCTTGATGCCATTTCAATGTCTTCGAGTTGGTTCTGAACTAAACCTGACTAATAAATTAACTGAAAATACAATATTAACTCTAGTATATCGTGTTAAACATAAAAGGGCGCCAATAGCACTGATATGTGGTACTTCATCATCATCATCATCCTTGCCTTCATCGCATCATATGGGGTCGGCCACATGGATTCTCCCTTTCAATTTTAGGCTATTATAAGCAATATTATCATTCAAGTTTAAAGCCTTAAGATCTCTTCTAATAATTTTTTCCCACGATAACTTAGGAAGACCCATTTATTTTTTACCCTTTATTTCCAATAATCTTCCTCTTTTTATAGGTGCATCCATTGGTCTACGCAACACATGTCCATATCATCTAAGTTGATTTCCCCTTAATTTATCACGAATGGGAATACTCCTAACTTATATCTCACATACTGATTTTTAATCTTGTCCTTTCTAGTAATTCCTATCATTCATCGGAGCATCCTCATCTCACTGACATGGAGAGTATATTTATGTTTTTTCTTTAAATTCCAACATTCCGCTCCATATTGAGTCGTTGGCCTAACAACTAGTCTATTAAATTTTCCTTTAAATTATTAGTTATCCTCCTATTGCATAACACTACGCTTGCTTGTCTCCATTTCATCAAACTAATTGATATTATACTTGTAACATCATCATTAATATCCACATTACATTGTATCATTGAACCTAAATAATGAAATTTATTAGTTTGATTTATCAACTTTTCTTCAATCTTTAACATTAAGCTATCAGACGCCTCATTATTAAAATCACGTTCCTTAAATTCAGTTTTATTTCTACTCATTTTTAGTCCCTCGGACTCTAAAGCCTTTCTCTTAGCATCTAACCTCGTCACTAATACCTCATTTGAAGTGTCTACTAAAACTATCTTCTTTCGGACGAAATGGATCATTTTTTGTGTCAAGTAACCTGACAACCATTTGAGAACTCAGTAGATGACATTTATCCATATTAAAGCACTCCTGGACTTTTTCACTATAATTTGCTTGATGAATAAGGACTCCACTTGAGCTATGTTCGATTTGCAGGCCGAGACAATAATTTGCCTTTCCATATCTTTCATTTCAAATTCTTTCTTCAAATATCCAGAAGCTTTTGTAAGCTCTTATAGAGTACAAATAAGATTTATATCATCGACATATACTCCAATGATAACAAATCCAAATTCAATTTTTCTAATGAAAACACAGGGATATATAGGATTGTTAGTATACCATTATTTCACCAAGTACTCACTAAGGTGGTTATACTACGTTCTTCCAAATTATTTCAATTTGTATAATGACCACTTAAGCCTAATTGAGTACATACTACGTGGTTTTGCTTTTGACAATTTAAATCCCTTAGGTACTTTCATATAGGTATTTGTATCTAAATTTCCATATAGATATGCTGTTACCACGTCCATTAGATGCATATCAAGTCTTTTTAAGGCTGACAGACTAATTAAATATCTAAATATAATTGCATCCATTATTGGTGAGTATGTTTCTTCATAATGAATCCTAGGTCTCTACCAAAAACCTTGTGCAATAAGTCGGGCTTTATATCAAATAACCTCATATTTTTCATTACATTTTCTCACAAACACCCATTTATAACCTATAGGGTTTACATATTTAAGTGTTTGGACTGCAGATGCAAATACTTCTCATCTTGCAAGTGAATACAATTTTGCTTGGATTGCTTTTTTCCATTTTTGCCAATCATATCTTTATTGACATTCATCAAGAAGTTTCTATAAATATCATCATTTTTCATGATTTCAAAGGAAAATATATCATCGATGATAATTTGTTTATTATTCCACAATTTTCTAGTGCATGCATAATTTATAGAAATTTCTTTATTAGGTACCTTTAACTCTCTAGGGGCCTCTACCTCTTCAGGAATTTGTGTCTCTTTAAGGACATGTTCTTCTTCTGGAGTCATTTGTTAAGACACCGTGGAATTTCTTTTTATAATCTCTTCAGGAGTATTGGTTTTCCCTTTTGTTCACTTCTTATTAGATATTGAATTTTTTTAACCAACTGGACGCGCACGCTTCAAGTGTCTTAGTTGATTCATTCATTACCACACACATAGGTTTTTCATCTGGAATATCAACTGGAGCCGGAGCATTTGCAGTTACTATATGTGATCTGGTTATTTTTGTTGCATCCACAAATGCATCAGACAATTGATTTGCAATCTTCAAGAGATGAGTGGTTATTTGCACTTTTGTTTCACATTGAGAAGTGTACAAATCAAGATGAGACAAATCCGTAGTATTCCAAGTAAGTTCACATCGTTCTATTAATAAATTATTCTCTCCCCTAACGACGGGAAAGTTGTCTCATAAAAATGTCAATCTACACATTGTTCGGTAAAAACATCATCGGTTAAAGGTTTAAGATATCTAATGATAGTAGGTGCAATAGGGACTTTAATAAGACGTCTAAAAGTGCGTAAGTGGGAAATATTTGGTTCATGGCATAATACAAGTTGAAAGGGTGAGTACTAATGATAAGCAATTAGTTGGAGATGAACTAATGTTGAAGCGTACAATATGGCATGTCCCCAGGCAAACAATTCTAATTTGGTTTATCATAAGCATATGTCGAGCAATTAATTATAGGCGCTTAATAAGGGATTCCGCCAATCCATTTTGGTTATGGACATGAGTAACTAGGCGATCAATGTTATTTTTTTTCGGTAATTAAATGTATTAGAAACAGAGAGCCAATATACAAAGCCAAAAGGCCAAAGGGTCAACTAGAAACAAGCTTCTAGAGACCATAAACACAACACTTAGTCATACATAAGAGAATAGGGTAATCCCCATAGGTTACACGTCATCCAATTGGAGTAGGATCTTCGAGATTTCTTCCATCTGGTAGTCTTACCTTGCACCAACTCCTCAATGTTCCTTATCACCTTGTTTTCAGTGGAATGGCCCCTATCGTGAAGTCTGCAATTCCTTTCCTGCCAGAGACAGTAGATAGTGGCAGAGAAGGTGGTGGTTTTAATCCTAGAATTAAGGTTCCCCCCTTTACTATCAGCAGCAGCTCTTCTAACCTCATTCTCCCAACACTCCACAGCTCTATAAGACTGGTTGCGAAAAAGAATCTCATCCCAAACAGTTTTGGAAAAGGGGCATTCCATTAATATGTGCTTGATAGTCTCAATGCCCGAGTTGCACAGCATGCAATCCTTATTTTCAACAAGCCCCCAATCCATGAGCTTATCTTTAGTCACTAAAGCCTTACGGCAAGCAAGTCAAAGAATGAAGGAACACTTGGGAATGCACACCTTGTTCCAAACCAACCCATACCAGTGAGCCTCATTGCCCCTAGGACAGATGGAGACATACGCAGAGGAAATAGAGAAGCTACCAGTCTTATTAGGAGTCCATGTCACTTTATCAGTGAGCAGCGGATAAATAGGAGGCAGGGGAGAGTTTTTGATGTCGTTCAATTCCCACGTAGTGGAAGCAGGCCATCTCCAATTATACCCATTAATGAAGTCAGAGACCATAGCCTTGGAGTTGCTAGCAGCATCATAAATAGTTCTGTCCCCAAACAGAGGTTGAAGAGGGCCAAGATGGTGCCAATTATCATGCCACATAAAGGTATTCCTACCATTGCCAATATTAACTTTAAACAAAAGCCTACAATCCTCTCTAGCTTTGAGAATTTTCCTCCAACTCCAAGAAGAGTCTTGAGGAATGGGGATAGCCCATATGCTTCTACCTTTAATTTTATAGGTATGGCACCATTTGACCCAAAGACTATCCTTCTTGTTGAAGAGGTTCCACAGGATGTAATAACCAGTGAGCCTCAATGTTAATTCTAAAGACATACAATAGTCATCAAAAGCACGGGATGTAAATTCACATACGCCATTAAGGATTATTGATTTGATACGATAGCCTAAAAAGTGTGATTGTAATTTGACAACTCGAGCAAGTAAGCGTGAAAATGCAACACTGCGAGTTAAAAGTAAATAAACATATGGCCATCTCGCGGATGCATCTATAAGGACCATAAAATATTTTAATGGTCCGCATTGAGGGTGAATAGGACCACAAATATCCCTATAAACTCGTTGTAAGAAAGTTTAAGACTCGATACTAATCTTCGATGGGGATTGTCTGGGGATTAATTTTCCTTGAGAACAAGCAGTACCTGTTATATCATTTGATAAAATAATCTTATGGTTATTTAATTGATGCTCGCACTAGTTCTCAATAATTCCACGAATCATAGTGGACCCTGGATGACCAAGACGGTTATGCCAAAGCATAAACATATTATTATCACTAAAATTTTGGTTCATATAAGATTTTATAACTCTTATATTTGTGTGATATAATTCTACGCATCAAGTAATTGCTTATGGCCTGAGATAGTTGTGGTAATGCAAAGATATTTAGGATGATATCTTTAAAATTGAGTAGATTCCTTACGGATTTGATTGAATACAAAGCATCATTAATATGTAATTTTGTACCACATAGTAATAATATAGTGGCTCTCATAGAACCCTCTATCAAATTTGCAAAACCTGATATTGTGTTAACATTAACTTTAGATAATGTTAATTATAAAAAGTGTTTGAGGATTGTATGGGTTGTTGTAGTGTCTGTCAGACATACATCCTCACCATCCATCCCTAATTAAACGGTCCAATTTTAGATTTGATAAAACGCTCATATATATATAAACATAAGTAATATAATAAGAAATTTGCAGTACTACGAGCAATAAGGAAAATTAAATTATACATAGGTAAAAATGTTTAAAAATGACTATAATTAATGGAAACAGACTCATCATCAATTAGACAATCAATTCTACCATCGGGGTCCTTAAATAAATATGGCACTCCAAGGCTAATAATGGGACCACCAGAGTAAAAAACATCATTGAAATTTGCTTCAACATTTTCCCCTTTATCCTTCACACATGTCTGATATAATTCCACCAAATTATATGGTGTATTACACGTTCTTAACTAGTGACCTTTCATGCCACGTCGGTAACAAATATTATCATATTGTTTTTCCATACCATCTCCCTTTTCTTGCCTTGGCTAAATAACATACCACTGTTGGTGGTGCTTTTATAATATTTTTATGACTAGAATTATGTTGCTTAAAACCTTCAGGGCTATAATAGTTTTGTTATCCACGACTATGACCATAACCTTGACCATGACTACCTCTGGGACCACTTCCTCATCCATGTCCACGACCGTCCAAAAAATTTTGCATGTGCTTCAAGCACTGGTGTTGATCCGGTCAACTGAGATTAATGATTTCTCATAAAAAGTTTATTATGTTATTCAGCAACAAGAAGAACATATTTAAATGTCGAGTACTTCTAGTAATGAGATTGTTGATATTGTTCTTATAGAATAATATTATCGCGGTTGAATATGTTTTCTTAAGCATATCCTCTTCACTTACACGGTGGCCACTGATTAGGCATAAATTCTTCCTAATTTATCCCTTGATTTAGTTACTTTTAGCACCTCGAACAACATAATTGAGTTGGATTTATCTCATAACCGTGCTACTGACTTATCCTAATGAGTACACCGAGTTTCTGGTATTTTGTAGTGATTTTGCAGGTATTTGATGTCAAGAAACGAAAGAAGGAAATCGGTAGAATCTAGAAAGAAAGAAGGAAAAGTCTTAAGGGCAAAAGCGTAATTTCTACAAGGAATTCGGATGAGGTACCTAAAGAGAAATTGAAGACATCTCATTCACAAGCACAAAGGAAGAAACGACACCCCATTCGGAATCACGAAACAAAAGTTATGAGCAGTCAAAGATGAGCCAGAAAGTCAAATAGCCGGACCGGTCCGCCCCTGCCTCGGACCGGTCCGCCTTGCCAAACTCCAGAAGACCCCGGATCGCATGAGAACCGAAGGAGGCTAAAATAAAAAGAACCGGTCCGCCCCAAAATAAAAAGAACTGATCCGCCTTGGGGGCGGACCGGTCCGCCTAAGACCCGGACCGGTCCGGTCCTCGAGATCTGGAAATCTTTTCTCTTCCTAAAAAGGCTCCTAGTGCAGTTGACTTCCGATATTATTGTAGGGTATTTAAGACCCGATTTATTGTTGTTATTGGTACGAGGAATTAGTAGGGTTTCCTGCTTCTTTTCCAAAAACCCTAGTTTAGCTAAGAATTTCAGTTTTAATTCAAGGATTGAAGATTTATCCAGTAATTGTTGTGAGTATCAATTTCATTCATTGTTGCACTTATTGATTGAGTAATTTTAGTGAGTAATATTTATTGCTAATTTGTTTCTACATCTAATTATCATTCTTCTTAGATTAATCATGAATTCCTACACTTTAATTAATGTTTTCATTGAATTCAACATGTTAGGCTAAATTTACCAAGGTCGGAGTACATGAACCCAACCTGAGGTGTTAGTGTATGTGTGTAAAATTAATCCGATGAATTTATTGATTGACTATGATCGTGTTGCATAATGACACAATAATTGTAGATCTTTATATCACGTTTGCCTCTGGGTACTCGTGATGATTTATAGTGCAATTCGAATGTCACTATCGCGATACTGATTTACTCATCCTCAGATTAGGTATGACGCGGGCTTGAACCTCGTATACATAATGCTTGGGAGTACTAAATTCTGGGTCAGATCAATCCGATAAATTTATGATTAATGTTACCACTGCACTACACTAGGGTTGGGGGATTGTATTCCCGTCCTCGTTTTTCCCATCACTTTGTCAAAAGTTTCAAAAATCAATTTTTATTCATATTTTAGGTAACTTACTTTAGTTGCATTTTTCATAATTTCATCTTTGCACTTAGCTGTAATCATTCCCAAAATCAAATCATTTTCCCTTTATTTTTAGAGTCAAGGTTAGGATTCCTTCGTCTTTTCCGTCGTCACAACTTCGTTGTCCTTTTTCCCTAAGGATCGATACCCAACTTGTCGGATTATTACTTGAGCGACAGGCTTACACTTGAGCCTAGAGTGAACGCATTTCTGAGACATATTTTCAGTCGCGTCAAGTTTTTGGCGCCGTTGCCGGGGAATTAGGTAGACTTAGGATTAGATTGAGTCAATCCAAAGCTTTGACCAAAAATTCAAAAAAATCCAAAAACATAAATAAAAAAAATAAAAAATAAAAGATTCACCATCATCTCTCTTAAGCGTTAATGCAAAATTCTGAAACCACTCCCACACCCCATAATACTCCAACCAGTATTCACGAAAATCCACTTGTTGAGTATAATCCTGATAGTCCCCACGCTCCAAACGCCCCACAGTTTTGGATCCCACCTCCCACACCGTCGCACTCAGTCTCCGATAACACTCCCTTTCCCTTCTTAGGACACACTTCGAGCACACCCAGTGAGAACACCGAGTCAGTAAGTGAGGGACAGATGTCACAACACGGCAGTGCACCCGCCGGTGAGGAAGAGCCCCCATACCGTCCGATTAGAGAATTCTTATATCCCGAGCGTACTGTCACTCAGGGATGCATTATACTCCCGTATAATGCCGGGCAATTTCGTTTAAAAAATGGGATGATCTCTGCCGCATTACCACAATATGGATTCTGAAAAGCCATACCTCCATATTAGGGAATTTGAGGACGTGTGTGATACTCTAAATGATCAAACCTGCACACAAGAGGTAATCCGTCTCAAACTCTTCCCTTTCTCGCTCAAAGATAAAGCTAAGGCCTGGATATGGTCTTTACCTCCAAGCTCGATTCCATCCTGGAATGAGCTACAGTCGAAATTTCTCAAGAAATTCTTCCCACCACATCGAACAATCTCCATAAAGGCTCAAATTCAAGCATACAAGCTGAAAATGAGTCCTTCCATCGATGTTATGAACGTTTCAACGAGTTAGTTGCTTCATGCCCCCATCATGGATTTGATTCAGCACAAGTCATCTCTTTTATCTATAATGGGTTGAATCTTAACTCTAAACAACTTGTTGAAACAATGGGAAGTGGTCCGTTCATCGATTTAGATGCCCAAGATGCTGAGCTTCACCTGAGGTATGTCGCCGAGACTACCCAATCCTGGGACACTTCTGACCCCAACACTCAAAATCGAAATAGACAAGCGGCCACTACTCCGTCAGCATTCGGTCTATTCCATGTAGATAAGAATTCTATGACGGATAGCCGATTGGAGACTCTTGAGATAGGATTTCGAGATTTGTGCGAGATATATGGAAAAGGACCAGCTGGACCCATTCCAAACCCAGTCGTAAAGGTGTGTGCTATTTGCGAGGCGGGACATTCAACTGAGGAATGCCCGACGATACCCGCCTACAAAGGAATGCTGCAAGAGCAAGTTAGTGGTGTAGGAGGTTTTAAGGGTAATTTCGGTGCCCTGCACGGGAATTCATATAACCCTTCTTGGAAAAATCATCCCGGTTTTAGCTATGGGCAACAACATGCCGCAATGAACCCTCCTTCGCATGTTTCCCCTCCTCCACCACAACACTTTCAATAAGCTCCACACATGCAAGGACATGTGCAAGCACCGCCACCTCAAGGAAATTATATTCCACCACAGCGGAGAACTCTCGAGGATACCATGAATCAATTCATTGCAAACCAGACCGCAACCAATGCCAAATATGATCGTCTGATCGGCAACATAAATGCGAATCTGTCTAAAATACAATCCTCATTGAGTGTTCAAGAGAAGGGCAAATTTCCTGCCCAAGGCCAACGACCTCCCCAAGGTCAAACTAGCGTTAGCTCCACCTCCACTGAACATCAGGAGCAATGTCAAGCTGTAACCACTCTTCGTAGTGGGAGAGTTGTTGATTTATCACCTCCCCCACCCAACACAATGAAAGCCAAGGAGATTTTGCCCGGCACGAAAGAGGCCGAAGATGTCCCCTTGAATGAGAGTGACCAAGAAGTTGCTGGTGAGCCAGAGGTAGTAGTGAAACCGCCTTTCGCAGCACCGTTTCCTCAAAGGTTGATTCCCTCCCATAGAGGAAATCCACGTGATGACGTGTTAGAAGTGCTAAAGCAAGTGAAGCTTAATAAGCCCTTTCCTTTAGGCCATTAAACAAATTCCAGCATATGGCAAAGTCATCAAAGACCTGCTGACAGTTAAAAGAAAGATGAAAGTGAAGAAGAACGTCTTTCTAGCACAAAATGTGAGCTCCATCCTACTAAATGAAATCCCGCCTAAGTTCAAAGATCCGGTGCACCCACCATTTCCTGCATCATTGGAGAAAACAAAATCGAAAAAGCCTTACTTGACTTAGGAGCAAGCGTAAATATACTCCCTTACTCCATTTATAGGCAACTTGACTTGGGCGACCTCAAGCCCACGAAAGTCACTCTCTAATTAGCGGATCGAACAGTGAAGATCCCACGAGGTATAGTCGAGGACGTGATCGTTTAAGTTGACACTTTCTACTTTTCGGTGGATTTTGTCATTTGGGACACGGAGCCATCCTTCCACTCGAGTAATCATGTTCCCATCATCCTTGGGCGCCCTTTCCTAGCTACAGCTAACGCAATCATCAATACTAGGAATGGGCGAATGCAACTCACATTTGGGAACATGACCTTGGATACCAACATCTTCCACATAGCCCAAAATGCAAGGGAGGAAGACGATCTTCACGCGGTGAGCCTCATAGATGAGATAGTAGAGGAGTACTTTGAGGAGAATTACTGTGGCGATGCTTTAGAATCCTGTTTAGCGGTGAGACACGAGAGTGAGGGGACGTACACCGCCTTCGAGAGGGAGGTTGAAGAATTGAGCGAGCTACTCGATGAGAGTAAGTCGGACGAGGACGTGAGAGAGATTAATTGGGTTTCGAGATTCGAGGAATTACCTCCGAGGGATACGCACATGGTTCCCTCCAGTGAAAAATTTCCAACCCTCGAGTTAAAGAAACTTCCCGCCCATATTAAATATGCATATCTAGGAGAGGATGAGACATTTCCTGTTGCTATCTCCTCTAGCCTAAATGAAGGGCAGGAGGGTCAATTATTAAAAATTTTGAGGAAGCACCAAAGTGCTTTTGGTTGGTGCATAGCTGATTTGAAGGGGATAAGTCCTTTAATTTACACTCATAAGATCCATCTCGAAGAAGATGTCAAACCTTCTAGAGAAATGCAAAGAAGACTGAATCCCAACATGAAAGAAGTTGTGAGAACCGAAATAATCAAATTTTTGGATGCCGGGATCATCTACCCAATCTCGGATAGAAAGTGGGTAAGCCCTATTCAAGTCGTCCCGAAGAAGTCGGGTATGACTGTGATCGAGAATGCCAAGGGAGAGTTAGTTCCCCAACGTACCACCACCGGGTGGCGCGTTTGCATTGATTACCGGAAACTCAATGCGGGAACTAGGAAAGACCATTTCCCCTTGCCATTTATTGATCAAATGCTTGAAAGAGTAGCAGGCCACCCTTACTATTGCTTCCTTGATGGTTATTCCGGGTTTAACCAAATTGAGGTAGATGTACTTGACCAGGAGAAGACGACCTTCACTTGTCCTTTTGGTATGTTTGCCTACAAACGTATGCCATTTGGCTTGTGTAATGCACCCGCGACCTTTCAGAGGTTCATGTTGAGCTTATTTAGCGACATGGTCGAGAGAGGACTCGAAATGTTCATGGACGATTTCAGCGTTTTTGGCACCTCTTTCGATCATTGTCTAGAAAAACTGGAAAAAGTACTTACCCGCTGCGTGAAAAAGAACTTAGTGCTGAATTGGGAGAAGTGCCATTTCATGGTCACCGAGGGAATAGTTCTTGGCCACATTGTTTCATCCAACGGAATAGAAGTTGATAGGGCAAAGATAGATGTCATAGCTGACCTTCCCCCATCGAAATCGCTGAAAGACGTACGCTCCTTTTTGGGTCACGTGGGGTTTTATCGAAGGTTTATTAAGGACTTTAGCGCCATCGCTAGGCCCTTAAGCAACTTACTCATGAAGGACTCCCCATTTGAGTGGACTGAAGCATGCGGTTCTTTTGCCAAATTGAAGAACATGCTTGTGTCCGCCCCCATCATGCAAGTTCCGGATTGGTCCTTACCATTCGAACTTATGTGTGATGCCAGTGATTACGCTATCGGGGCTGTTTTGGGACAACGTCAAGATAAGCAAGCTCATGTCATCTACTACGCCAGTCGGACTCTTACCGGACCTCAACTCAACTACTCTACCGCGGAGAAGGAGTTTCTAGTGGTAGTCTTTGCCCTCGATAAGTTCCGGTCCTATCTCATTGGTTCTCCTATTACTGTTTTCACCGACCACGCGGCTTTGAAGTATCTACTTGCGAAGAAAGACGCCAAGCCGCGCCTCATAAGGTGGATCCTACTCCTACAAGAGTTCAATCTCTCCATCAAAGATAAGAAAGGAGTAGAAAATGTCGTTTCCGACCATTTATCTCGGCTTTCGTTCGACGTGCCTAGTGATCCCGTACCCATAGACGAACATTTTCCGGATGAGCAGCTTTTCGCTACCTCTTCATATCCCTAGTTTGCGGACATAGTGAACTATCTTGTCACGGGAGCCGTCCCTCCCGACTGGACACCGCAAGATAAGAAGAGGTTTCTTACTTGGTCGCGCATGTTCTTTTACGATGATCCATTCCTTTTTAAATACTGTGCAGACCAAATCATCCGACGATGTGTACCGGATGACGAAATCCCAAAAGTCATCCAGTTTTGTCATTCGGAAGCGTGTGGAGGTCATTTTTCGACGAGAAAGACGGCCGCTAAAATTCTGCAATGCTCGGCCTCTATTGGCCCACAATCTTCCGGGATGTGAACTATGCTTGCAAATCATGCAATAGGTGTCAACGGATGGAAGCCATCACTCGACGAGATATGATGCCTCTTACCCCTATACTCATCATTGAGATATTCGACTATTGGGGTATTGACTTCATGGGTCCTTTCCCTCCATCCTTTTTTTTTTTTTTTTTTTTTTTTTTTTTTGGGAAAAATTATGTATATATATCAACAACTGCAACTACATCAAGTACACATAGGGATGAAACCCAGCGCCTCCCCTAGGGGCATACCCCAAAGGAAAGAAAACCAAAACAACTGAAAAAAAGTACGAGAATCCCCTCACCCCGCAGTCCCCTAATCAAGAGCACTCTCCGGGATACCCCAGTTCATGCAAGCCATCCAGTTCTCATATCTCCTCGTCCCCCTGCTCCACTTAGCGACTCTCGCTCTAATCATAACCTCGATATCTTTGACAATGACATCCGTGCTTTTGGCCACACGCTTAAAATGTCTAGCGTTACGCTCCATCCATAGGCAGTACACAGTAGAAGAGAAGGAAATATTCCTAATACGATTATAAAAACTAGTCCCACTGTAGCAAGAAATAGCATGAGTCATCTCGCCATCCCAATCCAAAGCCTCTCTGTATTCCTGATTCCTGGTTCTCACCTCCTCCCAGACCTCCTTAGCAACTGGACACTCATTGAACACGTGAGGTATGGACTCGACCCCATTGGAGCAGCTGCAGCACACGTTATCCTCCGAGATGCCCCAGTTATGGAGCTTGTCCTTGGTGTGAATAGCATCCCTACAAATCATCCAAAGGACAAAAGCACATTTAGGAATATTAGTCTTATTCCACACAATATTATGCCAGGGAGCAGGAGGGAGGGTGGGGGTCATCTCATCATAGGCTGATCTGATAGAAAAATCCTTCTGGTTGGAAATCCAGACCACCTCATCAGCAGTATCTTGCCTAATGCCGGGCAAAGCCGCATTCCTAATCTCCAGGAGCTCCCAGGTAATCACCGTTGGCCATCTCCACCTGTCCTCAACAATGTAATCAGCAACCAAAGCCTTATGGTTACTAGCAGCGTCATAGATAACACGGTCCCCAAACAAAGGATGAAGGGGCCCCAGAGGGTGCCAGTTATCGTGCCAGAAAAAGGTATCCCTACCGTTACCGATACTCCATTTGATGAGAGGTCTGATCCGATGTCTCAACTGCATCATCTTCCTCCAGCACCAAGACGAATCGCTGGCTAAGTTAATAGCCCACAAACTTCTTCTCTTCAACTTATACACGTTGCACCACTTGACCCTAAGGCAGTCCTTCTTGCTACTGAGATTCCATAGCAACTTCATGATGGCCGCCTCATTCCACCTCTCGATGCTTTTGATACCCAGGCCACCGCTCTCAAAGCTATCACAAAGATCATTCCAAGCCACCTTGGCCCCCGAATGTTTGAGATCGGAACCCGTCCATAGGAAATCCCTCATCAGCTGCTCAATCTTCAGAATGACCCCCTTAGGTAAAATGAACAGACTAGACCAATAGACCTGGATCCCGAACAGGACGGACTTAATAAGCTGCAGTCTACCGGCGTAGCTAAGGAGCTTGTTAGTCCAACACTTAATCCTTCCCGTGATCCTGTCGATAAGCCTACAACAATCCTCCTTCTTGAGTCTTGTGGTGATGAGAGGAACCCCGAGGTACAAGAAGGGGGGGTTGCTATGGCCAAAACCAAGAATATCCCCGATCTGCGCAATCCGATCCTCCTCCAGACCCGTGCTATAAAAACTACTCTTACCCAGATTGGGCGTGAGGCCCGCAATGCTGCAGAAATCATCAACCGCCTTCTTCACAATGTTGCAGGAAGGAATGTCCCCTCCACATAGAATTATCACATCGTCAGCGAAACATAAGTGGTTAAGCCCCACTTCCTTGCACTTAGGGTGAAAGGTAAACATAGGGTTAGTGCAAGCTTTGTCCAAGATGCACGAGAGAGAGTCCATCACCAGGAGGAAAAGATAGGGAGAAAGGGGGTCACCTTGCCTCAACCCTCTCCTTCCCTCAAAGAAGCCATGCAGGTGCCCATTCAGACTGATAGAGAACCGAGTGTTAGTCATGCATTCAGTAATCCACCCAACGAAAATGGCCGGGAACCCCAGATGAGTCAGCAAGGTGAAAAGAAAACCCCAGTCCACCGTATCATACGCTTTCATCAAATCAATCTTCAAAGTACATCTAGGCGGGCTAAGCTCACGATGGTAATTCCTGATAACCTCCTGGAGAAGAAGGATGTTATCAGAAATAGATCTCCCTTTGACAAAAGCAGCCTGACACGGATTGATCATATGTGGGAGGATAGGCTTAATCCTGTTGGCAAGAATCTTCGAGATGCACTTGTAGATGGTATTACAACAAGATATGGGTCTAAAATCATGCATACCGCTAGGGGTGGCAACCTTCGGGATAAGAGCCAGGGCAGTACAATTCCATTGCCTAGGCAGATAGCTACACCTGAAGAAGAACTTCACAGCCTCGGTGACGTCGTTCCCCACCACCTCCCAGTTCTGTTTAAAAAAGAACGCATTGAAGCCGTCAGGTCCTGGGGCTTTATCCGAACCAATGGCGAACATAGCCCCCTTTATCTCATCATCATCAATGGGCGCACTCATCTTTGCTGCATCCACATCACTGACTCTTTTTTCAACATTCGCATCCATAATGGGAGCAGGGTCCGCACAAGTGCTACGATAGCCCAGAAGGTTGCGAAAGAACCCCACAGCCGTATTAGCCACCCCCTGTGAGCCCTCGACCCTCACCCCATTCTCATCCTCAATGCTAATAATCTTCCTCCTAGCAGTAGCAAGATTAGCCCTTTTATGGAAAAAGGAGTTATTCCCATCCCCCAACTGAAGCCACTTTACTCTAGACCGCTGCTTATAGTAGGACTCCTCGGCGCTTCTGAGATCCAAGTAAACCGTCAACTTTTCTCTCTCCTCCAATTGAAAGCTCAAGTTGCTCCCGTCATTGTCAAGTCTAATCTGCACGTCATCAAGCAACCTCTTAGCCTCCTCCACCCTCCTAGAAATCTGATTGTAGAACTTCTTGTTAAAGTCTTTGAGGTTAAGCTTCAGTCTACGCATTTTCTTACTCAATCTCACCATAGGGTTACCCACATCGTCCCCATGCCAAGACTCGGTCAGAACATCCTGGAAGTCAACATGGCCCATCCAAAAGTTGTAGAACTTGAACGGCTTGGGCCTATTAGGCTCCCTGGGAGCAAGCAAGATAATGATCGGGCAATGATCCGAAACACCCTGAGGAAGAACAGTCGCCTGAGACTCCGGAAAGTGGGTACTCCACGTGTCGTTATGAAGAACCCTATCAATTCTCACCTGGACATTGTTCCTACCCCCCTGACGCCTGTTCCACGTAAACCAAAGCCCATTCGTAGTCATGTCGTCAACCTGGATATCATTAATGCACTGGTTGAAAGCTTCCGTAGCACCCACGTCAATGCCATGCATCCCACTCTTCTCCTCACTGGTTCTCACAACGTTGAAATCCCCCATAAGAACCCAAGGCTGCCCCTCCGTGGTACCCCTATTGAGCTCGAGAAACTCCCAAAGAGACTCTCTCCCATGAGCAAGATTTTCCCCATAGATGAAGGTCGCAAAAAACTCTCTATTACTGCCACAAACCTCCACCCTACACAGCATGGCTTGAGGGTGAGACTGGACGAGCGTAACCGCCACACAACTAGGATTCCAGCCGACAATCACCCTGGCAACACCCCCCCCCCCCTAAAGGGCAGTTATCAATGATATCCCAATGTAAAAAACAATTATTTTTAACATTACCTAAATTCTCCTTCCTAACTTTAGTTTCCACCAAGCAAACGATATCAAGCTGCTGATCAAACATTAACTTACTAACTTCCTTTTGTTTGTGAGGGGAATTGAGGCCCCTAATGTTCCATGACCCAATCTTTAACATCAAGTTTTGCTCCCCTTCCCCTTTCTCCTGTTCTTACCACCGGAATGGTTTACCTTAGTCATCTCACCCTTGTGCTTAAAAGCAAGCTCATCCACGACCATTACCCTCCTAGCAAGCGCCGAAGGTTCCGGAGTTGCCTCAAACTCGTTTTCATTGTCCACAGCGCTAAACTGGTTGGATAACTGTATCGTGGGGGAGACCACGCTAGGGGCAGCCCCCCCGTCCTTCTCAGTACTCCTAATCTCATCCTGATCCTCAAACATCACTCCCGACGGTTATCCTATCTCCCGGCCAGAGGTAGTCACTGGGATAGGCTTCTTTGTTACCTCAATCCATTCAGAACCTGCATGAGCTTTTGTCTTCTTAGTACCCGTTTCCGCATTAGTTTTCGGAACAGTGCTTAGCGTGCATTTACTGATATTGTGGCCAAAAACTAGGCAATTAGGGCAGGAGGGTGGTTTGGCTTGGAACTCAACACGCACCGGAACAATTGCACCGTCTTCCATAACAACGTTGATGCTACTGGGATATGTCTCCTTTGCTTCAACCTCAATGCAAACACGAGCATAAGAGATCCTATTCATCTCCTCCGTGACAGCGTCGGCATACAGAGGAATCCCCACCGAACTCGCTATGTAACTGAGTCCCTCCTCCGTCCACAGCTGGACGGGAATGTCGTGGAACTTCACCCATATGGGAATCTTCTTCACAGTGTCCTTATGGAAGCTAAAGCTAGGCTCCCACTTCATCAGAATAATGGACATCCCCGCAAAGTGCCAAGGGCCATTGTCCAGAACTTCGTCCCGTTGTGAGGGGTTATCAAACAAAAAGAAGAAGAAACCATTATCGTGTGCTACCACTTTGGTCATCCCAAACTTGCTCCACATTCTGGTGGCAGCGTTATTCACGTATGAGAAAGGCAGTTTATTTCCCAGAAAGTAACCCACTAAGCTGTTCTCCCACCTTTTATGGCCACCGGTAGCCACAGCAGCGGGAGGCGTTACCGTGACAATAGACACCACAACAGTGGGTTGGTGGTAAGTGAGATGGATCCTAGGTTGTTTCTTCACTGTCGCAACAGAGCTCCAGGTCCTATCATTCTGACTCGGCAGTTGGTGGGAGGTTGGGGAGCACGCCTGTTTACCTGCCAACTTTCCCGTGTCAGTTGAGAACGTCCCAGTCTTCGTACCATTGAGCCCAGCGCCTGAACCAAAACCTTTGTCTGATCGATGCTCCTTATTTACGTCAGCAATACTCAAATCCAGCACCTTACCTCCGTTCCGACCGTCAGACTGGCGGTGGATAATATCTCCGGCCACGAAACCTTTACTACTGTTACCGCTCCCCGTAACCTCAGTCAAAATGGCCTGGCCCTGACCCCCGGTGCCGGCGATGGAAGTCAAGACCGGACGAAGGTCGGGCGATGATGTGAGAGCCTGATGGAGTGGTTTCACTGCCTCTAACCCCCCTGTGTTGTCAATGAGGTCACCAGAGCACTGGCCGTCTTCTAACATTCGGTCGATGCTCCCATCTGCGCAGGTATGGTGAGGGTATCAGACGTGCTTACCACTGCATGCTGTTTCCTGGACGGAGGAGGAGAGGTTTGCGGAGTGGCCATGGGGTGATTAGATGGTGGTGTAAAGGCTGGGTATGGTGTTTAGGTGGTGGTTGTTACCAGATTTAGGTAGGGGAGTTTTAGAGAGAAGGGAGAGCATATTTTAGAGTTGAGATGACTAAGAGAATACATGGGGATTTCCCTCCATCCATCCTTTGGTTTCCTATACATCCTCATCGCGGTATACTACGTTTCTAAATGGGTGGAAGCTATAACTACCAAGACTAATGACAACAAAGTGGTGATAAAGTTCCTGCAGGAACACATACTTTCCCGCTTCGGTGCACCGAAAGCAATAATCAGCGATAATGGTACGCACTTTTGCAATAGACCATTCGAGAAGCTGATGAGAAAGTATGGTGTCGTTCACAAGGTTGGAACGACATATCACCCACAAACGAATGGACAGGCCGAGCTGGAAAATCGGGAAATCAAGAACATTCTTAAAAAGACCGTCAATCCTACCCGGAAAGATTGGTCCCTTAGATTGAACGATTCGCTATGGGCCTACCGTACCGCATATAAGAATCAACTTGGCATGTCCCCTTTCCGCTTTGTGTATGGCAAACCTTGCCATCTTCTTGTTGAGCTCGAACACAAGGCGTATTGGGCGATTAAGCAATTGAATTATGCCATGGATAAGGCCGGTGAAGCCCGCAAGCTTCAATTGAATGAGTTAGAAGAACTACGCAATGATGCGTATGAGAATGCCAGAATTTCGAAAGAGAGGATGAAACTCGCTCATGATAGCATCATTCGACGAAAAGAGTTTCTCCCCGAGCCAAAAGTTCTCCTCTACAACTCTCGGCTTCACCTCTTTCCGGGCAAGTTGCGGTCACGTTGGTCTAGCCCATTCGTCGTGAAGAAGGTTTTCCCCCATGGAGCTGTTGAACTAGACGATTTAAAAGGGGGAAATACATTCAAAGTGAATGGACAATGCCTAAAGCCATATCTAGAGGCGTGTGCAGAAGAAGTCGACACCGTCTGGTTGTCGGACCCCGTTTACGGGGTTGAATGAGATGTTGAAGTGAGGTCGTTGCACCCCCGACGCGTATGGGGTGAGAGTCGTGTGTGTGAGAGTCGTGTGTGTTTTGAGAGTCGTTAGGACTAGGTTTCGTTCGGGAGAAGCATTCGTGTGTTTTGGGGAATTCTTAGTCAAAGGGTGTTGACCAGTGAAATCAAGAGGGTCCTAGTTCAATTGGATAGAGAGGATATCGGGAACGTGAAAATTTTTGAAGAAGAGATCTCAAAACCGAAGTAAAAGAAGTCCAGCCCAAAAACCTGGGCGGACCGGTCCGCCCCTACCCCGAACCGGTCCGACCCCGGACCGGTTCCTTTTATTTTTAAAGGAACCGGTCCGCCTGTCGAGGGTTTAAAAAGTCAAAAGGCCGGACCGGTCCGTCTTCTGCAGACCTGCCTCTTCCTCTTCCCTAGATTCACCCCCCTTTCCCCCCAATCCCATTCATTCCCTCCAACCCATTCATTCCTCTTACCAACCCCAACCTTTCCCTCCCAAATTCATCCCCTTTTCCCTCCAAACCCTTTCCCTCCAAAACCAACCTTTCCCCTCCCCTTTCCACTATAAATACACCTCCAATCCTCCCTTTCTCCTCACACCTTCAACCCAAATCCTCTCTTCTTCCTCTCTAGTTTTTCCAGCACTACTTCCCTCCTATTTCCATGGCCCCCCGTGCTGCCCCCACCAAATACGACTCCACCGTGATCCACCCCTCCGGTCACGGCGAATACCGCTCCCGCCAAGAGGAGCGATGGTGCGCTCAATACTTCGGTATGGGCCGCAAACTCCATATGGAGCGCGTGATCCAATGGGAAGCTCTGCCCAACTCCGTCACCGCCCTTTTCATGGCCCAGGGATGGTGTCGTTTCCTCAACCAATCTCACGACGCGGTGTGGGCAACTAAAGTCCGCTCATTCTATGGTACACTCGTCTGGACGGGACAATTCGAGGCCAAAGCTTTCGTAGATGGGACTCCCATACCCTTTTCCTTGGCCCGTCTCACGGCCAAGTTGGCCTAGTTTGATGTCCCTGATGTCCAAGAATTCACTTATCCCCAAATGTCCCCCCAGTCGACAAGGACATTATCATGGCCCGCATTGCACCGAACGTGGCTTGGGTGGGGCAAACCGTCGCCGTTGGACGACTCAACGAGAAGGCGCGCCTTACATTTCAGATTGTGTGCGCCAACCTATTGCAAACGTCCAATGACTCTGCCATGCGGCCCCGACAAGCTACCTTGACATATCATCTCTTCGACCCCCACACTTCTATCCATTTGGGCCGCACCTTATACGCGGACATCATTAACGCCTCCTTGGATGAGAAGGGCGTCGCCCCACTTCCCTATGCCCGATTGATCACGTCCATCCTTAAGGATGCAGGCATAGAGGCGCCGAGCAACCTTACGCGTCGCCCCGGTCCTTTCGGACAAGGGACCCGCACCCAAAGTGCCAAACAAGCTAGCCGTCCTCTGGGCTAGGAGGGGTGATGATGTCGAAGACGAGGATGCCTCGAGCGACAACGAGGAAGACATAGGGGCAGCTGGAGAAGACGTTGAGATGGGGGATCTCGGTCCGGACGAAGAGTCGGCCGACGAGGAGGATATAATACCCCGTATTTTTTGCTATATTTATTTTTGGGATTAATTAATTAAATGCGTATTAATTGGAAATTAATCCGGGTTATTAATACTAACGAGATGCGAGTTGGTATTTGATTATGTGCATACATGTTTTGATATATGTATTTGGTATTATAAAAGTTGTCGTGAGATTTATATACAGCATTTTAGAAATTTTGTTGAGACGCGTGGGACCGCCGCGTCACGGTGTAATATTTTGATTATAAAAAGTGAATTTAAAATCTATAAACCGTATGGTCGTTTTGAGTGCGCCAACGCGTCCGGAAGGGTCGAGATAGTCAGAAAACACTAGCCGGGGGTGTAGTTTGGATTCCGGGGTATTTTTAGGCCATACCGGCAACTTAAAGGGTATTTTGGTAATTTTATATTTTGAGGAATTAAAAGTGACGAAAATTGGGAGTTTTAATCTGATGTGGATTTAACCCACTAAACCCACTAACCAACCCATATTAACCCATTAAGCTACGGAGGCTATCATTAGGTTTACAAACTCTCCCAAAGAAAACCCTAGCCACCTTAAGCCACCATTGGAGGAGAAGCTTGGAGAGAGGGAATTCTGCAGAAATCTTCACCAAACCAACACCAAAATCAGAAATCCAATCAAGGCAAGTGTTTTAATCATATTTAAATTCGTAGAATGTTTCTTCCATGTTAGAAAATTGAGGAATTACAACTGTTCTTGAGAGGTAATGAAAACCCATGTAGTTTGGAGCTTAGAACTTGAAAATATTGAGGAGAATTGCATGTAGAATGATAGGTAGATAATTATTCTCATGATATCTGTGATAGGAAGGAATTAAAACGGATTTATAGTGAGTTAATTCATGATTCAAAAGTTAGGGTTCATGTTCTTGAAATAATTGGGAAAAAGTGTAGAGATTTATATTTTGATTGATGTTAAAGAGATTTAATCCTTGAAAACATGTTAGGAGTTGACTTGAATATGTTTAGGATGAATTAGAGACCCTAAAACGTTGTTGGGATGAACTTTGGAAGAGATTAGGAGTGATAAAATGGATAAAAACGAGATGGGTAAAAATCTGGGACGAAACTGGCAGGTCGTTAGAAGCCCCTACCCAGGTCGTTCGAACGAACTCGTTCGAACGAGCTTCTAACGAGTTGACCAGTCGCTGCTAACGAAAAGGGATTTCGTTCGATATCTCGTTCGAACGAGATATCGTTAGAAGGTACAGTTCGTTCGAACAAACTGGAATCTCGTTCGAACAGTCTCGTTCGAACGAGACTTCTAACGAGTTGACAGAGGAATCTGGTTCGAACAGTCTCGTTCGAACGAGACTTCTAACGAGTTGACAGTTTGGTCCTTTTTGGACTGTTTTGATTTTTGGAGTCCCGTAAACTTGTTCGAGGATATAGATAACCTTCCTTTGATGATGTAAGGATAGATTTGGGACTTTTGGGTTATTAAGAGGAGTAAACTATATACGCGAGTTATATTAAATGGACGGTTTGGGTTGAGACGTGAGTGCCTACTACTACGAGAGTAAGTTATGGCGCGTATAATAATAAACCGGAATAGTATAAATTGTGATAATTATAAGTTAGTACGAGAATGCGATATGTACTACGATTAAACTACGGGATTACTAAGACGTGTGTTTACTGAGTATTGGTATATGAATTGTGTGTATGACATACCTACCATACTTGCTATCACGGGAGGTTTGCGTTCGCTTAGGGCCCTCTAATCCTTGTGTTGCCCTGATTTAGACTGGTTACCTTGATGAACATAGGTCATAGAAAGACTTATTGGGATATTAATAAGTCCGCTGATCGTAGGAGCGTAGGTATGTGCGTGACCTATGTGATGTGACTGTGTTCGCCTCCATTGTTTGTGATGTTGTTATCTGTGAACTATTCCTGAGAGACTCGGAATATGTAATCCTTACGTACGTGATGTACCGGGATGGATAGCAGAGTATGTGTGCACCACAACTTAGTTCTCGGGGTGCTTGTATTGTATATTTATGATGTGAATAATATACACTTAATTAATGAGAACCTTCATGTTATTGTTGTGAATAAAATTACAATATTGTTTCGAGAAACATAACGAGTTAGCTGATAGTAATATATTGCATATTGAGCATCTGAGTTTGCGTTAAACCCCTACTTAATTACGAGCGTTATTATGCTAATAGAACCGAGTAATAAGGGTGAGACCTATGATAGTCTAGCTAGATATGTTGTCACTTAGCTAGTAGTTTGTATCACTCTAGATGGGTACTTACGTTAGGAGTGCACAATTAGACGAGAGGTGAGAATATCATGTGAGTGCACGTCCTAACATGTACTTTGCATTTAATGTTTTTAAAGCACTTGCAGGTTTTAAAAAAATAACTCCACATTCGGGCTCTGACCCGTTTGCTTTTCAAATCTACTTTCTTTGTAAAACCATTTTAGGTGCCCAGCCACAAGGACACCATGCATAGGATACTCATTCAGGTGACGAGCTGTAGCTGTTTGTGGATGCTACAGGGATTTGCTTGTAGACGCTTCTATCACTTGGATTCCAGAGTCTTATTCTATCAGTTGTAGGGCATGTTGCCCATTTCTATTAGAGTTACATTTCCATTACAGTTTTCAGACTTTGGCATGTATTGTTTTAGTATTCAGTTTATTTATCAGTTGTGGGATTTGTAGTGAGGAGTTTTTCCTCCAGACTTTATTTACGTTTTGTGATGGTTATTCTATTTACTTCATTATGGTGAATGGTGTTATTATCCTTATTACACTTGTTGCATGTTAATCAGACTTTAATTAAAATTTGGCACTTACTTTTTAAATACTAGGTGGTTAGTAATCATTAAAATGTTTTCGACAGTGATGCTATTAACTGGACCAACTTGGCATTTTGAATTAATTTAATAAAGGAGTAGCTACCCGGTATTTTATTAGTCGGGGTGTCACAGGTGGTATCAGAGCATCAGGTTCTAGTGTCCTTTAGGATCTGACGGCTTATTATGTTTCCGCTACGTTTCTTTGATATAGAGCCCTATATTTTAGGACTGTTGTACTCTTGTTGTGTATGCTTCGTTCTTCAGCTATCTTAAGTTTATAAACAGCGAACTTATAAACTTTGTTCTTATTTCAGATGCCTCCACGACGTGCACGACGAGTTCCCAGGGATGCAACGCCCGAACCCCAGCCCGCTCCAGTTCAGGGCATGATGAACGCCGCTGAGGTTGCAGCTATAGTAGCCCAAGCGGTAAATGCCGCCATTGCCGTTGTTCAGCAGGCACCACCTCAGGCGCCGGTTGCCGCACCAGTACAGGCTAATGCATTCCCGTCTGCTTGGGAGCGTGTACGTGACGCTTTTCAGAAAGCGCATCCGCCAGAGTTTGCAGGTAGCTCAGATGTAGTAGTCTCGAGCCAATGGAGCAAGGATATGCAGAGGCACTTAAGGATGTATGAGTGCACGGATGTTCAGAAGCAGGTGCTAGCTACTTTCAAGCTAGTCGGATCTGCACTACAGTGGTGGGAGTCTATTACCACCATGGAGGAGAGGGATACTCTCACGATTCAGGAGTTCTGGGTGCGGTTTGACCGCAAGTACTTTCCGTCGGCTGTTCACACGGAAATGAGGAGGAAGTTGATGAGTTTGAAGCAGGAAGGTAAGACTGTGGCCGAGTATGAGGCCGAGTTCACGAATCTGTTGAACATCGTTCCAGACGAGATACCAACAGAGAAGAAGAAGATTGAGAAATTCACGGACGGGTTGAATTGGAGGATCCGTCAGCATCTGCTAGGGAACCTATCGTTGGCCACCTATTCTGATGTGGTTAACGCTGCATTGTTACACTGCCACGACCACCATTTTCATATGGCCGAGGGCAAGAGGTCGGGGGAGTCTAACCATCAGGGCAGGACTGGAGGACATGGTGCCAGCGGGGCACAATCTAGTCAGGGGCAGAGACAGAATGAGCAGGGCTCCCATCAGGGAGATAATAAGAGGTTCCGGTCAGGGAACTACAGACAGGGACAGGGAGGTTTCCGTCAGGGCCATCAGGGTCCAAACGGCCATCAGGGCCAACAGGGGCAGAATGGGCAGCAGTTTCACCAGGGCCAGCAGGGCCAAGGGAGGAACGGTAACGGCCACCAGGGCCGGGGACAGCAGGGACAGAGAGGAGGGAACTTCCCGGGGAAGTGCTTTGTTTGTGGCAAGACTGGCCATAAGCGACAGGATTGTCCTGATAGGGGCAGGGCCCCACAGCATCAGCAGCAGGGTGCTCGCCAGGAGCCACAGAGGCCTATGTTTCCCGCCGCTCTCCCCGCACCGCCACAGATGGCAGCATTGCCACCCATTCCAGCAGTCCCAGCTCAGCAGGGGCAGCTACAGTATGGACGTGTCTACAACGTCCACCAGGCTGCAGTTCCACAGGCACCGCCCGCGATTGAGGGTACGTTTCCTATCCATGGTACTATGGGTCGGGTATTATTTGATACGGGTGCTACACACTGTTTTATAGCTACACACTTCGCAAAAGCTTTAGGATTGTTAGCTACGGCAGAGAGCACAGTGACGTGTGTCGACTCACCATTGGGGAGTGGGTCACTTATTTTCTTTATATGCCGGGGAGTGGGGGTAGAGATTGGTGGTTTGGTATTACCTGCAGACATGTTAGTATTAGATATGCATGTTCACGATGTGATTATTGGGATGGATTGGCTCGTAGCTTATAGGGCCATGATTGATTGCTTCAGCGGGAGCATTGTTTTTGCCATTCCGGGGCAAGAGATGTTTGTAGTGGCGATGCCTCGCCCAGAGGGAGGATCGACCGCTCATCTGTATTACATAGAGGAGGATACCTCTAAGGAGGTAGTGATTCCTTTAGATTCTATCCCAGTAGTCAGGGAGTACTCGGATGTGTTTCAGGAGATACCAGGCCTACCCCCCAGTCGAGAGATAGATTTTGTTATAGACCTATTGCCAGATACGAGGCCTATAGCACGCGCACCGTACCGAATGGCTCCGGTAGAGATGTGAGAGCTACGAGATCAGATAGAGCAGCTGTTAGGTCAGGGCTTTATTCGCAGGAGTACCTCACCTTGGGGCGCTGCAGTTTTGTTTGTGAAGAAGAGGGATGGTTCACTGAGATTGTGTGTGGACTACCGAGAGTTGAATAAGGTCACGATACGGAATAAGTATCTGTTGCCTCGAATCGATGACCTATTTGACCAGTTGAGGGGAGCTTCTTTCTTCTCGAAGATTGATTTGAGATCGGGATACCATCAGTTGCGTATCAGGGAGGAGGATGTCTCGAAGACTGCGTTCTTGTCGAGATATGGTTCTTACGAGTTTCGGGTTATGCCTTTCGGTTTGACCAACGCTCCAGCAGTGTTTATGGACTTGATGAACAGAGTGTTCAGGGATTTCCTAGACCAGTTTGTCATTGTCTTCATTGATGATATTCTGGTTTACTCCCAGACAGAGGAGGAGCACGCCGAGCATTTGAGGCAGGTTCTGCAGACACTTCGTCAGGACGAGTTGTATGCAAAATATGAGAAGTGCGGGTTTTGGCTGAAGGAAGTCCAGTTTTTGGGACACATTATTTCCGTCCGGGGAATATCTGTTGATCCGGGGAAGGTATCAGCGGTGAGGGAGTGGGGACAGCCCACAACACCAACTGAGATTCGTAGTTTCTTGGGTCTAGCAGGATACTACAGGAGGTTTATTCGGGGTTTCTCGGATATAGCGGGTCCTTTGACACATCTGACTCATAAGGGTGTGCCATACATCTGGAGTGATACCTGTCAGTTGGCATTCGATGAATTGAAGGACAAATTGACCTCAGCATCTATGTTAGCATTGCCGAGACCGGGAGTTGAGTATTTGGTTTACACCGATGCGTCTTTGCAAGGACTGGGAGGTGTATTGCAGCAGGAGAGACAGGCCATAGCTTATGCTTCCCGTAAGCTTAAGCCTCATGAGAAGAATTACCCCACGCATGATTTGGAGTTGGCGGCAGTGGTATTTGCCCTACGAATTTGGAGGCACTATCTTTTGGGGGAGAAGTTTCAACTGTTCACGGACCACAAGTCCCTACAGTACCTGTTCACGCAGAAGGAATTGAATATGCGGCAGCGTAGGTGGCTTGAGTTTGTGAAAGACTACCAGTTCGACATCCAGTACCACCCAGGTAAGGCTAACGTGGTGGCAGACGCGTTGAGCCGCAGGCCAGCAGATGAGGTGGCAGAGGTGTGGAAGGCAAAGTGGAAGGAATTGGGACACCAGGATGCAGTGGCCCGATCTTTCATGTTTGTGATGACCGTTACACCGCAGATTGTCACGAAGGTAGTACGGGCACAGGCTAATGACTCGTTCTGTCAGGAGCAGATAGTTCGATTACTAGCAGAGGGATCCGAGTCCTATACCGTTAGCTCAGACGGGGGATTACGCTTCAATGGGAGATTGGTAGTTCCGGAAGGGGAGGAATTGCGACACGATGTGATGGCAGAGTCGCACGGCTCACGGTTCGCGGTACATCCCGGAGGGGACAAAATGTACCAAGACATGAGACGTCAGTATTGGTGGAGCGGTATGAAGAGAGATATCGCTGAGTTTGTTTCGAAATGCGCCACTTGTCAGCTTGTAAAAGTGGATCATCAGAGACCGGCAGGATTACTACAGCCATTGGAGGTCCCGGTGAGGATGTGGGAGAGCATATCCATGGACTTTATCACGGGGTTGCCTACGTCGCAGAGGGGTCACGACTCCGTTTGGGTAATTATGGACAGGTTGTCCAAGGTCGCTCACTTTTTACCCGTAAGGACTGACTACACTACGGGACAGTATGCCCAGCTCTTCATTGCAGAGATTGTGAGACTTCACGGTGTACCCTTAAATATCGTGTCTGACAGAGACAAGATATTTGTTTCGAGGTTTTGGGAGAGTTTCCAGGAGGCCATGGGCACGGAATTGCGGTTGAGTACAGCTTATCATCCGCAGACTGATGGGAAGACTGAGCGCACAAATCAGATGTTGGAGGACATGCTACGCATGTGCATTATTGACTTTGGGGGTGGATGGGAGCAGTACCTTCCACTGGTGGAGTTTGCTTACAACAACTCCTATCAGTTCACGATTGGCATGGCTCCGTTTGAGGCATTGTACGGTAGGCCTTGTCGTTCCCCAGCATGTTGGTTAGAGGTGGGGGACAACAAACTACTTGGGCCGGAAGTTATTCCGGATACTTCGGCAAGGATTGAGTTGATTCGGAGTCGCAATCGGGTAGCTCAAGACAGGCAGAAGAGTTATACTGATGCGAAGAGATTTTTCAGGGAGTTCCAAGTAGGGGACCAGGTTTTGCTCAGGGTATCTCCTATGAAGGGGATTATGCGTTTCGGGAAGAAAGGGAAGTTGGCACCAAGGTATGTGGGGCCGTTTCCTATTATTGAGCGGATCGAACCGGTTGCGTATAGACTTGGACTACCGGAGCATTTTGTGACACCCCGACTAATTAAACACCGGGTAGCTACTCCTTTATAAAATTAATTCAAAATGCCAAGTTGGCTCAGTTAATAGCATCACTGTCGAAAACATTTTAAAGATTACTAACCACCTAGTATTTAAAAAGTAAGTGCCAATTTTTTTTATTAAATCTGATTAACATGCAACAAGAGTAATGAATAACTAAATAACACCATTCACCATACTGAAATAGAATGAATAACCATCACAATATGTAAATAAAACCTGGAGGAAAAACTCCTCAATACAAATCCCACAACTGATAAGTAAACTGAAATAAATAACTAAAACTGAATACTGAGCAATACATGCTAGAATCTGAAAACTGAAATGTAAAAATGTCTAATAGAATTGGGCAACATGCCCTACAACTGGTAGATGCTGAGACTGGAATTCAAATGAGAGAAGCGTCTACATGCAAATCCCTGTAGCTTCCACAAACAGCTACAGCTCGTCACCTGAATGAGAATCCTATGCTTGGTGTCCTTGTGGCTGGGCACCTAAAATGGTTTTACAAGAAAATATATTTGAAAGCAAATGGGTCAGAGCCCGAAAGTGGAAGTTATTTTAAAAACCTGCAAGTGCTTTAAAAACATTTAAAACATTAAATGTAAAGTACATGTTAGGACGTACACTCGCATGATATTCTCACCTCTCGTTTAACTGTGCACTCCTAACGTAAGTACCCATCTATATCGACCCATATTACTAGCTAACTGACAACATAACTAGCTAGACTGCCAAAGGTTCTACCCATATTACTCGGTTCCATTTAACGTAACAACGCTCGTAATAAAATAGAGGTTTAACGTAAACTCAGTTACTAAATATGCCATTGATATAACTATCAGTTAACTCCTTAAATAACTCGAAACAATACCGTAATATTTTTACAACATTAACATGAGGATTTCCGGTAATTTAATGTATATTATTCATCTTATAAATATACAATACAAGCACCCCGCAATTTAAGCTGTAGTGCACACATACTCTGCTATCCATTCCGGTACATCACGTACATAAGGATTACATATTCCGAATCTCTCAGGAATAGTTTACCGATAACAACATCACAAATAATGGAGGCGAACACAGTCACCATCACATGGGTCACGCACATACCTACGCTCCCATGGTCAGCGGACTTATCAATATCACAATAAGTCTTTCTATGACCTATGTTCATCAAGGTACCAGTCTATATCCCCCCCGTAGGCACACAAGGATTAGAGGGTCCTAAGCGAACGAAACCTCCCGTGATAGCAAGTATGGTAGGTATGTCATACATACAATCCATATATCAATACTAAGTAAACACACATCTTAGTAATACCGTATTATATTCGTAGTACATATCGCATTCTCGTACTAACTAATTATCACAACTTATATTATTCCGGTTCATAATTATACGTGCTATAATTCATCCTCACATCGTAGTAGTCACTCACGTCTCAACCCAAATGATTCATTGAATATAACTCTCGTATATGATTTACTCATCCCAGCAACCCAAAAGTCCCAAATCAATCACTATATCATCAAAGGGATGCTAACTCTACCCTTGAACCATCTCCCGGAACTCCAAAAGTCAAAACAGTCCAAAAAGGGTCAAACTGTCAACTCGTTAGAAGTCTCGTTCGAACGAGGCTTCGAACGAGTTTGGACTGTCAGGTCGTTAGAAGTCTCGTTCGAACGAGGCTGTTCGAACGAGATCCCAGTTCGTTCGAACGAACTGACCCTTCTAACGATATCTCGTTCGAACGAGATATCGAACGAAAACCCCACTCGTTAATAACGACTGGTCAACTCGTTAGAAGCTCGTTCGAACGAGCTCGTTCGAACGACCTGGGGCTGCTTCTAACGAGATGCCAGTTTCGGCCCAGATTTTTCCCCAATTCGTTTTTCACCATTTATAACACTTCTAATCTCTCCCAAAGTCCATCCTAACAACGTTTTAGGGTCTATAATCAATACTAAACATATATAGTCACATCCTAACATGTTTCTAAGGGATCAATCCATCCAAATATTAATTTAATTTACACCTTTCTACACTTTTTCCAATTATCTCAAGAACATGAACCCTAACTACATATCATCATCAAATCCCAGAATTTAATTCGTTTTCTTTCCTTCTAATCACAATTATAATAAGGGAAATCATTTACCTATTATACTACATGCAATTCTCTTCACAATTTTTAAGTTCTAATCCTCAAACTACATGGGTTTTCATTATCTTCCAAGAACAGTTGAAATTCATCAATTTCTAACATGGAGGAAACATTCTACGAATTTAAATAAGATTAAAAACACTTGCCTTGGTTTGATTTCTGGTTTTGATGAAGTTTCTGCAGAGTTTCCTCTCTCTCTCTCTCCTTCTCCAAGCTTTCTTCTCCAAAAGGCTATGGTGGCTAGGGTTTGCTTTGGGGAATTTATGAAAACCTAATTAATAAACCTCCGTAGCTTGTTGGGTTAATAAGGGTTGGTTGGGGTCAATCCTTATCAGATTACAACTCTCAATTTTCGTCACTTTTAATTACCCAAAAATACCAAATTACTAAAATACCCTTTAAGTTACCGGTATGGTCTAAAATTACCCCGGGACCCAAACTATACCCCCGGCTAGTGTTTTCTGACTATCTCGACCCTTCCGGACGCGTTGGCGCACTCAAAACGACCATACGGATTATCGATTTTAAATTCACTTTTAATATCAAAATATTTCTACCGTGACGCGGCGGTCCCACGCGTCTCAACAAAATTTCTAAAATGCCGTATATAAATCCCACGACAAATTTTATAATACCAAGTACATATATAATCATATATGCACATACTCAAATACCAATTCGCATCACATTAGTATTATTATTAATCCGGATTAATTTCCAATAAATACGCAATTTAATTAATTAATCCCAAAAATAAATATAGCCAAAAGTACGGGGTATTACACATTTGCATCGGATTCACGATGTATTCCATATCTCCTCGCTGAGGAAATACCTTAGAGATAATCTGGCTCATTCTCACATTGCTGTGGAGGACATCGATCTCCAGCCGGATAGCTCCTACGAGGAGGGGTCGATTGCTATTTTGGACCGAAGCGAGAGGAAACTGCGGTCAAAGATAGTCCCGTTAGTGCGTGTTCAGTGGCGACATCACAATGTCGAGGAGTCCACATGGGAGCACGAGGACGAGATGCGCGAACGTTATCCAGAGTTATTTTTAGCAGGTACTTTCTAGTTTCGAATTTCGGGACGAAATTCAGTTACTAGGGGGGAAGTATGTAATACCCCGTATTTTTGGCTATATTTATTTTTGGGATTAATTAATTAAATGCGTATTAATTGGAAATTAATCCGGGTTATTAATACTAACGAGATGCGAGTTGGTATTTGATTATGTGCATACATGTTTTGATATATGTATTTGGTATTATAAAAGTTGTCGTGAGATTTATATACAGCATTTTAGAAATTTTGTTGAGACGCGTGGGACCGCCGCGTCACGGTGTAATATTTTGATTATAAAAAGTGAATTTAAAATCTATAAACCGTATGGTCGTTTTGAGTGCGCCAACGCGTCCGGAAGGGTCGAGATAGTCAGAAAACACTAGCCGAGGGTGTAGTTTGGATTCCGGGGTATTTTTAGGCCATACCGGCAACTTAAAGGGTATTTTGGTAATTTTATATTTTGAGGAATTAAAAGTGACGAAAATTGGGAGTTTTAATCTGATGTGGATTTAACCCACTAAACCCACTAACCAACCCATATTAACCCATTAAGCTACGGAGGCTATCATTAGGTTTACAAACTCTCCCAAAGAAAACCCTAGCCACCTTAAGCCACCATTGGAGGAGAAGCTTGGAGAGAGGGAATTCTGCAGAAATCTTCACCAAACCAACACCAAAATCAGAAATCCAATCAAGGCAAGTGTTTTAATCATATTTAAATTCGTAGAATGTTTCTTCCATGTTAGAAAATTGAGGAATTACAACTGTTCTTGAGAGGTAATGAAAACCCATGTAGTTTGGAGCTTAGAACTTGAAAATATTGAGGAGAATTGCATGTAGAATGATAGGTAGATAATTATTCTCATGATATCTGTGATAGGAAGGAATTAAAACGGATTTATAGTGAGTTAATTCATGATTCAAAAGTTAGGGTTCATGTTCTTGAAATAATTGGGAAAAAGTGTAGAGATTTATATTTTGATTGATGTTAAAGAGATTTAATCCTTGAAAACATGTTAGGAGTTGACTTGAATATGTTTAGGATGAATTAGAGACCCTAAAACGTTGTTGGGATGAACTTTGGAAGAGATTAGGAGTGATAAAATGGATAAAAACGAGATGGGGAAAAATCTGGGACGAAACTGGCAGGTCGTTAGAAGCCCCTACCCAGGTCGTTCGAACGAACTCGTTCGAACGAGCTTCTAACGAGTTGACCAGTCGCTGCTAACGAAAAGGGATTTCGTTTGATATCTCGTTCGAACGAGATATCGTTAGAAGGTACAGTTCGTTCGAACGAACTGGAATCTCGTTCGAACAGCCTCGTTCGAACGAGACTTCTAACGAGTTGACAGAGGAATCTCGTTCGAACAGTCTCGTTCGAACGAGACTTCTAACGAGTTGACAGTTTGGTCCTTTTTGGACTGTTTTGATTTTTGGAGTCCCGTAAACTTGTTCGAGGATATAGATAACCTTCCTTTGATGATGTAAGGATAGATTTGGGACTTTTGGGTTATTAAGAGGAGTAAACTATATACGCGAGTTATATTAAATGGACGGTTTGGGTTGAGACGTGAGTGCCTACTACTACGAGAGTAAGTTATGGCGCGTATAATAATAAACCGGAATAGTATAAGTTGTGATAATTATAAGTTAGTACGAGAATGCGATATGTACTACGATTAAACTACGGGATTACTAAGACGTGTGTTTACTTAGTATTGGTATATGAATTGTGTGTATGACATACCTACCATACTTGCTATCACGGGAGGTTTGCGTTCGCTTAGGGCCCTCTAATCCTTGTGTTGCCCGGATTTAGACTGGTTACCTTGATGAACATAAGTCATAGAAAGACTTATTGGGATATTAATAAGTCCGCTGATCGTAGGAGCGTAGGTATGTGCATGACCTATGTGATGTGACTGTGTTCGCCTCCATTGTTTGTGATGTTGTTATCTGTGAACTATTCCTGAGAGACTCGGAATATGTAATCCTTATGTACGTGATGTACCGGGATGGATAGCAGAGTATGTGTGCACCACAGCTTAGTTCTCGGGGTACTTGTATTGTATATTTATGATGTGAATAATATACACTTAATTAATGAGAACCTTCATGTTATTGTTGTGAATAAAATTACAATATTGTTTCGAGAAACATAACGAGTTAGCTGATAGTAATATATTGCATATTGAGCATCTGAGTTTGCGTTAAACCCCTACTTAATTACGAGCGTTATTATGTTAATAGAACCGAGTAATAAGGGTGAGACCTATGATAGTCTAGCTAGATATGTTGTCACTTAGCTAGTAGTTTGTATAACTCTAGATGGGTACTTACGTTAGGAGTGCACAGTTAGACGAGAGGTGAGAATATCATGTGAGTGCACGTCCTAACATGTACTTTGCATTTAATGTTTTTAAAGCACTTGCAGGTTTTAAAAAAATAACTCCACATTCGGGCTCTGACCCGTTTGCTTTTCAAATCTACTTTCTTTGTAAAACCATTTTAGGTGCCCAGCCACAAGGACACCATGCATAGGATACTCATTCAGGTGACGAGCTGTAGCTGTTTGTGGATGCTACAGGGATTTGCTTGTAGACGCTTCTATCACTTGGATTCCAGAGTCTTATTCTATCAGTTGTAGGGCATGTTGCCCATTTCTATTAGAGTTACATTTCCATTACAGTTTTCAGACTTTGGCATGTATTGTTTTAGTATTCAGTTTATTTATCAGTTGTGGGATTTGTAGTGAGGAGTTTTTCCTCCAGACTTTATTTACATTTTGTGATGGTTATTCTATTTACTTCATTATGGTGAATGGTGTTATTATCCTTATTACACTTGTTGCATGTTAATCAGACTTTAATTAAAATTTGGCACTTACTTTTTAAATACTAGGTGGTTAGTAATCATTAAAATGTTTTCGACAGTGATGCTATTAACTGGACCAACTTGGCATTTTGAATTAATTTAATAAAGGAGTAGCTACCCGGTATTTAATTAGTCGGGGTGTCACAGAGGACGACCCAGACTTCGAGTGGGAGGGCACAGACCTAACCGCGCGTATGTCGGCGCTCGAGACCAACTTCAATACCTTCCAGACCAACTACGAGCGCGACATGCACATTGTTCTCCGCTTCCAAGCGGACATCTATCGGCTTTTAGGGGATCCTAATGAGCCACTACCTTCCTACTACCAAAACCCCTATGACCCCAACGCGCCCGGTTCCTCCCATCCCCCACCTCGGTGAAGCTTTATATGGTATTGGCAGCATTTTTTTCTTTATTTTTCCCTGATTCACAGTTGTATGTTTTCCCCTGCACATGTAACACAGTCTTGTTGTAATAAAAACTGCATTTTCTCTATTTGTTTGTTTTATTTTTTCGCACTTTTTATTCGCTTTGAGTTAGATTTTAGTCCTTTTTTGCTTGAGGACAATGCAAAAGTCTAAGTTAGGGGGGGGTCACAAGTGCGTATTTCTAAAACTTCACAAATTTTCCAAAATGCCCAAAAATTTCCAAAAAAAAAAAAATCATAAAATTTTGAAAAACCCAAAAATATTTTTGTCCAAAATAAATAAAAATTGGAATTCAAATTTTTCAAAAATATCATTAAAAGTCGAATTGAAGTCTCAAGTTGTAAAATTCAGCGTACACAAAGCCAAAATTGACCAAAGATGGAAATTGAGCGAAAATTGACGACTTAACGAATAAGTGTGGAGATTAACAAACCCGGTGAGATTCGAGCCTATCACTTGTTGCGAGTTTTTAAATCAATCCGAGTTAATTGTTAACTCAAAGTTCTTTTCAGCGCCTAAAAAGTTGTCAAGGATCTCAATCCTTTCATTTTGATCGGTTTTGAAAAATGTGTGTAATATTGCTTTGAAAAACGTGCCAAATTGATCTCTAAACGTAAAATTCATCTCGAAACGCATACGGTAACGCAATTAGCATTTTGGGCAATGAAGTAGGCCCTCGTTTGTTACCCAAAAATATTGGCCAGAAAAAGTAGTGAAACATTACCCCTTTTGTAAACCAATTTGAGCCAAACAAATTGTCCCTTTCGTTTGATAACCCGAAAAACCCAAATAGCCGGAATTGTGAAAAATGAGAAAATTCATAAAATAAGTCTGGAAAGTGCATAAAAAGGGGCAAGAAATACATAAATATGCTCAACAAAAGTTTAAAAAAAAAATAAAAAAAAATTGAGCAATAGCCCGGAAAAAGCACAAATGGACATCATTAATGACTTTTCCAATTCCAACCTTCCCGACAATTGTCATTTTACCCCATATACCTTACAACCCGAAAAAGTCCTAACCGAGTCTAAATTGCGAAATTGGTTACCGCGTGGAGAGCTAATACACCAAAAGATAATAAAGGAGATTAAGTGCGCGAAATAAAAGCAATGTTCCCATTTTTAAAATCGTAATCCTTTGATGAGGTCCTTTCACTACAAAATTTTCGTCTTTCTAACCGTATGCGTGATTTTTCTTCCATTACATTTACTCTTTATATCACGCCTACCAAGAGAATAGCCATAATCCGAGAGATTCATATGTGAGAGCATTCCGTGAGAAATTGAAATCAAAATGAATTTTCGGATAAGTAACGTAATGATCAATCGGTGGAAATTAGCGGTTATATTTCTGGCTACGCACACACACACCACGGTTTGAGACTTGTAAATATGACTTGATGGTGACTATTTTCTGGAAAAGTTTAAATTGCACAATTTTTGTATATTTTGAATTCTCTTTGAGTCGAATTTTGTGGGTATATTCTCTGCAAACCCTCACGAGACAACACTCGTCCTACTAGGGTAACCTAGGGGTTTAACGACTTGTTGCATACGCTAAATGCAATCGCTTGCCCGCGAAAAAGGTATCTTATCCCAATAAAATGATTTTTTTAAAAGAGTTGAGCCACGCTAGGATTCTTTTACATTGCTCGGGAAGCGCAAAGTTCTAAGTTAGGGGGGTTTGATTAGGCATAAATTCTTCCTAATTTATCCCTTGATTTAGTTACTTTTAGCACCTCGAACAACGTAATTGAGTTGGATTTATCTCATAACCGTGCTACTGACTGATCCTAATGAGTACACCGAGTTTCTGGTATTTTGTAGTGATTTTGCAGGTATTTGATGTCAAGAAACGAAAGAAGGAAATCGGTAGAATCTAGAAAGAAAGAAGGAAAAGTCTCAAGGGCAAAAGCGTAATTTCTACACGGAATTCGGATGAGGTACCTAAAGAGAAGTTGAAGACATCTCATTCACAAGCACAAAGGAAGAAACGGCACCCCATTCAGAATCCCGGAACAAAAGTTATGAGCAGTCAAAGATGAGCCAGAAAGTCAAATAGCCGGACCGGTCTGCCTTGCCAAACTCCAGAAGACCCCGGATCGCATGCGAACCGAAGGAGGCTAAAATAAAAAGAACTGGTCCGCCCCAAAATAAAAAGAACCGATCCGCCTTGGGGGCAGACCGATCCGCCTAAGACCCAAACCGGTCCGGTCCTCGAGATCTGGAAATCTTTTCTCTTCCTAAAAAGGCTCCTAGTGCAGTTGACTTCCGATATTATTGTAGGGTATTTAAGACCCGATTTATTGTTGTTATTGGTACGAGGAATTAGTAGGGTTTCCTGCTTCTTTTCCAAAAACCCTAGTTTAGCTAAGAATTTCAGTTTTAATTCAAGGATTGAAGATTTATCCAGTAATTGTTGTGAGTATCAATTTCATTCATTGTTGCACTTATTGATTGAGTAATTTTAGTGAGTAATATTTATTGCTAATTTGTTTCTACATCTAATTATCATTCTTCTTAGATTAATCATGAATTCCTACACTTTAATTAATGTTTTCATTGAATTCAACATGTTAGGCTAAATTTACCAAGGTCGGAGTACATGAACCCAACCTGAGGTGTTAGTGTATGTGTGTAAAATTAATCCGATGAATTTATTGATTGACTATGATCGTGTTGCATAATGACACAATAATTGTAGATCTTTATATCACGTTTGCCTCTGGGTACTCGTGATGATTTAGAGTGCAATTCGAATGTCACTATCGCGATACTGATTTACTCATCCTCAGATTAGGTATGACGCGGGCTTGAACCTCGTATACATAATGCTTGGGAGTACTAAATTCCGGGTCAGATCAATCCGATAAATTTATGATTTTTCAACATACAAACAAGAGAGGAGCATTTATAAGTAAACACAAGTTGGTGTGTCTGCATGGTGAGTCAGCAGCTAGTTTCACTTTGTCGTGCTTGTAGCTTTGCCTTGGTGTGTTTATACTTTGCATGCTTGACACCACATGCTTCTAGCATAGCATTGCCATGCTTCTATCTTGAGAATTTTTCCCTCCCAAACAAAAAAAACCCTCTTCTTTTATTTCTCTTTATTCCTAACTTCACAAACCCTTTACCCCCATTAAAGTACAACCTTCAAACCTCCGTTTGAGGACCTTATGCTTGGATTTGGGGAATGCTTCAAGAGGCAAAGTTGCTCAGATTATCGAGGAGATGAAGAAAATTAAGTTAGATTTCAGAAATGGTTAAAGGAAAAAATACTATACTTTTCCCCTTTAGTGTTCTATGACTTAATTGTTTCCTGAGCATTACTTATTATTAAATAAAAGTGACTAGAGGATTACTTAGGGCAAGATGAACTTAATCAATTTCCTACTAATGTTATTTTAATACTAAAATTGGTGAAACCCCCTTATATGTTGAGAATGCATATAAAATTCTTATGTGAGTCAAATCATGTGACTGTGTAAAGATGAGAATATTAAAATGAGAAATGAAAAGAAGCCGAGTTTTATGCCTTATGGACTTGAAAGAAATGTAAAACATGTGTATACTTGTATCGTGGTACTTTAAATTATTGAGAATCATAATGTGAGCCCATTTAAAATGCGCATAAATCCATGTTGCATGAATTGGAAATATGTATCCATGGAAATTAAGGAACTTCGCTAAATAATTTGAAATAATAAATTATGGGAAATAAATGGGGGTATTATTTAAGATTACGAGTTTTATGCATTTATCGATGGGATTATGGTTATTGTCCTGCGTAGTTTGATATTGGGATTTGGATGCTGGTTGATTGTTGATGTTTAAGATTAGTTGTTGCGAAGTATTAACTTTTTTTGTCAAGGATATAATGGTTGGTTATTTGATGTATTTATGTCTTGAAGAGACATTAGTGTATTATCGTGGAGATTTGGATATTGGCGATTGTTAAATGGAGGACGTTCATTGTTAGTATATTATTTTAAGTCATTGATATTTATCATAGGAATTTTAATTGTGGTTCATTTAGTATCATTGGGTGTTGATGTGATTTTGGTTATACTATTGTGAGATAAATGGGTTATCGGTGAAAATGCTACGTATTAAATTTGTGAATATGTCTGTGATTCTTATTTGGCGGCGAGACTTGGGTGATTGAATAATAGTTGTCGTTGGTGAGTATCTATTTTGCGATCTATGTATATGGGTGTACAATGTTGATGTGATGCCCAAGATCTTTGAGATTACTGATGGTTGAGATTTGGGGTTATTGTACTTGGGCTATGTACATATAGAGTTTCAAATGACTGAAACGATGGGTGAGAGTATTTGTGTTAGAACAAAGAGTTAATTCGAGACTTTAAAATAATAGTTGTTATTTACGAGGATTATTAGCATATGTAGTTAGAGGCATGAGTAGAGTGAGATAGTAATTTAAGGTGATTGATGTGTGTTTTGGATTTAATAGAGTTAATATGTACATGGAAGGTTAGGTTTAGAATCGTCCACTCTTAACAACTACCTAATGTAGACAAGAGTGTATAGGGAGATTCTTATTTGGATTTCATTTATGAGACGTCCCAGACACAGAGTCTAGATAGGGTAGGAGTTTGGGGTTTATTTTTAGTAAATTTTCTTCATAAATTCTATTAGTAAGGTTATAAGTATCAAGTAAATGGTTATTGGTATGTATAACTTGACAGTTAGTTATTGAAATGTATGGCCTATGGGATTAGATTTTGGAATATATGACTTGCGAGTTGGTTATTAAAATGTATGATTTGTGGAATTTGACGTTAAAGTGTATAACTTGTGAGTTCGGTATTAAAACATATAATATGTAGATTGGACATTGAAAGGTATAACTTGTGAGTAAATTTTGATTATGAACCATGAATTGTCTAAGGAACATGTGGAGTACCTTGCTTGGAAATAAGGATTTGATGTAATAAAGTGATTATTTTGTGGATTCGGCATAATATGAAATTGATGAAGTGAGTTAGATTCACTGGTATTTAGATTTATAAGTTGATAGTTGTTTTTTTAACGATTTACCTAATCTAGACAGAAGCGTATGAGGGGGTTTACTCTTATATTGGCATACTTAAGGAGTACGGTTATGCGTGGATTATTAGTGTATTATACGAGGTGTAAAATCCATCCATGTGAATAAAAGGTGGCGACATGATAAGAAATGGGATGTTTATTTGTTACGTGAGTTTTAAGATTCCTTCCATGAAAATAAATGGTGGCGACTGGATGTGAAATGGGGTATTTATGCGTCACACAATGTTGAGGAGTTTCGGCATTGCATAGCAGGGTGGCTACGAGTTTTCCAACACTGTGAAGTGGGCAATTACTTATTGGCATTGCATAGCAGGTGGCGATGGGTTTGCCGGCACTACATAGGAGTAAGTGACAAGTTTGGGTAACGAAATTATATTGGCATACCACATGTTCTTGAGATATCCGGGGAGAAAGGCGTATGTTGGTTATAGTTTAATTAGTTAAGAGAATAATTAATTGATAACACTATTAAGTTAGTTGAATATATTGTGACATCTGAGGTTGCAAGGGAGGCCAATTAACTAAAATGAAGTTAAAGAGATAAAGTTGGGATAAATGAGATAAGAAAGTGGTAATTGGTTAATGATTATTTGAATGTGATATTAACAAGGTTGCTTTGCTAGAATGGTAATGATTTTTTTTTGGGAAAAATTATGTATATATATCAACAACTGCAACTACAACAAGTACACATGGGGATGAAACCCAGCACCTCCCCTAGGGGTATACCCCAAAGGGGAGAAAAACAAAACAACTGAAAAAAAGGCGAGAAGCCCCACACCCCGCAGTCCCCTAATCAAGAGCACTCTCCGGGATGCCCCAGTTCATGCAAGCCATCCAGTTCTCAAATCTCCTCTGTGACACCCCGACTAATTAAATACCGGGTAGCTACTCCTTTATTAAATTAAATCAAAATGCCAAGTTGGCTCAGTTAATAGCATCACTGTCGAAAACATTTTTATAATTACTAACCACCTAGTATTTAAAAAGTAAGTTGCCAAATTTTAATTAAAGTCTGATTAACATGCAACAAGTGTAATGAAGAATAATAACACCATTCACCATAATGAAGTAAATAGAATAACCATCACATGATATAAGTAAATCTGGAGGAAAACTCCTCACAACATAATCCCACAACTGAAGTAACTAACGAAATACTGAATACTAAATGAATACATGCCAAAGTCTGAAAACTGAAATGGAAAAGTATCTAATAAAATTTGGGCAACATGCCCTACAACTGAGGAATACTGAGTAAGGAATCCAAATGATATAAGCGTCTAAAAGCAAATCCCTGTAGCTCCCACAAACAGCTACAGCTCGTCATCTGAGTAAGAATCCTATGCATGGTGTCCTTGTGGCTGGGCACCTAAAATGGTTTTACAAAAAGTAGATTTGAAAGCAAACGGGTCAGAGCCCGAAAGTGGAGATATTTTAAAAACCTGCAAGTGCTTTAAAAACATTTAAAACAGTATATGCAAAATACATGTTAGGACGTGCTCTCACATGAGATTCTCACCTCTCGTCTAACTGTGCACTCCTAACGTTCCTGTACCCATTCATGTGTTATCTCATAACTATCTAATTCTGAAGAGTTTCTAACACTACTACTCGGTTCACGTTTAATTTCCAATCTTAACAATCAAATAGAGAGTTCTACTTTAATTCTCGGATTCCCAATTATTTACAAAACCATTTATAGATATAAGTTCTCTCTTTTTATCTTTTCACAACATTACCATAACTATACTCACAATTAAACATAACAATTTCCTTTTTCCTTTAACCGTATATTATTCACATCATATATATATACAATACAAGCACCCCGAGGCTAAGCTACGGTGCACACATACTCTGCTATCCATCCCGGTACATCACGTACATAAGGATCACACATTCCGAATCTCTCAGGAATTGTTCAGATAACAACATCACAAATAGTGGAGGCGAACATAGTCACCATCACATGGGTCACGCACATACCTACGCTCCCACGATCAGCAGACTTATTAATGTCACAATAAGTCCTTCTATGACTTATGTTCATCGAGGTAACCAATCTAAATCCGGGCAACACAAGGATAAGAAGGCCCTAAGCGAACGTAAACCTCCTGTGATAGCAAGTATGGTAGGTATGTCATACACATAAAGTTATATACTAAGCATTCACACACCTTAGATATCTCGATATTAATAAAGGTATTCTCTACATCTTCATACCATTATTCCAAATTCAAATATTTCAAGTATCCCGATAATATATAACTTAAATAGTCGACACGTCTCACGTCGTAATTTCTTAACTTAAAACCTATCTCAAATGGACTATTAAGTTCCCATTATTTACACCTATAACATCTTTATACCTAAGGTCTTTACTTCTACCCCAAACCTTATTCCATCAAATTATTCAAATTTGCACTATTAACCCAAATATTATCTCACATAACGAATTTCGTCAATTTAGAATAATTCCTTAAATTAAATTCAAATTAAAGTCCAATCTCATAATTATGTCTACTGGTCTTCCTTAAGGTTAAGGGTATTCACAATGTCTCCAATAATATTATCCAAGGGTTAACACCATTAAAATTTAATTAAGGAAAACTTTATTCATTCTGGGAAGGTCGATCGATCGATGGTGGTCGATCGATCGACTGATGAATGTCGATCGATCGATTGCACCAGGTCTGTTACGGGCTGCTTCGTTTTGCAGTTACAGTTTCGTCCCAAAACTCCATTTTTAAGCATGAAACTCCAAGACAAGGTTACTATAACATTATACTATCATCCTACAACAGTATTAACATTCTAAGTCCCTTAATTCATCAGTTAAAGGCTTAGTTTAGATCAAAACTACATCAAAATAATTTTCCAGATTTCTTCCATTCAAGAACATCCTTAAACTTCTTCTAACTCCATTTTTTAAATCATCAAAGGTTCTATTTAGAACATAAATTTCGTCCAGAATATTACTACATGCAATTCCTAACATATATCCAAGATTTTAACTTCCAATTTATGGGTCTAAATCATCTCCCAAGAATAATTTCGAAAATTCCTAAACATGAAAACATATCTTGAATCAAATGGGTTTAAATCACTTGCCTTAATTTAACTCTGAATTTGGTGATGAATCTTGATGTTAAGTCTGTCCTCTCTCTCTCTTTCCGCAGAATTCTTTCCTTCTCTCTCTCTCTCTCTCTCAAGCTCTTCCCAAGGTTGAAGACAATGGAGATATGGAGGTGTGTTTTGGTTTTTGGTAAGTTGGAATGGTATATCAACTTCTCCCGTAGCCCATATTGTCACATAGTGTAGTTAGTGGGTTAAGTGGGTTAAAGAAATAGTCAAATTGAAATCCCAATTTTCGTCACTTTTTAATTCCCAAAAATACAAATTACCAAAATGCCCTTTATGATGCCGGTATGGCCCAAAAATACCCCGGGACCCAAACTAAACTTCCGGCTAGTGTTTTCTGACTATCTCGACCCTTCCGGACGCGTTGGCGCACTCAAAACGACCATACGGTTAATGGAACTAAAATTCACTTTTTAATTTATTAATAAAATACCATGACGTGGCGGTCACACGCGTCAAACAAAATTCCCAAATTGCCGTATATAAATCTCACGACAATTTCAATATTACCAATATTCATATAATGCCAAGTATACACATTATAATAAAATACTAACTCACATCTCGTTAATATTTTTAATCCGGATTAATTTCCAATTAATAAACGTTTAATTCAATTAATCCCCAAAAATAAATAACACAGAAAATACGGGGTATTACATACTTCCCCCCTAATAACTGAATTTCGTCCCAAAATTCGGAACTAGAAAGTACCTGGTAAGAATAACTCTGGATAACGTTCGCGCATCTCATCCTCGCGCTCCCTTGTGGACTCCTCGACATTATGATGTCGCCACTGTACACGCACTAACGGAACTATCTTTGACCGCAGTTTCCGCTCACTTCGGTCTATAATAGCAATCTGCCCCTCCTCGTAGGAGCTATCTGGCTGGAGATCAATATCCTCCACAGCAATGAGAGAATGAGCCAAATTTTCTCTAAGGTATTTCCTCAGCGAGGAAATATGAAACACATCGTGAATCCGATGCAAATGCTCCGGTAACCCAAGTCTATACGCAACCGGTCCGATCCGCTTAATAATAGGAAATGGTCCCACATATCTCGGTGCCAACTTCCCTTTCTTCCCGAAACGCATAATCCCCTTCATAGGAGATACTCTGAGCAAAACTTGGTCCCCCACTTGGAACTCTCTGAAGAATCTCTTCGCATCAGCATAACTCTTCTGCCTGTCCTGAGCCACCCGAATGCGACTCCGAATCAATTCTCTCCTTGCCGAAGTATCCTGAATTACTTCCGGCCCAAGTAGTTTGTTGTCCCCCACCTCCAACCAACATGCTGGGGAACGACAAGGTCTACCGTACAACGCCTCAAATGGAGCCATGCCAATGGTGAACTGGTAGGAGTTGTTGTAAGCAAACTCCACCAGTGGAAGATACTGCTCCCATCCACCCTCAAAGTCAATGGTGCACATACGTAGCATGTCCTCCAACATCTTATTTGTGCGCTCGGTCTGTCCATCGGTCTGCGGGTGGTACGCCGTACTCAACCGCAACTCCGTGCCCATGGCCTGCTGAAAACTCTCCCAAAACCGTGAAACAAATATCTTGTCTCGGTCAGACACGATATTTAAGGGCACACCGTGAAGTCTCACTATCTCTGCAATAAAGAGCTGGGCATACTGTCCCGCAGTGTAGTCTGTCCTTACGGGTAGAAAATGAGCGACTTTTGACAACCTGTCCATAATTACCCAAATGGAGTCGTGACCCCTCTGCGACGTAGGCAACCCCGTGATAAAGTCCATAGAGATGCTCTCCCACATCCACATCGGGACCTCTAACGGCTGTAGTAGTCCTGCCGGTCTCTGATGATCCACTTTTACGAGCTGACAAGTGGCACATTTTGAAACAAACTCGGCCATATCTCTCTTCATTCCGCTCCACCAATACTGACGTCTCATGTCTTGGTACATTTTGTCCCCTCCGGGATGTACCGCGAACCGTGAGCCGTGCGACTCTGCCATTACCTCATGCCGCAATTCCTCCCCTTTTGGAACCACTAATCTCCCATTGAAGCGTAATCCCCCGTCTGAGCTAACGGTATAGGATTCGGCTCCCTCTGCTAATAATCGAACTATCTGCTCCTGACAGAACGAGTCATTTGCCTGTGCCTTCACCACCTTCGTGACAATCTTTGGTGTAACAGTCATCACAGACATGAATGATCGGGCCACTGCATCCTGGTGTCCCAATTCTTTCCACTTTGCCTTCCACACATATGCCACCTCATCAACCGGTCTACGGCTCAACGCGTCTGCCACCACGTTAGCCTTCCCCGGGTGATACTGGATATCGAACTGATAATCTTTCACGAATTCAAACCACCTCCGTTGCCGCATATTCAACTCCTTCTGCGTGAATAGGTACTGTAGGGACTTGTGATCCGTGAACAATCGAAACTTCTCCCCCAAAAGGTAATGTCTCCAAATACGAAGGGCAAATACCACTGCCGCTAACTCCAAGTCATGGGTAGGGTAATTCTTCTCGTGAGGCTTAAGCTTACGGGAAGCATAAGCTATGGCCTGACTCTCCTGCTGCAGTACACCTCCAAGTCCTTGTAAGGACGCATCGGTGTAAACAAGGTACTCAACTCCCGGTCTCGGCAATGCTAACACAGGTGCTGAGGTTAACTTGTCCTTCAACTCATCAAATGCCAACTGACAGGCATCACTCCAAATGAACGGCACACCTTTACGGGTTAGATGTGTCATGGGACCCGCTATCGTGGAGAAACCCCGAATAAACCTCCTGTAGTATCCTGCTAAGCCCAAGAAACTACGGATCTCTGTCGGTGTCGTGGGCTGTCCCCACTCCCTCACCGCGGATACCTTCCCCGGATCAACCGATATTCCCCAGTCGGAAATAATATGCCCCAAAAACTGAACCTCCTTCAGCCAAAACCCGCACTTCTCATATTTTGCATACAACTCATTCTGGCGCAGTGTCTGCAAAACTAGCCTCAAGTGCTCGGCGTGCTCCTCCTCAGTCTGGGAGTAAACCAAAATATCATCGATGAAGACAATGACAAACTGGTCTAGGAAATCCCTGAACACCCTATTCATCAAGTTCATACATGCTGCTGGAGCGTTGGTCAAACCAAATGGCATAACTCGAAACTCGTAAGAGCCATATCTCGATAAGAACGCAGTCTTCGAGACGTCCTCCTCCTTGATACGCAACTGATGGTATCCAGATCGCAAATCAATCTTTGAGAAGCAAGAAGCTCCTCTCAACTGGTCGAATAGATCATCGATTCGAGGCAACGGATACTTGTTCCGTATCGTGACCTTATTTAACTCCCGGTAGTCCACACACAATCTCAGTGAACCATCTCTCTTCTTCACGAACAACACAGGGGCACCCCACGGTGAAGTACTCCTCCGAATAAACCCCTGACTCAACAACTGCTCAATTTGATCCCGTAACTCCCTCATCTCAGCTGGAGCCATACGGTACGGTGCTTGTGCTATAGGTCTCGTATCTGGTAACAAGTCTATAACGAAGTCTATCTCTCGACTAGGGGGTAGGCCCGGTATCTCCTGAAACACATCAGAATACTCCCTGACAACTGGGATCGAATCTAAAGGAATCACAACCTCCTTAGAGGTATCCTCCTCAATGTAATATAAATGAGCGGTCGAGCCTCCCTCTGGGCGAGGCATCGCCACTACAAACATCTCTTGCCTCGGAATAGCAAAGATAATACTCCTACTGAAACAGTCAATCATGGCTTGGTACGCAACAAGCCAATTCATACCAATAATGGCATCATACTCGGTCATCTCTAATACTAACATATTTGTAGGTAATATCAATTTACCAATCTCTACTCCCACTTCCCGGCATATAAAGAAATGAACCATTTCCCCAGGGGTGAGTCTACCTACGTTACAGTGCTCAATACTGTGGTTAATAACCCTAAGGTCTTCGCTTAATATGTAATTATAAAACAATTGAGTTATCCCAGTAACAAACAAAGTTCAACCCAAAATTTTCGTGGATAGAAAACATACCCCAAATCGCGGGTGGTGTCTGTGGGGCGGCTGCCTGGTTGATATTATAGATATGTCTGTACTGTAACTGCCCCTGCTGCACTGGAGCTACAAGAAAAGTTGTTAGGGCTAGTACTTGAGCTGGTGCTGGGAGGGCGGCGGAAAACATAGGCCTCTGCAACTCCTGTCGGACACCCTGTTGCTGTGGAGTCCTGCCCCTATCTGGACAATCCTGGAGTTTATGGCCATGTTTGCCACATATGAAACATCGGCCTTTGAAATAACTCCCCTTCTGACCTTGCGGTTGACGGTGTCGGTCTTGCTGACTCGGGACCTTATTCCCCTTTCGAAATTGCTTCATCTTACCACGCTGTTGATTAGAACTGACTCGGTCTTGGGTAGTTTGTTGTCGAAATTTCGGGGTCTTCACACATTTTTCAGTTTTATTCACATGCATCTGGCTAACCTCTCTAGGTCTTTTGCCTCTTTTAAGTTGTATGCTGCGTTCTTGGTATTGTAGAACTGCAGTGGTAACTGCTTGTGCCACGATACCTGCTAACTCAGCGGTTGATATCCTTTCTGGAGATACCTGAGGTGTGAGTCGATCTTGTCCATTGACTCCCTTAACCGTTTTAGCTAGTTCTTCAGGACGGTCCATCTGAAAATTTAAGTAAATTTGGATGAGTTCATCATTCAAATAAACAAATCGCGGAAGTACGAATTCTCAATGTAAAAAGATTAATACAACATTCCTAGTATTAGGGCTCTATATCAAAGAAAGCTCAGCGGAAACATAATAAGCCGTACAGATCCTAAAGGACACTAGAACCTGATGCTCTGATACCACCTGTGACACCCCGACTAATTAAATACCGGGTAGCTACTCCTTTATTAAATTAAATCAAAACGCCAAGTTGGCTCAGTTAATAGCATCACTGTCGAAAACATTTTTATAATTACTAACCACCTAGTATTTAAAAAGTAAGTTGCCAAATTTTAATTAAAGTCTGATTAACATGCAACAAGTGTAATGAAGAATAATAACACCATTCACCATAATGAAGTAAATAGAATAACCATCACATGATATAAGTAAATCTGGAGGAAAACTCCTCACAACATAATCCCACAACTGAAGTAACTAACAAAATACTGAATACTAAATGAATACATGCCAAAGTCTGAAAACTGAAATGAAAAAGTATCTAATAGAATTTGGGCAACATGCCCTACAACTGAGGAATACTGAGTAAGGAATCCAAATGATATAAGCGTCTAAAAGCAAATCCCTGTAGCTCCCACAAACAGCTACAGCTCGTCATCTGAGTAAGAATCCTATGCATGGTGTCCTTGTGGCTGGGCACCTAAAATGGTTTTACAAAAAGTAGATTTGAAAGCAAACGGGTCAGAGCCCGAAAGTGGAGATATTTTAAAAACCTGCAAGTGCTTTAAAAACATTTAAAACAGTATATGCAAAATACATGTTAGGACGTGCTCTCACATGAGATTCTCACCTCTCGTCTAACTGTGCACTCCTAACGTTCCTGTACCCATTCATGTGTTATCTCATAACTATCTAATTCTGAAGAGTTTCTAACACTACTACTCGGTTCACGTTTAATTTCCAATCTTAACAATCAAATAGAGAGTTCTACTTTAATTCTCGGATTCCCAATTATTTACAAAACCATTTATAGATATAAGTTCTCTCTTTTTATCTTTTCACAACATTACCATAACTATACTCACAATTAAACATAACAATTTCCTTTTTCCTTTAACCGTATATTATTCACATCATATATATATACAATACAAGCACCCCGAGGCTAAGCTACGGTGCACACATACTCTGCTATCCATCCCGGTACATCACGTACATAAGGATCACACATTCCGAATCTCTCAGGAATTGTTCAGATAACAACATCACAAATAGTGGAGGCGAACATAGTCACCATCACATGGGTCACGCACATACCTACGCTCCCACGATCAGCAGACTTATTAATGTCACAATAAGTCCTTCTATGACTTATGTTCATCGAGGTAACCAATCTAAATCCGGGCAACACAAGGATAAGAAGGCCCTAAGCGAACGTAAACCTCCTGTGATAGCAAGTATGGTAGGTATGTCATACACATAAAGTTTTATACTAAGCATTCACACACCTTAGATATCTCGATATTAATAAAGGTATTCTCTACATCTTCATACCATTATTCCAAATTCAAATATTTCAAGTATCCCGATAATATATAACTTAAATAGTCGACACGTCTCACGTCGTAATTTCTTAACTTAAAACCTATCTCAAATGGACTATTAAGTTCCCATTATTTACACCTATAACATCTTTATACCTAAGGTCTTTACTTCTACCCCAAACCTTATTCCATCAAATTATTCAAATTTGCACTATTAACCCAAATATTATCTCACATAACGAATTTCGTCAATTTAGAATAATTCCTTAAATTAAATTCAAATTAAAGTCCAATCTCATAATTATGTCTACTGGTCTTCCTTAAGGTTAAGGGTATTCACAATGTCTCCAATAATATTATCCAAGGGTTAACACCATTAAAATTTAATTAAGGAAAACTTTATTCATTCTGGGAAGGTCGATCGATCGATGGTGGTCGATCGATCGACTGATGAATGTCGATCGATCGATTGCACCAGGTCTGTTACGGGCTGCTTCGTTTTGCAGTTACAGTTTCGTCCCAAAACTCCATTTTTAAGCATGAAACTCCAAGACAAGGTTACTATAACATTATACTATCATCCTACAACAGTATTAACATTCTAAGTCCCTTAATTCATCAGTTAAAGGCTTAGTTTAGATCAAAACTACATCAAAATAATTTTCCAGATTTCTTCCATTCAAGAACATCCTTAAACTTCTTCTAACTCCATTTTTTAAATCATCAAAGGTTCTATTTAGAACATAAATTTCGTCCAGAATATTACTACATGCAATTCCTAACATATATCCAAGATTTTAACTTCCAATTTATGGGTCTAAATCATCTCCCAAGAATAATTTCGAAAATTCCTAAACATGAAAACATATCTTGAATCAAATGGGTTTAAATCACTTGCCTTAATTTAACTCTGAATTTGGTGATGAATCTTGATGTTAAGTCTGTCCTCTCTCTCTCTTTCTGCAGAATTCTTTCCTTCTCTCTCTCTCTCTCTCTCAAGCTCTTCCCAAGGTTGAAGACAATGGAGATATGGAGGTGTGTTTTGGTTTTTGGTAAGTTGGAATGGTATATCAACTTCTCCCGTAGCCCATATTGTCACATAGTGTAGTTAGTGGGTTAAGTGGGTTAAAGAAATAGTCAAATTGAAATCCCAATTTTCGTCACTTTTTAATTCCCAAAAATACAAATTACCAAAATGCCCTTTATGATGCCGGTATGGCCCAAAAATACCCCGGGACCCAAACTAAACTTCCGGCTAGTGTTTTCTGACTATCTCGACCCTTCCGGACGCGTTGGCGCACTCAAAACGACCATACGGTTAATGGAACTAAAATTCACTTTTTAATTTATTAATAAAATACCATGACGTGGCGGTCACACGCGTCAAACAAAATTCCCAAATTGCCGTATATAAATCTCACGACAATTTCAATATTACCAATATTCATATAATGCCAAGTATACACATTATAATAAAATACTAACTCACATCTCGTTAATATTTTTAATCCGGATTAATTTCCAATTAATAAACGTTTAATTCAATTAATCCCCAAAAATAAATAACACAGAAAATACGGGGTATTACATCCTCGTCCCCCTGCTCCACATTGCGACTCTCGCTCTAATCATAACCTCGATATCTCTGACAATGACATCCTTTCTTTTGGCCACCCGCTTAAAATGTCTAGCGTTACGCTCCATCCAAAGGCAGTACACAGTAGAAGAGAAAGAAATATTCCTAATACGATTATAAAAACTAGTCCCACTGTAACAAGAAATAGCATGAGCCATCTCGCCATCCCAATCCAAAGCCTCTCTGTATTCCTGATTCCTGGTTCTCACCTCCTCCCAAACCTCCTTAGCAACTGGACACGCATTGAACACGTGAGGTATGGACTCGACCCCATTGGAGTAGCTGCAGCACACGTTATCCTCCGAAATGCCCCAGTTATAGAGCTTGTCCTTAGTGTGTATAGCATCCTTACAAATCATCCAAAGGATAAAAGCGCATTTAGGAATATTAGTCTTATTCCAAACAATATTATGCTAGGGAGCAGGTGGGAGGGTGGGGGTTATCTCCTCATAAGCTGATCTGATAGAAAAATCCTTCTGGTTGGGGATCCAGACCACCTCATCGGCAGTATCTTGACTAATGCCGGGCAATGCCGCATTCCTAATATCCAGGAGCTCCCAGGTAACCACTGTTGGCCATCTCCACTTGTCCTCGATAATGTAATCAGCAACCATAGCCTTATGGTTACTAGCAGCGTCATAGATAACACGGTCCCCAAACAAAGGATGAAGGGGCCCCAGAGGATGCCAGTTATCGTGCCATAAAAAGGTATCCCTGCCGTTACCGATACTCCATCTGATGAGAGGTCTGATCCGATGTCTCAACTGCATCATCTTCCTCCAGCTCCAAGACGAATCGCTGGCTAAATTAATAGCCCATAAACTTCTTCTCTTTAACTTATACACGTTGCACCACTTGACCCTAAGGCAGTCCTTCTTGCTACAGAGATTCCAATGCATCTTCATAATGGCCGCCTGATTCCACCTCTCGATGCTTTTGATACCCAGGCCGCCGCTCTCAAAGCTATTACAAAGATCATTCCAAGCCACCTTGGCCCCCGAATGTTTTAGATCGGAACCCGTCCATAGGAAATCCCTCATCAGCTGCTCAATCTTAAGAATAACCCCCTTAGGCAAAATGAACAGACTAGACCAATATACCTGGATCCCGAACAAGACAGATTTAATAAGCTGTAATCTACCGGCGTAGCTAAGGAGCTTGTTGAAACATTTAATCCTCCCAGTAATCCTGTCGATAAGCGTACAATCCTCCTTCTTGAGTCTTGTGGTGATGAGAGGAACCCCGAGGTACAAGAAAGGGGGGTTGCTGTGGCCAAAACCAAGAATATCCCCGATCTGCGCGATCCGATCCTCCTCCAAACCCGTGCTATAAAAGCTACTCTTACCCAGATTGGGCATGAGGCCCGCAATGCTGCAGAAATCATCAACCGCCTTCTTCACAATGGTGCAGGATGGAATGTCCCCCCCCCCCCCCCCACATAGAATTATCACATCGTCGCCGAAACATAAGTGGTTAAGCCCCACTTCCTTGCACTTAGGGTGAAAGGTAAACATAGGGTTAGTGTAGGCTTTGTCCAAGATGCACGAGAGAGAGTCCATCACCAGGAGGAAAAGATAGGGAGAAAGGGGGTCACCTTGCCTCAACCCTCTCCTTCCCTCAAAGAAGCCATGCAGGTGGCCATTCAGACTGATAGAGAACCGAGTGTTAGTCATGCATTCTCTAACCCACCCAACGAAAATGGCCGGGAACCCCAGATGAGTCAACAAGGTGAAAAGAAAACCCCAATCCACCGTGTCATACGCTTTCATCAAATCAATCTTCAATGTACATCTAAGCGGGCTAAGCTCACAATGGTAATTCCTCATAACCTCCTGGAGAAGAAGGATGTTATCAGAAATAGATCTCCCTTTAACAAAAGCGGACTGACACGGATTGATCACATGTGGGAGGATAGGCTTAATCCTGTTAGCAAGAATCTTGGAGATGCACTTATCAATGGTATTGCAACAAGATATGGATCTAAAATCATGCATACCGCTAGGGGTAGCAACCTTTGGGATAAGAGCCAGGGCAGTACAATTCCATTGCCTAGGAAGATAGCTACACCTGAAGAAGAACTTAACAGCCTCGGTGATGTCGTTCCCCACCATCTCCCAGTTCTGCTTAAAAAAGAATACATTGAAGCCGTCAGGTCCTGGGGCTTTATCCGAACCAATGGCGAACATTGCCCCCTTTTTCTCGTCATCATCAATGGGCGCACTCATAGTCGCGGCATCCACATCACTGACTTTTTTCTCAACATTCGCATCCAGAATGGGAGCAGGGTCCGCACATGTGCTACGATAGCCCAGAAGGTTGCGAAAGAACCCCACTGCCGTATTAGCCACACCCTGAGAGCCCTCGACCCGCACCCCATTCTCATCCTCAATGCTGATAATCTTCCTCCTAGCAGTAGCAAGATTAGCCCTTTTATGGAAAAAGGAGTTATTCCCATCCCCCAACTATAGCCACTTTACTCTAGACCGCTTCTTATAGTAGGACTCCTCGGCGCTTCTGAGATCTAAGTAAACCGTCAACTTTTCTCTCTCCTCCAATTGGAAGCTCAAGTTGCTCCCGTCATTGTCAAGTCTAATCTGCACGTCATCAAGCAACCTCTTCGCCTCCTCCACCCTCCTAGAAATCTGACTGTAGAACTTCTTATTAAATTCTTTGAGGTTAAACTTCAATCTACGCATTTTCTTACTCAATCTCACCATGGGGTTACCCGCATCGTCCCCGTGCCAAGACTCGGCCAGAACATCCTGGAAATCAGCATGGCCCATCCAAAAGTTATAGAACTTGAATGGCTTGGGCCTATTAGGCTTCCTGGGAGCAAGCACGATAATGATCGGGCAATGATCCGAAACACCCTGAGGAAGAACAGTCGCCTGAGACTCCGGAAAGTAGGTACTCCATGTGTCGTTATGAAGAACCCTATCAATTATCGATTGGACATTGTTCCTACCCCCATGTAGCATGTTCCACGTAAACCAAAGCCCATTCGTTGTCATGTCATCAACCTGGATATCATTAATACACTGGTTGAAAGCCTTCGTAGCACCCACGTTAATGCCATGCATCCCGCTCTTCTCCTCACTGGTTCTCACAACGTTGAAATCCCCCATAAGAATCCAAGACTGCCCCTCAGTGCTACCCCTATTGAGCTCGAGAAACTCCCAAAGAGGCTCTCTCCTGTGAGCTATATTTTCCCCATAGATGAAGGTTGAAAAAAACTCTCTATTACTGCCACAAACCTCCACCCTACACAGCATGGCTTGAGGGTGAGGCTGGACCAGCGTAACCGCCACACAACTAGGATTCCAACAGACAATCACCCTGGAAACACCCCCCCCTAAAGGGCAGTTATCAATGAGATCCCAATGTAAAAAATAATTATTTTTAACATTACCTAAATTTTCCTTCCTAACTTTAGTTTCCACCAAGCAAACGATATCAAGTTGTTGGTAAAAAATTAACTTACTAACTTCATTTTGTTTATGAGGGAAATTGAGACCCCTAATGTTCGACCCAATCTTTAACATCAAGTTTTGCTCCCCTTCCCCTTTCTCCTGTTCTTGCCACCGGACTGGTTTGCCTTAGTCGTCTCTCCCTTATGCTTAAAAGCAAGCTCATCCACGACCATTACTCTCCTAGCAAGTGCCGAAGGTTCTGGAGTTGCCTCAAACTCGTTGTCATTGTCCACGGTGCTAAACTGGTTGGATAACTGTATCGCGGGGGAGACCACGCTAGGGGCAGTCCCCCTGTCCTTCTCAGCACTCCTAACCTCCTCCTGATCCTTAATCATCACTCCCGACGGTTCTCCTATCTCCCGGCCAGAGGTAGTAATTGGGATAGGCTTCTTCGTTACCTCAATCCATTCAGAATCAGCATTAGATTTTGTCTTCTTAGTACCAGCTTCCGCATTAGTTTTCGGAACAGTGCTTAGCGTGCATTTACTGATATTGTGGCAAAAAACTAGGCAATTAGGGAACGAGGGTGGTTTGGCTTGGAATTCAACACGCATCGGTGCGATTGCACCGTCCTCCCTAACAACGTTGATGCTACTGGGATATGTCTCCTTTGCTTCCATCTCAATGCAAACTCGAGCGTAAGAGATCCTATTCATCTCCTCCGTGACAACGTCGGCAAATAAAGGAATTCCCACCGAACTCGCAATGTAACTGAGTCCCTCCTCCGTCCACAGCTGGACAGGAATGTCATGGAACTTCACCCATATGGGTATCTTCTTCATAGTATCCTTGTGAAAGCTAAAGCTAGCATCCCATTTCTTCAGAATAATGGACATCCCCGCAAGGTGCCACGGGCCATTGTCTAGAACTTCGTCCCGTTGTGAGGGGTTATCAAATACAAAGAAGAAGAAACCATTATCGTGTGCTACAACTTTGGTCATTCCAAACTTGCTCCACATTCTGGTGGCAGCGTTATTCACGTAGGAGAAAGGAAGTTTATTCCCCAAAAAATAACCCACCAAGCTATTCTCCCACCTTTTATGGCCACCGGTAGCGACAGCAGCGGGAGGCGTTACCGTGACGATGGAATCCACAACAGAGGGTTGGTGGTAGGTGAGACGGATCCTAGGATGATTCTTAGTAGCCGCAACAGAGATCCAGGTCCTAGCATTTTGTCTCGGCAGTTGTTGGGAAGGCATTTTCGTCTGGGAAACAGGGGCGCTGGTCAGTTTACCTGACAGCTTTCCCATGACAGTTGAAAACTTCGTACCATTGAGCCCAGAGCCCGTACCAACCTAGAATGGTAATGATATGTAATGATGCGGTTCATTGAAAATGAAATTATGATTAAAGAAGATAAAATCGAAAAATGGATAAAAGACTCGTCATGAAAACGATAAATTTAACATTACAAATTGCCTTTTTTGTATCGGTTGATAAACTGATAGTTTGTTAAGACCTTACTTTATTATGCGATGCTATTAACATTGATTAACAATTAGATAAATATAATTGACTCAATATTACATGATTAGTTGTTATACCCCGTTTTATGAGTTATTAACTCTTTATATTCTTGATATTATGAAACACTGATAAATCCTATTGTTATTTAAATAATAAATATTGCTATACTATATCATGAACCTTGTTAAAGATATTCAGAATTATTGCTAACGTTATTTCTAAGACTATACAGTGGTATTTATTTCATTCAGTACTTTTGTTGGGTTATGTTACCCATTTTTAGGAAATGTAGCAAGTGTTATTGAATTGGTCCCTGACCCATTGCGTTGACTAACCTCTCAAGTTAGGTTTGAGCATTTAGGAGTGGTTTGAATATGGGATAGCAGGATGAATGTTGGATAATTATTTATATACGATTTAGTTTCCCTTTCGTTGTATTTCATATGAGATAACTTTTGGGTTTATGAGTCGCTTGTGACTCCACGTTTGTATTAGGCATACATATTGTGCGGAGACTTTTGTATATTATTGAATTATTGGAGGATGTTTAGTTGGACTTTATTATTTCAATGATCATTCTTATTGTTATCTTACACATCTTATGTTTTGGAAAAGGTCTTAAATGTCTTATATTTCAATTACATGTTGAGACTGATATTTTTAAATCACAACATCATTGCCCTTTTTAATATTCGAACTTGATCAAATCTAATATTAAAAATATAGGGTGTTACAGTTGCTATCAGAGCATGGTCCTAGGTCTCGAGGATTATAGGTCTACGCTAGTGTGACACCCCGCCTAATTAAATACCGGGCGATCACTCCTTTATTAAATTAAAATCAAGGTGAACAGTTGGTTCATTCTTAGCATCACTGTCGTAAAAATAACTTTTCCAATTTAAACACCCTAATTAATTAAGCTAAGTGTCAAAACCATTTTAGACATTACTTTCCAAATTCTATTTATAACCAATGATTTAAAACTTTACATAATTCAATATTAAAGAATCACACCACAATTATCCTGGAACATATAATCCAAATAATTTAAACATTCAACAACTAAATCCCAACATTAAAACTTAAAGTAAAACATCCAGACAGTAGTGAATCCCAAAGTGGCGATACTAGAAATAAATGAATCACAATGTCCAACAAAACAACTGGATAATGGAAACGGGCGACACATGCCCATCTGAATAAATATGCTAGAAGTGGAATCAAATAAATGAAGTCGTCTAAGCAAGAGGCCTACAACTCCCACCTAAGTTGCAGCGCGTTCCTTCCAAAGGATCCTATGCAAGACGCCCATGTGGCTGGGCACCTGTAATATATATATATATATATATACATATATATATATACATATATACATCTATTTTCCCTTCTCTCTTGTATATATATATATATATATGTATATATATATATATATATATATGTATATATATATATATATATATATGTATATATACAAGAGAGAAGGGAAAATAGAAACGGGTCAGAGCCCGATAGTGTAAATGATTTAAAATTTGTTTAGCAAGCGCGTTCCTTCCAAAGGATCCTATGCAAGACGCCCATGTGGCTGGGCACCTGTAATATATATATATATACATATATATATATATATATATATATATGTATATATATATATATATATATATGTATATATATATATATATATACATATATATATATACATATATATATATATACATACATATATATATACATATATATATATACATATATACATCTATTTTCCCTTCTCTCTTGTATATATATATATATATATGTATATATGTATATATATATATATATATATATATATGTATATATATATATATATGTATATATATATATATACATATATATATATATATATATGTATATATATATATATATATATATATACAAGAGAGAAGGGAAAATAGAAACGGGTCAGAGCCCGATAGTGTAAATGATTTAAAATTTGTTTAGCAAGTATTTAAAATGTTTACAGGCCAATGCAACAACATATTAGTGCGGCACTCTCTTGAGAATTTCTCACCTCTCTTCTAATGTGCACGCCTATCGTACTAACCTTCCCAACGATTTAACTTATCTTATCTTAAGTTTCTCGTAAGATTTAAACTAAACAATTTAACTGTTTAAGAAGTAAATTTCATTTAGTAACAAAGCTCTCATTTTAACTTTATTTATTAATAAAGTTTTCCAGAAATATACTATACTTTCGAAACAGTTATTTCTCAATTGAAATCATTATTCATCTCTTACTTACCATAAACACAGTAGGAAATTCTAAATTTCAGAAATTCATATGTATATATTAAATACTCATATAATATATATATTCTATCAGCACCCCACATAAAAACTATGGTGCGGGCATACTCTGCTATCCAATCCCTGTATCACTCGTACCAAGGGAAATACAAGTTCGGAATCACTCTCGAACTGTATTAACACATACACAAACAATATTGAGGAGAAGCATAGATTCCAAGTCTCTAAGAGGATAGCACATACCCTCACGTCTCTTAGGACCGTCTGACCATCGATCAGATAGCCTGTACCAAGGATATCTATATTCTAGGGTACGAGTCAATATCCCCCATAAAAGGCACATCGAGATAAGACTGTCCCAACGCGGTAATCTCGGGGATAGCAAGTAGCGCGGGCATGATTTTCACACGTATATAGTATATGCATAAACACAGACATATAAATATACTACTTTTACCATATCAAATTTAGGTTCATCTCATAACCCATAATTATAACATTTATCCTTATTTCTAAATCTTTAGTTATCACGTATAACGGTTCGTCTCTTACTTTAATTGAGGGATTAATCCAACTTACTACGTAACACTCATGGACTCTATCCTCCCAAGTGTAGAATTCAGTAGGTACTCATCTATTTTTCCAACGTAACTATCTTATGCGTCTCTCCCTTTAATGCATAATTTCATCGTCCCTTATATGTAAATCTCCCAAAAATCTACATCTCGTCTTACATTAAAGGTCTCATAATTATTCATAAATCCTACTGGTCTTCTTTATCTCCCAAAATATTTCAATAAGGATGTCCAAATATTTCTACTCATTTAATTTGAATTTAATTATTTACAAAGGGGAAATATGAGTCTGCCAGAAGGGGTCGATCGATCGAGGGCAGGGGCTCGATCGATCGATGCGTCGATCGATCTACACTCCTGGTTCGATCGATCGATCAAACAGGTATGGCGATTTCTGCAGATTAACAGTTACGGGTTTCATAATTTAACCTCAATCAAATCCAGATTTTTCACACCCAAACTCCCTAAAATTTGTACTACAAATAGTATAAACCCATATTATACATCTTCAATGTAAAGCATGAAATTTTTCATCAATAACCATAGATTAATAGGCCAAAACTCATATAAATCTCAAGAACCCTAGAATTTCCTTAACATGGTTCTAATCAGTCTTTTTCCAGAAATTTTTACTCCTAATTCATCATAAATTAGCGGTTAAGCCTCTACATGTGAAGGGGTTTCCAGATTATCATTCAAATCATTACTACATGCGATTTTCCTATCTCCAACATGGATTTTCTTCTACCAAACTCATCCTAATCACCCTAGACTAACATGAACGATGCGTTAACGAAAATAAGCAAGATGAATACTTTTCAAAGTTCTGATTTGATGATGAATTTGGTGTGGTTGCGTTCCCCCTTGCGCGCGATCTACGCGTTGGTGGTGGTGGCGGTGCAACCGGATGGATTTTGGGCCTTGGATTGCTTGGAAAGCTTTCTCCTTCCCTCTCTTATGGTCATTCTAATGTTTTGAGTCTGCTACCCTAAAGGACTATTCCAAATGGTTGATATAGCCTAATAATTTTCGTGGGTTTTTTTACCCAAAAATGCAAAATGTCCAAAATGCCCTCCCGGGGTGTTAAATAGGCCTAAAAATGCCCCGAGACCCAAACTAAACCCTCGGGTATACTTTTCTGACTATCTCGACCCTTCCGGACACTTTGGCGCACTCAAAACGACCATACGAGCAACTTATAATTTATTCACTTTTATTAATCAATATTTAGTCCCGACGCGACACGGGCGCGTCCCGACTCAAATTTCCAAAATTGTCATTTTATTCACTCTTGACATTTAATAGAACCAATATTATATTACTTTACTCATTAGTAATATTCAACAACAAGTTTCCCATAATTACTAACTCACATCACGTTAATAATTATAAAGTGATTAATTTTCGGATTTATATTAAATTAATGACTCACATTAAATTTAATAAATCCCCAAATTAATATAGCATAAAAATACGGGGTATTACAGCTAGTTTTTTGCACGCCATTATTTGATATGTCTTATTGGCATGTATTCTCCTTGGGGATTGAGTCTGATGTAAGTCTTGTCCTTGTCTTTTTTTTAAAGAGAATACTATAATGAGAGGAATTAGAGAGTCGCTGATATATGGATTCATAGGACTAGAGTCCAGATGGTTTGGTGGCAGGAAGAACCCACATTAGTTTAGGACAAAGTGATGTTTTACAAAAGTTCATAATACTACCACGCCAGAGGAGAGGTACCATTCGATGTATGGGTCGTTTATGTATAAGATAAACGATAAGTATTTTCTTTTTAATGTGATTGGGAATGAATAAGATAAATTTTCTCATTTTGGAGCAAAAGTTTGTAATACCCTATCCTTTTATGAATTATTAATTTCCATGTGTGCATGGATTTATTAATTTAATTGGAGAAATTAAATGGGTTTTGGTAAATAATAATTAGCGAGTTAAGGATTAATCTTTATTATTATAATTATTTACTTGTGCATAAGTAAATAGATATATGATTTGTTATATGTCGTGTATGAGTGAAAAGCGACGGTTTATTATATTATGTCGATAGAGAGTTACATCGGCGGACTTGTATATTTTATGGGCGCAGCATACTATACGTACGTGTGAGGTTCGATTAATGATATGTTGGCATATATGTAGTTAGGTGACTCGAATGACCTTTTTGAGTGCACCGGTGATTTGAAATGGCTCGAAATAGTCCAGAATAGGCACCCGAGTGCTATAATTGGGTTCCGGAGACTTTTCATATGTAGCAGGACCTGTATAGGGTATAGTGGTCTTTTACACCCAGAGTTTAATCTAAAAATGGGATTGGGATATAATTAGAGAGTATATACGATTTAGAGAGGTAGATGACAACCCCACTTTTGCCTTCTGCATAATTGAGATTAAGAGAAGAGAAAAAAGGAAGAAAAGGGAGAGAAAAAACTTGGAGAAAAGAGGAGAAAAGCCAATCTCCGGATTCAAATCATCCCTACGAGCGAGACTTTGGATTCAGATCCGTAATGGCAAGTATTTACTTTCTTTAGATTGCAAAATTATGTAGTTAATTACATTTATAATTGATAGGACTAAATCTAAGATTAAAGGTTGAAACTTTGAGAATTAAAGTAAGAGATTTAAGTTGTGATTGATATCTGATTGTAATTCATAATTAATTGATGATGAATATGTAAATAATTCCTGATTAAATTTTGGGTTTACAAGTATGAACATGTAGAACATTGATAGGGTGTTAGAATCAATGAAATTTCAAGTTTGATTAATTATGGGTTTGATTTAATTGACTAATGATTAGGAATCCCAGTGTTTTGATTATGGATCCGGGATATTTTGGAGTTATAATTCTTCTGGGTTGGTTAGGTATTGATGTGGGTTATGAATTTGAAGTTTCTGGAGGCTTGGGACTTCCATTGGATGGTTTTTGAGGAAGAACCCGAGGATGAAGACGATTGACAACCCCTAAAATCGAATTGATTCGTTGGGGGAGCAAATCAGTTCGGTCTGCTAAGCGAATAGGTTCGGCTTGCTGGCCTGCCCAGATTTTGTTTATGTCCTATTTTGACCCATTAAAGCTTGGGGAATGAGCGTAAGGGCTTCCGGGGTAGAGTGGGACTACTGGGGAATATTTTCAGGGTTTGGTATGTGAGTTAGGCCAACGGTTAGACGTGTTTCAGTGAGACAAACCAGAAATTAAAGTGAGTGAACACTTATATGTATAATTGGGAAGTGGGTTCGAACTTCAGGATTGGTAAACTCGTTGATTAGGCATAAATTCTTCTCAATTTATCCCTTTAATTTAGTTAGACCTAAGCCATTCAAGTTCTTCAACTTCTGGATGAATCACGATGAGTTTATGCCTACTATCATTGAAGCTTGGGATGTTGATGTGGATGGGAACCCAATGCAGAAGCTCTTCAAGAAGCTGAATAGAGTCAAGGCCTCTTTGAAGCACTTTAATAGGAAGTTCTTTAACAAGATTTCAGCAATGGTTGCTGATTCCAAGTCTAAGCTTGATGTTATCCAAAGTGAACTGGACAGAGATGGTGCTAATAGGGAGAAGCAGGATGCTGCTAAGGCGATGAGAATCAAATATGCTAAGCTTAGGAATGAGGAGGAGTCATTCCTTAGACAGAAGGCTAGAGTTAAGTGGCTGCAGCTGGGAGACCAAAATAATACTTTCTTTCATAAGAAAGTAAATCAAAATGTGGCTAGAAGGAAAATTTTGAGCATTGAAGATGATCATGGTGTGAGAATTGAAGGGAAAGAGCAGGTGGCTGGAGAAGCTGTGAAATTTTTTGGGAACTTGTTAGGGAATAGGTCGCGATGTATTGATGCTAACACTGTTTTGGGGGAGGTGATTAAGAATAAACTCACCTCTAATCAAGCTGAGTTATTGGAGAAAGAGGTCACTCATGATGAAATCAAAGAGGCAATGTTTGGAATTGGGTCTGACAAGGCCCCTGGTCCGGATGGCTTTAACAGTTATTTCTTTAAAATGAATTGGCAGCTTGTTGGGGAAGAGGTGTGTGAGGCTATAAAATTCTTTTTCGATAATGGGAGTTTCTTCAACCAGTGGAACTGTACCAGCCTGGCTTTGATTCCTAAGGTTACAGCCCCTAGAAGTATGAGGGATTTCAGACCTATATCGTGCTGCAACACCTTGTACACGTGCATCTCCAAAGTTATTACTTGCAGGCTTAAGAAGATGATGCCAGACCTCATTAGTAATAATCAGGCTGCCTTTGTTGAAGGCAGATCCATAGCTGATAACATCCTGCTATTACAAGAGTTAATGAGAAATTATCATAGGGACTCTAACCCTCCTAGATGTGCAATTAAGATAGATATTCTTAAAGCCTATGATACAGTGAGCTGGGACTTCCTGATGCAGCTATTGACTCATGTTGGCTTCCCCCCCAAAGTCATTGGGTGGATCTCCAAGTGTGTGACTACTACCGGGTTCTCCATTAATCTGAATGGGGAACTGAATGGGTTTTTTCATGGGAATAGAGGGCTCAGGCAGGGAGACCCTCTCTCTCCATATCTTTTCCTGCTGGTGATGGAGGCTTTCTCAGGGATTATTTCTAAAGCTGCTGAATCAGACCTGTTCAGTTATCACCCCAGGTGCAAGGAGATGGCCCTAACCCACCTTAGTTTTGCTGATGATCTGATAGTTTTTGCTGGTGGGGACAGGGTGTCTTGCAGCATTGTGAAGGAGGCCATATCAAATTTCAGCTCTTTAACTGGGCTTATGGTCAACATGGAGAAGAGCAGCCTCTTCACTGCAGGGGGTTAATGTGGATGGGATTCAGGAGATCTCCTCTATTCTGGGAATACAGCACAGCTCCCCTCCTTTAAAATATCTGGGGGTTCCTCTCATCACAACTAGGTTGAAGAAGGAGGATTGCTCTCACTTGGTGGAAAGGATAACTATGAGAACCAGATGTTGGACTAATAAGTTCCTGAGTTTTGCAGGTAGGCTCCTCCTTGTGAAGACTGTGATTTTCAGCATCCAAATGTATTGGGCAAGCATTTTTATCCTGCCCAAGAGCATCATTAAAAAAATTGAGCAGATTATGAGGAATTACTTATGGAAAGGGGATGAGGCTAATAGCAAAGGGGCAAAAGTTGCTTGGAAGGATATTTGTGTATCTCTGGATGAGGGGGGGCTAAATATCAAGTGTCTAGAGACTTGGAACAGAGCAGCTATGGCTAAGCACTTGTGGAATCTATGCAGTAAGAAGGACAGACTATGGATCAAATGGTGCAACATTTATAAGATCAAGGGAAGGAGCATCTGGGCTCTGAGTATCCCAAATGATTCATCTTGGAGCTGGAGGAAAATCCTCAAGAGCAGAGAGAAGTTTAGAAGCAAAATAAAGACCATCATTGGGAATGGAAATCATGCTTTTATGTGGTTTGATAATTGGCACCCTAATGGCCCGCTGCACCCCTTATATGGGGGAAACATTGTGTATGACTCTGCTAGTAATCTAAAAGCAAAAGTTTCTGATTTTATCCACCACTTGGAGTGGAGATGGCCTTCAACTGTGACTTGGGAGCTGAATGAAGTTAAGAATGCTATTCTTCCTACTATTCAGGATGCAAATGATAATGTTGTGTGGCTGCCCTCTAATAATGGGAAGTTCACCATAGCTTCTGCTTGGGATCTTTTAAAGGCACATAAGCCTATGGTTAACTGGAGCAAGTTTGTGTGGAGTAAGGTATGCATCCCTAAATGCTCTTTCATTACCTGGTTGGTGGTTAGGAGGGCCATCAACACAAAAGTTAATCTACATGAGTGGGGGGTTTCTATGGATGACCTGTGTGAGTTATGTGGGAATGAGAGGGAGACATATAACCACTTGTTCACTCAGTGCAGCCTTAGTAAAAGTATATGGCAAGAGGTGTGGCTAAGAAACCAATGCTATAGGGATACCCTGGATTTAAATAGTGAGTTGGATAAGGCTACTATTAACCACTCTACGAAGACTCTATGCGATAAGATAAGATCCTTATCCTTTACTACTACTATCTACTGCATTTGGATGGAAAGGAATGCTAGATGCTTCAAGCATGTCTCCAATTCCCTTGACTCCATTGTGAAGGGCATTGAAAACATGGTTCGAGCAAAAGTGCTTACTTGGAAAAAGGACAGAAGGAACTATGCAAACTGGATGGCTTGTATGTACTGGAACATTCCTGAAGATAGACTTCTGCACTAAGGATTAGTCTAGTTTTGGCTCTTCTTGTTGTTTTGTTTGCCTTTGGGGTATGCCCTGGGGTTCCTTTTCTTTTGTTAAGGTTTTTTCCTCTGTAAATTCTTAGTTTTTTTTATATACTCAATCTTTCCCAAAAAAATTAGGAAGAATTTATGCCTAATCAAACCCCCCTAACTTAGAACTTTGCGCGTCCCGAGCAATGTAAATGAATCCTAGCGTGGCTCAACTCTTTTAAAAAATCATTTTATTGGGATAAAATACCTTTTTCGCGGGAAAGCGATTGCATTTGGCATATGCAACAAGCCGTTAAACCCCTAGGTTACCCTAGTAGGACGAGTGTTGTCTCGTGAGGGTTTGCAGAGAATATACCCATAAAATTCGACTCAAAGAGAATTCAAAATATGCAAAAATTGTGCAATTCAAACTTTTCCAGAAAATAGTCATCATCAAGTCATATTTACAAGTCTCAAACCGTGGTATGTGTGTGCGTAGCCAGAAATATAACCGCTAATTTCCACTGATTGATCATTACGTTACTTATCCGAAAATTCGTTTTGATTTCAATTTCTCACGGAATGCTCTCACATACGAATCTCTCGGATTATGGCTATTCTCTTGGTATGCGTGATATAAAGAGTAAATGTAATGGAAGCAAAATCACGCATACGGTTAGAAAGACGGAATTTTGTGGTGAAAGGACCTCATCAAAGGATTACGGTTTTAAAAATGGGAACATTGCTTTTATTTCGCGCACTTAATCTCCTTTATTATCTTTTGGTGCATTAGCTCTCCACGCAGTAACCAATTTCGCAATTTAGACTCGGTTAGGACTTTTTTGGTTTTTTAAGGTATATGGGGTAAAATGACAATTGTCAGGAAGGTTGGAATTGGAAAAGTCATTAATGATGTCCATTTGTGCCTGTTCCGGGCTATTTCTCATTTTTTTTCTTCTTTTTCTCTAAATTTTTTTTTCATTTCTTTTCTTTTCTTGCTATTTTTGTTGAGCATATTTATTTTTTTCTTGCCCCTTTTTATGCACTTTCCGGACTTAAATTCTGAATTTTCTCATTTTTCACAATTCCGACTATCTGGGTTTTTCGGGTTATCAAACAAAAGGGACAATTTGTTTGGCTCAAATTGGGTTACAAATGGGTAATTTTTCGCTACTTTTTCTGGCCAATATTTTTGGGTGACAAACGAGGGCCTACTTCATTGCCCAAAATGCCAATTGCGTTACCATATGCACTTCGAGATGAATTTAAGTTTAGAGATCAATTTGGCACGTTTTTTCAAAGCAATATTACACTCATTTTTCAAAACCGATCAAAATGAAAGGATTGAGATCCTTGACAACTTTTTAGGCGCTGAAAAGAACTTTGAGTTAACAATTAACTCGGATTGATTTAAAAACTCACAAAAAGTGATAGGCTCGAATCTCACCGGGTTTGTTAATCTCCACACTTATTCGTTAAGTCGTCAATTTTCGCTCAATTTCCATCTTTGGTCAATTTTGGCTTTGTGTACGTTGAATTTTACAACTTGAGACTTCAATTCGACTTTTAATGATATTTTTGAAAATTTTGAATTCCAATTTTTATTTATTTTGAACAAAAATATTTTTGGGTTTTTCAAAATTTTATGATTTTTTTGGAAATTTCTGGGCATTTTTGAAAGTTTGTGAAGTTTTAGAAATACGCACTTGTGACCCCCCCTAACTTAGACTTTTGCATTGTCCTCAAGCAAAAAGGACGAAAATCTAACTCAAGGCGAATGAAAAGTGCGGAAAAATAAAACAAACAAATATTAAAATGCAACAAGACACTATATGACACTCATGCATGACTCAAAAATACAACAATAATCACCCCATACGCGTCACGGGGTTTGATGTTCTCCTTGTCTCTCCCGTCCTAGGATTATAAGCTAACAATCGGAACAAGTTGGGACCTCGCCCATAGATAAAGGATAGACCGGGAGACTCATCGTGACTAACTGGAAAGGGATCCTCGTGATGCTGGCTCAAAGTGTGATCTGCGTGCACTGACTCGGAAGGAACACCTAGGTTTTGTTCAATTTTTAAGATGCATGGGTCGGGCTCTAAGTCAAATGAACCACAACTTTTCTCCTCACTTGCCTTCGGGGCCTCTAGTGTTGTGGGTGGATTGTCACAACGAAGGAATTCATCATTTTTTTCTTTCAATTCACTTTCGTCTAAGTGACTACATGAATCCAATAGGGATTGGCCTTCAATAGTAATACTTTCATCCACCTGCCCGAATTCTCTTTCAAAATCTTCCATGCTCATGTCTCCTAGTTCTCTCTCTCGAGTAGTGCCTACGTCCTCTCTTACTTGCTCGATCTCCAACTCCACCAGTTTTCTCTCTTCTAACCCCTCTCTCTCTCTTTCAATTGCATTCACTACACACCTCTCCCCCACTTTTCTCTCATTATCACAACTACCACTATTACTTGATGAAATAGGGCACACCCCTAACGGCTCTCTCTTGTGGGACCCCTCATTCTCATGGCTCGACACTAAGCAGGGCCCTAGGGCATCTCCACAATCATTTTCCTCAAAGTACTCCCCTACGATCTCGTCTATGAAGCTCACCGCGTGAAGGTCATCTTCTTTTTTTTTTTTGGGAAATTGAATATATAAAGAAAAAACTAAGAATTTACAGAGGAGAAAACCTCAATTGAAGAAAAAAGAGCCCCGGGGCATACCCCAAAGGCAAACAAACACCAAGACAGAAGCCTAACAAGACTAGTCCTTAGAAAAGAAGCCTATCTTCAGGAATGTTCCAGTACATACAAGCCATCCAGTTAGCATAGCTCCTTCTGTCCTTTTTCCACGTAAGCACTTTTGCTCTAACCATGTTTTCAATGCCCTTCACAATGGAGTCATGGGAATTGGAGACATGCTTGAAGCATCTAGCATTCCTTTCCAACCATATGCAGTAGATAGTAGTAGTAAAGGATAAGGATCTTATCTTATCACATAGGGTCTTCGTAGAGTGGTTGACAATAGCCAAATCCACCTCACTATTTAAATCATGGGTATCCCTATAGCATTGGTTTCTAAGCAACACCTCTTGCCATATACTTTTACTAAGGCTGCACTGAGAGAACAAATGGTTATATGTCTCCCTCTCATTTCCACATAACTCACAAAGGTCATCCAGAGAAACCCCCCATTCATGTAACTTAACTTTAGTGTTGATGGCCCTTCTAACCATCAACCAAGTAATGAAAGAGCACTTAGGGATGCAAACCTTACTCCACACAAACTTGCTCCAGTTAACCATAGGCTTATGGGCCTTTAAAAGCTCCCAAGCAGAAGCTATGGTGAACTTCCCATTATTTGAGGGCAGCCACACAACATTATCATTTGCATCATGAATAGTAGGAAGAATAGCATTCTTAACATCATTCAGCTCCCAAGTCACAGTCGAAGGCCATCTCCACTCCAATTGGTGGATAAAATCAGAAACTTTTGCTTTTAGATTACTAGCAGAGTCATACACAATGTTTCCCCCATATCCGGATGCAACGGGCCATTTAGGTGCCAATTATCAAACCACATAAAAGCATGATTTCCATTCCCTATGATGGTCTTGATTTTACTTCTAAACTTCTCTCTGCTCTTGAGGATTTTCCTCCAACTCCATGAAGAATCATTTGGGATACTCAGAGCCCAGATGCTCCTTCCTTTGATCTTGTAAGTGTTGCACCATTTGATCCATAGGCTGTCCTTCTTACTGCATATATTCCATAAGTGCTTAGCCATAGCTGCTCTGTTCCAAGTCTCTAAACACTTGATATTTAGCCCCCCCCCCCCCCTCATCCAGAGATACACAAATATCCTTCCAAGCAACTTTTGCCCCTTTGCTATTAGCCTCATCCCCTTTCCATAAGTAATTCCTCATAATTTGCTCAATTTTTTTAATGATACTCTTGGGCAGGATAAAAATGCTTGACCAATACACTTGGATGCTGAAAATCACAGTCTTCACAAGGAGGAGCCTACCTGCAAAACTCAGGAATTTATTAGTCCAACATCTGGTTCTCATAGTAATCCTTTCCACCAATTGAGAGCAATCATCCTTCTTCAACTTAGTTGTAATGAGAGGAACCCCAAGATATTTGAATGGAGGGGAACTATGTTGTATTCCAAGAATAGAGGAAATCTCCTGAATCCCATCCACATTAACCCCAGCAGTGAAAAGGTTGCTCTTCTCTAAGTTGACCATCAGCCCAGATAAAGAGCTGAATTTTGATATGGCCTCCTTCACAATGCTGCAAGAAACCTTGTCCCCACCAGCAAAAACAATCAGATCATCAGCAAAACTTAGATGAGTTAGAGCCATCTCCTTGCATCTGGGATGATACCTGAACAGGTCTGCTTCAGTAGCTTTAGAAATAATCCCAGAGAAAACCTCCATCACAAGCAGGAAAAGGTATGGGGATAGAGGGTCTCCCTGCCTGAGCCCTCTTTTCCCATGAAAGAAGCCATTCAGCTCCCCATTCAGATTAATGGAGAACCTGGTTGTAGTCACACACTTGGGCGACATGGAAGATGTTGGTCTCTAAGGTCATGTTCCCAAAGGTGAGTTGCATTCGCCCATTCCGAGTATTGATGATTGCGTTAGCCGTAGCTAAGAAAGGGCGCCCAAGGATGATGGGAACATGGTTGCTCGAGTTAAAGGAGGGCTCCGTGTCCCAAATGACAAAGTCTACCGGGAAGTAGAAAGTGTCAATTTGGATGATCACGTCCTCGACTATGCCTCTTGGGATCGTTCGATCCGCTAATTAGAGAGTGACCTTTGTGGGCTTGAGGTCGCCCAAGTCAAGTTGCCTATTGATGGAGTAAGGGAGGATATTGACACTTGCTCCCAAATCAAGTAAGGCATTTTCGATTTTGTTTTCTCCAATGATGCATGAAATGGTGGGTGCACCGGGATCTTTGAATTTAGGTGGGAGATCATTGAGTAGAATGGAGCTCACATTCTGTGCTAGAAAGACATTTTTCTTTACCTTCATCTTTCTCTTTACTGTCAACAAGTCTTTAATGACTTTTCCATAAGCTGGAATTTGCTTAATGGCATCGAGGAAAGGTAAATTCAGCTTAACTTGTTTTAGCACGTCTAGCACGTCATCACGTGGGTTTCCTTTATGGGAAGGAATTAGCCTTTAAGGAAATGGTGTCGCGGAGGGTGGTTTCACTACTACCTCGGGCTCACTAGCGTCTTCTTTGTCACTCTCATTCAAGGGGACATCTTCGGCCTCTTTCGTGCCGGGCGAAATCTCCTTGTCTTTAGGTACGTCTCGTGGGGGAGGTGACAAGTCAACTACTCTCCCACTACGTAGAGTGTTAATTGCGCTACATTGCTCAGGATGGTCATGGGGTGTCGAGCTAACACTAGTTTGTCCTTGGAGAGGTCTTTGGCCCTGGGCAGGAAACTTGTCCTTCTCTTGGATACTCCACAATGATTGCAACTGTGAAATGTTCGCATTCATGTCATTCATCATGCGCTCATGCCTAGCATTAGTTGCAGTCTAGGTATTGATAAAGTGGTTGATAGTATCCTCGAGACTTCTCCGCGGTGGCGGGATATAAGATCCTTGAGGTAGTGGTGCTTGCACATTCCCTTGCATGTGTGGGGCTTGTTGAAAGTTTTTTGGTGGAGGAGGGGCAACATGCGAAGGAGGGTTCATTGCGGCATGTTATTGCCCATAGCTAAAACCGAGATGATTTTTCCATGAAGGGTTGTATGAATTCCCGTGCGGGGCACCGAAATTACCCTTAAAACCTCCTACACCACTAACTTGCTCTTGAAGCATTGCTTTGTAGGCGAGTATCGTCGGGCTTTCCTCAGTTGAATGTCCCGCCTCACAAATAGCACACACCTTTACGACTAGGTTTGGAATGGGTCCAGCTGGTCCTTTTCCATATATCTCGCACAGATCTCGAAGTCCTATCTCAAGAGTCTCTAATCGGCTATCCGTCATAGAATTCTTATCTACATGGAATAGGCCGGAAGCTGACGGAGTGGTGGTCGCTTGTCTATTTCGATTTTGAGTGTTGGGATCAGAAGTGTCCCAGGATTGGGTAGTCTTGGCGACATACCTCAAGTGAAGCTCAGCATCCTGGGCATCTAAATCGATAAACGGACCACTTCCCAACAAGTCGTTTGGAGTTAAGATTCAACCCATTATAGATAAAAGAGATAACTTACGCTGAATCAAATCCATGATGGGGGCATGAAGCAACTAACTCGTTGAAACGTTCATAGCATCGATGGAATGGCTCATTTTCAGCTTGTCTGAATGCTTGAATTTGAGCCTTTATGGAGATTGTTCGATGTGGTGGGAAGAATTTCTTGAGAAATTTTGACTGTAGCTCACTCCAGGATGGAATCGAGCTTGGAGGTAAAGACCATAGCCAGGCCTTAGCTTTATCTTTGAGCGAGAAAGGGAAGAGTTTGAGGCGGATTATCTCTTGTGTGCAGGTTTGATCATTGAGAGTATCACACACGTCCTCAAATTCCCTAATATGGAACGTATGGCTTTTCAGAATCCATACCGTGATAATGCGGTAGCATCTGGATTATCCCATTTTTGAAACGGAATTTCCCGGCATTATACGGGAGTATAATGCATCCCGGAGTGACAGTACGCTCGGGATATAAGAATTCTCTAATCGGACGGTATGGGGGCTCTTCCTCACCGGCGGGTGCACTGCCGTGTTGTGACATCTCTCCTTCACTTATTGACTCGGTGTTCTCACTCGGCGTGCTCGAAGTGTGTCCTAAGAAAGGGAAGGGAGTGTTATCGGAGATTGAGTGCGACGGTGTGGGAGGTGGGATCCAAAACTGTGGGGCGTTTGGAGTGTGGGGACTATCAGGATTATACTCAACAATTGGATTTTCGTGAATGTTGATTGGAGTATTATGGGGTGTGGGAGTGGTTTCAGAATTTTGCATTAAAGCTTAGGAGAGATGATGGTGAATCTTTTTTTGTGCTTTCCGAATTTTTTATGTTTTTTGGATTTTTTTGATTTTTTTTTTTTTTTGGTCAAAGCTTCGGATTGACTCAATCTAATCCTAAGTCTACCTAATTCCCCGGCAACGGCGCCAAAAACTTGACGCGACTGAAAATGTGTCTCAGAAATGCGTTCACTCTAGGCTCAAGTGTAAGCCTGTCGCTCAAGTAATAATCCGACAAGTCGGGAATCGATCCTCAGGGAAAAAGGACAACGAAGTTGTGACGACGGAAAAGACGGAGGAATCCTAACCTTGACTCTAAAAATAAAGGGAAAATGATTTGATTTTGGGAATGATTACAGCTAAGTGCAAAGATGAAATTATGAAAAATACAACTACAATAAGTTACCTAAAATATGAATAAAAATTGATTTTGAAACTTTTGACAAAGTGATGGGAAAAACGAGGACGGGAATACAATCCCCCAACCCTAGTGTAGTGCAGTGGTAATATTAATCATAAATTTATCTGATTGATCTGACCCGGAATTTAGTACTCCCTAAGTATACGAGGTTCAAGCCCGCGTCATACCTAATCTTAGGATGAGTAAATCAGTATTGCGATAGTGACACTCAAATTGCACTCTAAATCATCACGAGTACCCAGAGGCAAACGTGATATAAAGATCTACAATTATTGTGTCATTATGCAATACGATCGTAGTCAATCAATAAATTCATCGGATTAATTTTATACACATACACTAACACCTCAGGTTGGGTTCATGTACCCCGACCTTGGTAAATCTAGCCTAACATGTTGAATTCAATGAAAACATTAATTAAAGTGTAGGAATTCATGATTAATCTAGGAAGCATGATAATTAGATGTAGAAACGAATTAGAAATAAAAATTACTCACTAAAATTACTCAATCAATAAGTGCAACAATGAATGAAACTGATACTCACAACAATTACTGGATAAATCTTCAATCCTTGAATTAAAACTGCAATTCTTAGCTAAACTAGGGTTTTTGGAAAAGAAGCAGGAAACCCTACTAATTCTTCGTACCAATAACAACAATAAATCGGGTCTTAAATACCCTACAATAATATCAGAAGTCAACTGCACTAGGAGCCTTTTTAGGAAGAGAAAATATTTCCAGAATCCCGAGGACCGGACCGGTCCGGGTCTTAGGCGGACCGGTCTGCCCCCAAGGCGGATCAGTTCTTTTTATTTTGGGGCGGAACGGTTCTTTTTATTTTGGCCTCCTTCGGTTTGCATGCGATCCGGGGTCTTCTGGAGTTTGGCAAGGCGGACCGGTCCGAGGCAGGGGCGGAGCGGTCCGGCTATTTGACTTTCTGGTTCATCTTTGACTGCTCATAACTTTTGTTTCGGGATTCCGATTGGGGTGCCGTTTCTTCCTTTGTGCTCGTGAATGAGATGTCTTCAACTTCTCTTTAGGTACCTCATCCGAATTCCGTGTAGAAATTACGCTTTTGCCCTTGAGACTTTTCCTTCTTTCTTTCTAGATTCTACCGATTTCCTTCTTTCGTTTCTTGACATCAAATACCTGCAAAATCACTACAAAATACCAGAAACTCGGTGTACTCATTAGGATCAGTCAGTAGCACAGTTATGAGATAAATCCAACTCAATTACGTTGTTCGAGGTGCTAAAAGTAACTAAATCAAGGGATAAATTAGGAAGAATTTATGCCTAATCACCTATCTCCAAGTTCTACCCAAACTGAATTTACGTGACGGCCACACCCGTCGCCATTAACACTCTAAGATTAGTAAGTATCATATAGGGCCACATCTCCTAATTCGTAGCGATTTGGCAAGACGTGCCAAGAACTAGTCTTTTCCCTACTAGGGTTATTCTAACTTATAGTTTCGACACATGTCAATATCCTAATCATTCTACGATGTCTCCTCTAAGGTGCTATTTTCAAATCTCTAATCATGACATCGTAAATCTAAGTCTAAATGCATTTCCTAGTACCCATCAAAATTGAGTACTACACTTCCTACACTAGTCATCTTAGGACAAACGAGCATCATGCCCAAACATGATACAACTCTCTAATTCCCCTTTGGAGGTAGCACCAGTATATATATATATATATATATATATATATATATATATATATCAAATTGAATGACCTCACCTAGGACTATACGATTCGATTCCTTAAAATTTGAACAATAACCTGTTATCATCACATGACCCTCAATACGACCATCATTAGAACACTAGCACTCCATGACACCGAATTTGACTGGTTCCCTAAGGATACCAAGCACATCCTAACGTAAAAGTCATTAGAAACCTGACGAGATCTCATCACCTATGATCCTCTCATCGTAGGTATGCCCTACCGATTTTCCAATATCCACATCGTGGCCATTAGGTACTCACAAGGATACTACCCTACAAGACTCCACACTTGGTGCACTATAACTAATGAACACTTCAAGATGTCACAACAAATTGACTTTTCTTCCTCAATCATGCCAAACATAACCAGTCCCAAAGACACTACAAGGACTTTCTTAAATCATGCCCACATTGAAACTGCCTCGCATATTGTCATCACTTAGGCCGCTAGAATGGGCCACGACATTTAGAGAAGAATCTTATTTTCCTTTTGTTTGAAACTATAGCATAGATCTAACCTACGACTCTCCTTTTGAGATACAATAAAGGTCCAAAAACCTTCTTCCAAATGATCGATGCCATAAACCACGTATCAAACCACAGACTGACACTACTAAGGATTCTGGAAGGATATAAGACGTCGTAGACAACTTATAATCCTCTAAGTCCACACTACTAATGTCACTACGGATCCTATTCCTCAAAAGTTGTATCATATTCTTTCAAAATATGTCATGGAAGACTATCTAGGGTTCACTCCTACGTCACTTCAACCCATCATTGTTACACACATAACATACTTACCACCAAGGGCCAGTAACTCTCCTCATAACTTTCAAGATACAACTCTCAATCCATAATTACCAAGGCACGTACCTATAATGATGGTACCCGATCAATTACGACCGAGTACACATCCTCAAATGATGATCGACACGGGTCTACATGCCCATCGAATTGTCAAATGCTTACAACATAACACTACCACAAGGATCAAATTTGCCTAATCACATCATCATTATTAACTACCCATAAGTACCCAACCAAGGAACTTAATGCGTCCTTATCACGAAGTCAATATCGCTAAGATATGACACTCTAGTCACATATCCCCCATAGTTGGCTTTACATAATTTATGTCCCTAATTCACCTTGTTAACACCTTACTAGGCTTGTCATGTCATCAAGGGATGACCAAAGCACCTCACACTAAAAATCACAGCATCACCCCTATTGGCTAGCACAGACACTCGCAAATTATTAATATGTCTAAATCAGAAGCACGAAAGTTATTAATGACGACTAACTTGACCAAATGTTACTTGGCCATACATTGTCAATATTGTTAATATCCTTAACTCTATCGTACGTAACACAAACTAAAACCGTCATATGTCTAGCGTGACTAGCCCAAAACTAACACCAATGTCGAAAGATCCACAACCGACCTCACCACGTTACTCCCGAAAGGAACATTGAACCTAGAGCTCTAATACCATTTGTAACACCTCGGCCTAGATTTACGGGTTACCTATGGTAAACCCGCTCCGACTTGAGCATCAAGTGTGAAGTGTGATAAGACGACCAAAATAACGTTACTAGTCTAGTTTTATTTAATTAGCATTTCACTTGTTTAGCATGAGATTCCAATTTATATCAATCAATATGAAGGACCCATGGGAAGCGTCCCTGGAATCCAAGCATATAGAGCTACTAGCATAAAATAAATAGAATATTTACCGATACAACGCTCTCAAAATATGAAACCACACCCAACCTACAGTAACAAAGACAGAGGAATGAGCCGAATGCCCAGTGGGAAAATACAACAATGCACTAAAGAATCGAACGGCAGAAAGAGACCCTTTTTAATGCATGAAAAGTTTTTGTTCCAAAAACGTTACTTATTCCGTTTAATTCGCCTTAATATTGTAAAATAACCCCTTTTTACTTGATTTGGCATTCATTTCTTGATATAACACACCCGGTCGAAAGCTTTGAATAAATACCTTTTTATTTATGGTAAGGCACTTCTTTTATCAAAATTACCCTTTTACCCATACCAAATTTACCTTAGTATTTTCCTTGAAGACACCTTTCAACACACGCAAGCACCGTCTTGAAAATATTTCAAGAACACACTCTTCTATTAATTATGGGTTAAACCTCCTTAGGTTGCTTAATTACCCATTTGATCACTTCACTTTATCATTCCTTTTACTTTTTGGACGTTAGTCAATTTTCACTTTACTTGTTTGCGTTATCCTTTAACCGGAACATTTATTAATTTTATTCAAGTTGGGTTGTCTTTTCTTATATTCTCCACACAACCCATTTCTTGACATGTTATACTTTTTATTATCTTTATCTCGTAATCTTCCAAATATCCGCATACTTTAACGGTCTCCACACCGTCAGTTATGCTACCATATGCTCTAGCCAATGATTTTAGGTCTTTCACCTTAGGGCTCTGGGCCCTTCTTAATTATTCATAGTGTTATCCGAGTCCGTACTAATGTGTTTTTTAATATTTATCAAATGTCCACATTATTCCACTTTTTAATGACCGAAGCCAAGACCCAAGGACTTTGCCCCATCCTGTGTTATACTATAGAATTTACCATTTCTTGTCCTTTACGCACTTGCATTGATTTTATCCCAAAAATCACTTTCATTTAGGATGATTTGTGTAACACCATTATCAACAATTTTATTTCAAAAAAATGTTTAGTTTTATGTAAAATTACCCCATTTATTTCCAAACTTGCATTTTCCTCCATTTTTGCAAGTGTTATTTTCCCAAAAACATTACCAAGTTACACATACCAACTTCTCAAATATTTTTTCTTATTAACACTCATTTCACACTTTAGAGTTAACACCCTTTTCAAGTTGAAAATCTCTATATTTCATTACTTTTTTTTACTAGGAAAACCCCTTGGCATTTTGAAGACTACTTTACAAGAAAACACCATTTTTCCTTTCTCTCTGCATGTAATCTTGAAATGTCCATTTATCATATTTTCTACACCTTTTAACACACTTTGAGGGCTGAAATTTATATTTTCTTTATTTCATGTTTAAACCCAATAAAAGCTTCATTAAACCTATTTATATGCTCATCATCAAAATACTACCAGTTTATATTATATACGTCAGGAGATGAATTTTAAGTCCAAAAATCCGATTAAATGGGTCTAACACATGGTAAATTCTAAAAATTTCATAACGGTTGCGTAAACATGCTTTTTAAGATCAAAGACATTTTTGCTTCTTCAAAACTTTAGTAAATTCCTATTTACATTAAAATCCCAACTTTCACAAGAGAATCTTAAGACATTCGTTCATAAAATATCTTGAACAAGAGAGATATCATTTCAAACATTTTATTCCATAAATGTTCAAATATTAAGATTTCTTAAAATATACCATTTTTCTCAAACTCCTTGGGATCTTTTATAAATCATTTTTCACAAAACCAAAGAAATAACTTTCTTAAATCATATACGCATCATACTCTTACAAACTCTAACTACAAAACCAATGTCATGGAAAAATAGAGTTCTTAAGCTAAGAGTAGAGTTTCCCACCTCAAAGTAGCTCCAACAGTGGTGGATGAAGTGTAGAAGAATATGGAAACCTCCCACCTCCTATGGTGGCCTTAAAGAGTTTGCCTAGCTCCACCAAGATTTCTCCTTAAAAGCTCCATGAAAACCCATTCAAACTCCATAATTTCTTCTTCTTTCTTCTTAAAAAACTCCTAACAATGTCTCCATGGATGTAACTTGTCCAACAAATGGTGTAAATGGGTTTTATGAGCTTAAATATTGAAGAAAAGGGTTAGGCTATGGTGGTTTTTGGTGGAGGGATGGTGGTGCTGTGGTGGTGTGTGGTGGTTGGTGGAGGAAGAGCTCCAAGAGCTAGAGAGAGAGAAACTAAATCTGATTAGAATACCCCAAATGAGCCAAATCTTTGATTAAATACCCCCAAAACCCTAAGGGTTAAATCCCCCAAATGCCCCCACATTCAACCTTTTTTTCAATGGTCCATCAAGTCTTTATCCCACTTTTTTATCTAATCTACTGGGAGCTCGACACGTCATCTAATCTAACGATCGACATCGTGACAGCACATTAAAATGTGTAGAATTTTTCAAAAAAATTCTCGATCGTTTTAACGAATTTAAACCTCGTTTGAATGAGATCCCTCTTACTGGAATGAGAGTTCTAACGAGGTACAAATGAGGTAAAATCGTAAGGGTTAAATGGGGCGTGATAAGTACCTCATTAGAACTGGAAGTACCCCTTCATTTGAACGACTGAGTACTTCATTCGGATGTGTATTTCCAATGAGATTCCAAAGAGTGAGGGAAATCAAACATTTCTCAATTTTTAGAAGTTCTTTCGAACCTCGTTTTAAGGACTCATTCGAATGACAATGACTTTTGTTCGAATGACTGCTAAAAATCTCAATATTCACTTTAGGCCATAAAACTCCAATTCGATTGCCTCGGGGCCACTACGTTACTCGAATTTGACTTATAATCCACTTCAACAAGACCAAAGCCTAGTTGATCATACCAAGTTGTCACATCATATGAGTACGATCAAAGACGCGGGGCATGTGTTCCACAATCTGTGGCGATTGACATTTAATTAAATTGAATCTTTCCCATGACAGTCAAAGTGACAATTATGAAAGCATTCCAATCCTTATAATTCTCAGGATTAAGAATCTATACATCATTTACAAATGGTGTGAGATTACCCAACTCTAATCAAGACAACCCTTAGACTTAATTCTCACAGCTGGCCAAGTTCAATTTATTCCTAGATGTATCGATCACAGTCCTCTTTTAAACTATCGTTCAAGTTCTTGAACCATTAGACAGGTTCCCTTAGTTTGAGATGAACCACTAGTTTTGTATTACAACCGTTCTGATAGGATGTCAACTACCTATCTTGGTTCTGAGATGTTTAAAAGTATTTGAACTGAAATTCCGATATCCTTTTATCAAACTGAAACTAACTCACCGGAATTCTTATTAAGTATTATTGACTTATATAAATATGAAATAATATATTTAAAATCCTAAACATAAATAATTCTCAGAAAAATGATTCTCATTTAAAAATGTATAGCACAATCCTTTATTAATAAATAAAATGAATTTATATCATTTTAAGAATAAAATCCCAATAATATCCCACTCAGTCTTAAAGCCATGTGATTATGCACTGGACTCCATTTCCCTCTACATGGCTATCAAAAGTCTTAGTTTGGTAAGCTCTTTGTAAAAATTTCCTCCGTGTTGTCCTGAGATGTAATCTTGGTCACGATGACATAGCCCCTCTACATAATGTTCATTTCCCTTTCATGAGCTCTTGGTTCTTTCGAATTTGCAACCACACCATTATTATCACAATAAAGTGTAATAACTTATTGCATGGAAGGAAACACAAGTCACTTAGGAAGTTCCGGATCCAAACAATCTCTTTTGTTACCTCTAAAGCTATAACATATTCTACTTCCATTGTCAAATCAGCTATACAGGATTACTTGATACTCATCCAACTTATGGCTCCATCTCCGAGGCTAAACAAATATCCCGAGGTCAATATTCTAGAATCCCTTTCCAACTGAAAGTTTGAGTCTTTGTATCCAATGGGTAAAATAATATTCATTGAGTAAACCATCACATAATCTCTAGTCATTTTCAAGTACTTGAGAATGTGCTTATTAGCAATCTAGTCCTCTTCACCTAGGTTAGGCTGGAATCTGCTAACCATGCCAGTGGCATAGTAGATATCCGGTCATGTACACACTATAACATATATAAGGCTACCCACAATCGAAGCATAAGGTATATTCCTCATCCTCTCTATCTGATCATGCGTCTTAGGACACTGATCCTTAGATAAAGAAACTCCATTCCCATTCGAGATAATCCTAAGGTAGGTGTAGGTCTATGATAGGTCCAGAAAGGCGATCGGCTAAGAGGGTGCGCGTTCAGACACTCATTGTTGAAATTGGGATATACAAAAACATGTTTGTCTATTTTAAGATTAGGTATAAGAGGGTGTGAAGGGGTAGAAAAGATGGGGAGGAAACTGTTTTTTTTAAAGGTAGGGTGTTTGACCGCTCAGTCAAATGGACCCTTTAACTTCTCGGTTCCCGAGCATTTAGCAACTCAGTTAAACGTGTGAAATCGTTTAATTGCTCAGTTAAAATCATTTAATTGCTCAGTTAAAATCATTTAATTGCTCAGTTAAATGCCTCCTTATCCGAAAGGTACAAAAATGCATCCCTTGGGCAGTTCCTACATATTTCTCAATTGCTCTTCTCCTTCTCTCTCGTTTCTCTCCCTCTCTAAACGTGTTTCTTAATTTTTTAGGATTTCTACTCATTGTGGATCACCACGATCCTATTGTAATAAATGATGCAGAGATTCAATACATTGGCATGAATCCGATCGAGGGGGTTGATGGAGGGTAGCATGGGACAAGGTGGCGTGTTGGGCTAGTGAAAGCAGAGTCATGGCCAACGGTATTTGTCATGCGACCCATGGGTCATCAGTGTGTGGCTCCACATGATGATGACTGGGAGGGCATGGTTTGGAAGGATGAGCCCACGACTCCTGAAGCAAGGGAAATTTATGACTCCCCTCTGTCAGCAAATGAGGAAGACATAGGGATCCTTTTTGCAGGAGTGTGAGCACCATAGGGTGTTAAGGGTACGCCCTGCAGGTGTCCCATGTGTATGTTTCCTATTTAATCTCATGTTTTTATGTTTTATTGTATGCTAGGTGGTTTTTTTCTCATTTATTTTTGAAAAATATTTTTATACTCAAAATCTTTAATGCCTTGTATAAATAGTAGGAATAATACGGATATGGATGCGATGAACTAATACTTGGTAAAAATGATGTCAGACAAAAAATAATTAAAATAATAATAATAATGACATAAATTTGTACTATTAATAATCAGGATAATGATAAAAATGAAGAAAACAAACCAAATATGATAAAAATGAATATATATAAATAAAAATAAATAATAAAGAAAGAAAACGTTGGTAGGAAAAAAGCTCCGAGAGGTAGGATTACGTCATGACTGTTTGATCTTTTAGTTATCGGGAACCGAAGATAGGTAGCTTAAATGTGAATATACGGTAATTCAAACACCGACAGGGAGAAAGCTCCGAGGAGTTTAAAATTATCTCACGATTGATTGACCTTCATAGTTATCAAGAACCGAAGATAGGTAGCTTAAGTGTGAACATACAAAAATTCAAACACCGAGGGGAGAAAGATCTAAGGGGTTTAGGATTGCCTCACAATTAGTTAATCTTCTTAGTTAGCGGGAACCGGAGATAAGTAGCTTAAGTGTGAACGTACGGTAATATAAACATCGAGAGGTAGAAATATCTAGGGGGTTTAGTATTACCTCATGACTGGTTAACCTTCTTAGTTACTGGGAATCGAGGATAGGTAGTTTAAGTGTGAACATCACCTAATTCAAGCACCGAGAGGGAAAAAAGCTCATTTTCTTATTACTGATGTGTATATTTGTGTTGTTTTGTTTGCATCCAGTGGGTATGCTCGTGTCAGGGGATCAGCGGCATCATTGGAGAGGGTTTGGGCGAGGGCGCCTTCATTCGTATGATTCTTTGTTTATGCGGTGGGGTTTGGTCTACTGTTGGATTGACTCTCGTCGATGCATCTTTGGCAATGGGGGGTATGCCTTCCTCCCTATCCCTATTTTCTTATAAAGTCTCACCTTCTTCTTTGGTCTTTTTATACTCATTATTTCCTTAGTTTTGTGTTTTTTAGGAGGTGATCGTCTCAGCATCCAGCCTTCAGAGGGGACTGGCCCTTTAGTCCTCGATGTATAAGAAGTTGGCCTATTTGATGCGAGTTTTTGGTCCCACGATGAATTTTGAGGAGAGAATAGCATCTCTGGTGTCTCGTTCTTGTGCACCTACATGTCCCGAGGTGGTTTCAAATTTTTTCAAGGTGTTAGTGAACCGTCTGCCAGTCTTCTAGAGCTCAGCCTAGTTCCAGGCCCCAGGAGGACCCAAACGCAAGAGGTGACCATGATGGCAGAGATACTGAGCAGATCAAGAAGTCCCGTCATGATAAGTAGGTGTTGGTTTATTGTCTAAGTTGAGGGCATGTCTCCATTGATTCATACATTTGACTAATTTTCTTTTGTTCTTCCATTCATGCAAAGATTATATTCTTTATTGGTTTTTAGGTGGTTGGTACCCTGGAATTGATATTTTTCTGTTTTTATGTCATTTATTCGGATTTCCTTCATGCCTATGCCTTTATACTTTTCATGGGGAAAGATTTTTTATGTTGTTTTGATACAGTAGGTGCAATGTTATGCTTATTTACACGATAAATAATGCCAAATATCCATACTAATAGTGTGGCCATCTAGGGCGGCGCCAGGGGAAGAGAGAGAGAGAGAGAGATACATCTCCCCTCGAGAAGGTTGCGCCATGGTCTCGCACCCTTCTTGAGAAGGTTTCTTCGACCGTCATCAGTGTGGGGGTAAATATGAAGAGATAGAGTCGCCAGCCTATTTTGCACAAAACAGGCAAAAAAACATGTTTCCACTTTGAGTGAAAGGCATCAAGGACAAACTAATGCATACGAAACCAATAGTTCGAAGGTTCGGGGGATAAGTTACGAAATGGGAAGGTGTTAGGCAACCATCCCGCCCTTTAGGTCTCTCATGGGCTAGTGTTATTATTTTCCTTTATATTCCCGTGAAGTGTGTGTGCGTGTTTATATAATGGAGATCGAATTTATTCAACTCATGCCATGCACAAAGTAGAGTGAGTTCATCCATAGGAATGTTACCAAACTAACATATGTAGAAAGTATGATTTGTGCGTTCATCACGATATTGATCGTTATTAGGAAACGATAATATGTGTTGGATGAAATGCAAACAAGCATGATATATACATAAATGTGAAAACGGGAGATGTAAGAGAATTAGGGGATTTGAGAAATTGGGAAAATTAGAAAATAAAGTACGTGGAATATACTAATAAAAGTGTAGATATTAATGTGTATGAACTAAAGTAAGAACTAGATTATGAATCTAATGTATATTATGGAAAAACAAGGAATTTAAAGAGAGGGGGAAGGAATTGGACCTTCTTTGAAGCTTGATCTTTGATCTTGGATGAAATCCCTTGAGTGTTGGTGAATGTTGATGAGAGATAAGGATATTTGTCAAATTGGGTATGAAAAGGATGGGAATGTAAGCTTGGATGGAACTTCACAGGAAGAACTTTGCTGATTTTGAGGGAATGTTGTTGAGATCACTGATGTTGATGGATCTATTATGTTTTTTTATCCCCTGGGAATGAAGTCATGGCCCCTATTTATAGGGTCGGGGGGTGCCAATCCGCCTACCCCTAGGGGTGCCGATCCGCCTATGCCTGGGGTTGCTGATCGGCATGTGACCCTAAACACTGGGTCGATAGGCAAGGATCTGGACCTGTCGATTGGCAATCCCGTACAGATTTTCCTGGAAAAATGGTGGTAGAATACAAAATGTTGATCCAAATCGCACACGAGGCATACCATTAGAAAGGTACTTCAAATACCTTCAAGAGTCCTTGGACCTCTCCTGGGTTTGGGAGTTGACTTCAGGTCAAATGTGGCTCAGAAGCGCACGCCGATCTTTTGGATTGGAGATCGTCGAACGCAAACGGACCGTTCGTCCATATGGTAAGTCTGAATCGCACACACGGCTGACCGTTGGAAAGGTTAGGAGATGTACTTTGACATTATAAAGATTTTTTCTGGGTTAGGAAGGTTTACCTTCGTCAACTAAGGCTCAGAAGCGCCCGGGGACCTCTCCAAGTAAAACATCCTTAGGAGATTCATTTAGTCTCATTTCAAATTAAGAGTTGACTTTGGTAAAACGGAACCCGAGAGCGCCTAGTGGCCTCTGGATCAAATTTTGGGGGGAAATTGATCGTTCGTCAGAAAACGGTTATGCTATTTCGCACACAGGGTATACCATTGGAAATGGGTTTCAGTGCCCTTTGAAGATTCAAATAGCTTTTACTCTGACGGTGAAGTTGATTGGGGTCAATTCGGGGCTCGGGAGTGCCCAGTGGCCTCCGAATCGATCTTTGAAAGTAAAATGGTACGTTCGTCCAAAGTGTTATGCCAATTCATGCACGGTGTAGACCATTGGAAAGGGTATTTATGTCCGTTTAAATATTCAAAGAGCTTTCGCTCTGATGATAGAGTTGATCAGAGACAAACGGGGCCCAGGGGGTGCCCGGTGAGCTCTAGATCGGTACTCGGAGTGAAACCTAGAGTTTACAGTGAGATAGGGAGGTTATAGGGACCTAAGGGGGGGTCCTAGAATGTGGTGTCTATAGAGCCCCTCGACGGGTGAGCTTGGAATAAGTGATAGCCGTTGAATAGACACCACATGATAGAGGTCGATTTTGTGGACCTAAGGGATGAGGGTGACCGATTCAGAGGGTCGAGGTCGATGCTGAGGACCTAAGGGTGATGTTGGGGCAGACGATTCCATGGACCTAGAGGAGATGAGGAGTAAGGAGGCGACCAATTCTGATGGTCAAAGCAAATTTTGAGGGCTTAAGTGGAGATGACCAAATCTGAAGGTCAAAGATGATTTTGCGGGCTTAAGTAGAAGCGACCAATCCTGAGGGTCGAAGCCAAATTCAGAGGGCTTAAGATATGGGTGACCAATTCTGAGGATCGAAACTAATTCTGCAGGCTTATTTGGAGTGACCAATTCTGAGGGTCAAAGCTAATTCCGAGGGCTTATCTGGGGTGACCAATTCTGAGGGTCAAAGTCAATTCTGCGAGCTTAAGTAGAAGCGACCAATTCCAAGGGTCGAAACCAATTCTGAGGGCTTATTTTGGGGTGACCAATTATGTGGGCTTAAGTAGAAGTGACCAAGTCGAAGCTAATTCTGAGGTCTTATTTAGGGTGACCAATTCTACGAGTTAAAGCCAATTATGTGGGCTTAAGTAGAAGCGACCAATTTTGAGGGTCAAACTCAATTCTATGGGATTAAGTAGAAGCGACCAATTCTGAGGGTCAAAGCCAATTCTGCGAGCTTAAGTAGAGGTGATCAATTCTAAGGGTCGTAGCCAAGTCTGCGGGCTTAAGTAGAGATGACTCTGAGGGTCGAAGCCAATTCTGCAGGCTTAACTAGAAGCGAAAAAGTCTGAGGGTCGAAGCCAATTTTGAGGGCTTATTTAGGGGTGACCAATTCTACGGGTGAGAGCCAATTCTGCGGGCTTAAGTAGAAGCGACCAATTCTGAGGGTCGAAGCCAATTCTGAGGGCTTATTTGGGGTGACCAATTATGTGGGTCAAAGCCAATTCTGAGGGATTATTTAGGGGTGACCAATTATGCGGGCTTAAGTAAAAGAGACCAATTTTGAGGGTCGAAGCCAATTCTGAGGGATTAAGATAGGGTGACCAATTCTAAGGGTCGAAGCAAATTCTATGGGCTTATTTGGGGTGACCAATTATGTGAGTCAAAGCCAATTCTGAGAGCTTGTTTGGGGTGACCAATTTTGTGGGTCAAAGCCAATTCAGCGGGATTAAGTAGAAGCGACCAATTCTGAGGGTCGAAGCCAATTCTGAGGGCTTATATAGAAGCGACCGATTATGTGGATCGAAGCCAATTCTGTGGGCTTATGTAGAAGTAATCAATTCTGTGGGTCAAAGCCAATTCTGAGGGCTTAAGATAGAGGTGACCGATTCTGAGGGTAAAAGCCAATTCTGCTGGCCTAAGTAGAGATGAGCAATTCTAAGGGTCAATGCCAATTTTGCGGGCTCAAGTAGAAGCGAGCAATTTTGAGGGTCAAAGCCAATTCTATCACCGCTTCGTGATAAGAGAGGCAGGATGACTTGATCCATCAATAAGGTCTAGGTATGGGTCGTTAGTGGTGTCACTACATAGTGATCACCCCATCTTTGTGTGTTTTGCTTAAGCCCATTAGGTGCTGGCTTCCACATGTGGCTAATGATAGACATTTGATAATGAACCCTATGTCATGTTAGATACTTTATGTGATTTACTTGTATGTTCCTTGTGAATGACATTATGGGGCGAGGTATTTGGGTTGTATTCTTACACATGTGGCTAGTACATTCCTTTTTCAAGGGTACGTAGTTGTTACTTATCCTTTATGGTAGTTTGGGTAATATTTCATTCAATTAAAAGATATTAAAACAGATAGAGAATTACATTTATAAGACTAAGAATATGTTCATAAAAATATATGTGTGGGCCTTGGGATGAAATCCTATTTAGGTTATTAGTAATATTCCATGTTAATCTATCGTTATGTGTTAGTGTTTGATTGTCTGGATGTAGAGACTTTTAGTATAGTTATGCCTTGGGTTGGGACATGCGCATCGTATTTCACTTAGGTGAGAGGTGTGATATTTATTGCATGTGAGAGTTGATGGGTGGCATGTTTTGCGAATTAGTTGCATTATTATTTACTGATACTGAAGTTAATTATCGTGGCACTGACCAAATTATAAAAATATCCCCCGTGGTATTATTATTGTATAAAAAGGTTTAACAGAGTTGAGCAGTCAGACTGGCAGTTGCGGAGATCCAATTTGGTATCCTTAGGATGGAGTGGCTAGTTCATTATAGCTTTCGGTATATTCAGAGTTGATTGAGAGGGGGTTACTATTATACTCTATTTTATTTCAGTTGGGATATTATAATTAGAGGAGGTTTCAGTTGAATTTTTTTGTTGAAACAATTGTAATCGAAGATTTTTATATAGTGGATCCAGTTTAGTATTGTATATTCATCAGCTTTTATTAAGATCATTACTGTATTGGTTTTAGTTTGCTACGATTTTCTATTTATCGTTGATGTTGAGAGTGATATAAATTGTTTTAGCATCCCCAGTATTTCATGTGCGGCCTGATCAACTGGGCATGAAAAATCGGGGTTGTCATAATTGGTATCAAAGCATCCACGTTCTAGTTTCCTTAGGTTCTTTGTTACATCCATTTTATTTTCTACTGAGCATTCTTTGATGTGTATAGAGCCTATCATAGGATTTTGTACTCTGGTGTCTTGATGACGTGTGTGTCGACATCGCTTGTTATCGTTTGAGCATTGGCAAGACTTAGATGTATTCAAGCCTTGAGGAGCATAATAATGAGGACCGTTACGAGTTAATGGTCAAATATAGACCTCGTGGTTAGATTTTTGGTTCCGCGATGTTGTGAGGATGGTTATGGGAAATTATCATGTATGGGGGTAAAGTCTGCAACTTAGAGACTCTTCCAAGCATAAGTCGGTGAATGTGTTTCATGTTGAGTCCATTTTGGAGAAATTTAGGCTAATAGAATGACCTTGGGAAATTTTGTGCACCTAGGAGAGATGGTGATGGATTGCTTCATTTTAGTAAAATACAGGGATTTTGATGATAAATTTATGTGTAATTAATTCCCATTAAGGAGTGAAATTGGTGATGCGCTCAGATTAGAGCAAGGTTCATTTATGTGGTGAAACTATCTGTGATTAGGATGATGATAAGAGTTCTTGGACCTAGGATTAGGTTCACCGTGTAGTTACGTTATATGAGTTGGAGACAAGTTAGAAATAATTTGTAGTATACCTGAATGAGTAGATTTTGGTGAGGAGAGTATGGATTTTTTTTGTTGGTTCGAGTTTAGACGACTCAATTAGAGATTTGTATGAGGATGAAGTTTCTTGTGTGTTATAGCCATTTATTTTGGTGATGTATTAGCTATGAATAAGGTTTAGGGACAAGTTCCAAGAGGCTGAGAGAAAGGGCAGGTTTCAATTGAGGTTTTCAAATTGTGAATTTAATATTGATAGTACCCCTACTAGAGACAATTGGGAGAAAATGTAAGAGGATGTTAATAAATAGCGAGTTAAGCCGAGAGAGAGAGGACTCCTAAGATGAATTATGATGCTGACATTCTATGACGTGTAGTATATGCCTATGTGATGGACAGGTGCCGAATGTGGATTCTGGATATAGTGGTGTAGAGTCAATGATGGTTCGATTAAGATTTGGATATTTTTATATGGTGGGCATTACTATGGAATTAGGGTTTTATATACATGGGCTTCTCGTGATTTGGGGAAGTATCACCTTGTTGAGAGTAGGTGCGGCAATGTGGATATTTTAGTTTGGCTATTAACGTGGTTCTTGGATTAAGGAGATAATGAAGCACGATGTTCATAATATCTATGTGTTGTATGGTGATGTACCTTGTTTAGGAATAGTAGTTTTACCGATAGTCTCATTATATGTGGATTAACTGTTGATGCAATCATGTGGATTATGGGTTGGCATTCACTAGTATATGGTGCTGGTGGTGAGAGACGTCATTCCATGTGAAAGTGATTCGTGATTTATTATGTATGGGTAAATTATACGTATATTGTTCCCTAGATGTTAGATGGTGGTGGACATGTGAGAGTCTACGTCGTTATTACTTATTTGTTAGTTAGGAGAGGAGCGAATGGTCGACGAGTTTCGTAAACACCTTATGCGTTCTAGTAGTTATTCTTGGGTGGTTGCAATACCCTATTGTGGATATTTAAAGTGAAAGTGATGATGATATTTATGTTGGCTTACGGCATGGGTATGTCTATTAGAGGTGATTTCGGTTACATGAAATTCTTTATGGTCATGTATGGTGTTAGCCTAGGGATATTATCAGGGATTTTGGTGATAGTATACCCTTATTGGAATGGGTATATGTTCAAAGGTTTAGAAGTGGTTAATCATTCTATTGGATTTACGGATGGGAAAATAGTGTCCTACTGAATATTTAAGGAAATCTTGATGTTTTTAGCAATGTTAGATCGATTAACTTAAAGGGTTTGGTGTCACTCTTGGAAGGAGTGAGCCTTTTGTTAGAATTATCACAAGTTGAGATTTGTATAATTAGTGCATTGTTTCGTGTTTGGTTTTGGACCAACGAATCTCAATAAATGACTGAGCTAGGCAATAGTGTATCGGGAGGGTTCCTTGTTTGGATTTCGCTTGTGAGACGTCCCACGTATGAAGTTTATAAGTGTTGAGATTTGAGATACGTTTGGGCTCTATGACATTTGGTTTTATACATTAGACATTATTTTTGTGGAGATATAACACATTGAGCAACGAGATAATATATGAGTTAAGGCTAGTGGTAAGTGCAACGTCGAAAGCACTAAAAGATGTTCGCATGACTAGTTGAATAAGTGGCACAATCTCAAGAAAATTCTAGACCCTGTTAGTAAGGTATTAGAGTATACCTTTACTTTATAGTCATGAATTATAAATGTAATTTAGTTTGGTTTGTATATATGTGTGTTACATATGTGATATTTGTGTGTGTGTGTGCACGTAGTATATGGTGTATGGGTGCCCCATTCGTGCTACACTATGGTAGGCATATGTAAGCCTTTTTCTTTTATCTCGTGGGTTACGGGTACGGACTAATTGTGAATAAGCCTATTATATTTGTGCAGGTTACGTTTTGACATTATACTTTAGCAAATTCCAAGGACAGAATTCCTTCATTAGGATGGGAGAATATAATACCCCATATTTTCATGGGCTATAATTATTATTTATAAAGTGATTAATAGATTAATAAACGGTAGTAATTATTACTTGTGTGGCTTAGTAATAATTATTTATCATAATCTAGATGATAATAAACGGGTCAGAGTCCGAGTGGTGAAAATATTTAGCAAGTGCATAAATGCCATATTTTTAAAATATGATTTATCTCATATTTAAATTGGTATCGCACTCCCATGAGATACCCCTCACCCCTTTTCTAGTAGTGCACACCTATCGTATTCTTTTGAAACAACCTAGTTAAACTACCCTGCCTAACTAATCCGTTACACCAAATTCTGAAAATCCCTATAAACCCGAGTACTAAGGGCTAAACTTCTCCCCATTCTCAACACCGCGCTACATTCGAGCGTGGGGTGTCTCGCAAAGCGAAATCCAAACAAGGAACCCCCGCCCCCCCCGATACACTACTACCTGGCAATGTTGATCGTCGAGATCCATTAGGCCCTCAGCACATAACGTGTATATATATATATTACTCATATACTTATATACATTATCACACTCACTCTCATATACATATCACAATATACATCCGGATAGAATCTCCTGGAATGAGATTTAATCTATTTTCATTTTTATCTCCTTACTCTAGTCAGAGATATATATATATATATATATATATATTCTTGTTCTCATACACAAGTAATGTATTATACGCACAAGTACAATAACCATCCCAACGAACTATAACTCGAGGATGTAGCCTCATAGTGCCGATCCAAAATTCGGGTTTACTTACTATACCACGGTACCAAGCCAGACTCTCTCATGGTCATGGTAAACGAATACACAACAGTGGAGGCGGTCATGTTCCCCCTGCGAGTGGAGTACACACATCGCACTCGAACGCGGGACGAGATGACCTAAGGATATACTCACCCTGCTCCTCAAGCCAGGGGATTCACCCACATCTCGCAACCTCCCTTGATCGCACTAGAGAAAAAATATATATAATCTGGTTGTTCCAACCCTACACTAAAGGAAAGCCCGCGGAATCAGCCTCTAAAAGACACATATACCAATCACACACAGATATATATATGTATTCATATCGTATATAGTATATACTATACTCACATCGTATATATATATACTTATACAATCCTCACTCCTCAAACGTATACATGGCTATAATTGCCAATCTCATAAGTATTTAAGGATTATCATACTTAAAATACTAATCCCAGAAGTATCATCTTACATAGTTATACCTCGTACCTTGATCGTTGTTAAGGACTTATATACTCTCCAAATATCCCAAACCATAACCATTTTATAAGTATACCCTTAACTTATCTTTAGCATATAACCCATATTCCATCCTAGTCGCCTCACATGATTAACTCACTAATTCCACATACAATTACTTTTTCTACGCGCATAATTATTTATATATAATCGCCCACTAAAATACTCCCTCAGGTGTTACTCGTCCCGAACATCCATAATTAAATAAGTCATGGATTCTATTTTCCATGAACTCATAGCTTACATACCCCTCAAAAATTAATTTAGAGGTCCCCCTTCTAATTTAGGAACCCTAAACCTTTAAATTCCTCAAACTCTTTATTTTCCCCGAAAACACACTTTTAGCGCCACGCCATTTTAGCACCCTCCTGGCCCCTATAAATATTCTCCAAAGGCTAGTTGTTAATTCCCTAATTGAATCTTTATATCCTCAATTAAATAAACTAGAATTAATTAAATTCGGAATTAATTCCATCTAATTAACCCTAACCAAAATTGCCAAAAATCCTGGACCATCGATCGATTGACCCTGGGCCATCGATCGCCCTGGACAGCTTCTTCTCCGAGAAGCTGTTTCGGCCATTAGAGCTTCCCCCAAGCTTTTATCTCCTCTCCTAACCTCCTCCGACCTCAATCAACTACATATACACATATAAAAAGGGTTCTAAATATCCTAGAACCCATAACCAACAATCGATTTCAATAAATTCCTAAGTTTCTCGAATTGGAAATTATTCGGGGTTTACTCGTTTAACTTCCGAAAACCCATTTTGATTCACAAAAACTCATCCCGAAAATCTTTGTGGTTTATCACTACCAACTATGATATGAGATTTATGCTTAAAATAAAGAAAGCAAGTAAACACTTACCTCGTGGATAAAATTCGACGACCTCGAGTCGAATCTCGCGGAGTTTGGCCGGAATCTCCCTTTTCCTCTTCTTTTATCTCCTCTCTTCTCTTCTCTCTCTTTCTTTCTTTTCTCCCACCCTCTCTTTCCTTATATAGAGGAGAATAAGGGTTTATCACCTTAAAACCCAAAATGACTCGTTTACTCAAATTCGAGTCCCTATTTGTCTAAAAGTTCCCAGAGCCTAAACACTACCCCCCGGATACTTTATTCTGACTATCTCAGCCATTCTAAAAACAACCGCGCACTCGGAATCTCTATTCGAGTCACTTAACTACGATTTACTAATTAAACCCAACGCCTCTCAAACGGGTTTTCCAATCAAAATATTAACCATTGTTGCTTTATCCAACTGCGACTTGTAATTAAAATACTCCAACTCATTTACTTAGTCTCAAAAGTAAATGAAACACACACCAAAAATAATCAAATGTTCATAAATCCCAAAATTACTATTCACATAATTTCCCTTAATCTCCACATTACGCCTACTTACGAAATTTAATTTTCCCCAAAAGTACGGGGTGTTACATTAGACACCGCACTTGTTCTTTATGCTTCCTTAATTATATGCTTATTATCGCTCTTAACATTATGTGATTACTTTTTGTTATGTTAGAACATGTTGAGAGACTTTTGTTTGAGAATCCCTTAAAATTTAGATAGGTGCTTAGGCATGAAAAATGATATTAATGAGAGGTCTAGGAACGTTACTTAGATTGGTGTGGGTACACGAGAGTGCTTGTGTGTGAATATGTATTCGGATAATGTGTGGTCGTTAATATGTAGGTAGAGGAGTACGAGGGAGCTCGACTTAGGTAAAGAGTGGCCGTTAAGGGTGGATATGTGCATGCACAAGAAGTCACAACTTCATATAGCTTGATATCTTGTTTGATGTATGAGGAGGGATAGAAAGACAATATGAGAGAAAAATGCATCTCCGTTGTGACAACATCTTGAGAAATATATTGTCGAGGCGTGAAAAGGACTCGGTATTGCGCCTACGTACCCAAGTAGCCACGAGATCAATGCATATGTAGTTCGGTTGTACACGTGTTCAAACGTGATATATGTGCAAGTATGAGGACTTGGCTTGAGGGTGGAGAAGTTATATACGGGTCATAGGGTTGCTTCAATGGAGATTCAGAATGGGAGTGGACCCGAATGCACCGGCAAAGGCATAGCCTGTCATGATTGCCAGGCAATCGCTAGCAGGAAGGTATTGTCCTTCGGGATAGTTTTAAGGTGTAACGCCAAGGATGTAATGTCCTAGACATCCCTTTCTACATGTGGGTACAGAGTGAAGGGGGCATATTTAGGAGTGGACCAGAAGCCACCGACAGAAATTTATGTATCCCTTATCGACATGACTAAAATTTCGGAGGTGTTGTGGGTCCTCGGGTTGATCCAAAGTGATAGAGATGATCATATCGTCTGAGAAATGGGGTTTGGACTAGAGATGGAGGTATGCCTAAGAAATAATACACTAAGAGACGTATTATGAGGCTTGGGCTTTACGAAATTAGTTTGGTATAGCGCTTACGTACCCAAAGAGACTTGGGATCAAAGTCAACGTAGTTCCAACCAATGGGACATATTTACGGGTGTAGGCAACAGGATACCAGGTATACCATATGCAACATTACGATATTTATGGAGCCTAGTACTTAATATAGCACTTCCATTATAAGTTGGAATGTTATATTCATATGTTAAAAATATGTTAATCAAAGGCAGATGTTTGAGAGTATTCTAAGAAAACACATATTCGGGGGGTGGCCATTGAGAAGGGCTTTGTTCGCTTAGAGAAGCGGTAAGAGTGGTTCGATTTTAGACTTCGGTATTATCAAAGTTTTGGAATGACTCGTCTCACTGACACATCCCTCAGAATGGTTTTGAAAAGTATGTTTTCATGTTGTATTTAGTCGTAGCATTTGATTATTATTTATTTAACATATGAGTATGTCATTTCAGCTCGACAAACAAAGGTATTGGGTTAAAAATCATACTTTAAAATATAAACATTATAAAGTGCATATCCAATTCCCTAAATAGGGGTCGAGATAAGTGATATAAACAGATATGAATAGTTTATCACAATATATATATATATATATATATGAGTATTGACCTGAGATTTCTGCAAAGTCTCTTTACCTTGTAATTAAGTCAAATTTTTCCTTTCCTAAGGGAATGTCCCCTGTGAGGTGACATCGTTCAGTCGGACAAAGCTTCATTTAGAAGTGCCACAACATTTATGAGAATGTGGTGCCAAGGCATCATATCCAGTATGGTTCATTTCGAGGAAGCCCATCGGACCCTAGTTCCCATTTATGACCATTTTAACAAAGATTAAGGTAACCATAATCCCAATCAAGTTTCTAAGTGGATTAATGCTGACAAGGAACACCTTCGCAAACATGAGTGGTGCACTCGACTTAAACATTAATAATGAGATACTTTAACATGTAAATTGGATTGATAATGAACTAAGGGAGGAAAAGTGAAAGTACCCAAAGATTTTTTGGACTTTTATCTCTCAACCAATCAAGACCTGAAGAGAGCTCAAAGTGCTAGGAGGGGCAATAAGCGATAAGGAGGGGATGAGCAATAAGCAATAAGGAGGGGATGAGAATCAATCTCCACAACGCGAGGGGCACAGCCACAACTACCACACTATGAGAGTGGGGAAGTTTAGAAAATATGATAGGGAGGAGGGTAACTCCAATGAAGAAATATGAAAAATCTATCCAAAGAAGAGCTTCAAGTAGTTGTGTGAAGTTATTCATGATGAAACATAACATAAGAAAATTCTATCCAAAGAAGATGTATGTGTTGCTTATGTTCAAGAATAAAGAACATGAAAGCCTACAGGAGTATGCTAACAACTATAAAGTGGATGAAAATGGAGGAGTGCTTGGAGAATGCAGCAGTGGAATCTTTCAAGGTCAAATTACCAAATAATTGTTGGTGTATTTGTTTCTCACAAATAAATAGGCCCCCCTTATTGGTGACTTGATGTTGAGAAGATAAGTAAACCAAGGTTGAAGATTTAATGCTCGTTGGTGATTAGAACAAGGGGCATATACCAAATAGTCCCTCGAACATTTTCTAATACACGTTTAATTTTAAGTCTTTTTATTTTATTCCAAGAAGTCCCTTACCACATAGAAACATTCAAAACAAGGAGTTCGGGTGAGAGTCGTCGAAGCTCCGACAATGGGGGGTGGGGTGAGGGAGGAAGGTGAGGCGGGGATGCCGCTAGCTCGCACCTTTAAAAATAGAGAATTTTGGTTAAATGAGTGCTTGAGAAACTTTTTGGAACAAAATAAAAACGCTTGGACTAAATGTGTGTTAAAAAATGTTTGAGAGACTTTTTGATAATTGATCCTTGGAACAATGGTTAAAGTGTACTTATACATTCTTTTTGAACTATCAAACAAGTTTTTAAACCATAAGACAAGTTCTCATAATTAAGATGAACTTATAAAATTGTACAAGCACTTGTATACCAATAGAATTACAATTGTTTCGTGATTGAGCGAAACTCAACTAAAGAGATTCCTACTTAGTGTAATTAAACGACATGACATTATATTTAATAAATAAATATAAAGAATTCCCATTATTTAATTCACAATAAAATTATCTAAAGACAAGTTATTATTAAAACTAAATGAATGTCTCTAAAAATATGGTTTTAAGGATTAAATCCTAACAATCTCCCACTTATACTTAAGGTCGCATCTAATTCTCATGCTATTTATGTGACTATCCAATGTCCCTGCTGATAAGCTCTTTGTAATCAGATTTAACAAGTTGTCTAGTAAAGGTAGATAATCAAGTTCAGTTCCAACAACAGTAGCATATAGAAATATGTTGAAATAATTGAGCTTTCCGAAGGTGTAAGGAAGAACTTTCATTGTCCTATGAATTGTCCTCAACATTTATCAACCTACATTTCTAAATAGTAACATAAACGGAACGCAACGAATTTAGTCAGTATTAGTATCTAGTTGTCTAGGAGGCCTAAAACTCTGCATAATCGCTATGACTTGTGAGATACCCAATTCTCGTAGCAAACTTTGGAGAACAAGTCTTTCAAATTGCTCATGCCGACTCAGCTGCTTGTCTGTTTTTCCATATAATTGGAGCCACCAACATCCATACTACAAGAATATTAACAATTACTCTATGCACAACACTTCAAACTATAATCTATAGTAATAATAATAATAATAATAATAATAATAATAATAAATGATCATTTTCGACAAAACCCCAGTTTCTTAATACGATATCAGACTTAACCCCCTCCCCCCCCCCCCCACACACACACACACAAAAAAAAAAAAAATTGGTCAATAAGTAGACTGCACCAAAATCACTCAAACTAGCATCCACTAGTATCTTTTATTTTTTTCCCAGAATACCCCCAGCACCTCTCTCTCTCTCTCTCATGCACACACACACAAAATTTTAGTTTTTCAGTTTTATTGCAAAAAATGTGTTTCACGAATAATAAAGAAAATAATTTAATTACAAATATATTTTAACAGATGAAAAAAGGGGAAAAATTGTATTCCTATTTAATTTGTGTTGAAATTTATAAACTGTTTTCAGTTTTTAAAATCACTATTTTAAAAAAAAGGGTTTTTCACTTTTTAAAAACAGTTTAAAATAGTGTTTTTTAAAAACTGAATCACATTGTTTAAAAATATTAACACAAAGTAAATAAAAATAAATAAATAATCCCACTTTTTATCTATTAAAAATATATTTTTTTAATTAAATAATTTTCTTTTTTATTCTTGAAACACATTTTTTGCATTAAAACTAAAAAACTACAATTGGGGACAACTAAAAAACTACAATTGAGGACAGCGTGGGAGAGGGAGGGGAGGAAAAAAAATTGAAGAGCAAAGACAAAGAGGTGTTAGGGGTATATTGCAGGAAAACAAAAAGATATTAAGGGATGTCTGACAATGCGAGTGATTTTGGTGCGCAGTCTTATTTGCCAACTGGGATTAAGTCTAATATCGTATAATCAAACTGGGTTATGTCAAAATGACCCTAAAAACAAGACACTAAAAACTCTTACCAGAACCTCAGAGCATCTCTACAAGTAGGTTTTACACCAAAATTGCACATTACTTCATTTTGTACTCCAAAGGTTTTTTTTTTATTTACTTTAACACGTCCATAATTATCTCGTTTTGAGTTTTGTATCTTTTTTTAATTGACTTTGAGTTTGGTACCTATTTCGTTAACAAACCGTTGGAGATAACAGTCATGTGCAAGACACGTGACTTTGTTAATTAATAAATTAATTTAAGAAGTAAAAAAAAAATTGAAAATTGAAAAAATAAAGGGAAAATAGAGTGCGTCTTCCCCCCACACCATCCCCCAAGCCCCGCTGAACCAACCTCCCCCACACCACACCACACAACCCACAACCACCCCCTTTCCCCACCACCACCACACCACCACACCCCACTCCCACTCCCACGCCCCCCCCCCCCCCCCCCCTCCTCTCTCTCTCTCTCTCTCTAGGGGAACACGATTGCTATTTTTATTTTTAGTTCTTTTTTTCCTTTTATTTTTAAGGTTTTTCAATTGTTCTTAGTTTTTTTGTTTTTTCAATTTTCTTTACATGCTTCATGTGCCTTGCACGTGACCAAAGTATAACAAACTCTGTACCAAACTCAAAATCAATTAAAAAAAAGGAATCAAACTCAAGACGGGAGAATTATGAACGTATCAAAGTAAAAAAATAAAAAATAAAAAAAACTTTTTCAACAATTATTGATGAGAAATAATTCCTAACTAGAGAAAGAAGATGAGCTACATAATGGTGTAGCCCTCGCCATTTAAAAATCCGCCCCGAAGTTGTATGAGACTGTCCATACCGGGATTTGAATGCGACCCACCTCTATAAAAGGTGGGATTTTTACTCCAATAGTTTATATTCAAATTTGTGTGCAAAAATTAAAAAAGATCAATGAAATGCACACACATGTGAATTTGGTATTTTTCACCGATATTTTATTAAAGAATTTAATATTGAATATGGATCTTGTTTGATAGATACCGGCAAATGCTTTTCCAAAAAATAATTTTGTAATAGAATATGTAAAATAAAAGACAGTTTAATGTTTTGGAAGAGAGAAAGCGGATATGAAAGTGTAATTATGATGTGTTGTAAATTTTTATTTGGCCATTTGCTCATTTGACAACATGACATTTATAATACTTTTAGAGAATAAAAGCTTATACTTTGTGTGAGTATCAAACTAAACCAACTTTTACACTACTATTTGGAGATGCACGTGACCTACAAAATGATCATAATCTGGTGTATATATACCCTGTTGGGGACATATTATTTACAGGGGGATTATGAACTATATATTGATGATTTGTTCAGATTTTTTTACGTACAGCTAGTTGAATTTCTAACTTAAATCAATAATTCATAGTCTGGTGTATATATGCCCCGTTGGGAATACACTATTTACAAGGGATTATGAACTATATATTAATAATTTGTACAGCTATTACAGTTGACTTTGTAACTTAAATCAATAATTCATAGTCTGCTAATAACGATATATACCAAATGTTTTTGAGAATTGTTGTTATTACTTACTGTAAACACAAGCTGCAAGCCACTCATTCACTATTCTGACCCAAGTACTGGTCCAGCCAACATCAATTGTCCACCTGCAAAGGAGGTCAGTCAGTTATGTTCATCTTAAGTGAGACGCATATCAGTTGCTCGCATCATCAAATATATTATTATATGCCATTGGGCTATCAAGCATGAGAATGCGGGTTTGAGTTTGAGCATAGTGGCTTCGCTAAAAAATAGTTAGGTGTGTACCCAGACTATTAATGGTGTACACTGGGAATGGTCTTTATTTATGCACTTCTACAGCTTGCAGAAAGGTTTGATCTCAGATGGAATTTCTTTTTAATGTATAGGATATAAATTCCACATTAAAAAAAAAACTCAGAAGTCTTGATTTTGGGATTGTTCAGAATCCAAACCAATCTACCCAAATCAATATAATCCAGTTCGCTTTCATTAGAATTTTTTGCCAGAAACAGAAAACTATCATTCACTCATAATAGTATATATACAAGGCTTCGATGACGGAAGACGGGCGCACCACCAAAATCAGTGAAGATCAAGCCCGTGTGTACAAGCTTTGCAATACAATGAGCACAACCATTAGCTTTACGCTTAACACGAGAGACGGAAATGACAAATTGAAGTGCCAACCACTTCACATGGGGAACATCCTCACTAGCACTGAGCTTGATTCCGACTAGGCAATCACTTTCCACGATGCCCCGGACCACATATTTTGCTTTAAGGAGGCAGGCTTCTTTAATAGCTAGAACTTCATCCATCAGAAGGGATGCAGCCTTAAACTTCTTGCCGAAACCATCCAAAAATCTTCCAATGTTGTCCCTAAAAAGACCGCCACTAGAGGCCGTGGAGGATGTACTGTCAAAAGAGGCATCACAATTGATCTTGACCCCTGGTGGGAGGGCACCACTTGTGGCTGCTGGCTGCATGTTCTGGGTAGGCTTGGGAAAAAACCAAAACTCATCCCGCATGCATATTCCAATGGGTCTAGGGGGCCATTTATTAAAAATAAAATCATTGCGTTGCTTCCATACAAACCAACAAAAAATAGCGAGTTCTCCCATAACCAAAAGATCCTCTCTTTCAGACAGTCTTGAACACCTCACACACCCAAACATGGAAGGATTTGCTGAACTGGAGATCAACCCACTGCAGCAGCTTCAATCGTCTCCAAACACACCCACTCACGCCTAAAAAATAAATGCTTAATGCCTTCAACCTCTTTCATGCAAATAGGACATAAAGGGGATCAGGAGCATTTCCTTTTAAAGAGATTGAGTTTTGTAGCTAAAGAATCCCACCACCATCTCCACCAAAACGTGCAAACCCAAGGGGCGCAATCCATACTCCATAAAACCACCCAGAATTTCCTATCCAAATTAAAGGAAGAAGAAGGGGCAGCAGCCTAGTGTTGGGCAGCAGATTCAAGGCTCATTAAGACCCCAACTTAACAGTGTAACCCATACTAGAATTGTGCCACACTAAGCGGTCCTCCATGTTGCATTCACTAATATGAATCATCTCAATAGCATCCACAATGGTAAAAGTAAAAAGGTGAGAGGTGAGCTCACTGTTCCAACTCCCGTTAGACACGAAGTCACGCACCTTTGAGAGAGAGCAATTAAAAGGCTTATGGATAGGAATGGAGAAGGATCTAACCGAAGGAATCCCCCTATCCTTCCAAATATCCACCGACCTCCCATTTCCAATTTTCCATCTAGTGCACTCAATGAGCTCCAAAATACTAGACCAAATGCTATATGGACTTCTCCCTCTAATGGCTACAAGAAAACTAAAATTTGGAAAGTATAAAGCCTTCAAGATATTTACCCAATAAGCATTAGGGCGCGAAAGGATCCTCCAACCCATTTTTGCAACGAGAGATAAATTAAAAGCATAAAAGTCCTTAAACCCCAATCCTCCCCAACTTTTAGGACTAAACAAATTTGAAGTACTACGCCAATACACTCCACTCTTCTCCTCATCACCACCCCCACCAAATTCTATTAACAATATAAGTTAACTTTCTACATAAATCTTGGGGGGAAGGCAAAGCATGTCATTACATAGCTTGAAGTAGCTTGAATGACCGCTGTGATAAGAATCTCCTTGCACGCCATAGAAAGAAGCCCATTACTCCAACTTTGAAGCCTTGAAGCATCTCGATCATCAATGTAGGCAAGTCGTTTGGATCTGGATCTTCACCATGAAGAGGGGAGACCCATATAGTGAGACCTGTCATCACTTACACGGACCTTAAGCGCAATACTCATTAATAAAGCATGGCCCAGCAAAGACTAGATTTTTCAAAGTTAATCATTTGACCCAAAACCATACAATAGAAATTCAAAATAGAGGATATAGTACAACACTCTCTAGGGCTAGCTTTCAAAAAGACAAGAATCATTCGCAAAGAAGAGGTGAGAAATAAGAGGGCAGCCCCTCTTTAGACATGTTAACGATAAATTTGACGCGAATAGCCTCCAATATTAAAATGGAGAGATTATTTTGCACAAAAAGGAAGAGATACGGAGATAGAGAGTCTCCTTGTCCCAAACCCCGAGAGGTAGTGAAAGTGCATCAAGGAGTTCCATTCACCATGACTTTGAAAGAAACCATTTTAATGCATTGGGAGATAAGGTTTAGCCACAACTCATTCAACCCCATGTTCCCCATAATGGCCAACAAAGAAGTCCCACTCCACGCGATCATGGGCTTTTTTAAGATCAAGTTTCAATGCCATATCTTGGATTTGTCTTCCCGATACAAGCATGAGATGTTGAGGGGATATGATCCCCTTAAGCATGGACTTCAATCTACTGGCCAAAGTTTTTGCCACAATTTTATACAAGAAATTGCTCACAATTATGGGGCGAAAATGGGACAAAGTTTTCGTAGATCGAACCTTGGGAACTAACACAATATTAGTTTGGTTGATCTCTTTAAGCAAAAATCATCCCCCAAAAAAACCTTACACCACATCATAAACATGGGTCCAATCACACCCGAACAATTTTGGTTGAAAACACCGGAGAATTCATCTAGGGTCGGAGATTTTAAAGGGCCTCCGATTTCTTAATTTCCACATCCGAAAATGGACGACATAATCTCTCATTCATATATGAGAAGAATTTAGGAGGGAAGAGACCTAGACATTGGGAAAAATCCCATGAACCCGAGGTAGTGAAGAGGGACTTGAAGTGTGGAAATAAAAGTATCCAACCCTTCATCCATGTCATACCAGTAACCTTCCTCCTTGAGAAGCTTCGATATAAACTTTCCCGATCGCCTCTTGATATTCATAGTATGGAAGTACCTAGTATTCTTATCCCTAGATCCGGCGGATATGGGCGGGTTGGAAATGGATCGATTTGTGTATGGACGGTTCAAAAATGGGTGGAACAAGGGGAGCGGGTCGGATTTGGTCGGGTTTGTCACGGGTCGGCCTGGGTTAATCCAACATTCCTCTTCTTTTTCCCCCTTCTTCAGCCCTCCTTCAACTACAGAAGACGTGGTATTAGAGAATAACATACCCTGGTCCAAGAGATGTCCAGAGAATTCCTTGCTTGTAATGGGTTTGTCGGGTTTGTAATGGGTCGGTCTGGGTTAATCTAACAATTTGCAAAAAAAAAAACTGGGATAGTAATAGAACTCCAAATTTATGCTTCCCTCGATGAATAGTAGTTTGAATCCAAGAGATCGAAAGATAGTTCTTGAAAACCATTTCTGACCCGTAGATGACCTGCGACTAAACCAAGCTGAGGAAATATGAAAGCCATTTCTGGCCCACAAAAATATATTTGATGAAACGGAACAGCTTCTGTTGGGCGGTTTTTGTGCGGATTCATCCTAGAGACCTACTTATCCCCAAGGGAATACCGCTGTTGTTTAGACCATTGGTGCCAGAAGATTCCTCAAAAGCCCACAATCAAGCCATCTCCTCAACCAGGATTTCCTGCTCCTCAATATTCTCCCTAGATTGAGTCCAACTTTGGAGCACACCCATCTGCATATCATTGATTCGCCTCCCAGGATTACCATAACTATTCTTCCAATTACAAATGTTGTTTTTAACTGCCTTTAATTTTTGTACAACTCAATACATACAAGACCTTTGGCTTTTCGTATTCCAACTGGCTTCAACCACTTCCCTACATACCTCCATGGAAGTCCACACATTCTCAAAACGGAATTGAGATGGGGAGTTTTTCATAGGGGTATCTAGAGAAATAAGAGTGTGATCAGACCCTACCATCACTTTGTGATTAACAACCGTATGTGGGCTCCACTCAGAAATTTTTTCCCGGACCAAGACCTGCTGATATTTACCATTTGACCACCTAAAAGTTTGGCCCACTGGAAGGAAGGTCCCTTAGCCGACATCTATCCTAAGGGAAAGGCAAACTCATTCATTTTAACCCTATTCGCCTGAGAGCCACCCTCCTTATCCTCCGGGCTACCATACACATTAAAATCACCCACAATACACCACGGTCCATTAAAATTATTACCAACGTCTATTCATTCTTGCCAAATAGGGGGCCTATTCTCTACCTCACAGTCCGCATAAAGAAAAGTCCCCCACCACACAAGTTCACTGTTGTTCAGCCAATTACGTTGGGTGTGAAACAGATTTTTTGACTGTTTTACAACTGTTACCCTCACTTCATCCGACCACCATAGAGCCAAACCTCCTGAAGTACCTACTGGATCATCACAACAGAATTACTAAAATATGTCTCCATACGAACATTATTTAATTTCCTCTTCTTATTCTTAGTTTCCATTAAGAAAACCACCATCGGGCAATGGGGACTAATAAGACCCTTGAGAGTCTGGACTTTCAGGGTCTCCCCACTCCCTGACAGTTCCAAGACATCAACATGAAGATAGAGGCTGTTTTGGGCCAGCCACTAAATCCCTGTCACTATCATTCAGCATACCGTCAAAAGTAGCATCCACATCAACTAGATCCTCCTCTACAATCGTAGTTTTGACCACCCTTCTTCGTCGGGTTCACTTTGAAACTCTCTGCCTTTTTTAGTTGTTGCTGTCTTGGAATCTCTTTTCCCCGCCATCATATGATGGCTTCCCACCATTGAGCTTTAAGGTTGAGTGGGTTAGAATTTGCAAAATGGCCCATTAATTTTCCTCTGACCCAATTAATATCAATGAACCACCAGCATCAAAAATTAAAGATTGATCCGAGATTCTAGTACCTAGGGGGACGTGAGCCTCCTTTTGCATAGTGTCTGGTCCGATTCACGTGTCCCAATTCCATCGCCCATTGTACGATTATGCAGATTCCAATTAGACTTACAATTCGATACCTCAGCCGTTCGATTATCCACCCCTCCAGCATGTGTGGGTTCCACGTGTACCCTATCTTTACGTTTGCATCGCCGTGAAAAGCTATTCTAGGGTTTGCAGATGAGTTATGAAGTTGGTGTTCAAGAACTTCCTTCCAGATTATCCGTCCCACTTTTCTGTGCGTCCCGCAATCATCCATCGGCCATATTTGTCTCTCTACCTTCTCAATTTCAATTTTACAGTGAAAAGCCTCATGCCCCAATGTTCCACACCTATAACAAAACACCCCCAGTCTTTCACATGTGCAGTGAACCCACTGATCCTACATGCCTGGACTCTTAAGTCAAAACCCAGCTGGTAACGGGTGACTAACTTTTATTTCCAACTTAACTCTAAGATATAGGCAATGGACCTTAATGTTGTCAACCCTAATCGTCTTTCCAAACTCATCACCGACCCTTTTCGCATTTTCCTTGCTCATTCTCCCAATGGGGAGCCCACGACCCATATCGCCATGGTGCTGAAGTTGATTCCATCTACAGCCAGATCATAATCCGAGTTTTTGATAACCAATTTATATCCATCAATGGACCATGGCAATAAATCAACCACCCTCTTCTGGTCTTCCAATTTCTCTGAAACAAACACATATAGACTAGCTTCGACCTCTGATTTTGAGACCTTAAATGCCCCTTTTGTGTTTCACGCCCTCTGAATGATATTAGATGTACCAAACCTGTTGACAGATTTGGGGCTAAATAGCTTACCTGCGACATGGAAAGCATGTGCTTCATCTGTCATAATGGCTGTTGACAGTCTCCCACATGCTCAAACGCTATATAATAGAGTGAGACTGGAAGAATACACGGAGGGGGAGAACAAAAGGTGGAGGATAAAGGAAAAAGAGGATGTCGAACATATATCAGAGATGAACGAGGTAGGATAAGAGACAAGAAAAGGTCCGATTACTAGGGGGAGGGAGGAAGAGGGCGAGAGGAGAGGAAGAAAACGGTGGGATAGCGAAGATGATCTAAACCCTAAGGAGGGATGACTGAAATTGACCCAGAGATAGCGAAACCCTCCAAGAGAGATGAAAACACTCTCCTAGAGAGAGGAAGTTTACTCCGTGTTTAGCAATACATTGGAAATGGTCTTTATTTATGAACTTCTACAGTTTGCAGAGGGTTAGATCTCAGATAGAATTTCTTCTTGATGTGTAGAATATACATACCATATTTAGAAAAATTAAAAAAAAATAAAATCAAAGTCTTGCACATCAATATATAAAATTTAGGGTTGTTCAGAATACAAACCAGTCTGTCCAAATCGACCCAATCCAGTCCTCTATCATTAAAATCTATGTCTCCATTGGATTGTATTGGAATTAAATTCAGAAATTCGATTATAGTTAGATTGCATGCAAATTGGCATAGTGCAAAATATAGGTTTGGGTTTGATGCGACTGAATAGTGAACATCCGTAATAAGATTATGAGAACTTTCCATCCATTGTTACGTTGGATGCTCCAATTTAACATGGAATTGGAACAGACTATTGCATGTCCTGATCACAATCACGAGGAAACTAATTGCTTAGACATAATTCCTAGAAAAAATTATTTTATTTGAAGCCCGCAATTTAATCATTTCAATGTCGAAAACTACCGAATATGGGATCTTACTTTTTCATGGAATGATGAGAATTCCAACCAATCAATAGCATTGCAAAGTACATGGCACCAGTTGCGAAAACAAAATGAAAGAAGCCATAACCATAGGGAACATTATCTTCATCCAATGTCTCACCCTTCCTGAACTGCATTTTTTTTGTCAAATACATTTATGTCATGTGTTTAATCAATTCAAAGAGGTTAAGTGGTATATACCTGAAAGCATTTGGAATCAATGCCCGTCGAAAATGTTGCAATGACGATTGCATGTATTGCAACAATAAAGCTCTGTCGAGATCAAGAGACCCATAGTTATTTGAGTGGAAGGAGCAAATACTATTAAATTAAGGACATTTTGCAGATAAAATATATTTTTGGTGAATGATGAATTATACATTATAGTTGAAAGAGATTTTGACATAATTTCGCACACACACACACACATATATAAATACATAATTTTTTTTAAATAATTTATCCTAAACCAGATCAAGTTATGCGATGACTACAGTTTTTCACTGATGTTATGATTCATGAAGATACATAAAATTGAAACACATACATTCACCATCCCAAATTAAGAGTCCTGTTTAGAATTTACAAATTTTAAGGGTTGATTTTTCCCATTTGAGCCTCCCAACTTTATAAATGCATCGGATCCACATCAAATGAAGTTGAGCTTCTATGCTCCAGGAAATGCTGGAAATTCACACTATTTTTATATAAGAGTTTTAGAAACAGTACTCTTAATTAGAGAGAGCCTACAAAAAACTTTTAATTGGGATGGAGGGAATATCAAAAATACTTGTATGAATTTTTTTTCCAAATCGTGTATTGGATTTAGAATTAGTAATTGTTCTTTGTTTGCAATAGAAATTTTAATGTAATGCCATATCAATCAACGGTTATGAACATTACATTCCTCTTTGAGAAAATTGAGCAGGCATATTTTTATCGTGCAACCAAAATTTTTGTTAGATCACCTGAAATGTCTCAAGTATTGGAAAGAAAACATTATGTGTTTTCATAGCTTCCAACTTTGAATTTTTCCGTACTTCTATATGGAAAATTTATGGGAATTCAAAAAATTACTATGATACTAAGCCAGTCTCTCGTTGCAGCTTCCGCTTTCTTGATACATCTATCCTCTGGCGGCTCACTGTGAAACAGAGATGTAAATTTAGAAGTGCTTTGAAGGTTAAAATACAGGGTTGCAGGACAGAACTTTACATCCCTGGCCAATTGTAAGAACTCAAAAGAGAAATTCTACATTTTACATAGATCTAAATACAGCAAAACCATTCTACAAGCAGTAAAGTTGTGCTTTAGAGCCCTTTTTTCTTTCTACTCAACCCCAACCCCAGAAAAAACTATAATATAAAAAACTCACCTAGTGGTGGCAAGCAAGTCGTGTGATGTTATATCCAGTATGTGGGAGTACCAATCAACACTAACTCGACTAGTTTAATTAATCGTGTCAAGTTCCCTAGCAACTCAACCCCTGGTGATCACCACCACCTCGATAGAGACAAGGCACACCTTGTAATGAAGTGGATACAAAAGCAACATTCAAACCCATTTGATATGAGTAGCTTTGGAATTGAGGTTCCTGGAGATGGTGTTCATCACTTTGAAGAAGACAATCGAAAGGTTCCTCTCACTTGTCTCTCTCTCTCTACGACAATGACCAAGTGCTGCACTGATACCGCAACTGTTTATTGCGCGATACAACGTATGATGATACCTTCATCGTTGCTCCAAGAAGAGGACGAGCTTGTGTTCGTTGTAATTTTAAGGGCCCCCACTCACTATGTTCACAACAATTCTTGGCAGCAGCGTGTAGTTAACCAAATGGGTTTGATGAGGTGGCACCAACCCTCAACCCCGGGCGGGGGGGGGGGGGGGGGGGGGGGGGATTAATACGAGTTTGATTCTTCACCTACCTGAAAAGGTGATGCAAGATGATATAAGCGTGGATGTTTAGACTTTCAATACAAAATGGCACCAGGTGGTTTTGTTGATTGGCTGGATGAGATAGAAAATGCCTTTGATTCTAAAGAAATTGCGGGAAAAATGGGTGGCTGCACACAAGTTTGGTGGAACGTCTTTTGGTGAAGAGAGGCTAACAACCTTCCCCCGATTAGAAGTTGGCGGAAGATGAAGAAGGAGTTGCGAGCCGCTTTTCTTCACGACATTAATGAGAGGGACCTGTTATAGCGGGTTCAAGAGCTAAGTCAAGGACGCCATCAGCTGAAGAATACTCCGAGCAATTTAAACTTTTATGTACACTTGCTAAGCTATGGGAGAGTCTTGACTAATGATCACAAGATTTATTCAAGGATTCTAGTTACGCATTCAATACGAGTTAGAGCTGCAATAAATTGCAACACTGATCCTAGCCATTAAGTAGACACACTCAAGGTATAATGGTTATTGAAGGCTGCTGCCCCAATCGGAAAAACGAGGGCACAAACATCCCAATCTACCCAAGGAAGGGAAGTGAGTGATATTGTCGGCAAGGCTAGTTTTGCGTGCTTTCGTTGTGTAGAACCCCAACATCGTATTTTTTAATACACGAAATCAATGAGGATAAGGGAGATGAAGATGCGAATGGAGAGGAAGAGAGCCAACATGATGTCCTAATCACCAAACAGTAGGTCATAACAGAGACAGATGTTATCCGCTGTGAAAGCTCGTGGACGAGCTTTTTCGAAGAGTGGAAGAGGGATGAGAATGCAGGGGACAATAGTGATTTCCTATTTTTATATATCTACTATTCTTTCCTATCTTCTTAATGTATTGATTTTAAATTTATGAATGAGGTTAAGAGGTGATAGGGCTGGCGGGCCTTAGGGGATTGTTTAGGACATTTATTAGATATGTGATCATCTTTTTGGTAATCCCTTAATTTATCACTATTTCTTTAATTATCTGTATTAGCTTCACACACTCTTTAAGTTTCCTGTTAAAGGAGGCTTGTAAAGCTTCTAATCGCTTTTGAGTTGAATGATACTGAGAGAGTTTGAAACGTTTATGGGCATGTGAATGATTTTTTCCGCTACGTTTCACATCACAAACTAAACCTGTTTATTGTCCGTGCTGACGGGTTGTGTCATTATCTGGGTTCATGCCAAGAAATGGCAACCCAATCTTTTTAAAGTCATGTTGGGTTGGAGTTGTGCCAACATGTCATGCAAAAAGTTTCCACCCCTACCCCTCCCACTCACAAATCTATTGAAAAGTTTTATTTTTCCACCAAAGTAAAGGCTGAGATTCTGAAGAATGTCGTTAAACAACAGGCCATAAAACAGTACAACAACCAAAACAGAAATTAGTAATCATGCCTTCTTACTGCAGACCAGCAGAGGAACACCACATAAAGCCCCATAAATCCTGGAGTCAAAAAGCCAGCATTCACCTGTTTCAGGCAATATATGTATATATAAAGTTATCTAACAACGTAAATAAACCGAAAATAGAGAAAGATGATCAAAAATTACTTGTGGGTGGAGAGAGACACTGGCCATGAGCTGGAGCAATACTAGTGTCCAGGTGATGAAAAAAATATTAAGAAGGCAAGATGGTTGTGGGGTGTACCAAATGTACATCAAAATTATCCCCAGTATGCATACAACATATGCAGTAGTTGCGAGTAACATCACATAGATATGGCTGCAGAACAAATCTTCTATAAATTAGAAATGAAGCCCAAGACAATAGAAAGGATATGTAGAGCTAAACCAGTTGCTTAAATATGCTGTACACCCCATTCTACTGTTTGGCTCATTGTCAATCTAAGCGTACAAGATATTGATTTTTTTTGCTCAATTTGGCATCTTTAACAGTACAAAAATTATCGTGGATTTCAATTGCTTGCTCTCATTGTTTCTTATAGGGTAAGTTGGCACTTGGCTCCTATTTGTTTTGCTACATTAAATTTGGTCCCGAGTATTTTCACTTCTTGGACCTTAACACCTAAAAGTGTCATAGTACTCATGAGGTGTCGCAAAAGATCCTAATAAAGCATCATTTAAAAGAGTATCTGTGACGCTTTTTGGGATCGAAGTCCAGTAACTAAATATAGTGGGGGACCAAACTCAATATAGAAATATAAAGGACAAATAACCCTTTTTTTAATAACTTCAGTTTATTATCTTCATAAATATCGGGCCTCACTAAGTAATGTCCCTTATTCTCTTGGTGAATATCGGAGTTAAACTGAAATGATAGTAGTAGACAACCACAAATGCCTTATTTTCTACGCCAAATTCTTTCCTCGGGTTTACCATTAATATTGACCAAATCACTTTACTTTATTGATATACTTAATAAACTAGGTTATTTAATGGCAGAACAGCCCAAGTTTTGTCTTAAATCACGGAACACGTGAGGGGGCGTCCCACATCTGGAATGCAAAGCCTTGCAACTTAATAAATAAGATCTTGGGCTCTCTCCACCTATTTCCAATTGGTTTTGGAATGGATGCTCAAATTCAAACACTATATGATTATCTTAACTTTGCCCTTTCCTTAAACAGGAAGATTAAAAAGCTTGGGAAATGATAAATGCTCTAAGCCTAACCATCAACAGAAATGAGTGATGTTATAATCCTTTACCCTTTATTTATTTTGGCGCAATGTGGGCTACTGTCTATCATATCACACCCACCTAGATGAAGAGGGGATTTAATTTCAAGGCATTATACAAGGACAACTGCAGAGAAATTTTTCTAGGTGAGCTAGTTAGCACCTTCATCTCGTAAGATTCTCAATACTTGGAAGTCAATATTTCTTTTTGTTGTCTATTGATGAAAAAAAGCACAGAGTTGTAATTTTTAGTTTAGGAGTGTATAAGCTCTCTGTACTTGAACCCCCACAACTTGAACTGTTAAAGACCAGACAAAGCTTGTTGAAGATCTTTACAGATTCAGTTAAGCATGCTTAGGTTAAGGCAAGTGGAATTAGAAACCCTCAGAATACCTTTTGAATTTATTCTAGAATATTTTAAGAAGAGTAAATTACTCATTTGGCCCCTAAACTATTACGATTGTTTCAAAATGGCCCCTGAACTATCAAAAGTGTCAATTAAGCCCCCAAACTATCAAAACGAAAGTAAGTCATGTGCTTGGCGCATGAATTTTCTGAGGATATAAATGTAATTTGATTAAATGAAAACTAAAAAAAAAAATTAAACCAAAAAACTCCTCTCTCTCTCTCTCTCTCTCTCTCTCTGCTACAAACCTCCACCCCCAAACAACCCCTCTCCCTCCTATAACTCTGCTCAAAACAACCCCCCTCCTGTACCCACCCCCACACCACCCCTCTTGTTCCTTCCCCCACACCGCCCCTGCAGACCTTCACCCCTCTTGTACCCACCTCACACTGCCCCCATAGCCCCTCCTGTACCCACCCACTTTTAAAATAAATTTGTGAAAATGGAGGAGAATGGTGGGTTGGGGGTGGGTGAAAGAGAGAGAAAGAGAGAGAGAACCAGGCTGTTGCATGAAGGGTGGGTTTAAGGAGGAGAGAGAGGGAGATTTTTTTTTGGTTTATTTTTGAAAATAAAAATGGGTTAATTACTATTTTAAACTTTAATATTATTAAAATTTCAATTTTTTCTCAAAATGATCATTTTCCATCCAAGTTAACGGTCAATGTTGACGGACGGGTCATTTTAAATCCGTTTTGATAATTGACACTTTCGATAGTTTAGGTTTGAAGCAATCGTGATAGTTTAGGGGCCAAATGAGTAATTTACTCTTTTTAGAAGGTAAATTATGTTTTGAATCTGGTGCGTGTATTCAGCAAAAGTGGTAGTACTCAACAAATGCGATTGTGAGAAGGAAGAATAGTATAGAACACGATTTTTTTCTGAATTTAAATTATATTTAATATGTCAACCCTAGTCTTAGAGACCTTTGATGCTTTTCTAAGGGCTTTTTAAACTTTCAAGAACCAGGTAGGTTACAGATCCAACATATTTGTGCTGTGTTAATATTCGATCATAGTGGAGTATGATCTTGTTGATAGAGGAGTTCCAAGGTGCAGAAGGAAGTTGTGCTTTACGTTAATGGTGAACGTGGTGTCGATTTGTGATTGACCTGGGCGATTCGATCTACTATTGAATAAATTACTTGTTGACTAATGGGCAAGAAAGAAAGAGGCAGAAGCTAGAGGCTTGTGTGATTCAAGTTGTCAAAAAAGGGCCATTTGCTTCATAGTGGATTTGGGTCTTGATCTGCAGTTTTCCATGTGAATTGCCGTTTCTGTTTCATAGCATTAGTTTAATTCTTGTTTTGCTTTAATCACGTAGGAATAATTAAAGAATATAATCAGTGATGTGTTGGGTTAAATCTAAAACTTACTGATGGAACCCATAGGAACAAAATCCTTTTCGTGTAACCAATAAAATTGAAATTGATGAAAAAAATACATATTAATCAACAACTTGGTAGAAAAGAAGACCTAACAATACACTTGTCATGAAGTTTAAACACTTGTGGCATTCAGAGTGTTGAGAATATGAAGTTTCCACATGGGAAACTTAAAGCCTAGCATTATAGTTTATAAGATCCTAGCCGCTCCACCCATTACCAATTGGTTTGGGGTTGGATGATCCAATATTTAACATGGTATAAGAGCAAGCTATACATGTCGTAACGGCCCAATTTACTCCACATCACCCAATATAAATATGTCCACGTGTTTGGCTCAAGTCACACCACACGTGAGCGGGCATGTTGAAAATATAAAGCCCCACATGGGAAAATTAAAGTCTTGCAAATAAGATCCCTGGGACCTCTCGACCCGCTACTACCAATTTGTTTTGGGTTGGATGCCCCAATATGTAACAGAGCATTCAGATATATCACACTGTTTGAAGACATCAACTATGGAAAAACATAAGAATTGTACTAGCATCAGTTTCAATGAGAAGACACGTACCATCTATCAGCATGTTTGTCAGACTGACAACAATCATTCAGCCATGTGATAAAACTGATTATACTTATTAGCTGAATTAATAGAAACACCCTGCCAAAGATTGTGAAGATATATTATAAACAAAAAGCTGCGAGCAATTTTAGTAGCCCTACTAAGATGCTAAGCTTATATTTTATCTTTCACTAAAATCAATGAGAAATGAAGGTTCCATGAATTGATAGCAAAAATAATAGGAGATGTGAATACCCGGCACCAAAATGCGCAATCTCCCCTGCCAAAGTAAACTTCATCAGATGCATTTATTGAATGAATAACTGCTTTAAATTGCTTATATGAACACTTAAAAAGAACAGGACAATTATTGTCAAGTGATTGGCTTAATCACACAAACCATAAATCTGAATAGCCCCTGATGGAACAAAAAAGGGCAACACCATTAGTGCAATCATCAAGAGAATCTTCGCAGACCACCATCCAGAATGCCACAATTCTCTAGGCTGGTGCAATTTTGAGGTACCAGCTGTAGAAAGGAACATTGTGAAATAGAATGTCTAATATATTGTTAAGGTGCACCCAATGTACCTAGGAAACATAGGGAGGATATAGAAGTAGATAATTTGAGAATTAAGCTAACAAATAGGAGCTCAAAACATACCGAGGGAATACTTACTTTCCTATCTGTACTGGGTATGGTCTCAGACTCACTTAACAAAGCCAGTTACAAGTTAACTGAAACATTTCTACTGTAACATCTGTGTTGGCCCAATAATCAGGTTTTCGGTCCACACATATGACAGCAAAAAGAGGTCTCTAACACAATATTACAGGAAAAAAGAAAGTTCCTTGGAATTGAAAGGATACAAAGCATCCCAAGCTCACTCTCAAAACTCCTTCCGCACCCAAACAGTCTTTGACGCCATGGCAACCTTTCAGTCCTGTAATAACATGAGATCATATTATTGACGCATTGTTTAGATATTGAGAACCTGATTCTAAATGTAAACTGGTGGTTTTAAAAAGGTTAGCTTTGCAAACTCTGCAATGCACTATTCATGAATCTGCCACGTTCTACGAGTTTCTCATTAGAGGTTACTTCACAGTTCACATGGCACATAGTTTTGACAAGGTCATATCATTTCAACACTTCACATAGAAGATGTACCTAACGTTTCAACTTATCACATGTGGAAGGTAATGTAAAATTGGGGGCATGATTGGATACCATTCTAATTGGCAAGGGAGACAAAAGGTCGTGGAATGTCTTGAGAATTTGGAAGTAAAGGCATTTCATGGAATCCTATAACGGATGCCCTAATGCAGCTGCATGTTGTCTAGATTCCTAAGGTGACATCTAGCTACCTAGCTTTAGTAAGAAACAAGACTGAGTCCTAGCAAAAGGGCATGACATAGGACAGAGAGTAGCCCATGGGATATGTACACACACGCTCAAAAAGGTAATATTCGAGGAAGATGACATAATCATGCAGAGTCACATTTGATTGATCCAATATGGTGCAAGAATCAAACTTGTCGTTGAGCCATGCTTGTTATTTTTGGCCAAAATAATTGTTTTGGCCCTTTAAATAGCAAATTTGTCATTTTAGAAAAAAATTCTTTTGGTAATAACTTTAGAAATGTCCAAATTAGCTGCATCAATTCTAGCATGAGTAGGAATCACATGATATCTACAATTGTAAAAAAAAAAATTATCTGAGCAATTTCCTACCTAATATATTCATAATCAGTATTAGCAGTGGCAATGGGTCGTGTCATTTCGGTTTTGTATCGAGGATTATCGAGTTCGTGTCAAATCACCTCCACTTAAAGCCCGACACATTATGCCTTTCATGTCTACAATGTCGTGTCTTATGGGTTCAGTTCATGTCGTACTCGGGTCGTGTTTAAGCCGAATATTAACGAGTTGTGTCGTGTATTTCCACTAAATGGATAAACTCAAACTCGATTCATTAAGTTATCGTATTGAGCGAGTCAACTTAAGCACCCTAATTCGTTAAGACTCCACCCAAACTCGCTATAAAAATTGTGTGGTGTAATACCCCGTATTTTTATGGCATTTCATTATGGGATTAATTAAATTAAATTGGGATAAATTAATTTAATATTAATCCGAATTTTAAAATAAATATTTACTAGCGTGACGAGAGTTAGTAATTATATGTTGAATATTACTAGATGAGTAAAGTAATATGAGATTGAATTTATTAAAATTGTCGCGAGTGAATAATAGACAATCATAGAAATTAAGTCGGGACGCGCATGTGTCGTGTCGGGACTAAATTAATGGAATAAAAAGTGAATTAATTTTAAGACGTCCATGTGGTCATTTCGAGTGAGCCAATGTGTCCGGAAGGGTCGAGATAGTCAGAAAAATATACCCGGGGGTTTAGTTTGGGTCTCGGGACGTTTTTAGGCCTAACCGGTAACCCGGAAGGGCATTTTGGTAATTTCCAATTTTAGGCCTTAATTATGGACGAAAATTGAAGTGTTATATCTGATGAGAGTTGTCCTCGAGGGTGAGAAACATTGGAGTTGCAGAAAGGCTAAGGAAGAGAGAAGAGAGAAGGCTTCTAAGGAGGAGAGCCACCAACCCTACACCACTCTCATCAATTCCACCACCAACGTGTAGATCGGAAGAAGGGAATCGTTCCTATACCACTCTAATCCGTCGGACCAGACATTTGATTTTCAGGCAAGTATCTAACTTGTTGTTCTTTAGTTGATAACACATCCATGCTAGTGTAGGAGATAATAATGGATGTTTTCATGAAAGATAAATGATATTTGGGAGATGTATATTGAAATTCGAAATAGAAATCATGTTAGGACAACCCTATTGTTATATGTATATGATTGATTACAAAATTGATGACCAGTAGAGGTTAAATTCTGGAAGAAATAGGATCATAATGATAAAAATAGGGTTCTTGATGTATTAATTTGAATTAACCCTTTAAATTGATGGCCCTGGATGAATTCGTATATGTTTTATGTTAGAAATCATGTAAGTAGAATAATATAACTGTTGGTTTGATTGGTTGGGAGTTGAAACGAATTAATAGAGGTTTTGAGGATTTATGTTAAGGAAACCCATAGGTAAAGAATTGTTGAATCTGGGCCAAGAACTGCTCGATCGATCGACTCAAGAATGTCGATCGATCGACTGGATCGATCGATCGACGCCCTTTTATCGATCGATCAACTCCTCCTGGAAATGGGAACTTTTTCTCATTTTAAATGTTAATCCAATCCCGATGTGTAAGGACCTTTGGACATAATTTATATATCATAATGGGACTTGAGAACGACCAGTAGGGTATAAGTAGGGTCCGGATAATACGACTTTATATAAGATTTACCCGTGGGATTTCGGGGGTATAAATTGAATGGGAAATCGTTCATACGTTAAATTAGGTCTTGCGAGAATCAAGAAGGACTTAGATCAGTAGGGTAGTGAGGGTACACCTACTGATTTTATATTTATCAAGAGGATACACTTCGAGAGTCGAGAAATACTTAAGGATTTGCGGTAATTGAGAAAATAAAAAGAGTGATTTAATTATACGTAGAACTCGGGCATTATATGCCACGTATGGTTCGAATATATTATGGGTCGTGGGCGTACCTAGCTGAATAATTAGAATATGTATATGGGTGCATGTATATAAAGTATATTATATATTTGTGTGTAATCATACCCGCGTTACTTGCTATCACGGAGGTTCCGCGTCGGGACAGTCTTATCTCGATTGGACCTTTCATGGGGGATATTGGCTTATACCCTAGAACATAGCATCCTTGATATAGGCTATTCGAGAATAATAGTCAGACACAGGGGGTGTAACCAGGAATTTATATCCGGGTGGGCTGACTTAACACTGATTTTCGGGGGTTCGGGGGCCGGAGCCCCCGAGCCGAATTTTTTTGAGGTTATTTTTTAGTATTTACTTAAAAATAATGAAAAATAATGTTAATTAAAAAATATAGGCGCAAAATAATGCCCAAAATAATGGTTCATATAGTTTTTTTTGTTTTTGAAGTGTATCATTGAGGTTTGATTGTTTGGGCGGGCTAACTTTTTTATTTATTGAGTGGGCTGTGATGTATTGGACCTTAAAATTTACACTAATTTTTTTTTTTTTAAAGTGACCTGGGCTTGAGCCCGGCCTAGCCCACCACATGGCTACGCCCCTGGTCAGACAGTCCTAAGAGACGTGAAGGTATGTGCTGACCTCTTAGTGACTTGGAACTATGCTTCGCCTCTAATATGTGTGTTTTGTGTTGATACAGTTCGAGAGTGATTCCGAACTAGTATTCCCCTCTTGTACGAGTGATACGGAGACTTGATAGTAGAGTATGCCAGCACCATAGACTTATGTGGGGTGCCCTATTAGTATATATATTATGAGTGATAAATATATGTACCTGTGATTAATCTACTGCGCTCGTAAGTAGATAGAATTGAGTAATTAATATTAAATGAGTTAAGTGGTTAAGAACTTTAGTCTGAATTGAGATGAATATAACTGGCTTGGCAAATTCATAAGAAAAGGTTATCAGATAGAAACTATAGTCACACAATCACTTGGATTAGGCTTGGTGAATGAAAATTTGGGTTAGACTAGTTAACTGGGTTAGATTTAACTAGGTTAATTCGGTAGTACATTAGGCGTGCACACTAGTTGAGAAGTGAGGATTCTCAAGTGAGTGTCGAGGTACTAACATGTATGTAATATCCACTAGTAAGCATTTTAAATACTTGCTGAACTATTTTTAAAGTTGTTTTACACTCGGGCTCTGACCCGTTTCCGATTACCTTTTCTTCCTCTCGTATATATATATATATATATATATATATATATATATATATATATATATATATATATTATAGGTGCCCAGCCACAAGGGCGTCAGGCCTAGATCTTTGGACCATTGACATGCTGCAGCTAGTGTGGAAGTTGCAGGTCCTCGCAGTAGACGACTTCATCCTTGTCTTCTCATTCTCCTATTTAGTTATTTTTAGTTAGGGCGTGTATCGCCCATTTCCATATTTCTTTTAGTTCAAAGAGAGATTTGTACTCTTTATTATTTCAGTATTCAGCTATTGTTGGGATTGTTTTACTTATTACTTTGTCCTGCTTGGATTGGTTTATCTATCTTGGTTATTTCATTCAGATCATTTGGTTTTAATATTATCATTTGTATTCATGAAAATAGTGTCATATTAAATAATAACAATAGGACTTAAATTATAAAATTAAATGCTTTGACACTTAGCTTAATTATTTATTAGGTGATTAATAAAGAAAATTGTTTTACGACAGTGATGCTAAGAGTGAACCAACCGGGCACTTTGAATTAATTTAATAAAGGACTGATCACCCGGTAATTAATTAGGCGGGGTGCCACATGTGAGTCGTGTCATGTCATCGGGACATGTGGCATTTTGTCACCCCTAATCATTATGAGATACTATTTAATGCTTACAAGATATTAGGTGACCACGGAATTCATGACTGGCTAATCGACCGAGAAGGGGGGATTTCCTGATTGCTTAATCTTTAGGATGTTATTAAATTAGGAGTGCTTTTGATTTATTTACCATATTTAGGAGACTTGGTAAGTCAATCTCATAGAATCTATATACAAGACCTTTGGCCTTCCTTTTATAAGCACACCTTATGGATATGAATATTATGATTTGAGAGAAGTCGTTTTTTATTCCGTTACGCGTAATTTATATAAAATCTCATGTTTTCTCCCTCAATTGATAATTTTCTTGTGGATTCCAGGATATTCATATATTCAATGACACTAACACTATCAAACAATTAATTATGTCAAGTGTCATGACACTAACACGACCCGTTTGTTAAGCGTGTAATTCAAGGTGACATGTTTAACCCGTTAACCATAAACAAAAAAAAGATTAAACAGTTTCTTTCTCAATAAGGCACACCACTCATGACTCTCCCTATAATATAGGTAATTTCAAATGTTAAGTTGAAATCTATAAGGTTCAACCCAATATAACAAATTTGATTCAAACGACGCTAGTTAAATGGGTTAATCGTGTCATAATCAGGTAATTCAAGCTAGACACTAACCTAACATGTGAATTGTTCGTGATAATGGGTCGTGTCATTTGGGTCGGGACAAGAAATGGACAACCCAAACCCTATAATTCCATATCAGGTTCGAGTTGTGTTAACATGTCATATATAAAATTTTGACCACTAATTCCATTGTGTTATGCTATGTTAAAATTCCTTAGAAAAGAATTACTATGTGAACTCAATGCGTAATGACTTAAGTTAACTGATTTGAGCAATGTTAAGCTGGTAAAGAATGGTTCGAGGATTCAGCGATAACTAATACCCTTAATGATGAGATTTAGGATTTATTTTAGTATTTTCTTGCGTTTTTCATTTTTGTAGTATTTTTCTTTTATTAATTGTTGCGTATTTTTGTGATTTTCTTATTTGTATTATGGGGGAGTAGGTGGAGGCTTCTAGAAGGGGTATTTTAGGTATATTTTGTACAAGGGTGTGCCTAGGTCATGTGACATCACATGGGCCTAGGCCCGCTTCCTTATTTAGGGTTATGAGTGACCCCTTCTACATCCTTCCCTACTCCCCTATAAATGTCCTCTTATGTCATTAATGCAAATCATTCTACGCTTCTAAAAATTAAGTGTTAATTCTCTCACTTACGCGACTTTATGTATTGCCATTGACGGTTCATTTTACGTCAATTGGTATCAGAGCGAGAACGCTCCACCATTTTGTTGTTGTTGTTGTTGTAAATCAAATCGTAGAAATACAAATATTCAATGGCGCCGAGGAAACCCACCAATGCTGAAAAAAGGAACACCTGAATAGAAGAAGTTGTAGCCATGTTAGTCCACAACGTGGACTTACTCCATGAACACAACCACCCCACTGCTCCAGCTCAGCCCTCCACCTGCTGCCCAAGGACCGGCCAGACGCCCGAATCCAATCGACTGCCCGCCCCTCCCTCCGCTACTACTGAGCCCACCCTTGTTCACCGCCCACGCAAGCCCCAGTTGAACCCAGATTCCCCTGACGGACCGTTAGTCCGAGCCACCCACCCTCCCATGACTCCGAACAACCCGCCCCAACAGAACCCCGGGTACCTACCCCAACCCTTCGACTGCAACCCCTGATCGTCACTGCTCCTGAACCTCCTGACCCAGGCTCCCTCTCTGCGCATCCGGCCTCTGACTCCCGTCGAACCCCTCGGCCTTTCCCATCTCCGAGCCACCCGCCCGATATAACCCAGGCCTCCCCGCCTCTTCCCAGATCCAACCTTATCCGCCTGGACCTTGGACCACCTGCCTGCCCCACCCCTGACCCCTTCTGGCTACCCCGACCCACGCAACCCACGAACTCTTCGCCCCTAACCCAGACCAGAACCACCCGCCTCCAACAAGGACCGGACACTCTGGCTACCCTACGTAGTCCTAGTACGAGCCAACCCCGACCCGGGTCACATCCACCCAGAGTCGGCTCTATAGTTTTCAAGGGCCTAGGCGAAAAACCAAAATCGAGGCCCTTTTACATAAAAATAAAAAAAGAAAAACAAATTAAAAGAAAATGTATTCTTCTCCCAATTTAGGTGGATGATCCACCTAAATCCTCACCAGACCCAGACCCAGACCCCTTCAGTCAAACCCAGCAGATTTGATACCTCCTCAAAATCGATCCCTCCACCACCATACTCAGGGACCCCGACCCGATTTCGTGTGGGATACCCTCTCAACCATCGCCGCCCCAAACAACCCACAAGACTCCAACCGAGACTGTCATCGGGCTGTGAAAGAATAGCTCCACCAACCCTTGAATTTTAACCGCCCTCAAATCCAATTTGGGCAATATGGAGAGGAAGCCCCACCCAAGCCCACATCTCTCTATGGGGATGGTAGAGTCCCGATGCCCGATGAGTGGCGCACCAACCTGTCTCCATTTGACTCCCTCAGCCACAAGTTCACACCGTTCGTACCCGTGGAAGACCGCAATTGTAGTATTTTTAGGATTTATTTTAGTATTTTCTTGCATTTTTCATTTTTGGAGTATTTTTCTTTTATTAATTGTTGCGTATTTTTGTTATTTTCTTTGTTGTATTATTGGGCAGTAGGTGGAGGCTTCTAGAAGGGGCATCTTAGGTATATTTTGTAAAAAGGTGTGCCAGGTCATGTGACATCACATGGGCCTAGTCCCACTTCCTTATTTAGACTCCCATATAAATATCCTCTTATGTCATTAATGCAAATCATTCTACACTCACTCACTTGTGTGTCTTTCTGTATTGCCATTGATGGTTCATTTTTCGTCACTTAAAGCCTCGGATATGACACCTAATGCTAACTCACCAGTAGCTATCATTTTCAAGCAGCAAATCAGAGATTAATAAGGAAATAATCTTACTCTCCATTTCTGTCAAGGCACTATGGCCATAATCACGAATTGCCCAGGCCAGCAAATTTGTAATGAGAAACATCAAGCCATAGACATATCTTGCCATCCAAGGATTGGAGCCATGGCGGAATTGACTGCACCAGGAGCCCTCCATGAGCTTAGCATACCGATCACTAAATCTGTTTGTCGTGCCGTCCATCTCAACTCCAAGTTTGGTAATAATGATTCATGGATTCCAGCATCAATGGAGTAGAATATAACTAGCGAATTTAATTCCACAGGCTCCTTCGTATCTGCAAGGCAGACTATATTGATTTGTTAGTAGGACACCAATGTAGTGTGTTCTAGCCAAGTGGGACAATAGTCATGAAAAATCAATAAGTAACAGAAATTAAGACCATTCAAATTCTAAAGGTGTAAAGGAAGAATTTAGGGACCTATTACCATCCTTTCATTTTCCTAATGCAAACCATACATTTACAGTAAAATGATGAATGAGTAAACGAGTTCAGTAAAATCTGAATATTTAACATGGATGTACCATGAATTAATTTACGCATAGTTCATATAGGATTCAAAAGGGATTTCCTCTGAAGTTTGTCCTAGATAGCATGACCATCATATGTCAATTTGAATTGTTGAGTTGTGGCTTAAATTCTCTACTACAACACGGTGGCTGATACAGTATTTAGTAACTGTATTGTGTAGATGGGGTCCCACTGGTTTTTTGAGAACCAGAGATTCGAGACCACCACCACCACCCCAGGTAGTACAATATTTTACAATCCTTGTGGGCCATCTTGTCATATATTATTATATGGTGGGGCCCAACATTGACTAGAGATCATATCTAGATCTTGTTGTACACATCCGGGAGCACATTTGAGAGAGAGAGAGTAAAGCTTGTTGATTATCCATAATAGTCAAATTTCCATGTATGTAGGTCAATTCTTAATCCAACCACGTAAATCATGTGCTTGTGTGTGACTGTTCGTTTTATTGCTTTCCTCATACTGTTTGTGCTTCATTCATGGGTTTGTCACAAAACACACTGACTGTTGGGTTGGTAGACTTGTTGGTGCCAAGTGCATATAGTAACCAATTAAAAAACGAGTTGAAGACTGATCAATATATAAAAGCGGACCACACAATCACTGCCCCATACCTAAGAGTAAGGAGTGATAGCTAACCAAGCTCCTATTTAATGTAGGGGAAAGTACTCTTAGGTCCCTCACAAACAAATTTTAAACACTAAAGGAATTTTGACAAATTTTAAACACTTCGGTCCACTAATTATTTTCTTGTAGAAGTCCACGCTAGTGGCATAACAAATGGACCTAATTGTAAATTGCCCTTAAATGTTTAAAAATTGTTACCAAGGGACCTAATTGTAAATTGCCCTTTAATGTATTTATATGCACGGACATAATTGACATTTGGAATCAAAATGTACTTACGCAAGAAGTTTAATGTTAATGCAGAAATATGCTACCTGGGGAAGCCTAGACTGCCAAGAGTTTTTTTTAGTCCGATTAGGTGAGAATTACTCAATTTCATTTTAACACTTTCAAAGGCTACTGTTGACAGTCTGATTGCTTACTGGAGAATGTGGTTAAACATATCGGTCAATCTTCATGTGAGGTAATATCTCATCACCAAAGTCAAACATGTGCTTTTCCACCAAACTTTCAGCCTCGCTTGCTCTTTAGTTTAAAAACTAACCTTGAATGTCAACTTAGCAGTTTCCATATGGGCTTCTTAATGAATCTTGAGCTGAGGCTGAAAGTTTAAGTTTTCCTAATTGAATAAGTTTATTATTTGGAGGTCGACAATAATAATAATAATAATAATAATAATAATAATAATAATAATAATAATAATAATAAAAGTTTTCCTAATTGAATAAGTTTATTATTTGGAGGTCGACAATAATAATAATAATAATAATAATAATAATAATAATAATAATAATAATAATAATAATAATAATAATAATAATAAAGTTACTTGTTAAGAATCATTCATCCGAGAGCTGATATTCTTTTCATTTTTTTTTTTACATTAGTACCTCCACAATAGGTGCTTTTAGAACTGGGTACCTTTCACCATTTGTTATAATCTCTCCATTACTATATATTTAAACTGAACGATGCGTACGAGTCACATGAATTTTCAAAAGAAAAACAATTCAAATATCACAAAAATAAAGAAAAATAAAAATTAACAAAAAATCACACTAACCGGTACTTTGACTTGAGTATTTTATTGTATGGTTAATGTTTACAAATGGAACACCCTACAATTGTTGAGAATGGAGAAATATTATACTCCCTGCTTCCCAAATTAAAAATGCTTCCTAATTTATTTGTCTTATTTACAAAAATAGTTCATAAAACTAGGTGAGATTACAAAGTAACCCATCTGAGCAATACTAATGAGCAAACAATGATTCGAGTGCATGCATTGAAGTCAATGGTATTCATCATTTCTAGGAGGATAAATTTGGAAAGTAAATATTTTTTTTTTAAATGTTTGACTTTCAAATGGTGACTACAAATTTGGGACAGAGGTAGTATTCATATTATTGAACTTGACTTGAATTTGCTGTTGTGATGATGAATAACGAGTTGAGATTTAATTTAATGAGAATCAATGAAAAATAGAGGTTTAATTGTGATTAATTCAGTAGACATTTAGTTGCCTTGGGAGAACATGCTTCATTTGAGTTTTATTCTATATTGAATTTGAGAAAATTTTCATTTAAAGGTGAATTTGAGCTAATTTAATTTATATTTTAGTTAAATTTGGAGGGAAAATGAAATTAATAAGTTAGATTGAAATAAGAGAATTTGATGTGAATCACTGAAGTTATATTATTTTGCTCGCTCATATAATTTACCCCTTGCTATTTTATTATTTCAGTGATAGTAGTTAGTTGAGAAGTAAATGATATGTTAGACTTTATGTGATGCAAGTGGAAGCATTTTCACAACAACTTGGATTTAGAGGCCAAAGGCCTGATATCTCTCCCTAATTTGGTAACGACCCACGGCCGCAGCATGGGTGATTAGACTGCATAGATGTGTGATTAGGCCGAAGCCTCTTGAAGATTGTAGACTTTAAAAATTAGACCTAGAACCAGTATTAGGAATTTCTGAGCAATTAAAGGACGGCTGGTCTGAGGCCTTATTGATAGGCCATGGCGTCATTAAGAAGGTCACGGAGAATTCATCGAAAGAAACGCAAAGTACATTACATGGATCGATGACGTGGACCAACCAGGTTATTCTTAAGAATCAAGTATTAGACACCTTCTAAAAGGCTTTTAATAAAGATATTTTAAGAAAATTGATGCTATTTGAGGAAACCCTAGGTGCTCCTCCTCCCTATATAAATGGAACCTTGGGCACACTCTCCAAAGTTGCTAATCATATGAGTGAAACCCTATAAATTAAAGATTTTACCTTAGAGAGAGAATGTATGAATTTGAGAGCCCAATCGTGGTGGTGATGGCACGAGGCGCGGCTTGTGTGGACCAGAAGAAGGAGGAGGAGGGCTGATCGAGGAGGCTAGATCCTTCGTGAGAAGTGCAGAAACCTTTTTGGAACAATCAGGCTTCAGACTAGGTCCCTTTGGTAAGGGGTCCTCTTACTTGTCCCCATTTTTCTTTCACTCAAACCGTAGATCTATGTTTTAATTAAATGAGATGAGCCTTTGATGTTTAATTTAAGTTTTTGCTCTATAATTGGAGATTAGGCCATGGATATTTACTGTTCACATTTCATTATTGATTGAGAACGTATTTCCCATGGTTTGAGTGGATTTTCCGACATTGAGCTTAGTTGTTCTTAAAGTGTTCTTCATGTTCTTCGAGGATTTAAGCCAAGGGTTTCACACTATGATCTTTGGGAACTAAATATAACCTATTTGTGGGTTGAAAAATATCATTTTACTAAATTACCATTGCTATTAGAAGAATAGAAGTTCCAACTCTTTATTTATGGTCGCGGACTGAGGCAGTATATTATTGTACCCCACTTCTTTTATGAGTCCCATTGTACTGGGTGTTGCGGCCGCAACATTGATGCGCCATGCCGCGACATCTGGGCTTGACTTTGACCTCCTAGAGGTCGGGGAAGAGGGTTGACTGCTGGCTTCAAAGGGGTCCTTAACAGATTGGGTTTATGGATGTAATTTGGGGCTAGTGTGGGGATTGCATTCAACCAGAGCTCGCCCGTGGAGTTACCGGCGGGCCACGGAAGGCTTATCAAGTGGACAAGAGAGAGGCGTGTAGCATGACTTGGTCAAGAGACACTTGAGCCGTAGAAATTTGAGGTTCTTCCAGTGCCAGATTATGGCCCTGGCGAAAATTGCGTTTTGGGGTACCAAGGCTGAAAAACCTTGGGAGAAGACGGATCCAGATTGGAGATCTACCATCTCGACTGGTACATGCCCCTTGACTGATATTTCCTTATTATATGTGAGGGTTTGAGGTTGTGGGTTGAGAAATACATTCTCCTTGTACCTTTTTGTCATTTTCTCCTCTTTTTTTTAATCTTGTCATTTATGATTTTATTTATATCATTGAGATTTGTTAACATTGTTTGGAATTCTAACACTTGGTAGGCCGAGGAGACATCGTTTAACCCTTACTGAGCTATTTGAGCTCATTCCCCTTATCAATTGTTTCCCTTAAGTTAGAGGTCGTGGATATGTGCGGGTCGCAGATTAGTGAAGGGCATATAGGAGACCAAGGATTAGTGGAGGGCATATAGGAGGCCGAGACAGTTTTGAGATCATTTAGGATGGAAGTAGTTATTTTCTTATTAGTTGTTTTAGTGAATTCTGTTAGGCCGTGAAAGTTGTAATATGACTGTTATATTGTAATAAACTCATATTATAATTGTTATGAATAATTAATGAGTAGTTAGCTATTTAACTTGAAGATTGTGGACCTGATGTTGTATAAGATGTTGAGGTTACCTTAAATTATCTTATTTTCTGCTAAGCGTGTGTGCGTGTGAGACGTCAGGCTGCGGACGTGACAAATTCTCATTGATCATCAAAAGGAAAGTGATTACAAAAAGTGGCCAAAGGCCTTATTTATAGGTGAGGTTATCTTGCTAGCCAAGATAACCCTAAAGTGTAAAAAGACGTCAACCCTAACCTATTACAACAACTGAGAAATAACCTAACAAAACATGAAAGAGGAAAAACCAAAGATAAAAATAAATCCCAAGTCTCTCGTACTCATCACTCTACCAAACTGAGAAAAGCTTGGTCATTGCCGTGTAAATGGTAGAGGTAACCGTAATCTGAAGCACGCAACCACCATCATTATCTCCAAGTGAGGAGGAAAGTCATTCATGAAAACGCCCAACATATCGTTTTGCAAACATGTTGGGGGAGACTAATAAAAAATCCCAATAATGGCCAGTAAATATGAACTCAGCCTCGGACTTTGCCACAATGGTCACCATCACTCTATCCCTCCGGAGAGGGCCAACACTGCCAAACGTGGTATGAGTCTCAAAAGGTAAGCCTCCTCAAGGCACTTCAACTTGACCTCCAATGACTCCTCAAACCCATCCCAGAACGGTTCAACGTACTCGAAAGCATCCATATCAACCTAAGGCAATAAGTCACTCCCTGAATAGTAGTCACAAGAATCAAACACAGAACAATCATCACCATTCCCAAAAAATGGGAAGATGTAAGTACATCTTTTACAAAAGTCCGTCTAGAATCTAGGAATTTTTGTATTGTCCTAGATCATAGTTAGTAGGTTGTATACCATTACATTTCGGCATGTCTGCACACGTTCAACCTTGACATCCATCATTCGAATTCTTAGCATCACGCATCATCAACACGTACCCATTATTGACATCATGCATTGTGCATCTTCAGCCGGTCTCCACTATCCCACTAACCCCACTACGCTAAAAGGTAAAATGTTTAATTGGAGTTATTAATGTTCACGTATTTATTTGGGATATTTTTTATAAAATATTTTTATCAAAATGAGGCATTTTTCTAAGTCAAAAATAATTTTGTAACACCTGTAGGCGAGCTTTTATAAAATAATATTTTTCGCTCCTGTCGTTCAAACGACGGCTACTAATGACATGCAATGTCGTTTGAAGGGTTGTTTCTTGTTTGCATCAAACGAACCCGTACTGTTTTGTGTTTTCACAGGTCGTTAGTAGTGACATCGAATGTCGTTCAAACGACATGCAGATGTCGTTCGAATGACTTCTAATGACCTGCACCACCTCAACTTTTTATTCAGCCTATATATACCTGCTACGAAGTTAGGTTTTGTAAGTTTTTCAAAACTCCACCTCTGCATATCTAATGCACTTTAAGACTTCATCTTCTAGGCTTTTAAACCCTTTTTTACTCACTCCAAAGTCCCAAATCATTTATGTGAATCATTCCCAATTATTCACATTACTCATTCTAGAGTAAAACTTATGGAGAAGAAGGTTGTCTCCATTGTTGACCATTGGAGCTCTTGCAAGATCTCTTGCGGAAGACTTCGAACCGACACCTAAAGGGTATTTCGTCGTCACAAACGTATATTTCTGTTATGTACTTGTAAGTTGGAGATTTACAGTAAATAGAGAAATAAAAGGTTATGCTCCTGCTGGGGATTTTTCCTCAAATCTGTTTTGTGATTGTTTGAGATTGCATGCTAGATAATTCATATTACTGTCAATCACAATTAGATGCATGTTTTGGTGTTTTAATTAAAACTGGGATTAAAATTGGAATTTAATTAAATAAGTTTGGACATTGAACGCAAGCGCACTCTCAAATTGGTATCAAAGCCACTTACAGCGTGTACTTTTTCTGCAAAAAATTTCTGAACATCAATTCTTAAAAAAATTGATTTTGAAAAAGCTTGCTCATTGGAAAACTTATATAATCGGGTGCCAATTTTTTATGGGGCAAACTAAGCATATTGGAAAGTTCGTATGAAATCTTCTCTAAAAACCATTGATGAAAGAGTCGCGATCACTTGTGAACCGTGCTTTAAAAGGCCCGCTAGGCTTGAGGCTTGAGAGAAACGCATCGCCTACGCCTTATTCTTGGTAAAAGGCTTAAAGCACATTTTTTTTTTTAAAACAAAGGATTAGCTGACAAATATTAGTTATGGAGCATGAATATGAGAAAGAAGGCTACCAAACATATGGATATGTTTTCAAAATTCAAGGTATTTATTATTTTATTATATTACTAGCCTTAGAATGATTAAAATAATAAAAAAAAGGAAAAACACTTTTTTACGCCTAGGTTTAGCCTAGGCGCGCATAGGCTCCTAAGGCTTGAGGCTTGAGGCTTGACCTCTACGTCTCGACCACGCCTCGCGCCTTTTAGAACCTTGCTTGTGAAAAACGGTGGACTACACCCACCCATGTTGTTGGTAATGAAATATTACCCAAACCTGTGACTTTGTGGACTGAAGAAGAGTTTAAGTGGAGTAGATTTAATTCACGTGGGGTTAAGTGCTATATCTGGAGCCGTCACTCCCGACGAGTTCCGCCGAATTATGACGTGCACCATGTCTAAAGAGGCATGGGATATTTTACAACTTACTCATGAAGGAACTAATGCAGTGAAAGCGTCAAAATTGCAAAATTTAACTACTCAATTTGAAATCATAACCATGCTTTAATCTGCATGTTTTGATGATCTTTATGCACGCCTATCAAACATTGTTAATTCATGATTTAATCTTGGTGAAAAAATTCATGACACTAGAGTAGTTAAAAAGATTTTAAGATCACTGTCAGCCCGTTTTATCTCTAAAGTCACTGTGCTTAACTCTTTAGGAATATTAGACTCTCTTAGGTTAGAAGAACTTGTAGGAGACCTCCAGACCTATGAAATTGATATGTTTCCTAAAACAGTTAAACCTAAAGAGAAAGGGATAGCACTTAAAGCCAGTCGAGGAAAGGTGAGGAGTCATCTAGAAAGAGAGGAAAAAAGGTTAAATTCTAAGTTTGATTTTGATTTAGACAATTTGGCACTTTTTGCAAAAAAATTCAGGAAATTTCTCAAATTAAAAAAGAATAGCAAGTTCAAAGATAAAAAGAATTTTGAGAAAGACAAATCTGGAAAGAAGTTTGACAAAGATAAAAAGGACACTCCTAAAAGAGACGAAGAGAGATGTTATGAGTGTGACGGTAGAGGTCATAAGGCTTTTCAGTGTCCAACTAGGTTGAAACGTCAAGGCAAAGGCAAAGATGCTTAAAATGCCTCCCTTAGTGAGGACAGTGAGGTCGAGTCTGTGGATTCTGGAGACGAATCACCTTATGAATGCAACTTCACCGTATTCATGGCTAGCCATTTGAGTACTTCCAGTGCACCTCACGACGATGAGGAAGCTACATCACAAGGACACCTTGACAGTGAAAACGATGAGAGTGAGGGGTAGGATGTTGCAAGTGAGAGCGAGAGTGACCTACGATGCGCTTACGCCGATTTATATGCTGATTCATTTAAAACCAAAAAGCGTAACAAAGGTTTAGCTCTTGTGATCATCGTGCTAGAAAAGATTTAAGAGAGACGAGAGAGAGAGAGTCTTCCATTAGCACTGCCTTGAGAGAGAGAGAGAGAGAGAGAGAAAAGTTTGTGTTTAGAAAGAGAGAGTTTGTGTAGAGAGAGAAAGTTTGTTTAGAGAGAGAGAGAGAGACTGTTTGGAGAGAGAGAGTAGTTTTGAAAGAGAGGGGACTTGGCCAAACAAGTGGCAAGTCTTACGAGTGAGCTCCTTGCATCCGTGGAGGCTCAAAAGAAACTTGAAGCCCTTGTTGCCTAACTCACTCATGATCTTGAGAGAGCCCGGAAGGTTAAGGTAAAGATTGAGGACGGATTTGGAAAGATGGGAAAGATGCTCCTCAGCCTCGCTTTAGGGTTTCGTGAAAGGCAGGGAATCGGTTTTGACGGTGCTTCCACGTCCAATTCCTGAGTTCACAACGAATCCTTATGGCCATCAACCAAAACCCCAAAGAAGAGTTCGGCCAAGAAAAGCAAACCGAGGTCGGTAAAAGACTGTGTATTTTTGTACCTACTGCAAGAGAAAAGGTCACCTTAGGGAGTTTTGCTATAGTTTGGATCGGACACGACGTACACATGCTCCGTCACCCCACACTAGTGATCTTACTAGTCTTAGAGAGCAGGTTGAGTTTCTAGTCGCCACTTCTCACAGCTTGATGGAAGAGTTCCAATGGATGTCTTTGCCATTAGTGAATACTTCCAACATCTTGGCTAGAACCATCAACAACAAGGGTAAACAAAAGGTAACCACTTCTTGGGTGCCTAAAAATGACGAAAAAGCCCTTGTTGTTCATGATGCTCTTAAAGCACATAATACCTCACAGTGGTATTTTGATAGTGGGTGCTCCACACACATGACAGGTGATGTCTCATTTTTTACCTACTTAGAGGATCGTAAGGAAGGTAAAGTCACTTTTGGAGATGGGAGCAAGTCTAGCATAATAGGACGAGTTACAATAGAGATACTGGGTGTTCCTAAGCCAGAGAAAGCAAATCTTCTCAGCATTAGCCAGCTGTCCGACGCTGACTTTGCAGTAAAGTTTAACCGGAAGGAATGTAACGTTTATGATCAAGCCGGTAAACTTCTAATGCAAGGGGTGAGGACTAAAGATAATTGTTATGAGATTGCGCCCAAGTCTTCATTTGTCTGCAACAACACCACGATCACTCCTATAGATCTGTGGCATCAACGTCTAGGTCATGTGAATTTTAGAGATTTGGACCGCTTAGCTAAAAAGGACCTAGTACGTGGCTTGCCGTCACTTGGAAAACCGACTTCCGCGGTGTGTGGACCCTGTCAGTTGGGAAAACAAGCCCGTAGTCCCCATAGGAAGTTGAATTCCATTACCACTCCACGCGTGCTTGAGTTGATTCACATGATCTTATGGGTCCTACTCGTACTGAGAGTTTGGGTGGTAAGGTATATCCTCGTGATGGTAGATGATTTCTTGCGTTATTCCATAGTAAGTTTTTTGAGAGAAAAATCCGATGTTGTAGAGTTTCTTACGACCAAGTACCGAGTCCTGCAAAATCGATACGGTGTCACTATCAATAGAATGCGTAGTGACAACGGCACTGAATTTAAGGAAGCAAAGGCGGATCTTTACTGTGATAGCCTCGGGATCAAACATGAATTTTCGGTCGTGAAGACTCCTCAGCAAAATGGGATTGTTGAGATTTGGCTATATTTATGCTTCTAGGTCGTAGAGTTGCTAGGAGATTTTGTGCAGAGGCGGTGTCTACTCCGTGCCACACGATGAATAGGGTTTATCTTCGTCCACACACACTTCAGACGCCTTATGAATTGTGGACTGGAAAGAAACCCAACCTTTCATATTTCCGTGTTTTGGGGAGCAAATGCTACATCCTACGGGTAAAGAGCAATTAGGAAAGTTAAGACTCTCGGAGCAATGAGGGAATATTGTTAGGCTATTCATCAACGAGTAGAGCATACCGGGTTTTTAACCTGAGCAGCTCTAAGGTTATGAAGTCAATAAACGTCATGTAATACCCCGTATTTTTACGCATATTTATTTTATTATGAAATTATGGAAATTTGGATTAATTAATTTAAAGGGAGAAAATTTATTTTATAATTAATCCGATTTTATAGTAATAATTACTAGAGTGGTGAGAGTTAGTAGTTATCGAAAATAATTATGTTGAAATCATGTTGAGTAATAACTATGTTGAACATTACGTAGTGAGTAACGTAATATCGTTTCGGAAATAATAATATGGCCGGGGACGAGATACACGGCAGTTAAGATTTAATCATTTGGGACGCGCGTATGAGTCGCGCCACTATTATATATTTGGGGGTTAAAATGCTAAATTATCTTTATATAACTCAAATGACTATTTTGAGCGGGCCAGTGTCTCCGAAATGGTCGAAATAATCAGAAAACACTGCTCGGGGGTTTTATTAGGAGTTCGGGGCATATTAGCCCAAAACGACACCTCGAGGGGTATTTTGGGATTTTGGGATTTTAGGGGAATTAAATGGACGAAAATTAGGATTTTAAAATAAAAGCTACGTGGGTTAGAGGTTACTGTCAGTTTTCAACCCAGTGAGAAAGAGAGAGAGAGAGAGAGAGAGAGAGAGTGCCAAGGAGGAAGAAGACTCCATTGGAGAAAAAGGGCAAGAACTCAAGGATTCTCACCAAAAGTTGCACCAAAGTGTAGATCGCGACGAGAGGATCTACCACATATCAATTTCAACCCAAGAATCAGAAGTCCATTCCAAGGCAAGTGTTTATCTTTCTAGTTTATTTAGCATATATTGTTCCTATTAAACTCTGTTGATGATTTAGGCATAAAATGATGAAATTTGGGTTCCATTAGGTTTAATCGTAAAGGAACATTAGATTTTGATGATGGATGTAGAGGATTTACCCCATTTGTAGACTGTCAAATCTGGAGATTTTATGTATAAATCACGAATTAAATTAAAGGTTTGAATAATTAAAATGTTGGGTTCATTATATGAGAATTCTTAGAAATTTTAGAAATTATTGGTTTCCCTTTTGAATACATAAACATTTGAACACTAATTTGTGTTAGAATTTACCCCATAATGAGTAGGGATAGTATAAAACCATCTAAATTGATGTTGGACGAAATTTGGATTGAGTTTAAGGTTTGGAATGTTGGGAAAAACGATTTTGGGGAAGAACAGGGCCAGTTCGGAATTCTCGTTCGAAGACCTGCCCAGGTCGTTCGAACGAGAATTTCAACGAGTCATCCAACGAGATTTTGAATTCGTTCGAAGTGAGGAGTTTGTTCGAACGACCTCGTTTGAACGAGAATCCCTCGACTTCTAACGAGATTCCAGAATGGGTTTTTAGGGTTCGGTCGAGTTAAAAATCATGCTAGGTTTATCCAAGCGAGTGTATTAACCTACGAGAGTAACAGGTGACTTAAATTCCAAAGTTTTAGGGAATTAAGGGTGTAATGATTCTCGAGGTATTGAACTTGTATGGAAATCTAGGAGAGAACGTGAGTCCTAGAGAGGTTATATATAAATGGATATCGTGGAGAGTAGTGATGTTAATATTACCTACGTACTATAGGAACTGGGTTGCGTGAACGCCTTATAAGTTATATAAGTTGTGTGCATGCTTATTACTTGGAATATTATGTGTATGACATACCTAACTACTGGCTATCAAACGGAGGTTAGCGCGTTGTGGACGACCATATCTTTTATGCCTTCGGGGGATTTTGAGTCGTACCACTAGAGCATGGAACCTAGGTACGAGCTATCTGTGAGAACGATAGTGCTGACGATGGTGCGTAGGTAAGTGCGTAGCCCATCGGCTTGGAACTATGTTCGCCTCCAATATGTGTATATGTTTTATTGGTTCTTGAGAGATTAAACATGTTGTCCTTTATGCGTGAGCGTTGCAATGAAACTAGATAGCCGAGTATGCCAAGCACCAGTGGTTTCTTAATCATGGGTGCAGTATTGATATATGTATTAGTATGTATACTGAGTTCCTATTCTGTGTTTCATGTTGGCCACTTTAGTAATGTATATACTTATTGGGTCACCAATTGAGAATTAAAAATGTTATGAGAATGAGTTAAAGCATCTTTAAACCTATTCCTAAATGATATAAATATATTGTCTTTGGGTTATTTAGATATTGTATCCGGCATAGTGGTTATACTACGTATAGTCAGGCAGAGTATCGAGACTAACATGGGTAGTCAGGCTCGTTAGACGTGCACATTAGGTGAGAGGTGAGCATCCGAAGTGAGTACGCTAAGTTAACATGAATAATATTTGTGCTAATTAACCAATTTAAGCACTTGCTATATTTAAATTGTTTTCTACTCGGGCTCTGACCCGTTTTCTGCAAAACCTCTTTTCTTGTTCCTTCATTTTAGGTGCTCAGCCACAGGGACACCAGGCTTAGGAGATTCCATTCATTTGTCGAGTTGTAGCTGCTGTGGAAGTTACAGGACATTGCTAGTAGACGCTTCTGAGTCTATTTCTCCTCACATATCCGTTTTTTTTTTTTTTACTTCAATTGGACATGTCATCCCTCCTATGTTACATTCAGAGATTTGGAGTTTTTATTCTATCCTTAGACTTTGATTTCATGTTATTGGATTATTGTATGAGATTTTGGCTGGAAGTGTTTACTCCAGTTCTTTATTTAAATTCAGTTAGTCCTTTTCTTATGCTATTATGATGTGTGGTATTAGTTAATTATTTCCTTACTTGATGATGGTTAATAACAAGATAAAATTTTGACATCAACCTTTTTTAAATATTAGGTGGTTAGTTTTAATTAAATAAAATTGATGATTTTCGACAGTGATGCATAATCTGAACCAACCGGATATTCTGATTTAATTTTATAAAGAACTGATCACCCGGTATTTAATTAGGCGGGGTGTCACAGGTGGTATCAGAGCCAGGTTCTAGTGTCCTTAGGATCTCTACGGCTTATTATATTTTCGCATAGCGTCCTTTGATATAGAGCCCTATATTTTAGGATTGTTGTACTCTTTATGCATTTTACGTTCCTCTGCTATTTTGAGATAATAACTGTACACTTATGAAACTTTTCTCACCTTTCAGATGCCTCATCGACTTGCACTCCCAGGGATGCCCAGCCCGAGCCTCAGTCTGCACCAGCTCAAGGTGTGATGAATGCCACTGAAGTTGTCGCCATTGTAGCTCAGGCGGTAAATGCGGCATTGGCAGTTGTGTAGCAGGCACCACCTCAGGCACCGGTGGTAGCTCCAGTTCAGGCCCAGGCCTTCCCGTCTGCTTAGGAACGTGTTAGGGATGCCTTCCAGAAGGCGCATCCTCCAAAGTTTACAAGGAGCTCCGATGTGGTGGTAGCGAGCCAATGGAAGGACATCCAGAGGCATTTGAGGATGCATGAGTGCACGGAGGTGCAAAGTCAAATACTGGCCACGTTCAAGTTAGTGGGAGCAGCACTGCAGTGGTGGGAGTCTATTGCCACCGCGGAGGAGAGAGACACTCGATTCGAGACTTTTGGGTGCGATTCGACTGCAAATATTTCCCCTCGGCCGTCCAGACAGAGATGAGACAGAAATTGATGAACTTGAAGCAGGAGGGAAAGACCGTGGCGGAATATGAGGCAGAGTTTATCAACCTTTTAAACATTGTGCCGGATGAGATCCCGACTGAGGAGAAGAAGATTCACCGTTTTATGGATGGGTTGACATGGAGAATCCACCAGCACTTGATAGGCAATCTCTCTTTGGCCACCTATTCGGACGTGATTAATGCAGCACTACTCCACTGTCAGGACCACCGTTTTCATCTGACAGAGGTTAAGCGAGTAGGAGAGTCCAGCCAGCAGGGCAGGACAGGAGGGAATAGTGCCAATGGGGCACAGGCAGTTCAGGGTCAGCATAGACACAGTGATCAGGGTTCCCAGCAAGGGGATCCTAAGAGGTTCAGGTAAGGGGGTTTTAGACATGGGCAGGGAGGCTTCAGACATGGTCAGCAGGGTCAACATGGCCATCAGGGCCAGTAGCAGGTTCAGCAGGGCCAGCATGGCCAAGGGAGGGGTGGAAACGGCCATCAGGGGCAGAGGGGAGGTTCCTTCCCAGGGAGATGTTTCACTTGTGGCAACACTGGCCACAAGCGTCGGGACTACCCTCAGAAGGGTAGAGGCCAGCAGCAGCAGGGTGCTCGTTAGGAGCCCCAAAGACCGTTATTTCCCGCAGCTCTCCCAGCACCCCCACAGATGCTAGCACTGCCACCCATTCCTGCGGTCCCAGTTCAGCAGGGGCAGCTTTAGTACGGACGAGTCTACAATCTTCATCAGGCCGCAGGACCCACCCGCGATTGAGGATATGTTTTCTATCCAGGAGACTTTGGGGCGCATTTTATTTGACACGAGGGCCACACACTGTTTTATTGCCACGGGGTTTGCACTTACTACGGGATTATTTGATACAGCAAAGAGTACGGTTACTTGTGTGGATTCACCATTGAATAGAGGTTCCGTTATTTCTTTTATTTATCGGGGAGTGGGTATAGAGATTGGGAGGTTTATCTTACCCGATGACATGCTCGTATTGGATATGTCCGAGTATGACGCGATTGTAGGTATGGATTGGCTTGTCAGGTATAGGGCCATGATTGATTGTTTTAGTAGGAGCATAGTTTTTGCCATACCCGGTCAGGAGATGTTCCTGGTGGCGATGCCTCGCTCTGAGGGAGGATCATCCACATATTTATACTATATAGAGGAGGAGGTGGTGGTACCACTTGACTCGATCCCTGTTGTTTGAGAGTTTATCGATGTGTTTCAAGAGATTCCGAGGTTACCACCGAGTAGAGAGATAGACTTCGTCATTGATTTAGCGCCGGGTATTGGGCCGATAGCCCGCGCACCTTACCGTATGGCTCCAGCAGAGATGAGGAAGTTACGTGACCAGATTTAGCAGTTGTTGGGGCAGGGATTTATCCGTAGGAGTACTTCGCCATGGGTGCTCCCGTACTGTTCGTTAAGAAGAGGGATGGATTGTTGAGGTTATGTGTAGATTACCGGGAGTTGAATAAAGTCACGATACGGAACAAATATCCGTTGCCTCGAATCGATGACTTATTCGACCAGTTGAGAGGAGCGGCCTTCTTCTCGAAGATTGACTTGAGATCGGGATACCAACAGTTGCGTATCAGGGAGCAGGATGTGTCGAAGATTGCCTTCTTGATGAGATATGGTTCCTATGAATTCAGGGTTATGCCTTTCGGCCTAACCAACGCCCCAGCCGTGTTTATGGACTTGAGGAACAGGGTGTTCAAAGAGTTCCTGAACCAGTTCGTCATCGTCTTCATAGATGACATTCTGGTTTACTCGCAGACCGAGGAGGAGCATGCCGAGCACTTGAGGCAGGTTCTACAGACACTGCGTCAGCATGAGTTGTACACAAAATACGAGAAATGTGGGTTTTGGCTGAAGGAGGTCCAGTTTTTAGGACATATCATCTCTGACAGAGGGATATCCGTGGATCCGGGGAAGGTGTCAGCAGTGAGAGAGTGGGGACAGCCCAGGATCCGACCGAGATATGCAGTTTCTCGGGCCTAGCCGGATACTACAGGAGGTTCATTCGAGGGTTTTCGAAGATAGTGGGTCCGTTGACCCACCTGACTCGCAAAGGGGTGTCGTTTATCTGGAGTGACGCCTGTCAGTTGGCCTTTGATGAGTTGAAAGACAAGTTAACCTTAGCACCAGTGTTAGCATTGCCCAGGCCAGGAGTGCAGTATCTAGTCTACACTGATGTGTCCTTATTAGGACTTGGGTGTAATGACTCCACTTTTATATGTTCATATTAGGGCTGTGTTTCGGTCGGATCGGATCGGAAAAGCATGTTTCGGAAAAATTTCCAAAAAAATCGACGTGCCGAATACGATTTTTTTCGAAAATGTTTTTTTTTTCCGAATTCGGAATTTTCGGCAAAATTCGGCAATTTTCCAGAAAAATACTTCGGAAAATAGTTCGGAAAATATTTCGTGGCAAAATTGGAAAATAGTTCGGAAAATATTTCGAAAAAACAATCGAAAAATAGTTCGGAAAAACAATCGGAAAATAGTTCGGATAATATTTTGGAATATAATTCGAAAATTCGGATCGGAACAAATTTCGAAAATTCGAATCGGCAAAAATCGGAAATTCGGAATATAAAAAAATTCCGATTTCCGATCCGATTTTTTTCGGAAAAATCGGAAATCGGCAATGAAAAAATCTTTCCAAAATCGGAAAGAAATCGGATCGGAATTCGGAAAAATCGAAAAAAAAACACAGCCCTAGTTCATATATAGTTTTAAATGTTGTATTATTTCATATGTGATATGGATAATGTTAATTTATTATTTTAGTCTAATCCTCCCTTCATAAATCATAAAATATCAAATTAGTTACAAACATAAAATTTTAAAGTTTTCGGTAGGAATGTTTATATTAGAGACTAGTTTTGACCATTATAATATAACAATTGACTTGGGGCAAAAACTAAAAAGTTGTAGATATATGAATTAGGTTTGTAACACAGCAAACGGTGTGTTAAATGGAGTTCCGATCAAGAAGTTATACCAAAATTACGAAATAAGGGCAAATTTACCCATCCTTTAAGTCGTATTTTGTCTTATTACAACACCATGTGTAATATTTTGATTGGTTGGAAGGGGAGGTTGGTTTGTCCAACTTAAACACTTTGAAATAACCTCCTTCTTCATCAAAATGGATTAAATCAAAATCTTATAGCATATCCTAAGTTAAATGATGAGTTTTGGGGTAGAAAATGTAATTTTATGAAACTTTAGGGACTTGATTTTAAATAAAAAAAGTTTTAGGGACTAAAATAAAAATATAAAAAGGACTATTTTGTAAATAAAATATGGGACATGTTGCGTATGTGCATCATTGATTTTAGCGAAGGCTGGGAGCAGTATCTTCCGTTGGTGGAGTTTCCCTATAACAACTCCTATCAGTTTACTATCGGTATAGCTCCATTCGAGGCACTCTACGGCAGACTTTGTCGTTCCCCAGCATGTTGGTTGAAGGTGGGGGACAACAAATTACTTGGCCCGGAGGTGATCCAGGATACTTCGGCAAGGATAGAGTTAATACGGAACCGTATTCGGGTTGCTCAGGATCGACAGAAGAGCTACGCCGATGCCAAGCGGTATTTCCGAGAGTTCAATATTGGGGACCAGATGTTACTTCGGGTGTCTCCTATGAAGGGAGTCATGCGTTTTGGGAAGAAGGGAAAGTTGGCGCCTAGGTATGTCGGGCCATTCCCTATTATCGAGAGGATTGGGCCAGTCGATTATAAACTTGGGTTACCGGAGCACTTGCATAGGGTCCATGACGTGTTCCATATCTCTTCGCTAAGAAGATTTCTTCGAGATGATTTGGCCCACACTCACATTGTGTTGGAGGAGATCGACTTACAGCCTGATAGCTCCTACGAGGAGGGGCCGGTTGCTATACTAGACCGTAGCGAGAGGAAGTTAAGGTCGAAGATGGTACCACTAGTCCGAGTTCAGTGGCGGCACCATAATGTTGAAGAATCTACTTGGGAGCGCGAGGATGACATGTGTGAACGTTATCCAGAGTTATTCTTGCCAGGTATAATTTCAATTCCGAATTTCGGGATGAAATTTTGTTATTAGGGGGGAAGTATGTAATACCCCGTATTTTTACGCATATTTATTTTATTATAAAATTATGGAAATTTGGATTAATTAATTTAAAAGGAAAAAATTTATTTTATAATTAGTTCGACTTTATGGTAATAATTACTAGCTTGACGAGAGTTAGTAGTTATCGAAAATAATTATGTTGAAATCATGTTGAGTAATAACTATGTTGAACATTACGTAGTGAGTAACGTAATATCGTTTCGAAAATAATAATATGGTCGGGGACGAGATACACGACAGTTAAGATATAATTATTTGGGACGCGCGTATGAGCCGCGTCACTATTATATATTTAGGGGTTAAAAAGGTAAATTATTTTTATATAACTCGAATGGCAATTTTGAGTGCGTCGGTGTGTCTGGAAGGGTCGAAATAGTCAGAAAACACTACTCGGGTTATTTGGAGTTCGGGGCATTTTAGCCCAAAACGACACCCCGAAGGGGTATTTACTGTCAGTTTTCAACCCACGTGAGAGAGAGAGAGTACCGAGGAAGAAGACTCCATTGGAGTACAAGGGCAAGAACTCAAGGATTCTCACCAAAAGTTGCGCCAAAGTGTAGATCGCGACGAGAAGATCAACCACATATCAATTTCAACCCAATAATCAGAAATCCATTCCAAGGCAAGTGTTTATCTTTCTAGTTTATTTAGCATATATTGTTCCTGTTAAACTCTGTTGATGATTTAGACATAAAATGATGAAATTTGGGTTTCATTAGGTTTAATCGTAAAGGAACATTAGATTTTGATGATGGGTTGCATGTAGAGGATTTACCCCATTTGTAGACTGTTAAATCTGGAGATTTTATGTATAAATCACGAATTAAATTAATGGTTTGAATAATTAAAATGCGGGGTTCATTATATGAGAATTCTTAGAAATTTTAGAAATTATTGGTTTCCCTTTCGAATACATAAAGATTTGAACACTAATTTGTGTTAGAATTTACCCCATAATGAGTAAGGATAGTTTAGAACCATCTAAATTGATGTTGGACGAAATTTGGATTGAGTTTGAGGTTTGGAATGTTGGGAAAAATGATTTTGGGAAAAAACAGGGCCAGTTCGGAATTCTCGTTCGAAGACCGGCCCAGGTCCTTCGAACGACCTCGTTCGAACGAGAATTCCAACGAGATTTTGAATTCGTTCATAGTGAGGAGTTCGTTCAAACGAGAATCCCTTGACTTCTAACGAGATTCCAGAAGGAGTTTTTAGGGTCCGATCGAGTTAAAAATCATCCTAGGTTTATCCAAGCGAGTGCATTAACCTACGTGAGTAACGGGTGACTTAAATTCCAAAGTTTTAGGGAAGGTTACTGTCAGTTTTCAACCGACGAGAGAGAGAGAGAAAATACCAAGGAGGACGAAGACTCCATTGGAAAACAAGGGTAAGAACTCAAGGATTCTCACCAAAAGTTGCGCCAAAGTGTAGATCGCGGCGAGAATATCAACCACATACCAATTTCAACCCAAGAATCAGAAGTCCATTCCAAGGCAAGGGTTTATCTTTCTAGTTTATTTAGCATATATTGTTCCTGCTAAACTCTGTTGATGATTTAGACATAAAATGATGAAATTGGGGTTTCATTAGGTTTAATCGAAAAGGAACATTAGATTTTGATGATGGGTTGCATGTAGAGGATTTACCCCATTTGTAGACTGTTAAATCAGGAGATTTGATGTATAAATCACGAATTAGATTAATGGTTTGAATAATTAAAATCCTGGGTTCATTATATGAGAATTCTTAGAAATTTTAGAAATTATTGGTTTCCCTTTCGAATACATAAAGATTTGAACACTAATTTGTGTTAAAAGTTACCCCATAATGAGTAAGGATAGTTTAGAACCATCTAAATTGATGTTGGACGAAATTTGGATTGAGTTTGAGGTTTGGAATGTTGGGAAAAATGATTTTGGGGAAGAACATGACCAGTTCGGAATTCTCGTTCGAAGACCTGCCCAGGTTGTTCGAACGAGAATTCCAACGAGTCATCCAACGAGATTTTGAATTCGTTCGAAGTGAGGAGTTTGTTCGAACGAACTCGTACGAACGAGAATCCCTCGACATCTAACGAGATTCCAGAATGGGTTTTTAGGGTCCGGTCGAGTTAAAAATCATGCTAGGTTTATCCAAGCGAGTGTATTAACCTACGAGAGTAACAGGTGACTTAAATTCCAAAGTTTTAGGGAATTAAGGGTGTAATGATTCTCGAGGTATTGAACTTGTATGGAAATCTACGAGAGAACGTGAGTCCTAGAGAGGTTATATATAAATGGATATCGTGGAGAGTAGTGATGTTAATATTACCAACGTACTATAGGAACTGGGTTGCGTGAACGCCTTATAAGTTATATGAGTTGTGTGCATGCTTATTACTTGGAATATTATGTGTATGACATACCTAGCTACTGGCTATCAAACGGAGGTTAGCGTTGTGGACGACCATATCTTTTGTGCCTTCGGGGGATTTTGAGTCGTACCACTAGAGCATGGAACCTAGGTACGAGCTATCTGTGAGAACGATAGTGCTGACGATGGTGCGTAGGTAAGTGCGTAGTCCATCGGCTTGGAACTATGTTCGCCTCCAATATGTGTATATGTTTTATTGGTTCTTGAGAGATTAAACCTGTTGTCCTTTATGCGTGAGCGTTGCAATGAAACTAGATAGCCGAGTATGCCAAGCACCAGTGGTTTCTTAATCATGGGTGCAGTATTGATATATGTTTTAGTATGTATACATAGTGAGATTTATATATGTATACTGAGTTCCTATTCTGTGTTTCATGTTGGCCACTTTAGTAATGTATATACTTAATGGGTCACCAGTTGAGAATTAAAAATGTTATGAGAATGACTTAAAGCATCTTTAAACCTATTCCTAAATGATATAAATATATTGTCTTTGTGTTATTTAGATATTGTATCCGGCATAATGGTTATACTACGTATAGTCAGGCAGAGTATCGAGACTAGTATGGGTAGTCAGGCTCGTTAGACGTGCACATTAGGTGAGGGGTGAGCACCCCAAGTGAGTACGCTAAGTTAACATGAATAATATTTGTGCTAATTAACCAATTTAAGCACTTGTTATATTTAAACTGTTTTCTACTTGGGCTCTGACCCGTTTTCTGCAAATCTCTTTTCTTGTTCCTTCATTTTAGGTGCTCGGCCACAGGAACACCAAACTTGAGAGATTCCATTCATTTGCCGAGTTGTAGCTGTTGTGGAAACTACAGGACATTGCTAGTAGACGCTTCTGAGTCTTTCTCCTCACATATCAGTTTTTTTTTTTACTTCAGTTGGACATGTCATCCCTCCTATGTTACATTCAGAGATTTGGAGTTTTTATTATATCCTTAGACTTTGATTTCATGTTATTGGATTATTGTATGAGATTTTGGCTGGAAGTGTTTACTCCAATTCTTTATTTAAATTCAGTTAGTCCTTTTCTTATGTTATTGTGATGTGTGGTATTAGTTAATTATTTCCTTACTTGATGATGGTTAATAACAAGATAAAATTTTGACATCAACCTTTTTTAAATATTAAGTGGTTAGTTTTAATTAAATAAAATTGATGATTTTCGACAATGATGCATAATCTGAACCAACCAGATATTCTGATTTAATTTTATAAAGGACTGATCACCCGGTATTTAATTAGGCGGGGTGTCACACGTCACCATGCAAGATGACGAACCGCCAGCATTTGTTGATCCTAACCTTTTATGTGAGGATGACGTACTTCCAGCTGATGATCCTATTGTCCCTCACACACCCAGGGTGGACCCTACTCCTGTCTTAGGGGACACACCTGCTTAGGTTCGTAAGAGTCATGACCCTTCCACCTCTCTAGGAGATCCCACTTTAGGGGTCAAGACTCGTGCTCAGCTAGAGAACATGGTTAGCTTTCTGTGCTACACGTCTAAAGTCGAGCCTAAGAACGTCAAAGAAGCACTCAAAGATAAACACTGAATATCCGCTATGCACGATGAGTTGCTTCAGTTTAGAAAGAATGATGTATGGGAACTTATCCCCCGATCTAGTGAGAAGAATGTGATTGGTACCAAGTGGATTTATAAGAATAAGATGGATGAGAATGGTACCATTATACGTAATAAGGCTAGGTTGGTCACTCAGGGCTATACACAAGTTGAGGGTGTAGACTTTGAGGAGACATTTGCTCCTGTTGCGAAGCTTGAGTCCGTTCGTTTACTACTCGCCATTGCATGTCATCTGCGCTTCAAGTTATATCAGATGGATGTCAAGAGTGCCTTTTTGAATGGCATTCTACAGAAGGAGGTTTACGTAGAACAACCAAAAGGGTTTGAAGACCCTAAGCACCCTGAACACGTCTATTATATGAGAAAAGCCCTGTATGGTTTGAAGCAAGCACCACGTGTTTGATACGAGAGGCTTACTTCCTATCTCTTGGCCCGTGGCTTCAGGAGAGGGGGAGTAAATAAGACGTTGTTTGTTAGGAGAGGAGATGGTGCTATTTTTTTACGTAAACTACACGTAAAAAGGCTCCTATAAATATCTAAACACACAGTTTAAAGAGGGAAATATTATTTTCTATTTCAAAATTCAAGTCTACCTTAAATGAGGCTTACAAGTGGGTATTTAAAGAAGAGGAGTAGCTTAGGCTCCAAGTTGAGGCACTAATTACAAAAATGCCATTACTACTCCTTACCTCTAAATAATAAAGGTAAAGAAAGAAAAATACAAATAATAAAATTATAAAAAATACAAAAGAAAATAAAATGACTAATAAAACCCTAAAATGGACCTATTTCCATCACTCTCCCCGTCTTCGAAAAGCTCATCCTCGAGCGTAGGAGATGGACGGTAAGAGAGCAAGGCAACCCTCAAAGAGTTCCCTAAATGGAAGAAGAGTCGTCCTCGGAAACTCCTCTTGTAGCGGCTTGCAAGAAATCCGTGGAGAATAGGAACACAACCCAAACATGGCCACCAACAAAATCTCGGTCTCAGAGTCCCGTGATGAGCCTCCTTAGCACTAAGCCGCGAAAAACATCCACCGAGCGCATATTATGTGTCACCAAAAATGGATCCACAAACTCGCCACCAATCACCACCTCAATCCCAAGAGAGGTAACCGTCGATCGAACATCATCAAAATCATCATCCCCACTCCCAAAAATTAGGAAGAAATCTCCTAATTCAAATGTTTCCGGCTCGCGAAAATACGTGCGAGTCACCCAAACATCCTCGACAAAAATGTCGAAAAAATCCCCAATACACAATCCAATGTCGTCGTTTCTATATTTCTTGCCATCAACCGACTTGGGAGGGGAGTTTTTATCATTGATTTGACCCGATTGGATGAGTGAGGGAGGAAGAATGATTGGGTGGAGCAACCAATCTTGGATTAGCCGCCGGCAATCTTGAATTGAGCCTCGGGAGTTAATCGGGGCGGAGATGTAATTTTTGTTGTGTGTGGGCTGAAAAATGGTTCAGGTAGTTGCCCACGAGTTAAGGGTTTGGACGAGAGGGAAAAGGTTCTCATGGGGCCCGGGTGGGGAGGAGGAGGGTTTCGGGGCAGCGGGGAGGGGAAAAGGGTATAATCGCTAAACAAGGGTGGTTGGGTGGATTTTGGAGGTCAAATTGCAGATTGGGGGGGGGCGGAAGGGCTAGTGGCTGCCACGGGGGCTAAGGGGTGGCCCGCGGCAGCAGGAGTAGGAGAGTTGGTCGCGGGGCTGGAGAGAGGCAGGGATGTGTGTGGCTGTCGCGGATTGAAGGGTGGGTGGAGTGCGAGGTCGACCGAAGGTTTTCGGCTGCGAAAGGGCCTGGGTGGGATCGGCGGGGGTCAGGGGGTGGGTGGCAACAATGCGTATGGTAGGGTTAGGGAAAAAGGTGGGGGAAGGGATGATGGTTAGGGCTTTGGGTAGGCTAGAGTTTGGGTTTGGAAAATGGGGTTGAAAGAGGGCATAGATTTGTTGTTGTGATTGTACCCACTCTCTCGTTCGTTTTCGAATCTCCTTGTAGAGTTGTTTGGATTTCTTGGGAGCCATTGAAGAGTAGTGTACGATTTGATAAAAATAAACACCGATACACCAAACACCAATGTGGAGCGACACCCGCTCTAATACCAATTTGACGTAAACTACACGTCAAAAGGCTCCTACAAATATCTAAACACACACTTTAGAGAGAGAAATACTCTTTTCTTTTTCAAAATTCAAGTCTACCTCAAATGAGGCTTACAAGTGGGTATTTAAAGGAGAGGAGCAGCTTAGGCTCCAAGCTAAGGCACTAATTACAAAAATGTTATTACTACTCCTTACCTCTAAATAATAAAGGTAAAAAAAGAAAAAGAAAAATAATAAAATAATAGAATAATAGAAAATGCAAAGAAAATAAAATAAGTAATAAAACTCTAAAATTGGCCTATTTCCGTCATTTGGGTTACACAAGTCTATGTGGACGACATAATCTTTGGATCCACGTGCTCCCGCCATGCTCACAACTTTGAGTAGGAGATGACGAGTGAGTTCGAGATAAGCATGGTTGGTGAGCTTACATTCTTCCTTGGTCTCCAGGTTCGTCAGCTAGAGGATGGGATGTTCATCTCCCAATCCAAGTATGCAAGAGACCTTGTGAAGAAACTTGGCTTAGACTCCGCTAAGCACGCATGTACCCCGATGAGTACCTCAACTAAGCTTAGCAAGGACACTTCAGGCAAGGATGTAGAACAAACCTTGTATCAGAGTATGATAAGTAGTCTTCTCTAATTGACAGCCAGTCATCCCGACATCACATTTAGTATCTGTGCGCGACATCAGGCGTCCCGAAAGAGTCGCACTTACTCGCTCTTAAACATATTATCAAATACGTGAGTGGGACTCTCTCATACGGGCATTTGGTATTCTTTTGATACCGAGGACCGTTTATCCGGCTATTCGGATGCCGATTGGGTCGGGGATGCAGATGGATGTAGGAGCACTTCTAGTGGGTGTTTCTTCTTTGGTTCTTCTCTTATCTCTTGGTTGAGCAAGAAGCAAAACTCCATCTCTTTGTCCACTGCGGAGGCTGAATACATAGCGGCCAGAAGTTGTTGCACGCAACTTCTGTGGATGAAGCAAATGCTGGAGGATTATGGGATATCAAAGGATATCATGACTATTTTCTGTGATAACACGAGCGCGATACACATATCCCGCAATCCAGTCCAGCATTCGCGCACAAAACACATTAGGATACGCGAGCACTTTATCCTAGATTTAGTAGAAGAGAAAATCGTGTCCTTAAGTTTTATGTCTACCGACCTCCAGTTAGCCAATATCTTCACGAAGCCTTTAGACGCCTTTAAATTTAAGAGTCTTAAGAAGTCTTTAGGAATCTGCACAATTGACTAAGGGGTGGTTACCATGTCTAGTATTGGATACATTTTTCACGCTCATATCATATGGTTCTTATTACTAGACTGTATCTTTTGTAAATTTTTTGTGTATTATATTTTTTATTTATTCGTATTTTTCAGAAAAATACAAAAAGATTTTCTATTTTTTTGAGAAAAAAATTGAAAAAACCATAAAGATTTCTTTTTATAAAATTTTTGAAAAAGACAGATTTTCTTTTTATAAAAAATTTTAAAAAACACAAAAAAAGTTTTGTATTTTTATTTACACCTTTTATGGATGAACATTTAGGATGGCTAAAGTCACAACATCATTTCCATATTCCACGTGACTTTTTTATAGTGATTTGAGACGCTACATCATTTCATTCATGTGCTTTAAAATGTTATGGAGTCATTGAGATGGGATTAGTGATATCTTTCTACATGTTTGACTCTTAGTCTTCTTTAATGCACACGTGCACGGATTTGTTTGATTATTGTACGTGTCTTTAAAATGAACCAAATGCGATAAAACTTGACAATAAAAGTAGTGCATGTAAGAACCGTTGCCCGTGAGGATTTCTTTAAAATGTGAAAAATGATGAGTGAACGGGTTGCGAGTGAATAATAATCACGTCGTGAAAGCCACCGTTTGAAAAGAGCCCGAGAAAAAAATTAAGGCAATAAAAAGATAAATATGCCAAAAAGGGGCCATTAGGATTTAGATCACCTCAATAGAAAAATAAAAAGCTTTATTATTTATGAGGGTGTTTGGATGGAAATATATCAACGGGTTTTCACATCCTGATAGTCTTGAAAAAGAATTACATAGTTTTAGACGTTATTGGTGTGGAAAGCATTTTAGACTTTGATTTGATGAGTCGATGTCATTTAAATTCAATTTTTACACCTAAGGACGATTTTGAGTTCATTCGTTAGGAATATCCAAAATTCATCGCGCACATATGTTATGATTGTTTGCATTGATTTTCCTACTGAATTTGATCACACCCCTTCATTTACATTATCATCGACTTGGTCATCTTAGTGTTCTTTCATGCTGTGATTCTTTGCTGTATTTTTTTTTTTACGAAAAATTTTGAAAAATTGAAAAATGAGAAGTTTTTTTTACCTTGTGACACTCTTCGTATGCATTGCTATATTTCTTCTTATTTGTCTATTTGGTGACATCATAAAAAGGGGGAGTAGAATTGTTTGATTTAATTATTTGCTTATGCTTAATTGATATTGTTTTTATGCTTATCATTATATTTCAAACATTCGCGCGTTACGGGTGTTTGTTTCTTGTCTCATGTGTGTAGGTACAAATTGAGGATCGTGATTTTTTTGCAAACCCTGATGATGACAAAGAAACGTTGGAGATTTGAAGATGTTGAAGATTTTGAAGAAAAAGACATGTTCTTTAATATTTCCATTTTTTTATTTGGGGGGATATTAGATTATATGTTTTATTTTTTTGGGGATGCATAATTCGAATTTTTTATGAATGTACCGGCATAGACATAGGGGGAGATTTATAAGGACGTGTTTGATAAATATTCGTCTAGAATCTAGGAATTTCTGTGTTGTCCTAGAACATAGTTAGTATGTCGTATACCGTTACATTTCAGCACTTCTGCACGCGTTCAACCTTAACGTCCATCATCCGAATTCTTAGCATCACGCATCATCAACACGCACCCATCATTGACATCGTGCGTTGTGTATCTTCAATCAGTCTCCAATATCCCATTAACGCCACTATGCTAAAAGGTAAAATGTTTAAATGGAGTTATTAATGTTTACGTATTTATTTGGGATATTTTTTATAAAATGTTTTTATCAAAATGAGGCGTTTTTCTAAGTCAAAAATAATTTTTTAAGACCTGTAGGCGAGCTTTTATAAAATAATATTTTTTTATCCTGTCGTTCAAACGACGGCTTCTAACGACATGTAATGTCGTTTGAAGGGTCGTTTCTTGTTTGCATCAAACGAACCCCTACTGTTTTGTGTTTTCACAGGTCGTTAGTAACGGCATCTAATGTTGTTCAAACGACATGCAGATGTCATTCAAACGACTTCTAACGACCTGCACCGCCTCAACTTTTTATTGAGCCTATAAATACCTGCTACGAAGTTAGGTTTTGTAAGTCTTTCAAAACTCCGCCTCTGCATATCTGGTGCACTTTAAGACTTCATCTTTTAGGCTTTAAACCCTTTTTGATTCACTCCAAAGTCCCAAATCATTTATGTGAATCATTCCCAATTATTCATATTATTCATTCTAGAGTAAAACTTGTGGAGAAGAAGGTTGTCTCCATTGCTAACCATTGGAGCTCTTGTGGGATCTCTTGCTGAAGACTTCGAACCGACACCTAAGGGTATTTCGTCGTCACAAACGGTATTTCTGCTACGTACTTGTAAGTTAGAGATTTACAGTAAATAGAGAAATAAAAGGTTTTGCCCCTGCTGGGGATTTTTCCTCAAATCTGTTTTGTGACTGTTTTGGTTTGCATGCTAGATAATTCATATTACTGTCAATCACAATTAGATGCATGTTTTAGTATTTTAATTAAAACTGGGATTAAAATTGAAATTTAATTAAATAAGTTTGGATATTGAACGCAAGCGCACTCTCAAAAGAAATCAACGATATCAAATGACTCCACCTCTCAATAATGTGTGTGAGTCGTCCAACCAATCTCCAAAAAGATGAAGAAGAAATCGCCAAAACAAATAACCCATAATCTTTCTCCCCACTGTCCCTAAATCGAGTACAAGTGGTTCAGCCGCCCTGAATGATATATCAAGGAAATCCCCAATACAATACTGGAGGTTGATATCATAAAACACAAGCTCAGTTGGAACATCGATCGGAGCCACGAAAGGGGTGGGGAGACGGTTGACAGCAACAATAAGGGGGTCAAACGGCTAGTGGGGGTATGAAAGGATGCAAGAAGTTTGGATAAATGCATGCTCAACTCAAATTTGAGTTCTTCATACTCAATCTTCCAATGGAGCGACTCCCTTTCGCATTCCGCAACCTTCAAGTGGCATTCCTCATACCAAACACATGTGATGAGAGCAGGGGAGGTTTAGGGGGTGTTCGTCGGGGCTTGTCGGCAAAGGTCGCTTTACGTCGATGAAGGTGTGGAGACTCCAAATCTAGGCTTTGGAAGGGTATTTGTGTTTGGTAAGGGGTTAAACAGCTAGGTTGAGGGGTTTTGATGGGAATCCATTGTTATTTTCCTTTTATTTCTATTTTCTATTCTTTTATTTTGGTTTTTTTATTCCTTTTATCCTTAATTGGTCTCCAAGCATGTTTGGGACTAATTAGGTATCCTTTTGTCAATAGTTGTCCTTTTTAGTCATTTAGGTTATTACTTGATTAGCAAGTAATCCTTCCCGTATAAATTACCCCTTGTACTCCTCAATTGAGGATAGCTTCCATTCTTGAAATACAAGAAACCTCTTATTTCTCTCTTCAGAAATCATATTTGTTTTGATTTTTAGCCATTGACGTGTAGTTTACGTCAAATTGGTATCAGAGCGAGGTATCGTTCCCCAATTGGTGTATTGGTGTATAGATAATCAAAACCGTACACTTCTTTTCGATGGCCCCAAAGAAAACAAATCAATTCCAAGACGACGTTAATCAAGAATTAAGATAGCAACTAGCAAGAATGGAAGAGAAGAACGATCGAAGAATAGAAGAAATGGCACAAAAACAAAAACAACAAACCCTAATCCTAACCCAAGAATTCAATCAAAAATTCGATACCCTCTTTCAACTCTTCTCCACGAAACAACCTCCCACCACCATGAATGAATCTCCAGAACTAACTCACCACAGATCCGGCAAAGAATATGTTGAGATTTTCAGAAATCACGAAAAATCTGGCCACCCGAGCCCAGGAATCCAGGTTCCCGTCCAGCCACACCCTCGGGTCAAGGCAATCTGTATGAAATCATGGTCGGCTTGCCTTTGTAGGGCAGCCTGACACATCCGGCCACATCGACCCTACCAAATCGGTCAGAATTACACCGGCATCAACAAATCTGGACAAAACGACAGGTTCTGGCCAGCAAAGGGGTCGTTTTGTCTCTGGAAATTTTTCTGAATACCCAGATTCCCTCTAAGCTATCAAAACCCTTGCCAATTTCAACCGGGCGGATTTCCTCAAACAAAATTGACTTCCAATCTCCCCGGTGAGTCAGGCCCTCTAGCTTCGGCCAGAATACCTGAACCTATCTGTCAAAACCTAGACCCAAAAACCCTAAGAATCCATATTTTTCTAATCCAGTCAGCCCTCCCGGGGACACATCACAACCTCCACCACTCGGAGCCCCAACCAGGATTTCCTATCCCCGCGGACGACCACCACCCAACCCATTAAACGATCATGCACAACCATATGATTTTGGTGGGCATCTTGACATTATTAGTTCTCGACATATTGATCCACGCTTACACTCTCACCGTACGTACCACTCCCTCCATCATCACATCATACCCCTTCACATCATGATCTCCCTCTGCTCTACACCGACTCCTCTTCATCCTCCAACGCTAAGGATACCACCGCAGCGTCTTCAAGTGGATTCCCACTCCCCTACCTGGTCCTCCTCGCTTCGTACCACTACGGGACCGCTAGTACTTTTATTGTGGTGAGCATGGCCACATGATTGGCACTTGTCCCCATCGCGGTCTCCCAGAACCTCCCATAGCCTCACATGTTCATCCTCCTCATCCACCACCTGCCCAGATGCTGCCGATACCCGTTGATTATGTTGCACCTGTGTCGAGTGATGTAATGGGCCTTGATGCTCGTCAGGATGAAGACCCCCTCATCTATAGCACTTCAGTTACTTTCTCGGAGTCTCCATGGGGATATACGCATTGACGTTCCTATGTTCGACGGCCGATTATCTTCAGATGATATGATTGATTGGTTTGCTGTTATGGAGACAGTTTTTTACTACAAGCGAGTTCAGGGTCGCTCGTGTGTTCTTCTCGCCGACACCAAATTTCAGGGATTCTCCCGAGTTTGCTGGAAAGATCTTTGCTACCGTCAGACAGCTGCAAGACTTCCTCCCATCCAGGCCTGGCCCGAGCTAAAGGTCTCATTCATACCACCGACATATGAGCACGACCTTTTTGCTCGCATCCAGTCCCTCCGACAAGATACGTCTTTGGTTGTGGAGTATACGAAGTAGTTCCAGTTCCTTTGCACCAAAGCTCGCCTCCCCGAGACTGAGGATTAGCGAACTAGACACTATATTTTGGGGTTTCAGCCATATATTCAGCGTGATCTTAGGTTGAGAGAGATACCGACATTTCTGAAGGCGGTAGAGTATGCTACCAAGGTTGAGGCCTATCACGCAGCACCAGCAGATCATCCAGCCCCCCGGCCTCCACCTCCATTGGTTTCTGCTCCTCCTGCAGTATCGGCATCGGCATCTTCTACCACTACTCCAGCCACCACTACCTCTGCAGCATCACATTTGGGTTCCCTACATTCCGGTGCTATAATTGCGGCAACGTGGGACACCAAACTTCAAATTGCTCTCTTCCGCATCGTCGTGCCCTTTTAACGATAGATCGTACACCGGAGTATCTTGATGAGACCGAGGAGCTTCCCGATCATGCATTGATCACAGTTTTAGAGGGTAACTCTGGGGGCCTTCCCCTTCCAGTTCGCAGACGGTCTCTTTTTGAAAGGGGGAGAGTGATGGGAATCCGTTGTTATTTTCCTTTTATTTTCCTTTTATTTCTATTTTCTATTCTTTTATTTTAGATCTTTTATTCGTTTTATCATTTAATTGGTCTCCAAATATGTTCTGGACTAATTAGGTATTCTTTTGTTAATAGTTGTCCTTTTAGTTATTTAGGCTATTACTTGATTAGCAAGTAATCATTCCCATACAAATACTCCCTTGTACTCCTCATTTGAGGATAGCTTCCATTCTTGAAATATAAGAAACCTCTTGTTTCTCTCTCTATAAATTATATTTTTATGATTTTTGGCTATTGACGTGTAGTTTACGTCAGGTTTGGTGAGGTGTTTTCAGATATGGAGGGCAATGAGGTGTTTGGAAGGTTTGTTGCCTCCTGACCGCTAGCGGCAGGGCTGATTTGGAGGAGGATTATGTCGGCTCCTCCGAGCCTTGCCCATGGCCCTCTAAAAACAGCGTTGGCAACCACCTCACGAGCAAACGTGTCCCCGATACCAATTTGATGTAAGCGTGCAATGACATAGTTTTACACTCCTCTTGTTTTGGTTTTGACTTGTTCCGGAGCAAATGTTAAAGTGTGATGTTTAGTGTCTTTTGAGTTGTAAATGTCATATCATTAAAGACAAAGATAGAGACACTACGAAAATATCAACTGGCCCTAACATATTCCAAAATTCAGACTATTAGAGGTTTGGTAAGCATTTACGGTTTTTGTAATTTCCTTAAGTCTATTTTTAAGTTGGAAATTGACATGCAAAAGCTTTTTAATATGAGGAAAAGTTTTTTAATTTTTACTGCATTTTTTGATTTTTTTGCAAGAGGGGAAAATTTCTATTCTCATTCGAAATTCGAATGATAGACCACTCGTGCGAAGGGGCGTCGCACGAGAAAGCAAAAGTTCTAGTACAAGAAAGCAAAAGTTCTCGTATGAAAGGGAAAATATATGTCAGTTTATAACAACTTAAAAACTGGAATATTTTGACATTTTTTTAATAGCAAAAAAATGCATTTTGAGTTGATTTTTTTTTACAATATCCCTGAAATGTTTAAACATCACACAAAAATTAAAAATAAAAATATTTTTTTGGTATTAAAAAAAAACACCCGTTTTAGGCACCGTTAAAGGGCACCCGCCGAGGATCCTCTCTCTCTCTCTCTCTCTCTCTCTATATATATATATATATATATGAAAAAATTCATCTACATCACACTCTATACATCACACCTAGTTCTAGACCCTAAGAAATCTTTTTTTCAAATTTTTTATTTTTCTCTTGAAATTAACCTTCCAATCAACTCACGTTCAAAAAATTAGGTCAAAATACATTTTGTAGCTATTTTTAAAAAATTCAGCAAAAAACTGCTGAAAATACCTTAGGGTCTGCGCCAGCAGAATTTTGTGGTTTATTTAAAAATAGCTACAAAATGTATTTTGGCCTAATGCTTTGAACATTGGTAAATTGCAAGGTTAATTTCAAGAGAAAAATAAAAAAAACTTGGAAAAAATGTTTCATTAGGCATAAAACTAAGTGTGATGCATAGAGTGTGATGTAGGTGAGCCCTTCTCTCTCTCTCTCTCTCTCTCTTTATACATATATATATATATATCTTTCTCTTTCTCTCCCCCCCACATATTTTTTATGATTTATTTGTAGTCACTCTCATATTTTTATTCATTAGTTGTTGGTCACATTGTAACCACTATGGGATAAGTGTCATTCTCTAGGAAAAGGAAGAGGGGTGGTTATAGCAGGGTCGGCTCTAGGCATAAGCCAACTAGGTCGTCGCCTAAGGCTCCCGATTAATCGGGCCCCGAAACTTCAAAAAAAAATAAGAATAAAAAAATTAGGCATAAAAAAATTGTTTACAAAAACTGTAGTTATGAAAAAAAATATTAGAGTTTACCACTTAAAAAAGCCCCTCAAAAAATAAACTCACTTTAGTACTATAAATTTTTATCACTTAAAAAGGGCCCCCAAAAAAGTCCAAACTCACTCTAATACTAAACTCACAAAACTTAATCCACTTTTAACACACTCACTCACAAATTTTGTTAATTTCTATTATTAATTGGGTGGAAAAAAAAACTGAAAATAATGTTTGGGTTGAATTAGATTAAAAAAAAATGTTAGAGGTTATAAGCTGACAGTTTTTTAACCCATTTTTTTAAAATAGCAAAACAATTCATTTTGAGCTAAAAAAATTGAGGATACCCTAGAATGTTAAGAACTCATATCAAAATCAACTCAGAATTTTTTTTTACTATTTTAAAAATAATTGTCCGTTAATCCGTTTTAGACACAATTGATAAAAAAAAATTGATCTTTCTGTGATTTGGTGAAGTCCCACATTGGTTGGATGATTCCTTCCAACCACTTCTTATAAATAACCTTGCTTATCCTCTTTAAACCTAAGTTTGCTAAGCTTTAAATAGTTACGCAGACATTGAGATTAAAGTTTGGTGTGCATTGTTATTTTAGTCAAAGAAAAATTTTGAACATCATTATTTTGGTCAAAAAATTGACTAAATAAAAAATGATGCAATCTGATATATTTTTTTAAAATTCCTTTTTTTTAAGTTTTTTATATTTTCAAACAGTAGTTGGACAAGCTGTAATGAGCATTAAAGTTAATTTTCAAATTTTGGCTTTCAATTATTTTGGTTATGGTTCAGTTTTCTACTTGATGAAATTTTTTTTAATTTTTTTGTTATTTCGGAATTTATCGAAAAAAACGATTTTAGTGCAAACCTCACGGTTCAGTTTTGGTTTACGTTAGGTTGTACCGAGCAGTACAAATGGTAATTTCGGTTTTAGTACATTAAAATTGATTTGGTATATTAAAATTAATTTTGCGTCGAAAAATGCGAGAACACATTTTCTTTAATTTGATTTTTTTTTATGTAAATGGGCCCCAATTTTGGTTTTTTGCCTTGAGTGATTATGGGACTTACTATAATTTTAAAAATACATGAGAGGGAAGCCTAATAAATCATAAGGGATGGGACTAAACCCATATCGTAGATTTATCTTGGGAAAAAAGGGAAAAAAAAAGAATAAGGGTATTTTGGGTCTTCATTGACGTCTAAACTAATCAAAGGTGAAAATTTGTCTAAATTGGGGGTGAATTAAAGATACATTTTTGGAAGGTAATCCCGAAACAGTAAAACTTGTATGCTCCGAAGTGATTGTTATGGGAATTCCAAAAATTGGTATAAGCAGTGGAGCATGTAATCGTTAAGGGTGACGTGCGTGAGACGTCATTTAATATTGGGGAGGCATATACCAAATAATCGCTCCAACCTTTTTTAATACACGTTTAGTGCAAGTCTTTTTATTTGTACCAAAAAGTCATTCATCATGCCAAAAAAGCTGAGAGGGACCTTTAAAATAAGGAACTTTTGGGTATAAAATAAAAAGTTTGAACTACGTGTATATTAAAAAAAATGTTTGATGAACTTTTTGATGTTTAAGCCTTTAATTAATTATTTATGATGGAAAGAAGAGTAAGGAATCAGAAAATAGAGCATGGTATGAGTCTTCCGAAAGCGTGTTGTATTGAATATTGATTGTGATGGATCAATCAATATCAATGCCAGAGATCCATCTCTGTTTTTATGACCTTGATACTAGTCTATATTAATACACAGTTGCAGTATGATATGAAGGATTCTTAGTATTTGCTTTACCTTCTAGAGAGAGAGAATTAAGGAAATCTAACCAAGGATTCTTGCTTATTCTTGTTTTTCAGGCGCAATTAAGGAATCTGATGAGAAGAGACTCAGACGACCCAAACTCCGAACACAAAAAATAACCAACTATTTAATTAATGTTCTCTTTCGCTTTTTTGTGTGTCTATGTAAGCATATTATATTGGTGTATGTATTGTATACCAGAGAGAGAGAGAGGTTGCTCACTTCTCCTTTTTTCCCGCCGAATGCTTTATTATGTTTCCGCTCGAGGGTAGGTAGCATTCGTATCTTACAATACAATACAACACAACAAGGTTTCTTTCCGAGGACCAATTTTATTTATTACTCTTTTCATGCGTTAAAAGCTTAAAGTTCGTTGCTTAGATTGCAACGTCTAATGCGCCTGCTAATTGCATTTTGGCATGGGATTCAAATAAGCACGCACTATCTTTGGATCATCATGATTGTGTTTTTTTTTATTTTGGATTATTATATGTTAGGTCCGTTTGATAGGCCAGGCCAAATGTGTCAATTGATGGCAAATCATAAATTTGTCCACTATTTTGTGTATTTGATAACCATTATTTGCTATGGATACATGTGTTCACATACAAATTTACCATCAATTTTTCACTTTTGTTGACAAAATTTACTTACCTATATAACAAAGCAAAATTTACCATCCTCTTTAAAAATATTAAAAAAAAACTATTTTTTGTTTGTTAAAACTTTTTTTTTAAAGAAACGTTTTTTTTTTCATAAAAATTGTTTTTCTTTTGTTAAAAACTGTTTTTCCGTTAAAAAAAGTTTTTATTTTGTTAAATTCGTTTTTTTTAAACTGTTTGTTTGTTTGTTAAAATCGTTTTTATTTTGCTAAAAACAGCTTTTTTGTTACAAGTGTTTTTTCTTTAAAAAAAATCGTTCTAAACTACTTTTTTGTTAAAAGTGTTTTTATTGTTAAAAAATGTTTTTCTAAATAAATATTTTTTAGATTAAAAATTGTTTTTTTTGTTGTTAAAAACAGTTTTTCCGTTAAAAAATGTTTTTAATTTGTTAAAAACATTTTTTTAAACTGTTTGTTTGTTAAAACCGTTTTTATTTTGTTAAAAAATGTTTTTTTCATTGAGACAGTTTTTTTTTTGTTAAAAACTGTTTTTTTGTTATAAGTATTTTTTCTAAAAAAATCGTTCTAAACTGTTTTTATTGTTAAAAACAGTTTTTCTAAATAAATGTTTTTTTCCCGTAAAATTTGTTTATTTTTTGTTGTTAAAAACAATTTTTCCGTTAAAAAATATTTTTATTTTATTAAAATCGTTTTTTTTAAACTGTTTGTTTGTTAAAACCGCTTTTATTTTGTTAAAAACTGGTTTTTTTTGTTACATCTGTTTTTCTTTAAAAAAAAATCGTTCTAAACTGTTTTTTTTTTCAAAGTGTTTTTATTGTTAAAAACGTTTTTTCTAAATAAATGTTTTTTTTTTCGTTAAAACTTTTTTTTTTGTTAAAACATTTTTCGTTTTGTTAAAAAAAAATTCTTAAAAAACTATTTTTTTGTTAAAGCATTTTATTTTATTTTATTAAAAACTGTTTTTTATTCATAAACTGTTTTTTTGTTATAAACTGTTTTTTTTTCCATTAATGCTATCAAACAACCCACTTTTGCCACCTAAAAAATTAATCCTTTCAAACAACCTTATGCGGCAAATTATAGGATTTACCCTCGCAAATTTTGCCATGGCAAATTTTATTATGGAAAAATTTGCCATGCTCTCCATTTGCCCATTTTTGTATTAAACGGACCCTTAGTCTATTGCAACAACTTTTAAATAAATAATTCTTATTCACCCATTAACCACTAATTCGATATTTTTTTATTAAATAACTGAAATTTTATTTGATTGTTAACCACTAATACCCCAAAACCAAATCAAATTTACTTAAATTTCTTGAGATAATAAAGGTTTTAAGACTTAATGTGAAAGCCTTCATATCGCTTCGATTTTGCTCTTGATAGTAATATTTATTATATTTACACACTGTGAGTAAAAACTTCAAGTCACTATGGTTTTATTCTAGCAGGAATATTTTACTGTATTTGCATGTCTTAAAATCCTAGTTTGATTAATTTAACATAGTAAAGTCAAGCGTTACAGAAAAATCACAAAACATACAATACAAGACATACGTGGTTCGACAATGTGCATATGTCCATAGAATGTTTCTCTCTCTTTTTATTGATCAGTTTTTTATGATAAAGATTACATGCCCCTTTTTCCAAGGGTATGGGTTACATTTGTAGAGAACAGAAAGAGAATAACTGACGTAAGACTCTATAGCCTTGGGATGCAGCTGCAATCTGATCGAATAGATCCAGGCCCGAGATCTTCATTATTCAAATCCCCTTTTATTCTTATCTTCAAGTTATGATCGTCTGAATAGGGTGGAGAGGTTTGATCGCAAGTTGATTTTGACGTTGGTGGGCAATGATGTTTGATCACCTGTTAAATATGAGGCCGGAGAGTATCAACACTTAGAATTTTGAGATGAGAATCAACTTTATTATGCTCGTTGAGTCTGGACGGGATGGTTGTAACTTGCCTCAATTTTTCAAGGGTACTCTAGTAATTGCACGCTGAAGAGACCAAGCGGTGCTGACGTGCATGTCAGGTATCACATTGGGTCTCGTTTCAAATAATGAAATGTTTTGGAAGTTGAACCCAGCAGTTCAATGACTTCCCTAGCGCCATTTTACATTCTCACTCGTTCACTTATTCAAAAACGTTCATAGTTATTTGCCTTCTCTATCAATTGTAAGTCTCATCTTTCTCTCTCGTTTCTTATTGCTCTTTAACTCTTTCAGTCAATATTCTTCATATTTTTCATCGTTCTTCTTCTTGAAAATGAAAAATGGTTTAAGCGGTGAGTGAGGTCCATGAGAGAATTTAAGAAGAGGTTTTTCATTCTTGATTGGGTTGTGATAGAGTTCATTGAGTAACCTGGTAGTTGTTATGACACAGATTGGGGACACTGGATGTTTACCCAGTTTATTACTGAGATCGGGATTACTTTTCCCCCATAACAATTATTTTTGGAGTTTTGTGAATACTTAAGAGTAATGTCCGCCCAATGTACCCCGAATACTTAAAGGATTATGAATGGGGTTCCTAGGATTAATAAGTTGTTCCAAACTCAGTTAGGGATCCTAGAGATTAGGTATTGTTACTTGTGCGTAAAAACAAACGATAATTGTAAAAAATAAACTATCTGTGATAAAGATTTAAATAAATTTGCAAATTTCAATTACACACTTATTTAATTAGAGTCAATTTTTTAATCAAATTAATTAAATCCTTAGACAAGCAACTACGTGTGTGCATGTGTCAAACCATCATAAACACATATATGCTAACTCACATATTTCAGGAAAAATTCCCTCGAGGCAAAACCTTTTTATTTCACTACGAATTAAATCGCAATTTACAATCACAATGGAATATGCAATAAGTTTACCTCAGCAAATCTACATAGACGTTCAGCCCAGAGTTAGCAATGGATTCCGCGCAGCGAACCCACACGAATCGACGATTCGAAATCGCAGTCCAATCCTCAGCAAAGATCCACACGAGCGAACCTCAATGACCTTAGTCTTTTGATGTAGAAACGCACTCCACAAAGGTTGAACAATAGCAAAGTATGTTCTTGGGTTCCAAAATTATTCACCTAAACATTGGTGAATTGAAAAAAAACAAGGGTTTAAATCCCTAATGAAGAAGCCAAAAGTGTTCTGTCGATTTACACTATCTGCAAAATGAAAAATGAAAAGACTTATTAATGAAATACGCCTCGTTTAACGTGTATTTATACAAAACCTTAAGGTGACAGATCGCTCGAATGAGATCACATCTCGTTTGAACGATGACACGAGTCGCTCGAACGAGCTTCACGCGATATGCCACGTCGTTTGAACGACAGGGGTTGTCGCTCGAATGAGCCTTTAAATAAATATTTTTTCTCTTTCCTTTCCCAAAAAATGCAGCGCCTTAAAATTTTGAAAAATAATTTTGTCGAAAAACTTAAAAACTCCGCTCCAACACTTAGAAATTTTCTGATGAAAAATATCCCAACATTTCAAGTGAAATGCTAAGGAATAAAGACACAACCTTTACCAAATTCATCTCACGGAGGCTAGATTGTTGAAGAAACTTGATATTCGGATCCATTTTTTTGCACATGTGATCTTCAACATTCTTCGACGGTTGTAGCGGTATATGACATACTAATTGGTAACGAACATTTATAAAATCATGTCCTTACAAATCTCCTCCTATATCTATGCCGGTACAAAATAAAAACATCTTAATTATCAAAACATAAAATGCCTATACAAATATAATAACATCATTAACCTAAAAATGGAAAGGTACTAAACATGTAGAACTTTTCTTCAAAATCTTCAACATCAAATCTTCAAACCTTAAAGCTTTCCTCGTCAGGGTGTGTAACATATGATCTTCCATTGTTGTACCTACACACATGAGACAAATCAAATACCTCATAGCGCATCGAGTTTGAAATGATACAAGAATAGATCAATTAATAATCAAAACTCCCCCATAATTCGTTCTCCCCCTTTTTATTTGTCTGAAATGGACATGGAAACGAATAAACAAACCAAGCATGGAGTTGTCACAATTAAATAGATACTCAAATATAGTTCATAAACTATTTTTGATTTTTTCAATTTTTCATACAAAAACAAAAATCACACCATGAATTTACACTATGACAACCAAATCATAGATACGGAATGAATGGGTGTGAACATATTCGATAGGCAAATCAAATCAATCAAACATAACATATGTGCACGATGTATACGTGTACTCCTATCGAATGAATCTCAAAATTGTCCTTAGGTGTTAAAAAGTGTTGAATTTAAATGACATAGACTCAATCCATTGACACATCACAGTCAAAAGTGATTCCCACACCAATAATGTCTAAAACTATGAATGCTTTTTCAAGACGATGTTAGGACGTGCAAATCCTTTTTTCATTTATTTCCATCCAAACTGCCTCATAAATAATAATCATTATATTTTTCTTTTTGAGGTGGCCCCTTTTTGGCATATTTATCTTTTTATTGCCTTTAATTTTTTTTCGGGCTCTTTTAAATGGTGGCTTTCATGACGAGTTAATTTTGAACTCTTGTAACCCTTTTCTGTGATTCACTCGTCATATTTTGTTGCAATTAAATTCCTCACGGTAAACGATTTTTATATGAAGTACTTTCATTGTCAAGTTTTATCGCATATGTTCATTTTAAAGACAGAATTGAGATGACAACACTCTAACCAATATGTGATAAATAGGTACAGTAATCAAACAAATTTGTGCAAGTGTGCATTAAAATAACTTATGAGTCAAACATGTAGGTAGTAACAACTAATCACTTTTCAATGACTCCAAACATTGTAAAGCACAAAAATGAAATGATGATGCATATTAAAACACTATCAAATCATCACGTGGATATGGAATGAAATTGTGACTCGGTCATCCTAAATGTCCATCCATAGACGGTGTAAAACAAATTACAAAACTCTTTTTATCTTTTTCAAAAATGTATCAAAATAAAATCTTTTTGTATTTTTCAAATTTCAAAATAAATCTAATACAAAAAAATACATTCTAGCAATAGGCAAAAGTAATATCATCATGCAAATCAACCTATGCTAGTAAATAAGTCTAGACCTCACCCGGTAGGTGTGGTGAATTTTTCCAAAGGTGGTGACATCCTACGAAAAACCTCCATCAAGTCATATGAAGTCTTGACCAAAAACAGTACCTGCTCCTTAATATGTGCAAACTCTCTCGTGTAATCATCCGGAGCAATAGGTGTGGGTGCGCGTGTGTGAACACGTGTAGTATCAAAACGTGACGCATGATCCAACTTAAAGCAAAACGCCCTAAGGTGTCCTCTTTTCCTGTAGTGTGTGCAAACATAAACAGGCCTAGGTATACCTCTCTCAAAACGTCTCCTACGCAATCTCCTATCAGGTACGGGACGCCTCGGTGGGTTGGGTTGAGAGCCATGTGAATCAAACACTAAAGTGAGAATCGACTCAGGTGCAACATGTGAAGTGGACGCACCGTCATGACTTATTCCTAAACTCTCACCACTACCCAAAATGGGATTGAGAACCGCATTTCCTTCCTTCTTAAATTTGTTCTCTAGGGTGAGTTTAACTTCTAGGGCGTGCTTAAGATCTCTCTCTAATTGTGACACGCGGGTTATAAGTCCACTATTTTCCTGGCCTAAAGCTATCAACTGTTCACTCAAATAAACCTTTACTTTCTCGAGTTGACTCCCTTTCGCCTTAAACTCCCTTAAAACCTCTAAATCTCTTTCCAACTCTCTCACCCTAAAACCTAACTCCTTATTCAATTTCTCAGTCTTTAAGGTCTCAGCGTACAAATCTCTAAATACGATCTGGAGCTCACTGTCACCCTCACTAGCGCACTCACTCTCAGACTCGCTAGAAACACTCAAATCCTCCTTGGGGATCTCACGTGCAAAAGTATCCTCATTATCGTGGGACAAACTGGGTGTGCTCACGTGACTAGCTAAAAAGGTAATAAACTTTTCTTGTGAAGACTTATCCCCCGAATCTTTCACATCATCCTCACTATCACTAAGGGTGACTGGCATGACAACTTTCTTCCCCTCTCTCCTAAGTCCAGTGGGACACTCAAGCGACTTATGCCATTTGCCCTCACACTCAAACACATGTCACATTTTCTAAACCTCCCTTACCCTCTTTATCTTTCTCACAGCTTTCTTTGGCCTTGTCTTTCTTTTTCTCAAAAAACTTTTTATTAGAAGAATTTTCTTTTGAAAACTTGAGAAACTTTTAAAAATTCTTTGCAAGCATGGCCACGTCAAAATCAGACTAGTCCTCAAACTCGGACTCACAAAAACTCACCTTTTTTTTCTTCTTCTTAGACCGGGCTTTAAATGATATCCCTTTATCCTTAGGCTTGACAGTGTCAGGAAACATGTCAATCTTATATGTCTGGAGGTCTCCTACCAACTCTTCTAACGAGTGGTTAACTGTTATAACCATAGTGTGTACAGAATTTCCTTGGAGGAAGGAGTGAGTAAGTACGACCTTTGTATGGCATCTTTTGGGATAATAGACCGTCTCGTGATGAGCTAATAGAGAGTTGTGCTATTGATTTCCGAAAGTGAAGACTGTTAAGGTTTGTTGAGCAGTGGTTATAAGGTTATTATTTTATAGATAGGTTAGGGAAGGTAATTGTGGTATTCCAATGAGAGAAGGACTTACTCTGCGACAATGCTTTAATGTGATGTAAAGGATTTGTATAGTTGAGGAGGTTCAGAGTTTAGCAGATTTATTGTTGAGCCGAAAATTTAGCTCAGGGTTGTGCTAGCTTTGAGATCTAGGTGTTGGTGAGAGTATTGTATTTGTTGGGGCCTTGTGTCTAGAACATAAGGTGTTTGATTGGTGTGTCGAAAGACATGAAATTATTTTATATTATATTGTTATATAGGCCTTCTGGCAATATCTATGGCTTGAAAAATCTTTTATAAAATCTTAATCCTGGTTCAACTGATCTCAATCCCCGACATAGCTACACAGTAGTGTATTGGGAGGGTTCCTTGTTTGGATTTCGCTTGCGAAACCTCCCCCGCATGAAGGTAGCATATGTCAGGAATTGAGAAGAGGTTATGCTGTTGAGAGTAACATTACGATTTGAGGCTAGTGGAGTGGTATGTTTTTATGAGTTGAGCTCGAGTATAGGGTGTATGGGCGCCCTGGGTAGCTAGTTTGATTTTAAAGTTTATATGTGTAATACCCCGTAAATTTTATTGATATTTATTTAAGGGATTATTTAAATTAAATGTGAATTAATTGAGAATTAATCTGGATATAAATACTAACGAGATGTGAGTTGGTATTTGATTATGATGTGTATATATGGCAATATATGAATATTGAAAATATTAAAAATTGTCGCGAGACTAATATATGGCAATTTGGGAAATTTAGTTGGGACGCGCGTGTCAGCCGCGTCAGGAATGTAATTATTTGAATTAAAAAGTGAATTTTATTTTTATCAACCGAATGGTCATTTTGAGTGCGCCAACGAGTCCGAAAGGGTCGAAATAGTCAGAAAACACTAGCCGGGGGTTTAGTTTGGGTCCCGGAACATTTTTGGGCCATACCGGCAACTTAAAAGGGTATTTTGGTAATTTAAAAAATATAGGAATTAAAACCCACGAATTTTAGGAGTTAATTATATATTATTTAAGAACCCACTAAGCCCATTATCAGCATTAGATGAGTTAGAGGACTACGGGAGTTATAGGAGAGTTTGAAGAGTTCCAAGAGAAAACCTCCAACCACTATCTTCAACCTTAGGAGAAAATTTGTAGAGAAAGGAGAGAATCAACCTTCATTCACCAACACCAATTCTGAAGAACAATCTAAGGCAAGTGATTTGATATTTTTAGTGCATTGAATATGTCTTCCATGTTTAGTGTAGGAATTATCTTATATTGAAATTTTAAAGAAAACCCATGAAATTGTTGGAGAAACTTTGAATTTGGGTTAGGATTTGCATGTAGAATGATGATGGACTGATTTAATATTCTAAGAGTTATATATGATGATTTAAAAATGGATTTATGATGAGTAATTGGGCATAAGAAAATTATGAGTTCATGTTCATAAGGTTTGGGGAAATATTTGGAGATTTATATTAATTCCATGATGATTTGTAAGATTGGACCCCTAAAATATGTTAAGGGATGATCTAAAATGATTAGAAATGGTTTAAAAACGTTAGAACATAACTTGGATGGTCTTAGGGTGGATTTAGAGAAGAGAGGAATTGAGAAAATCGGACTTGGGAATTTCTGGGCTGAAACTGCCATCTCGTTAGAAGACCTGCCCAGGTCGTTCGAACGACCTCGTTCGAACGAACTTCTAGCGAGATGACAGTATAACTTCTAACGAGTTGGTAGTTCGTTCGAAGCCTTTCGTTCGAACGACCTCGTTCGAACGATATTTCTAACGAGTTGACAGAATGGCCTTTTTTGCCTGAATTTATTTTTAGTATCCCGTAGACTTATTTAAATGATGAGATAACCTTCCCTTATTAACTAGTGGGTATAGTTGGGAGATTGGGGTACATTGAGGAGTAAAACTTAGAATCGTGTAGTAAACCGGATGACATTTGTGGATTGGGAAGCGAGTAACTAATCACGAAGTGAGAATAATTGATAACTTAAATGCATATAAACCGGGGACTTGTGACTTGTACAACACTAAGTGTTGGTATAAGAACAAGAAGTATACCACTAATAAAATATTGAAATATCTAAGATGTGTGAATGCTTAGTATATGTAGTTATCTGTGTATAACATACCTACCGCACTTGCTATCATGGGAGGTTGGCGTTCGTTTAGGGCCATCTAATCTTTGTGTGCCTACGGGGGGGATCTAGATTGGTACCTCGAGGACATAGATCAGAGAAGGGCTTATTGAGAAGTAAATAAGTCTGCTGATCATGGGAGCGTAGATATGTGCGTGACCCGTGTGATGTGAACTATGTTCGCCTCCATTGTTTGTGATTGTTGTTAATGAAACGTTTCCTGAGAGATTCGGAATACGTGGTCCTCATGTACGTGATGTACCGGGATTTGATAGCAGAGTATGTGAGCACCGCAGCTTAGTCTCGGGGTGCTAGTATTGTATATTTATGATGAGAATAATATACGATTAATTGAAATGAATTATCATGAATAAATGTGAGTATTAATAATAGTAATTGTTTGTAAAGTAAAAATGGAAGATCTCTAGTAATTAGTAGTACTAACATGGGAAACTGTGTAGCAAGTTATGGCACTCTGTTAACTAAAAGTTGTTGGGAATTGAATTAGATATCGTATAGAAATGTTAGATTTTAGTAACGGACTAGTTAGATATGGGAACAACTAGAATGGGTACGGGTACGATAGGAGTGCACAATTAGTTGAGAGGTGAGGAACTCATGTGAGTGCACACACTATCATGTACTTTATATTCACTGTTTAATGATATTAATCACTTGTAAAAATTTTAAATTATTTTCACAATCGGGCTCTGACCCGTTTGCTTTCAAATCTATTTTTGTAAAAACCTTTTAGATGCCCAGCCACAAGGACAACATGCATAGGAGTTCTATTCAGGTGACGTGTTGTAGCTGTTGTGGAAGTTACAGGACCTTGACAGTAGACGCCTCCATTTCAAATCTTGACTCCATTATCAGTTTTTCTCATTTATTGGGCATGTCGCCCCATTTCTTTTAAAGATATCTTATTTTTCAATCATTTCAGACTTTGGGTTGTAATAAAATTTAGTGATGCAGACTTGGTATTTATTTACTTCAGTATTTGGATTGTGGTGAGGAGTTTTCCTCCAGACTCATTATTATTTGATGGTTAATCTATTGTGACTATGTTGTGGTGGTTAAGTTAGCCTTCCATATTTCACTTATTGTATGCTAATCGGATTTAATTAAAATTGGCAACTCACTTTTTAAATATTAGGTGGCTAGTAATTGTTAAAACGTTTTCGACAGTGATGCTATGAACTGAACCAACTTGGCATTTTGTATTAATTTAATAAAGGAGTAGCTACCCGGTATTTAATTAGTCGGGGTGTCACAATATAATTCGATGTGAGAAGTGGAAGAGATAGGTATAGTGATCTTGAGGGTAGATGTAAGAACTAGATGAGGTTCGGAGTCCTAGGCATAACTTAAATTTCGAGGACGAAATTTTTGTAATGGGGGAAGTTTGTAACACCATGATTTTGGGACTGAGAAATTAAATTCTTGGGAGAAATGAAAGTTATTTAAATTGGAGAATTTTAAAATTTGGAAATTGAGGTCCAAAAATTGAGGGCGTTATAAAGTATTCCAGATGACGATTTTGAGTGCACTATCGATTCCGGATGGGTCGGGATTGTCGAAATGACTGTCCTTGGGTTTTATTCGGTTCCGAAATATTTTTAAATTAGTTTGACTCGAATTGGAGTAAACGAGTCATTTAAAGTGTGTATTATCATTTAAAATTTTGGATTCCTGTTTTAAAGGCTTAAGAGGCTTACGAATCGGCCTATCTCATTTGTGAGAAAGAGAGAAAGAGAAAGAAAGAGAGACGAAGAAGAAAGGAAGAGAGAGAGGAGAAAGCTTAGAGATTTCTGGCCCATATGCGATCTCGAGGACGATTCAACCTCTACAACTTCGAGGCAAGTGTTTAATCGTGCTAAATAATTCATTTGTGTATCTTATTTCATAATTTGTGGGCAAAAGAATTAGATTTTGGGTATATATATCAAAACCTAGATTTTGGGTATTTAAATCTTGTATTTGATGTTCATACTTGGGTTTAAGGGTGTATAACTTGATGAGAGTAAATATAGGATGGGTTTTGGTATTGGGAACTTGATTGGGTTAGAGATTTATGGTTGGAAGTTGTATAAATTAGATTTTGGAAATTTTGGGTTTTAGAGAAATTAACCCTTTTCGTGGCTTGCTGAACAGGCCGAATCGATTCGCCATGTTGCAGAGCCTACAAGTCTTTAGGGCTGAATCGATTCGCCCCTCAAGAATCGATTCGGTATGTATCAGACTTACAGGTCCAATTGGGCCGAATCGATTCGCTAGGGCCGAATAGATTCACTGTTAGGACCAAATCATTTCGAAGGGGCCGAATCGATTCGGAAAGAGGGCTGTTTTGAGAAACTTTTCTGGAATGAGTTTTCCTCCATTTCGATTGGGTTTCTCGATTTGGAATATTCTTATATGATTCTAGGGATACGCTTTGGAGATATATTGAGAGTTTTTCTCATAATAGGATCGTGGGGAAGTACTGAGCTATTTTGGGAAATGTATATACATATATGTATTGGAGTTTATTGCATTGATGTTGTGGGAGATATCTCATTATAGATGGGAATCCTATTTTGAGATTATAAGTGAATTAAAATATGACGTAAGGTTGAGGACTCTTCGAGGGAGTTGTAAAGGCATGGTGTGAAGGAGTTAAGCAGACGTTTGTGTTAAATCCTTATAGCAAGTGGATTCTATTAAGTTATGATTGGGGGTCAACGAGAGAGAGTGGTCACGTATCCTTAGTAATGTTCAACTTAAGGAATAAATCGTAAATGCCATAAGATTAAGGGTTCATAGGAGAAATTGAATAGTAGGCTAATTTGAGAATGATTGGATTGTTTTATTGACTAGAATAGGATTGTGTCAGATAATAGTCGGGGTAGTTACTATATATCTATGCGTGATTAACGATGGGTATCCCTAAATATGATGGGATTATAAAATGAATTTAGGATTGAGCTTGAGGCTTACCGACTGTTAGTTAGGTGAGTACCTATGATCGAGATAAGTATCGTGTATTGATGTGCTTTCGGATATATATAGGATGTATAGTGATTGTTACATACGTTAAACGGTGGGTTAGTAACCTTAATGTTGGATGTATTGGAAGACTATTCATATCACAGGGCAAGGGATGAATATACTTCAAGTGAGGGATCGTATTTGTATAACGAATTAGATTAGTACGCTTGGAACGACGGCTAGTATAATGAGGATTATGTACACTTATAGCCGAGTTTATAAATTTCATACATACGGACGAGAGATAGTATGTATAGATGTGTGTGTGTATATATATATATATATATATATATATATATATATATATATATATATATATATATATAGAGAGAGAGAGAGAGAGAGAGAGAGATGTCTATATGTGTGTATATATGGCGTGAATATCTATACCGTGTGTGATGGTTTGTATATATGTTGTAATCATATGTAGGTATATGTATATGGTGTGAATGATACATATACTTATTGTGTGAGCATACCCGACACATGCTATCATGGGAAGTTGTGCGATGTGGGTGAGGCCCTTGGCTTGAGGAGCAAGGTGCGTATAGTCCCCAGGTCATAATCGTCCATTATTATTTGTGTGATTTTTATTTTTGGGGGTGAGAAGTCGTGGATATGAGTCGTTCTCACTTTTCGGTTAGGAACTATGACCGCTTCCCATACGTTAGGATTGATTTTGTTACCATGGCAGTGTGATAATAGTCTGATAGGTGGTAACCCGGGAGAAAGTGAGTAATTCCTGGAAGATGATAGCATGGTGCAGTATTTTTGTATCCTATAACCATTTGTGTTATGTGTATTGCAAAGTGTACATTATGAGTGTTATGTATACGTGGTTATATGAATGAATGATTGCTTATATATATATATATATATATATATATATATATATATATATATATATATATAGGTGAAGGTGATATGAATATTGTAGTATGTACATCTTGGTTGATTTCGGTGTACTAGTTTATCAGGGTCGAAAGATCGTACTTAGAGGCAATGGTGGATATATCGACCCCAAGGAGTTATATAGAGGTCCTAATTACGTTCTTAGAGATGGTACTTAACAATTAAGTAGTTGCAGTAGTAGGATTTCTGTGGGGGACATAATGGATACCTACAATCAATATTGTCAAGGAGTAGTGTATCGGGGGGGTTACTTGTTTGGATTTCGCTTCGCGAGACGCCCCACGCACGAAACGTAGTGCAATGTTGGGAGTGGAGAGAAGTTTTGTCCTTAGGAATCAGATGTATGTTATTTGGAGAATAAATTCTTTATGCTAAAACTTATGTTAATATGTGTTGTGCTAAGACTAATAATTTGTTTAAGCAAATAACTAGAACCAATAAAGCCTGGTAAGGCATATATATACGTGTGTGTATTTATTTATGTGGGATTATAATGGAGAAGATTTTTGGGTTATGTTAGGATGGTGGGTTATACGGGTATAGGCCATGCTTATAATTAGGTAGGTTGTTCTTATATGTGTCGGGTAGCTTAAATTTAGGTTCCAGGACGCGATTAGGTGCGCGCTGAGATAAGAGGTGAGTTTGGGGTTTCGCGAGAGTGCGACTCCACTTTAATTATGAAATATTGCGTTTATATTTATTATGTACGGTTAATACACTTGCTGCAAATATTTTGTACACCTCGGGCCCTGACCCGTTTTTATTTCTCTTTTGCTATATATATATATATATATATATATATATATATATATATATATATATATATATATATATATATGCTGTTTATTACAGGTGTCCCACCGCAAGGATACCATGGTCATTTTTATATCCAGTGTCTTGGGAGCCGTAGCAGTTGCGGACTGTTGTGGGATTTAGATTGTAGTCGATTTCTATTCCCTTATAAATCTAGATAGGATTCACTTTGTATATTGGGTTTACACCCAAGGGTTATTTGTAGCTGTTTATATTTATTCTTTATGGTTGTTGTACTGTTTGTGACCCGACAACTTATTCGGGTATATTTTCTTTTATGTACTCCTTTTATTTTAATGTTTAGCACTTCTTTTATCATGGTACTTGTGTACGTTTTACCTTTATTATGTGAAACCCCGACTAATTAAATACCGGGTAGCTACTCCTTTATTAAATTAATTCAAAATGCCAAGTTGGTCCAGTTAATAGCATCACCGTCGAAAACATTTTAATGATTACTAACCACCTAGTATTTAAAAAGTAAGTGCCAAATTTTAATTAAAGTCTGATTAACATGCAACAAGTGTAATAAAGAATAATAACACCATTCACCAATGAAGTAAATAGAATGACCATCACATAACGTAAATAAAGTCTGGAGGAAAAACTCCTCACTACAATCCCACAACTGAAAAGTAAACTGAATACTAAATCAATACATGCCAAAGTCTGAAAACTGTAATAGAAATGTAACTCTAATAGAAATGGGCAACATGCCCTACAACGGATAGATAATGAATCTGGAATCCAAGTGATAGAGGCGTCTACAAGCAAATCCCTGTAGCTTCCATAAACAGCTACAGCTCGTCTCCTGAATGAATATCCTATGCATGGTGTCCTTGTGGCTGGGCACCTAAAATGGTTTTACAAAGAAAAATATATTTGAAAAGCAAACGGGTCAGAGCCCGAATGTGGAGTTATATTTTAAAAACCTGCAAGTGCTTTAAAAACATTAAATGCAAAGTACATGTTAGGACGTGCACTCACATGATATTCTCACCTCTCGTCTAACTGTGCACTCCTAACGTAAGTACCCATCTACAACGACACAAACCACTAGCTAAGTGACATCATCTCTAGCTAGACTATCATAGGTCCTACCCATATTACTCGGTTCAATTAACATTATAACGCTCGTAATTAAGTAGGGGTTTAACGTAACTTCAGATGCTCAATATACAATATATCACTATCAGTTAACTCGTTATATTTCTCGAAACAATAACGTAATTATATTCACAACATTATCATGAAGGTTTCCATTAATTAAGTGTATATTATTCACATCATAAATATACAATATAAGCACCCCGAGAACTAAGCTGTGGTGCACACATACTCTGCTATCCATCCCGGTACATCACGTACATAAGGATTACATATTCCGAATCTCTCAGGAATAGTTCACAGATAACAACATCACAAACAATGGAGGCGAACACAGTCACGCACATACCTACGCTCCTACGATCAGCGGACTTATTAATATCCCAATAAGTCTTTCTATGACCTATGTTCATCAAGGTAACCAGTCTAAATCCGAGCAACACAAGGATTAGAGGGCCCTAAGCGAACACAAACCTCCCGTGATAGCAAGTATGGTAGGTATGTCATACACACAATTCATATACCAATACTAAGTAAACACACATCTTAGTAATCCCGTAGTTTAATCGTAGTACATATCGCTTTCTCGTACTAACTTATAATTATCACTATTTATACTATTCCGGTTTATAATCATACGCGCCATAATTTACTCACGTCGTAGTAGACACTCACGTCTCAACCCAAACCGTCCAATTAATTTAACTCTCGTATATAATTTCCTTCTCATAAATACCCAAAAGTCCCAATTCTATCATTACATCATCATTGGAATGTTATCTATATCCTCGAACAAGTTTACGGGACTCCAAAAATCGAAACAGTCCAAAAAGGCCCAAACTGTCAACTCGTTAGAAGTCTCATTCGAACGAGACTGTTCGAACGAGATTCCTCTGTCAACTCGTTAGAAGTCTCGTTCGAACGAGGCTGTTCGAACGAGATCCAGTTCGTTCGAACGAACTGTCCCTTCTAACGAGATCTCGTTCGAACGAGGTTATCGAACGAGGCTCCCTTTCGTTAGAACGACTGGTCAATTCGTTAGAAGCTCCTGGGCAGGGGCTTCTAACGACCTACCAGATTCGTCCCAGATTTTCCTAAAACTCGTTTTTCACCATTTTTACTCCTCAAATCTCTTCTAAACTAAGTCCCAACAATCGTTTTAAGGTCTCTAAACAATCCTAAACATATTATAATCACATCCTAACACGTTTTGAAGGATTAATCCATCCTAACATCAACCAAATTTACAAATCTCTACACTTTTCCCCAATTTATCAAGAACATGAACCCTAACTTTTTGAATCATGAATTAATCCAATATAAATCCGTTTTAATTTCTTCCAATCATAAATATTATGGGAATACTCATCTACCTATCATTCTACATGCAATTCTCCTCAAGATTTCAAGTTCTAAGCTTCAAAATACATGGGTTTTCATTATCTTTCAAGAACAATTGATATTCTGCAATTTTCTAACATGGAAGGAACATTCTACGAATTTAAATATAATCAAAACACTTGCCTTGATTGTCTCTGGGTTTGGATGATGGTTTGATGAAGATTTCTGCAGAATTTCTTCTCTTCTCCAAGCTTCTTCTCCAATGGTGGCTTAAGGTGGCTAGGGTTTTCTTTGGGAAAGTTGTAAACCTAATGATAGCCTCCGTAGCTTAATGGGTTAATATGGGTTGGTTAGTGGGTTTAGTGGGTTAAATCCACATCAGATTAGAACTCCCAATTTTCGTCACTTTTAATTCCTCAAAATGTAAAATTACCAAAATACCCTTTATGATGCCGGTATGGCCTAAAAATACCCCGGAATCCAAATTACACCCCCGGCTAGTGTTTTCTGACTATCTCGACCCTTCCGGACGCGTTGGCGCACTCAAAACGACCATACGAATAATAGAAATAAAAATCACTTTTATAATTAAAATAATATACCATGACGCGGCGGTCACACGCGTCTCAACAAAATTCCCAAATTGCCGTATATAAATCTCACGACAAATTTCATGATTCCAAATTCATATATAATCATATATGCACATAATCAAATACCAACTCGCATCTCGTTAGTATTTATAACCCGGATTAATTTCCAATTAATACGCATTTAAATAATTAATCCCAAAAATAAATATAGCCAAAAATACGGGGTATTACATACTTCCCCCCTAATAACTGAATTTCGTCCCAAAATTCGAAACTAGAAAGTACCTGCTAAAAATAACTCTGGATAACGTTCGCGCATCTCATCCTCGTGCTCCTATGTGGACTCCTCGACATTGTGATGTCGCCACTGAACACGCACTAACGGAACTATCTTTGACCGCAGTTTCCTCTCGCTTCGGTCCAAAATAGCAATTGGCCCCTCCTCGTAGGAGCTATCCGGCTGGAGATCGATGTCCTCCACAGCAATGTGAGAATGAGCCAGATTATCTCTAAGGTATTTCCTCAGCGAGGAAATATGGAACACATCGTGAATCCGATGTAAATGCTCCGGTAGTCCAAGTCTATACGCAACCGGTCCGATCCGCTCAATAATAGGAAACGGCCCCACATACCTTGGTGCCAACTTCCCTTTCTTTCCGAAACGCATAATCCCCTTCATAGGAGATACCCTGAGCAAAACCTGGTCCCCTACTTGGAACTCCTTAAAAAATCTCTTCGCATCAGCATAACTCTTCTGCCTGTCTTGAGCTACCCGAATGCGACTCCGAATCAACTCAATCCTTGCCGAAGTATCCTGAATCACTTCCGGCCCAAGAAGTTTGTTGTCCCCCACCTCTAACCAACATGCTGGGGAACGACAAGGCCTACCGTACAATGCCTCAAACGGAGCCATGCCAATAGTGAACTGATAGGAGTTGTTGTAAGCAAACTCCACCAGTGGAAGGTACTGCTCCCATCCACCCCCGAAGTCAATAATGCACATGCGTAGCATATCTTCCAACATCTGATTTGTGCGCTCAGTCTGCCCATCAGTCTGCGGATGATAAGCCGTACTCAACCGCAATTCCGTGCCCATGGCCTCCTGGAAACTCTCCCAAAACCTCGAAACAAATATCTTGTCTCTGTCATACACGATATTTAGGGGCACACCGTGAAGTCTCACAATCTCTGAAATGAAGAGCTGGGCATACTGTCCCGTAGTGTAGTCAGTCCTTACGGGTAAAAAGTGAGCGACCTTGGACAACCTGTCCACAATTACCCAAACGGAGTCGTGACCCCTCTGCGACGTAGGCAACCCCGTAATAAAGTCCATGGATATGCTCTCCCACATCCACACCGGGACCTCTAATGGCTGTAGCAATCCTGCCGGTCTCTGATGATCCACTTTTACAAGCTGACAAGTGGCGCATTTCGAAACAAACTCAGCGATATCTCTCTTCATACCGCTCCACCAATACTGGCGTCTCATGTCTTGGTACATTTTATCCCCTCCGGGATGTACCGCGAACCGTGAGCCGTGCGACTCTGCCATCACATCGTGTCGCAATTCATCCCCTTCCGGAACTACCAATCTCCCATTGAAGCGTAATCCCCCGTCTGAGCTAACGGTATAGGATTCGGCTCCCTCTGCTAGTAATCGAACTATCTGCTCCTGACAGAACGAGTCATTAGCCTGTGCCCGTACTACCTTCGTGACAATCTGCGGTGTAACGGTCATCACGGACATGAAAGATCGGGCCACTGCATCCTGGTGTCCCAATTCCTTCCACTTAGCCTTCCACACCTCTGCCACCTCATCTGCTGGCCTACGGCTCAACGCGTCTGCTACCACGTTAGCCTTACCTGGGTGATACTGGATGTCGAACTGGTAGTCCTTCATAAACTCAAGCCACCTACGCTGCCGCATATTCATTTCCTTCTGCGTGAATAGGTACTGTAGGGACTTGTGGTCCGTGAACAGTTGGAACTTCTCCCCCAAAAGGTAGTGCCTCCAAATCCGTAGGGCAAATACCACTGCTGCCAACTCCAAATCATGCGTGGGGTAATTCTTCTCATGAGTCTTAAGCTTACGGGAAGCATAAGCTATAGCCTGTCTCTCCTGCTGCAATAAACCTCCCAGTCCTTGCAAAGACGCATCGGTGTAAACCAAATACTCAACTCCCGGTCTCGGCAATGCTAACACAGGTGCTGAGGTCAATTTGTCCTTCAATTCATCGAATGCCAACTGACAGGCATCACTCCAGATGTATGGCACACCCTTACGAGTCAGATGTGTCAAAGGACCTGCTATCTCCGAGAAACCCCGAATAAACCTCCTGTAGTATCCTGCTAGACCCAAGAAACTACGAATCTCCGTTGGTGTCGTGGGCTGTCCCCACTCCCTCACCGCTGATACCTTCCCCGGATCAACAGATATTCCCTGGTCGGAAATAATGTGTCCCAAAAACTGGACTTCCTTCAGCCAAAACCCGCACTTCTCATATTTTGCATACAACTCGTTCTGACGAAGTGTCTGCAAAACCTGCCTCAAATGCTCGGCGTGCTCCTCCTCTGTCTGGGAGTAAACCAGAATATCATCAATGAAGACAATGACAAACTGGTCTAGGAAATCCCTGAACACTCTGTTCATCAAGTCCATAAACACTGCTGGAGCGTTGGTCAAACCGAAAGGCATAACCCGAAACTCGTAAGAACCATATCTCGACAAGAACGCGGTCTTCGAGACATCCTCCTCCCTGATACGTAACTGATGGTATCCCGATCTCAAGTCAATCTTCGAGAAAAAAGAAGCTCCTCTCAACTGGTCGAATAAGTCATCGATTCGAGGCAATGGATACTTATTCCGTATCGTGACCTTATTCAACTCTCGGTAGTCCACACACAGTCTCAGTGAACCGTCCCTCTTCTTCACAAACAGAACTGGAGCGCCCCAAGGTGAGGTACTCCTGCGAATAAAGCCCTGACCTAACAGTTGCTCTATCTGATCCCGTAACTCCCTCATCTCAGCTGGAGCCATACGGTACGGTGCGCGTGCTATAGGTCTCGTACCCGGTAGCAAATCTATAACAAAGTCTATCTCTCGACTGGGGGGTAAGCCTGGTATCTCCTGAAACACATCCGAATACTCCCTGACTACTGGGATAGAATCTAAAGGAATCACTACCTCCTTAGAGGTATCCTCCTCAATGTAATACAGATGAGCGGTCGATCCTCCCTCTGGGCGAGGCATCGCCACTACAAACATCTCTTGCCCCGGAATGGCAAAAACAATGCTCCCGCTGAAGCAATCAATCATGGCCCTATAAGCTACGAGCCAATCCATCCCAATAATCACATCGTGAACATGTATATCTAATACTAACATGTCTTCAGGTAATACCAAACCACCAATCTCTACCCCCACTCCCCGGCATATAAAGAAAATAAGTGACCCACTCCCCAATGGTGAGTCGACACACGTCACTGTGCTCTCTGCCGTAGCTAACAATCCTAAAGCTTTTGCGAAGTGTGTAGCTATAAAACAGTGTGTAGCACCCGTATCAAATAATACCCGACCCATAGTGCCATGGATAGGAAACGTACCCTCAATCGCGGGCGGTGCCTGTGGAACTGCAGCCTGGTGGACGTTGTAGACACGTCCATACTGTAGCTGCCCCTGCTGAACTGGGACTGCTGGAATGGGTGGCAATGCTGCCATCTGTGGCAGTGCGGGAAGAGCGGCGGGAAACATAGGCCTCTGTGGCTCCTGGCGAGCACCCTGCTGCTGCTGCTGTGGGCCCCTGCCCCTATCAGGACAATCCTGTCGCTTATGGCCAGTCTTGCCACAAACAAAGCACTTCCCTGGGAAGTTCCCTCCTCTCTGTCCCTGCTGTCCCCGGCCCTGGTGAAACTGCTGCCCATTCTGCCCCTGTTGGCCCTGATGGCCGTTTGGACCCTGATGGCCCTGACGGAAACCTCCCTGTCCCTGTCTGTAGTTCCCTGACCGGAACCTCTTATTATCCCCCTGCTGGGAGCCCTGCTCATTCTGTCTCTGCCCCTGACCAGATTGTGCCCCGCTGGCACCATGTCCTCCAGTCCTGCCCTGATGGCTAGACTCCCCCGACCTCTTGCCCTCGGCCATATGAAAACGGTGGTCCTGGCAGTGTAACAATGCAGCGTTAACCACATCAGAATAGGTGGCCAACGATAGGTTCCCTAGCAGATGCTGACGGATCCTCCACGTCAACCCGTCCGTGAACTTCTCAATCTTCTTCTTCTCTGTTGGTATCTCATCTGGAATGATATTCAACAGATTCGTGAACTCGGCCTCATACTCGGCCACAGTCTTACCTTCCTGCTTCAGACTCATCAACTTCCTCCTCATTTCCGTATGAACAGCTGACGGAAAGTACTTGCGGTCGAACCGCACCCAAAACTCCTGAATCGTGAGAGTATCCCTCTCCTCCATGGTGGTAATAGACTCCCACCACTGTAGTGCAGATCCGACTAGCTTGAAAGTAGCTAGCACCTGCTTCTGGACGTCCGTGCACTCATACATCCTTAAGTGCCTCTGCATATCCTTCCTCCACTGGCTCGAGACTACCACATCTGAGCTACCTGCAAACTCTGGCGGATGCGCTTTCTGAAAAGCATCACGTACACGCTCCCAAGCAGACGGGAATGCATTAGCCTGTACTGGCGCGGCAACCGGCGCCTGAGGTGGTGCCTGCTGAACAACGGCAATGGCGACATTTACCGCTTGGGCTACTATAGCTGCAACCTCAGCGGCGTTCATCATGCCCTGAACTGGAGTGGGCTGGGGTTCGGGTGTTGCATCCCTGGGAACTCGTCGTGCACGTCGTGGAGGCATCTGAAATAAGAATAAAGTTTATAAGTTCGCTGTTTATAAACTTAAGATAGCTGAAGAACGAAGCATACACAAAAAGAGTACAACAGTCCTAAAATATAGGGCTCTATATCAAAGAAACTTAGCGGAAACATAATAAGCCGTCAGATCCTAAGGACACTAGAACCTGATGCTCTGATACCACCTGTGACACCCCGACTAATTAAATACCGGGTAGCTACTCCTTTATTAAATTAATTCAAAATGCCAAGTTGGTCCAGTTAATAGCATCACTGTCGAAAACATTTTAATGATTACTAACCCGGAAGGGTCGAGATAGTCAGAAAACACTAGCCGGGGGTGTAATTTGGATTCCGGGGTATTTTTAGGCCATACCGGCATCATAAAGGGTATTTTGGTAATTTTACATTTTGAGGAATTAAAAGTGACGAAAATTGGGAGTTCTAATCTGATGTGGATTTAACCCACTAAACCCACTAACCAACCCATATTAACCCATTAAGCTACGGAGGCTATCATTAGGTTTACAACTTTCCCAAAGAAAACCCTAGCCACCTTAAGCCACCATTGGAGAAGAAGCTTGGAGAAGAGAAGAAATTCTGCAGAAATCTTCATCAAACCATCATCCAAACCCAGAGACAATCAAGGCAAGTGTTTTGATTATATTTAAATTCGTAGAATGTTCCTTCCATGTTAGAAAATTGCAGAATATCAATTGTTCTTGAAAGATAATGAAAACCCATGTATTTTGAAGCTTAGAACTTGAAATCTTGAGGAGAATTGCATGTAGAATGATAGGTAGATGAGTATTCCCATAATATTTATGATTGGAAGAAATTAAAACGGATTTATATTGGATTAATTCATGATTCAAAAAGTTAGGGTTCATGTTCTTGATAAATTGGGAAAAAGTGTAGAGATTTGTAAATTTGGTTGATGTTAGGATGGATTAATCCTTCAAAACGTGTTAGGATGTGATTATAATATGTTTAGGATTGTTTAGAGACCTTAAAACGATTGTTGGGACTTAGTTTAGAAGAGATTTGAGGAGTAAAAATGGTGAAAAACGAGTTTTAGGAAAATCTGGGACGAATCTGGTAGGTCGTTAGAAGCCCCTGCCCAGGTCGTTCGAACGAACTCGTTCGAACGAGCTTCTAACGAATTGACCAGTCGTTCTAACGAAAGGGAGCCTCGTTCGATAACCTCGTTCGAACGAGATCTCGTTAGAAGGGACAGTTCGTTCGAACGAACTGGATCTCGTTCGAACAGCCTCGTTCGAACGAGACTTCTAACGAGTTGACAGAGGAATCTCGTTCGAACAGTCTCGTTCGAACGAGACTTCTAACGAGTTGACAGTTTGGGCCTTTTTGGACTGTTTCGATTTTTGGAGTCCCGCAAACTTGTTCGAGGATATAGATAACATTCCAATGATGATGTAATGATAGAATTGGGACTTTTGGGTATTTATGAGAAGGAAATTATATACGAGAGTTAAATTAATTGGACGGTTTGGGTTGAGACGTGAGTGTCTACTACGACGTGAGTAAATTATGGCGCGTATGATTATAAACCGGAATAGTATAAATAGTGATAATTATAAGTTAGTACGAGAAAGCGATATGTACTACGATTAAACTACGGGATTACTAAGATGTGTGTTTACTTAGTATTGGTATATGAATTGTGTGTATGACATACCTACCATACTTGCTATCACGGGAGGTTTGCGTTCGCTTAGGGCCCTCTAATCCTTGTGTTGCCCGGATTTAGACTGGTTACCTTGATGAACATAGGTCATAGATTGACTTATTGGGATATTAATAAGTCCGCTGATCGTAGGAGCGTAGGTATGTGCGTGACCTATGTGATGTGACTGTGTTCGCCTCCATTGTTTGTGATGTTGTTATCTGTAAACTATTCCTAAGAGATTCGAAATATGTAATCCTTATGTACGTGATGTACCGGGATGGATAGCAGAGTATGTGTGCACCACAGCTTAGTTCTCGGGGTGCTTATATTGTATATTTATGATGTGAATAATATACACTTAATTAATGGAAACCTTCATGATAATGTTGTGAATATAATTACGTTATTGTTTCGAGAAATATAACGAGTTAACTGATAGTGATATATTGTATATTGAGCATCTGAAGTTACGTTAAACCCCTACTTAATTACGAGCGTTATAATGTTAATTGAACCGAGTAATATGGGTAGGACCTATGATAGTCTAGCTAGAGATGATGTCACTTAGCTAGTGGTTTGTGTCGTTGTAGATGGGTACTTACGTTAGGAGTGCACAGTTAGACGAGAGGTGAGAATATCATGTGAGTGCACGTCCTAACATGTACTTTGCATTTAATGTTTTAAATGTTTTTAAAGCACTTGCAGGTTTTTAAAATATAACTCCACATTCGGGCTCTGACCCGTTTGCTTTTCAAATCTATTTTTCTTTGTAAAACCATTTTAGGTGCCCAACCACAAGGACACCATGCATAGGATATTCATTCAGGAGACGAGCTGTAGCTGTTTGTGGAAGCTACAAGGATTTGCTTGTAGACGCCTCTATCACTTGGATTCCAGATTCATTATCTATCCGTTGTAGGGCATGTTGCCCATATCTATTAGAGTTACATTTCTATTACAGTTTTCAGACTTTGGCATGTATTGATTTAGTATTCAGTTTACTTTTCAGTTGTGGGATTGTAGTGAGGAGTTTTTCCTCCAGACTTTATTTACGTTATGTGATGGTCATTCTATTTACTTCATTGGTGAATGGTGTTATTATTCTTTATTACACTTGTTGCATGTTAATCAGACTTTAATTAAAATTTGGCACTTACTTTTTAAATACTAGGTGGTTAGTAATCATTAAAATGTTTTCGACAGTGATGCTATTAACTGGACCAACTTGGCATTTTGAATTAATTTAATAAAGGAGTAGCTACCCGGTATTTAATTAGTCGGGGTGTCACATGTTAGTAGTTGTATATTGTTGGGATGATATCCATTGTATGTTTTTATTAAATTTTGGCATCCGATTTTATAGTTTTGGGTAGTTAGTCTTATTTATTTTAGTATAGTCTGTAGATGCTGAGAATGAGCCGTATGAGATTCTTGATTAAATGTAGTATTGGGCTGGCCACCCGTTATTATTTTAAGCGGGGTGTCACAACAACCTTTACCAAATTCATCTCGAGGAGGCTTGATTGTTGAACAAAATTGATGTTCGGATTCGTCTTTTTGCATATGTGATATTGAACATTCTTCGACGGTTGTAGTGGTATACGAAATACTAATTGATGACGGACATTTATAAAATCATGTCCTTATAATAATACATGAAGGCGAGAAAGGCAGATAGAGTGCTGGGTAGTAAACTTCCCTGACTCCAGTAAGGGTTATTAGTCCAATGGCTTTATTGTAAGGCAGTGGGAGCATCCACCAATTCCTAAGTGCGGTGACCTTATCAGGATTTTAAGTTACCTTGTAGAGGACACAAAATAGGTCAATTATTGTTTTTGTTATCTTTTGATTGGGTTGACCAAGTCTTGTATTTATTCTTATTAACATTATTCTTTCTTTGCTTTATGCAGAGGCTTCTAAGAGGAAAGAGCCCAATCCCTCTGTAATAGTTGTGAAATTTTGAAAATAAAAATGCTTCAAATTCGTGGAAAATTGAACTTAAAAAAAAACACCATTATAATAAACTATTTATCTTGCAAAAGCATAAAATGATATTTGTAAATAAATAGCCAATTTACAATTGTCATAAAATACAAAGATCTTTTCTCAATAATAATCAAAGTCATTTTTCTTACAAACTTGGAGCGAAAATAAAATATTCAAATATCTACTTTTACAATAAATAAAATAAATACAACTTTTATTTTTTATATATAAATAAAGTACACAGATCTTCTACAACATCTCATGCGTCTAAAAAAATTCAAATATCTTTAATGAATTCAACATGTATAGAGACTTGAAATACAAATATAAAACTATTGGGGGGGGGGGGTGAGCGGGAAACTCAGTACCTCGTATAACTGCTTCAAGTGCACTAAACATAATCACGCGTGCACATATATCCAGTACATGCAATATGAAACTCATTCTAAGATCCTAACACAATAATTAATCTTATTTACTCACAACGTCTGTACACAAATTCATAGTCCATAATAAATCCACGCCTCACTTTTCGCGAGACGGTGTGGACTCTCATTTTACTTTCTTATCAGTTTTCATCTGAACAATCCATGGCCCAAAAGTAATAAACATACTTACAAAGGCACGATAGTAAACTCCTCCTCATCGCTCTAACGTAATAATCATGGTATAACCACCAAATTGAACCCATGGCCTTGTTCCCCTTATAATACTACAAGAAAAATATCAATTTGTGGCAATTTTATTAGTGGCTAATCATTTATTTCCACTAAACGCATATTTTATTGCAAAATTTATGTTTGCCACTAAAAGATAATTTATTAGTGGCGACTAATTAAAATCGCCACTAAATATAAAGCGGGAAGAATTAGACATTTAGCGGGAACACAAACTTCTAATTAGTTGCAAACTTAAAATATTTGCTACTAATGTAGGTTTATTAGTGAAAAATATATTAATTTTCCACAAAAAATATTTAATATACACCCAATTTACCCCCAAAATTAATTTATATTAAATCAAAATATAGAAGAATTTCCCCCCAAAATACTTCCGACCTCTCCCATTCTTCCTCCAAATCCTCCTCATCTTCTATTCATCCCCCCAAATCCATTAAAAAGTTCATTTGAGATATAAACGCACTTTTTATTTATATGGTGCATTCCTCTCATTTTACAGGTGCGTTTGTCTTGCAACTAGATGTTGTATTTATATGGGATATCTGATTTGATAGCCACATTTATCATCTGATTTGCAATTTGTGTTTGTCAAAATCTATCATCTTCAATTTGTGTTCATGGAGGTGTGTTTATATACATTTGATTCTTTAATGCGTTTAATGCATTTATTTGGGTTTTGTTTAAGTGCGTTTGGTGCATTCCTCTTATTTGTCAGTTACGTTTGAGTCTTGCAACTAAATGTTGTATTTATATGGGATATCTGATTTGATAACCAAGTTTATCATCTGTTTTGCAATCTACATTTATCGAAATTTATCATCTTCAATTTGGGTTTATATAGGTGTGTTGATATAGCATTTAATGTATTTATATGGGTTTTGTTTAAGTGCGTTTATCAAGCAAAACCCTTTTCAATATTACAACATTAGTTGCGTTCCTCTAATTTGTATACGAATGCGGTGTTTTTCTTGTATGTACAAAGTGAGATCCTCTGATTTCTTTATTGCATTCATCCTCTGATTTCTTTGTATGCGTTCATATAGATGCGTTCATATAGGTGCATTCCTCTGATTTCTTGCGAGGCGATTCATCGGATAGATGCGTTCCTCTCATTTCTATCTTGCTTACGATTCACCGATTCATTAGTTGGGTGGGTTTAGTTTTTTGTAATGTCTCACCCCTTGTTTAAATGTTTTTAATTCTTATTTTTTTGAAGTACAAATTTAAAATTTGCTTTGTTTGTAGTAATGAGATCTATAAAGATCGTGTGTATTTGTGAAAGTGTAGATTGATATAATATCTAGCAACTAGTCAAAAATATTCATTATACATACAAATATATAATAAATTCGATACACCGATTCATTGAATAAACCTGGACAAAATCGAATGCACAGTCAACTAATTCATTCACTGGTAAATCATGAAATAAATAGTATTTATAATGTACCATATTTTCTATGGTTTTTAATTTCTGAAGCTGTGAGAAGTGGTTCTTAATTTTCTTTTAAGGATATTGCTTCGAGTGATTGAAATAATCAGAAGGTGATATTGGAATAAATACGTGATTGAAAATTTCACATTTAGATCATATGATTTGGATAACTTGGATAGCTGCAAGCTCAAGTCTAGAAATTAGGTTCTTTTAAAGTTTTGAAAGTTTAGCTCGAGTTCATTTATTGTGTGTTTGTGTAACAACTAGGGCCGGCAATATGGGCTCTTGAGGATGAAACCGCCCATATTCCATCCAAAATAATGTGTTTGGATCCCATTAATTGTGTTTGTGGGTCAAAATGGTTTGAACGATCCAATAAGATGGTTTGTTGGCGGGTCATTAGCGGGTCAAAATGGTTTTGGACCCTCACAAAAATAAAACTCAAATTACTAAAGAGTTAAAAGATTTTTTTTATTCAAGTATTTACTTGTATATTTTTTTCAAAATTATTATATCATATTTATTTGTATATGGTATAATAATTGTTTTTTCAAAAAAAAAAAGGGGGTTAGCCCGACCCGGATTTAACACATCCAAACTCGACCAAATTATTATGCCCGACCCGCTTTTGACCCGCCCAAATTTATCCATATTCATTTTTGACCCGTCCATAACCACCCATTTGCCACTACTAGTAACAACTAATAAATGTTTTGAAAAAACAAATTTATCTTCATGAAAAGTTGAAAGGTAAGGGAAGAGTGGATGAATGCATTAGTGAGAGCTCTCCCATTTTCTCTATTTTATTAAAAACCATAGAGGCATCTACTTTAATGTTTAGGAGATATTTTATTAAAAACCATAGTGAATCTGGTTTCTTATTTAGTTATGCCTAGATATGGTCGTGCACGTGGCCCGAAATATTCTCCGTGTCAAGGATACGCATGATAACCCACACAGTCTCCTTCCCAGTCAATTATTCCAAATATCTTCAACACTTCCAACACTGTTGCATCTGATATTATAGGTCATAGAAGAACACACATGCCACAATCTGGCAGAGTCTAATCAAGCTCCTTTTCAATCTAATCATCCCTTGGTAGATAACTTTCTCAACACTGTTTCATCAGGTGTTAACAATAGTGAAGCTATGAAGAAATTATTTTGTAGCTTTACTCTAACACTTATTTACACAAAATAGTTATGTTTGCTTTAATCGTGCAGCCCGAGATCGTCCGTGCGTCAAGGATACACACAGAAACCCATGTGACCTTATTCTCTATCAATTGTTTCAAATGTCTCCAACATGCCCAACACAATCGTATCCGTTGTTAACACAGAAGGTATTGTATTTATAAAGCTTCATATTGTTTCATATGTCATTGTCTAATTTTGTTCATAAAATTGAATCATCAGTTGCATAATGAATTGTAAATGATTGCACATATTGCAACTTAACACTAAGATTAAAGAATGACATTGGAAATCTGAAATTACATAACACATTCATGTTGTTATATCAATAACATGAATCCACTTGCCTTCTTGTCTAGTCATTTTAGTATCTTTCTTATGAGAAATTCATTGGTAATCAGGCAGATTACCTATGGATTTATCTATGAAGGATGAGAAATTCATAGTGTAGATATTACACATAGGTAATATGCCTATGTCTGATGTTGTGAATATGTAATCTGCCTATTTCAATGCCTACACTTGTTCCAATCAGATCCATGTAGATATCACCTCATCACCATCTATCAAACCCACATTTGAATCCCCAAATAGCTTATAACTACAATTTTCAATTAGATTCATAGCCTCCTTAGAGTTTGGTTTTACATAATTAGATTCACTCTGCCAATGTAACCAAAGATAACACCATTTAGTCCATATGACCATAACTCTCAAAGGGGATTTAAATAACCAAGACCCAATTCCAGGTGGATCATTTTATTTCATTCAAATCTTATTTACTTCTATGCTAAATTTATTGCATTGATTCTGACAATTAATCAATTCTAGTTTTTAATGGTGATGTCTGCAAATGCTTGTTATTAGAATCAAGATCTAAATCTTACTTTTATTTGATTGCGTGTGTTTTAGAAATCATGATTCTGTTATTTTTGTATTATTGTATGGTTTGATGTTGTTTTGCTGTTTATTCTCGAAAAGTTGACTTGTGTGTTTGATATAAATCCTGGCTTTACTTTGATTTTAATTTCAGGTTCAAGTTTGTGTCACTTTCCTGAATTTACTTAGGTTTATATATGTTTTCACGTGTTTCTATGAATACATATATGTATATAGAGAGATTCAATGTACCGAAGTTCTGTGTTTATTTTAAAAGGAAATTGATTCACAATGAATATGTATAAGAGATTCCCATGACTGTAAACAGCTTGATACCGTCTATCTGCTCTGTAAAATCGTCAAATCTTACTAGTGGGTCTTGTCCCATTAAGGACATAACAGCCTTTGAGAAAATAGTGAGCACAAGCAAATTATCAGAGGCTTTCAGCACTGTTGATCCTCTTAAGGAGTGTTGTAGACCAGTTTGTCAACCTGCGATTATAGAGCCTGGACTTAAAATTTCAGTGTTGTAGACTAGTATATCGACTATTTGATATGATGCAATTTTATTTTTGTTTTACTGATAAATATAAAAGTTTATAGATATGAAGGAATATATACAAAGAGATGAGGACATGAGATTGGTTCATCATGATTAATATTATTATTGTCATTTTGTTTTATATATTTCTTTTTCATAGTAGTGGATAAGTTTAAGATGATATTTGGATAAATTCAATTAAGGTCTCTTACCTCATTAGGGCTAATCGGCCATTAGTATGAATAGTGGCTTAGGCTATCAGTCGTATTCAGTTTTCCTTTTTTCTAGAAACACAACAAAAAACAGAGCAAGCTAGGTTTGATATCACTTTAGTACATGCCCAGATTTGTTGAACTCAAAACACGCAAAGAAATCATTAAGGTTTTCAGAGAAACTCTCTATAGATAACGAAAAATGGAGACCTACTCAGGCAACACAACCACCTTACAAAGAACACCAATCCTAATGTGCAGATTTTTCTATTAATATATGTAAAATATTGTCCAAGAAAGGCCAAGCAAGGATGAAGAAAGCAAACCTTGAAGCTGTAAAGTTCCCCTCCGACTAATTCCCCAGTCATTTAGAGATCTGGTGGTAGTCAAACGTTCTATGATTCTCCTTTTTATCCTGACTACAGTTCACCCAATCCCCAAATATGCCAAAATTTTAAACCGTTGAATCTTCATCTCGAGACACTGTAAAATCTGCCTTTGCAAACTCATATTGGAAGTTAATAGGTGCCCCTTAAAACTCATAGTTACCTTTAAAAATTGACTATGTGAATAATATCTCATCGGGATTGCTTCTTTTTGACATCACCTGCAAAGTTGTGCTCTTGGAAATCCAAGCAGTTTATTCTGGTTGATGTTCAAAAGGTTTAAGAGGATGCGAACTTCCATCATCCAGTTGCACACCGTAAATAAAAGGGAGTCTAAGTGAGAGGAAACTCTTTGGTACCACGGGTTAAAGCCAAGTACCACGCATAAAACTATCGGTAGAACGTAATATCTATTACCATAGAAAGAAAAAATTAAAAAAATTCAGATCTAAGGTCGTAACAGCCTTTGGTACCATGTAAGAACATGAATTTCTGTGTATTTGTTTATCCCTACAAATGAGGGATTTATATAACAATACAGGAGACGCATAAAAGGAAAAAACAACAATATTGCCTTGGCCTAAGCTTACTAGTAGCGACAAAACCTATAAAGTAAATGTGTAAAGTATTATAGAGTATCCAACACATAACTAGATGTGGAGTCGGGTTACTAGAGACCGCGATAGTCTTCGTATGTGTGTAGAGTCGCCAGTAGGCAACGGGGCATTGATTCACTCAATTTTTCGGGGGGTAGACATTTTGATTGGGAGGCTTAGTTTAGCGGCGTACCTTTTAGTGTTAGATATGTAGGGGTATGATGTCATCCTAGGTATGGACTGGTTGGCAGGTTATCGGGCGACTGTGGATTGTTATGAGAGGACAATCGTGCTCTCCATTTCGGGACAGGAGATGTTCTTAATAGCGATGCCTCTACCTGAGGGAGGGTCGCGCACACACTTGTAATATATAAAGGAGGAGACCTCACAGGAGGTGGTAGTTCTGTTGGATTCGATTCCGGTAGTGAAGGACTTCGAGGATGTGTTCCAGAAAATACCAGGGTTGCCACCCAGCAGGAAAATCGAGTTTGTAATCGATTTAGCACCGGGGACGAGGCCGATTTCTCTAGCACCTTACCGTATGGCCGCTTCAGAGATGCGTGAGTTGAGAGAGCAGATTCAGCAGCTCCTGGGTCAGGGTTTCATTTGACGGAGTACATCGTCGTGGGGTGCACTAGTGTTGTTTGTAAAGAAGCGGGATGGTTCACTTGGTTGTGCGTGGACTATAGGGAGCTGAACAAAGTGACGATACAAAATAAGTATCTGTTGCCTAGGATTGATGATTTATTTGACCAATTGAGAGGGGCGTCTTACTTCTCCAAAGTCGATTTGAGGTCAGGGTATCATCAGCTACGTATCCGAGAGTAGGATGTTCCTACGACTGCTTTTCTGTCGCGGTACGAATCTTACGAGTTCAGGGTGATGCCATTCGGGATCACCAATGCTACCGCAGTATTCATGAATCTCATAAATAGGGTTTTTAGAGAGTACCTCGACCAGTTTGTCATCGTGTTCATTGATGGCATCTTGATCTACTCACGTACCGAGGAGGAGCACGCAGAGCATCTGCATATGGTTCTACATACGCTATGGGATCACTAACTTTATGCCATATTCGGGAAGTGTGGATTTTGGCTACGGGAGGTACAGTTTCTTGGTCACGTGATGTCAGACGGGGGTATTACGGTGGATCCGAGTAAGGTGTCGACAGTGAGAGAGTGGGGACATCCAACAACACCGACTGAGGTGCACAGCTTTCTGGGATTGGTCGGTTACTACAGGTGGTTCATTAAAGGATTCTCAAAGATTACGGGCCCTTTGAAGAATCTGACTCGGAAAGGGGTGCCTTTCACTTGGAGTGATCATTGTCAATTATCTTTCGACGAGCTGAAGGACAAGTTGACATCTGCACCCGTACTTGATTTGCCGAAGGGAGGACTAGAGTATCGAGTTTACACTGACGCATCCTTACAGGGACTTGGGGGTGTTCTTAAGCAGGAGAAAAGGGCTATAGCTTATGCGTCCAGAAAGTTAAATCCCCACGAGAGGAATTACACCACTCACGACCTAGAGCTAGCAGCGATCATTTTTTCTTTGAGGATATGGAGACATTATCTTCTAGGAGAGCAGTTCACTTTATTCACGGATCACAAGTCACTTTAGTATCTCTTCACACAGAAGGATCTGAACATGAGGCAGAGGCGGTGTCTAGAATTAGTGAAGGACTACCAATTTGATATTCAGTATCATCATGGTAAGGCTAATATGGTGGCAGACGCATTGATCCGGAGACCAACTAGGGATATATCAGAAGTCTAGAAAGCTAAGTGGAGAGAACTTTGATATATGGACGATGTAGCCAGAGCCTGCATGTCAGCTTTATCCATCACACTGAAGATCATTATGCGAGTGGTGAAGGCTCAGGTGGAGGACCAGATCTACCTAGATAGGGTACGCCAGCTGTTAGCTGAGGGAGCAGAGGGTTACTCGATCAGCTCGAAAGGAGGCCTACGCCTAAATGGGAGGTTAATTGTGCCAGAGGATGAGGAGTTAAGGCACGCTGTTATGATAGAGTCCCATGGTTCGAGATTTACAATACATCCCGGCGAGGATAAAATGTACCAGGATATGAGGAGGCAGTATTGGTGGGAAGGAATGAAACGAGACATAACAGAGTTTGTCTCGAAATGTGCCACATGTCAGCTCGTGAAAGTTGACCATCAGAGACCATCAAGGATGCTACAACCACTAGATATTCCCATGTGGAAGTGGGAGAGAATCTCCATGGACTTCATTACAGGGTTACCTGCATCGCCGAGAGGTCACGATTCCATATGGATCATTGTAAATCGGTTGACCAAGGTGGCCCACTTCCTGCCGGTTCGCACAGACTTTGAGACGATGCGTCATGCGCAACTATTCATAGCGGAGATTGTTAAACTGCACGGGGTGCCGATAAATATTGTGTCTGACAGAGAAAAAAAATTTGTGGCCCTTTTTTGGCAGAGCTTTCAGGAGTCCATGGGCACAGAGTTACATTTGAGTACAACATCCACAGATCGGCGGGAAGACTGAGAGAGTCAACCATATGCTGGAAGACGTGCTAAGGATGTGCATTCTAGACTTTAGGGGAGGATGGGAGAAATATCTTCCTTTGGTAGAGTTCGCGTATAACAACTCTTACCAATTCACGATCGACATGGCACCATTCGAGGCACTGTACGGGAGACCTTGTCGTTCACCCGCTTGTTGGTTAGAGGTGGGGAACAATAAACTATTGGGATCGGAGATTGTCCAGGAGACGTCTGCCAAGATAGAGTTGCTCCGAGGGCAGATTCGGATAACTCAAGATAGGCAGAAGAGTTATGTTGATGCTTCATGGAGGCATGTGGAGTTAGCGGTTGGGGATCAGGTATTAGTCCGGGTATCCCATATGAAAGGGGTGATGAGGTTCGACAAGAAGGGTAAATTAGCATCGAGGTACGTTGGACCGGTAACATATAGACTGGGATTGCCAGAGCATCTTCATCGGAATCACGACGTGTTCCATGTGGCATCGCTGAAGAAATATCGAAGGAGCGAGAGGGCCTTCTGGCACATTCCACTGAGGAAATTGATTTACAGCCAGACATCTCGTATGAGGAGAGACCGGTGGCTATTCTGGACCGTAGTGAGCGCAAGTTACGATCCAAGGGTAACCACTAATTAGAGTACAGTGGGGTCATCACAATGTTGACGAGTCTACCTGGGAGTAGGAGGAGGATATGCGAAAATAATATCCAGAGCTATTCACCACAGGTATGAGCTAATTTTGGGGATGAAATTCCTTTGTAAGGGGGGAGTATGTAACACCCCGTGATTTTATGCATTTAATATTTAATTGATTCGAGAATTCTAAATTAGTGTGTCGTAATTTTAATTGAATTAATTGTGGTAATATTAAATTAAATATTAATCGGGGAATGAATGGTTAATATTTAGGGAAATTTAATTACTAAGTGAATAGTAATAATTTATTTACGTTATTTCGGGTATTAGTGACGGGGTATGAACTTATCTCAGCCGGGAGTCGGTATAGACTAATTTGGGTGTGAGATAAGGATTTTTATAAATTAATTCGAATGCGAATTCTGAGTGTACGATTGAGTCCGAATGGGCCGAGATAGTTGGAAAAGTGAATTCGGGTGTTCAAATCAGACCCTACGAAATCATAAGGCAAGTGGTTAACTTGATGTAGCATTTAATTTGCAATATGATTCATATTTATGTGATGTGAGAAATCAAAATTCATTTTTGGGATTAAGGGGGTACAAAATGGGGTTTTTTGTAAATCAATCTCCTGATTTCGAAATTGTGTAGGAATTTATGTATAATCTGAGATTTGTATATATCTGGTAAGATGTGTAAACCCAGACGAGTTAGGAATGAATTTGAGATAAAGATTTTATGTTGAAATGGGTTAACGAATAATACGGGTTTTTCCCCAATTTAGAAAAACAGTAGAGAACGTAAATTAAACTATATTTAGGGAATTTATGGGGGTTCCCTATGAGGTTCTTGGTGTATTATATTGATGAGAGGACTTGGGTTAGATTGTAGAAGAAGTTGGGGATTTGTGTTTTTCGTCCATGGTTGAAACAGAGACCTGGGGAAGACGATGACTTGATCGATGGCTGGGGATCGATCGATCGTTGGTCTGGGATTTTTGGCAATTCGGTCGGTTTATATATATAAGGTGAATTTAATTAAAAATTTCTTTCCATACCTTATATAATGAGAAATAAATATAGGACATACAATCTAATTAATTATGAGGGAAAATAATTGGGATTGGAGGAAATTTATGTGTGACACACTATGGTTAAATGTTGGAAAGAATATTTCGAAATAATTAAATACGAATAAAGTGGGCGAGTCCGGGTATATTGGTTGAGCGATACCAGGGCGTTGAATTAATTTAGAGTGAGGGCTAAATAATTTGGAGTCGAGGATTTAGACTCGGATATTATTTTATTTCGGGCCACGAGAGCGAGTCCGAATATATTGGTTGGAGCGACACCAAAAGTAGTATAACTAATCAATGTGCAATTAATTAATAATCAGAGTTGGGCCATAAACTCATAATAAATTGTGTAGGCTTGTGTTACGGACTTAGTACACGGTATAGCCGGGGTGTTTTATATTATATATATACGGTGTGCAATAGTATATATATGATGCGTGCATTAATATCAGTGGCTAGATATTGTTATTATATATATATATATATATATATATATATATATATATATATATATTCTAGTTCTATAGGGGGAGGTTGCGCATAGAGGATGAATCCCCTAGCTTGAAGAGTAGGGCGAGTATATTCCCAGGCCATAGCGTCCATTATATGGGTGAGTGGCATCTCACTTTCAGGGAAGGAATATGACCGCCTCTAATAATTATGTATTAACCAAGTTAACGAGCGATTATGACTTGGGGTAACTAGGTTATGTGAATATACCTAGTGGGATAGCACTTCAGAGAATATACATCCGGTGAGTTATTATTCGGAAGGATGTTCTTTATTAATTATTATTTCAGCATATTTGTGAATGTTGTAATATGACTATACGTATATAATGAGGTAAATAATTATATACGGGTTAATTAGTATAAGCTGTGAGTTGTATCATATATCATGGATGTGAAAGTTATATGAATATAAAAAGGGAAATGATTGATTAAGTTAATGATGACAGTAGCTTAGAAATCATAGTTTTTGGCATACTCGATTAGAGTAGGGTGGTTGCAAGGGGTATTTTGATTATCTAGTTATGGGATAAATCACTAAGGAAATTAATTAAGGCGTTAGTAGTGCACATTAGAGGAGGGGTGAGGATATTCTCAAGGGAGTGTGACACTAACTAAAATATGAAGAGCATGCATACACATTTATTACTACAAGTTAATCAATTGCTAAATGTTTTCCAAATGTTTTGGGTACTAACCCTTACTATAAAAACTTTTAAAAACCTTTTAGGTGTCCAGCCACAGGGATGCCATACTTGACTCATTCCAGGGATCTGTTGCTGCAGCACATGTGGATGTTGCGGGAGTTTGATAGGCGCCTATCAAACTCATCATGATAAGAACGATCATAAAGCGAAACCTCCACCCCGATAGCAAGCAACGTAGGTATGTAATACACACAATAAATAATAATAATAATATAGGTATTCACCCCACATATATATAATAACATTGGGCACACGCACAATCCATATAATAATTTGCATGCATAGTATATTTATCTCGTATACCATACGTATTTACAGATTATGACATTACTTCTCAAATTATACTCACTAGCTTCTCTCGTTACTCGAAGGGTAATCATTTATTTCTCATGTAAATTCAGTAGGTAGCCACTCACATGCTATTAGTCCTTGTCATCACAATTACCGAATTTCTACGAACTAAAATCATCTTCAATTAGGTTTATGTGACACCCCGACTAATTAAATACCGGGTAGCTACTCCTTTATTCAATTTAATACAAAATGTCAAGTTGGTTCAGTTCATAGCATGACTGTCGAAAACATTTTTAAACAATTTCTAGCCACCTAATATTTAAAAAGTGAGTTGTCAAATTTTATTAAATTAAATAAACATGCAACCAATTAAATTATTAGCCAACGATACCACAATCACATCACAGTCACAACAGAATAATAATGGAATAATAAATGAGTCTGGAGTAACACTCCTCTGAATAATCCAAATACTGAATAAAAACCAAATACAAAGTCTGAATAATTAAATAACTCCAAAACTGAAAATATGAGAAAGTTGTCTCTAAATGGAAAGGGGCGACATGCCCTAATAGATGAATGACTCCGAAATAGAATCAATGTAGAATGTGGAGGCGTCTACTATCGAGATCCTGTAACTTTCACGGCAGCTACAACACGTCAATGAAATGGAACTCCTATCCTTGGCGTCCCTGTGGCTGGGCACCTAAAAGGTTTTACAAGAAAAATAGATTTGAAAGCAAACGGGTCAGAGCCTGAGGTGAAAACAGTTTAAAAATAGCAAGTGTTTAAGTGCATTAAACAGTGAATATTATATACATGTTAGTTACGTGCTCTCACGTGAGTTCTTCACCTCTCAACTAATGTGCACGCCTAACGTATATCTTTAACTCGTCCCAGTTATGCCGTTAACTAACTAGCTTGTATCCCTTCCTATTCTCACATTGTAATGTGGGGGTTATTTATAACCTTCAAATATAACCTGCATGTATCTCTCCCTTTCATTAATCAAACTAATGTATAATAGTTACGATAGGAAATTCTCCGTATTAAATTCCATTCAAAATGTCCCAGTAATTTATATCCACACTTTAACAAATGAGTTCGTTAAAATTACAAGTATATTATTCTCAGCATAAATATACAAATAGGGCACCCCTAGGCTAAGCTGCGGTGCACACATACTCTGCTATCGAATCCCGGTACATCACGTACATAAGGACTACGTGTTCCGAATCTCTCAGGAACCGTTTCAATAAGCAAAATCACACATATTGGAGGCGAACATAGTTCACATACCCATGGGTCACGCACACACCTACGCTCCCATGGTCAGTTGACTTATTAACTCACAAATAAGTCATTCATATCCCTATGTCCTTAAGGTACCAATCTAAATCCCCCCGTAGGCACACAAAGATTTGATGGCCCTGTTTCGAAAGCCGACCTCCCGTGACAGCAAGTATGGTAGGTATGTTATACACATAATAATTCATATACTAAGCATTCACACAACTGAGATAACTTGTTATATTATTAAAGGTATATTCTCAGCCTTATACTGTTAGCCTAATTCATACACTATGATTATTCCGGATGACATATATATTATATTTCACCGATACGTCTCACGCCGTATAATTTTGAGTATTTAAACCTAACCAAAGAGTTTACTAAGTCTCCTAACTTTCCCACCTATTAATTCAGTACTCTTAACTCCTTATTTATGTCCCAAAATTCTAACTTATCACCCCTAATAATTTAAGACCTGTTCTAGCATCATAAAATAGGGAATTACTCGTCGGACACTCGTAAATTCAATGCTACATTCCAACTCAATCCTAATATGTTTCGGGTTTCAATTATATCCCTACTGGTCTCCTTCAAGTCCTAAGGTATTCACAAAATCCCCAACTATAATGTTCGGTGGTCGTTAACGCTACAATCCACAAAGGGGAAAAGGTCACCATTTCTGGGGGCATCGATCGATCGTGCCTGATCATTGATCGATCGATCGACTGATGAATGCCGATCGATTAATCAAGAAGTTGCAGGCTGAGGGTTTCTTTATTTTTCAGTCCCAGATTTGTCCCAAAATGTCATTACATGATGTGAAATCCTAATATAAGTATATGGGATCATTATACAACCTAATTACATGATTCCTAACGTTCCAAAACCTTTAAATCATCAACATACCTTTCTTGGGTTAAATCTTCATATTAGTATAAAAACCCTATTTTCTTCTATTTCATCATGAACCATCATATTTCTCTTCCAACTCCGTTTTTAATTCATTTAGGGTTACGATTTTGCTACTGAATTACTTTCAGAACTAATCTACATGCAAGTCCTATCCAAGATTTAGGTTTCTTCTCCAAATTTCATGGGTGTTCATCATTATTCAAGGTTATCATTTAATCCTACACCAGCATAGCTGATATATTCGCTGAAGCTAAATGAAATCAAATCACTTGCCTTATAATTGGTGTTCTGATCTGCCGGTGATGTTAATGGCCGGTTCTCCCTCTCTCTCCGGTGACAAATCTCGTGAATTATGGTGGTGGATGGTGGTTATTGCTTTGAAAGCCCTTTTGTAACTTCTCCTCTATCTCACGTTGCCCATTCTTGATTTTTGGCTGATAATGGCCCTAATATTGGCTGTTAAATAAACCCTAAAATTCGTGGGTCCAAATCCCTTGAAAATTGAAATGACTAAAATACCCTCCCGGATTGCCGGTTTGGCCTAAAAATGCTCCGGGACCCAAACAAAACCCCCGGCTAGTGTTTTTTGACTATTTCAACCCCTTCGGACACGGTGGCGCACTCAAAATAACCATACGGGTGATAAAATTATAATTTACTTTTAAATCTCATTAAATTGATTCCCGACGCGACTGACACGCGCGCCCCAACTTAATTTTCCGAATTGTCGTATTTATGATTCGCGATAATTTTAATAAATTCAATAATCATATGTTACCACATATATCCAATAATATTCAACATTATCATCATAATCAAATACCAACTCACGTCTCGCTAGTATTTAAATCCGGATTAATTTTTAAATAATTTTCATTTAATTTAATTAATCCCATTAAATAAAATCAATAAAATTACGGGCCATTACAATTTATTTCTCAATAATCCCTAATTCACTCTTAACCCTTTTATTTCACCTGTTTGGGTTAGTCCCACATAAGCCTAAGGTTATTCCGAAAATAATAACTCCATTACTACTGGTCCTAACCTTAAATCATCATTTATTCGATTTAAATCCCAATATATATATATATTTTCCATCGTAACGAATTTAATTCACACTCGTTAATTTTCCCCATTCCATTTCATACAAAGTAATATTTTTCGGGTCTTAAGTATACCCTACTGCCCTCCTCTAAGTCCCAATTTGTTCAATTAATCATAACAAAATATTTCTCAATGTTGGGATTTAAACAAATTTTTAAATAGGAATGAAATCATATTTCTACGGGGCGTCGATCGGTTGACTGTTCCTGTTCGATCGATCGATCAGTAGATCGATCGACATTCTTGAGTCGATCGATCGATCAGATATTTGCCCAGATTTGCACCTACGGATTTTAACAGTTTTCATCCTGAGAATCATATTTAGACATCTCTAAATTTTTATTCATTTAACCCATATCATATACTAACATATGTGGGTAAGTTCTAACGTATCCAAATTTATTAAAAATCATCAACATGTATAAATCCACCCAGATTTTATATTCGATCTCAAGAATTCTAATTTTGACTTTATCATCAATTAAACATGTAAATCCCAGATTTCTTCACCAAATAATTCATATATTTCATGGAGTTGATTCTAAACTCAAAAAGAGAGCAATCCTACACAATTTTCATTTCAAAGATTCATAAAAAATTATCTTAATTCATATCAATTTTTAGAATTTTCTAAACAACCTAACATGGACAATATACATGCTAGAATTTGTAATAGTTAACAATTTGACTTTAGATTGTAGGTCTAAACCTTTGGGGATGATAGTCTACCATTGGTCCTCTCTCTTCTGTGGCCAACTTTCGGTGGCGGCGGTGGCATAGGATGACCTTTGGCTTATTGGCTTCCTACAGGTGTTTGTTCACTTCTAGAGAAATCCCTTACTCCCCCCTAAGGCTTTCTTTCTAAGTTTTGTGAATAAACTATGAATATACCACCTTTTAGACTTATAAATACTCTTCAATTTTCGTGGTTACTATTCACTTCCCAAGTAAAATGACCAAAATACCCCTTCGGGGTGTCTATTTTGTTCCAAAGTGTCCCGAGACCCAAATCAAACACCCAAATAGACTTTTTCGACTATTTAAACCCTTATGGACACTTTGGCGCAGTCAAAACGACCATTTGGATGACATAAAAATATTTTACTTTTATTTCCATTTAATTATAATTTCGACACGACTCACACGCGCGTCCCGGCTTAATTATCATAATTGTCGTATTCGTCACTCGCGACAATTTATAAAAATCACTTTCATTTGTAAAGTCATAATCATATATATTACTTTTAATCACAAGTAATATTCAACACAATTCACATATTACTTTATTCCTGAGTAAAATTTAAATCCGGATTAATGTTCAATTATCCCATAATTAATTCTAATTTATCTCATTTTAGAAATCATTAAAAATTCGGGGTGTTACATACTTCCCCCTTACAACAGAAATTCGTCCCGAAATTCGAAAAAAGTGTACCAGATAAGAACAACTCGGATATATGTTATGCATCGCATCCTCGCGCTCATAAGTAAACTACTCTGTACCGCCCATATAGTACACTATCAAATACCCTTAATAATGAACACCTCACCTGTGTTCATTTTAAAACTCCAAATTACCCTGCCACGTACGTTCTTGCCCAAGCCTTACCATTTAAGTTTCACTACTTAAACTTATTTTATATATTCACTATCTAGCCTTCTACTATTTACACTTTAGTAGATTAATCGTTCTTTAGATACATACGATCTCATCTCGCAACGATCGCACACAAGTAGGTTATTTGGGCAGTATATATTTTACACACATTATATACTATAATTATCCACCCATCTCTAATTTTTGCAATAGTACTTGGTTTCCACATTTAACTAACAAGCAAGAGAACAACAAGGCTTACCGTGCCATACCTCAACTGACACCATGCCCAAAAGTGAACGTATATGAGTTATTGTGCACAAACTCTACTAGTGGAAGGGACTGCTCTTGCCCTCCCCTAATATCCAAGGGTACACATATATGTTATTCTCCAACATCTTATTAGTTCGCTTATTTTGCCCATTCGTCTGCGAATAATAGGGCGTACTCAATCACAACTCGGTTCCTATGGACTCGTGAACATTCTTCCAAAATTGCAGAACAAATATCTTGTACCAATCGAACACAATATTAAACGGTACCCTATGTAACCTCACTATCTTGGTTATAAAGATATCGCATACTGTCCCGCAGTGTGATCAGTCCTAACTGCCATAACGATAGCTACTTTGGTCAACCGATCCACTATCACCAAATAAGATCATGAACCCTTCCATAATAAAATCCTTGGGAATACTTTCCAATTACTTCTTAGGAATCCCTAACCGTTGAAGAAACCCCAACTGGTTTCAGATGGTCCACCCTTTACCAACAGACAGGTGACCCATTGCAAAACGAATTTAAAAATATTTCTCTTCATTAAATCCCATCTCCACTGTCTTTTATAATATGTTACATCTTATATTATCTTAAATGTACCTCTAACTCGATCCATGTGAATTTGCCTCACCGCGTGTCACAAGTCCTTCCCCTTGCTCTAAAATTAGTTTCTTGTGAAACATAAGCCTCTGACAAATCTTACGAAATAAGCTTCGACTTCCCCGGCTAAATGTTGTCGAATTCACACTAAAATCATTATCTACTGCCTTATACAATACTTTCAATTACCTAGGTCACCCATACACCCTATATCTCGCGTATTATTGCACAATCAATTCTTGCGCATTCAACATGCTTTTCTATACATGATGTAACCATTATGTACTAGCTTTCTCGTCGGAACTAGGCGACTCTTCCGGCCTTTAGTCATAGTGGAATTATCAACCCTCAATTATGTTCCTGTAAATGTACAATGATCAAAGTACGAACCACATGTACTATCGACCAAACATCTCTTCAACTCCCGACGTTTGCTAGTTTCATGGGTGGGATGTCTCGCAAAGCAAAATCCAAACAAGGAATCCCCCGATAAACTACTACTTAACATAGTCGATCATCTAGATCTGTAAGTCCCTCAGTCCATAATATATACCTTCCCACATTCTCCGTATGTTGACATAAAAATCTACTCATGTCCCTTAGAATAAACATGAAACATGGCGCTCTCACTATACCAAGTTCGCGACGCTATATATATAACGGGTTATATCTCACTGCTCGTTAAAGAACACGATGTATCCTGAGTCACATCAGTAAATAACTCCCTACGCACTGGGATCACATATAAGTAGGAAACACACTCACTGAAGTCTATGATACCATGAAAATTTTCATACATATACATATATATATGACTAACCCTATTTCTGCTGGCGCTTACTCGGAGTATCCAGCACGATAGTCTTATCAGTCAATCTACTATCGTTCAAACATTTGGTAATTATCACTACACATTACCATAATAAACTCAAACTTTGCTAACTCAATGCAATAGTAAATTATAATAATAAAATATGATCGTAGGGCCCACTCGACTTACTCGCTGGCAAAATCATAAAGTCTCGATACTCATGATAAATACGTTTGTAACTAGACTGTTAAAACTAACGTACCCACTAAACTCAACCCGTACACGAATTTTAGTGATAACAATTCATGTATATATATTGTGACACACCCATATCACTTGAATGAATCCTTTACCCACAAGGATGAAATAAAACTTCACCAGTCTTCACTTAATCATAGGGTCCCATCACGTAGCTGCCAACATGACCCATGAGTACCTGCAATCGTTATACATCTAGTATTCCATCCAATAGTTGCCCCCTCCTTGTAGTGGGCAAATTATTTTGCTCTGCGGCTTAGACGCCCTTCACTGAAATGTTGGCCCAAAATTTCTAGGTCTCAATTCTCTGCCTAAACCCATCACTCTCGGGTTGTTAATTCCTGGGCCCAATTCTCTTGACCCAATTTTTCCGCTAGAAATCTCACCTCCAATTATTATGCCTAACTGCCATGGTTTACCATTCTTAAACTTATTGGTCTCACTTCTCAACGTGGACACATTCAACATTGGTAGTCCCACTCTCTACATGCAGGGAAATTTTTCGAGCCATTTCCCCGTCATTGGTCCCACTGACCATTTTGGAATGTCCTTCCCTCGGACTTGGCAGTCTTAGTTCCGAATTCTATTTTCGTCATTCCACTGGGTCCACTGGTCCCATAAAACAGGTTATCGACCATGCTAGTCTTGGCTGAATTTATCGCTGCTTAGTAAGGACTTAAATAGGTTCCCCTACTAGGTATACCTTCTGATAATGTTTCACTATCACCCTTTAATTCAATCTTGTCCTTCAGCTAGGTTTTCCCAACCCTCTGGGCTCCCCTTTTTCTGAAAGCTGTTACAAATTCCTTGACGACATTTCCCCTAGTCGTCTTTGTCATAATTCTCACCCGCACTTGAGTATTTAACTCACGAGTCCTTTCACAACAAGGAGCTCTTCTCATCTTCTATATACCCATTAGTCGCTGGGTAAGGAGTTCGTTAAGCAAATTAACTGCTCTCTCACGTTGGGCTTTTTTTCTTGCCCATAAGAAATAAGTTTGAAATTCTTTCATATCCGAATAAAAATTACAGGGGGACGATTTCACGATCGAACCATACACAAATTTCTTATTTTACCTTCACACATGCTTCTTTATATGAGATGTCTGTCTCTCATCACTTTAGATTGCTCCTATGAGCAAAAAAAATTTTGCCCCAAATTTTCAAGTCTTGGGTGTTACTACAGTTCACCCTACATAATTCCCTTTGGATTTCTTCTTTCACAAAAGTCTTTCCGACTCCTTCACCCTTCACTGGCAGTGCCGGGTGAGTTTGGAATGACACAAACGTCATCTACGACGGTGTTTGGTAAACTACAACTCCCGAGCGACGCCTTTATTGTCCTCAGCCTGAACAACAATTATAGTGGGTTTATCTTAAACACCATTTTCTTAAACACTATATATCTTCGGATGAGTTCTCCTGCTGCTGCTGTCCTTCTAACGACCCTCACTAGTCATCGATGCCCGACCGAGCTCGTATAAGAATTTCATCACTTATATTTTCTGGCAGGAGCATGTACGGCATAATATGCAGAGGAATACAACATCCTAATAATAGGGCTCTACATAAAAATGCTACACTGAAACGTAAAAAGCCATTCAGATGCTAAGGACACTAGAACTTGATGCTCTGATACCACCTGTCACACCCCGCCTAATTAAATACTGGGTGATCAGTCCTTTATTATATTAAATCAATATATCCAGTTGGTTCATTCTTAGCATCACTGTCGAAAAAAAAATTCTTCATTAATTCACCTAATAATTAATTAAGCTAGTGTAAAAAACTTTTCCAGTTTTAATTTCTTTAAAAGTATTCCATAAAGCATAGTGATAATAGACAACATCATATCACAACTGTACATGACTAAATGTGGCTGGAATAACTCTCTAGTTAAAATATTATATTACATTAAAATAAAACTGATATCAACAGTACTAACATAAATGATTACAATCTCTTTAATAGAAATGAAATAACTAGAATCTTGGGCGACATGCCTTAAATGAAAGTAGACACTATAGATGTGTGAATCAACAGATATGGAAGCGTCAAAACAAATCTGCCTTTCCAGTCGAGAAATCCATATTCTATGTCGGCATCCCTGATACTGGATACCTGATGTACAAGATACAATAGAGAAGAGAATATGCAAGGAAACGGGTCAGAGCCCGATTGCAAAATATTTTTAAAAAATAGCAAGTGCTTAACAAGTACAATTAAGCAGGTATTATGTACATGTTAAATTCTCGGGCTCTCGCTTGAGAATTCTCACATCTCATCTAGTGTGCACGCCTAACATACCTTATTATCTCCCAAATTAAGGTTTCTCAATTAGGATTCAATCCCATATCATTTCCCCATATTTTCCACATAATACGTATGATAATTAAACATGTTCACATCTCTTGAATATGAACTAGGCTTCTACAACTTTAAGATTAAGTATTCACTTACTTAATTAAATCAAATCTCATTATTCATTTTTATCTACAATTTCACACAGTAGATTACATCACCGTATATATAGTTTAATCTACAATTCTTGCCTAGTAGACTACATAACAATATATATATTCAACACACTATTATATATACTAATATAGCACCTCCCAGACACAACTGCGGTGCATGCATACTCTGCTATCACATCTTGATACATCTCTCGCTGTATAAAGGACAATTGGTTCGACATCTCTCACGAACCATAAATAACATAACACACATATTGGAGGCGAGCATACTCCCCGGCCGAATGGGTCACGTAAATACCTACGCTCCCATTCGACCATCGAAACTATCATTCACACCGATAGAATGTGTCCAAGGTCCTATGCTCAAGGTACGAATCTAAAGTCCCCCCAAATGGGCTCATCAGGATAAGATCGACCATAATGCAAAACCTCCACCCCGATAGTAAGAAACATAGGTATGTCATACACACAATAAATAATAATATAGGTTTTCACCCCATCTATATAATAATAATATGGCACACGCACAACCCATATAATAATTTTCATGCGTAGTATATTTATCTCACATATCCTACATATTTACAGATTATGGCTTTACTTCTCAAATTGTACTCACGAGCTTCTCTCATTACTCGAAGGGTAATCATTTATTTCTCATGTAAATTCAGTAGGTAGCCACTCACATCCTACTAGTCCATGTCATCACAATTCCCGAATTTCTATAAACTAAAATCATCTTCAATTAGGTTTATTTCTCGATAATCCCTAATTCAACCTTAACCCTTTTATTTCACTTATTTGGGTTAATCCCACATAAGCCTATGGTTATTCCAAAAATAATAACTACCTTACTACTGGTCCTAACGTTAAATCATCCTTTATTCGACTTAAATCACAATATATATATATATATATATATATATATATATATATATATATATATATATATATATATATATATATATATCCACTGTAACAAATTTAATTCACGCTCGTTAATTTCCCCCATTTACCATACAAAATAATATTTTTCGGGTCTTAAGTATACCCTACTGCTCTCCTCTAAGTCCCAATTTGTTCAATTAATAATCACCAAATATTTCTCAAAGTTGGGATTTAAACAAATATTTAAATAGGAATTAAATCACATTTCTAGGGGGAGTCGATCGATCTACTGTTCCTAGTCGATCGATAGACATTCTTGAGTCGATCGATCAGATATTTTCCCAGATTTTGCATATGCTTACCTACGAGTTTTAACATTTTTCATCCTCAAAATCATATTTAGACATCTCCAAATTTATATTCATTTAACCCACATCATATACTAACATATGTGGGCAAGTTCTAACATATCCAAATTAATTAAATCTTATTAACATGTATAAATCTACCCAGATTTTATATTCAATCTAAAGAATTCTAGTTTTGACTTTATCATCAATTAAACATGTAAATCCAAGATTTCTTCCCCAAGTAATTCATATATTTGATGGAGTTGATTCTAAACTCAGAAAGAGATCAATCCTACACAATTCTCATTTCAAAGATTCATAAAAAACTATCTTAATTCATATCACTTTTTTAGAATTTTCTAAACAACCTAACATGGAAAATATACATGATAGAATTTGAAATAGTTAATCACTTGACTTTAGATTGTAGGTCTGAACCTTTGGGGATGATAGTCTACTGGTGGTCCTCTCTCTTCTCCAACCAACTTCCGGTGGCGGTGGTGGTGTAAGATGACCTTTGGCCTCTTAGCTTCCTAGAGGTGTCTCTTCACTTCTAGAGAAATCCCTTACTCTCCACTAAGGCTTTATCTCTAAGTTTTGTGAATAAACTATGAATATACCACCTTTTAGACTTATAAATACTCTTCAATATTCGTGCTTACTATTCACTTCCCAAGTAAAATGACCAAAATACCCTTTCGGGGTGTCTATTCGGTTCCAAAGTGTCCCAATACCCAAATCAAACACCTAAGTAGACTTTTTTGACTATTTAAACTCTTCCGGACACTTTGGCGCAGTCAAAACGACCATTTGGATGACATAAAAAAATTTCACTTTTATTTCCATTTAATTATAGTCCTGATACGACTCACACGTGCGTCCCGACTTAATTATCATAATTGTCGTATTCGTCACTCGTGACAATTTATAAAAATAACTATCATTTATAAAGTCATAATCATATATATATTACTTTTAATCACAAGTAATATTTAACACAATTCACATATTACTTTATTCCCAAGTAATATTTAAATCCGAATTAATTTTTAATTATCCCACAATTAATTCTAATTAATCCCATTTTAAAAATCATTAAAAATACGGGGTGTTACACTTCTTTGGATGCTTTTATTCGGTGCTGCTGACAGACTTTCACAGGGACCACGTATCTTTTGGAGGTAATTTTGGATTTATTTTCCTTTTTTATGCATTTACTTGCATTCTTCTTTTGTTCCATTATTTTTCCGATTCATGTCTTTTGCAGACGTGATTTTATGAGGTGGTAGGGCATAATGTAGGGTTGATATCCCTAAATCATGAGGACTTGGGGGACTCGGGTGCAGGTGGTGGCACATCGGCGATGGTAGAGGAGGCTCCGATCATTTAAGTTACCCCCTTCCTACAATTTTCAACTGAGTAGCGGGGAGTCATTGAGCGTGCCTCACTGTCCTAATGGGTCGGTGTCTGGTTGATGGGGGTTACGCATGAGGCGCTTCGGCCTGAGGTATATTCTTTTTCCTTTTCTTTACTTCTTTACTGACTGATTAGCTTGCAATATGTTTGGGTGTCGATCACCTGGCTGAGGGACATCAAGGACTGGATAGACTCTATGTTGGATTATATCAAGAAGTCAACTCCTTACTGCTTTGGATCATCTACCACCTCAGATGAGGGTGGAGGATCCACCGTTAGTCGCCGGGAAAAGCGCATCCACTGCAAGGGTTAAGGGCTTGAGAGGGAAAGTTGAGGGTTCGAGCGAAGTCCAGTTTGTATTTTTTCTTTTCTTTCTGCAAAATGTAACTAAGTGAAGCAAAATATATATATATGAAAAATATGCATTTTCTTCTTTGGCATTAGTCTTGAGTTAGTGACTTATCCGATATGCGCTTTTAATTTTCTGTTGAGATTGTTTATTTTATGCATAGATAAGTATGTAACTGGAAGGCAAAATGTTTATTATTATTTTAGGAAAAGGGGGGGGGGGGGGTAAAAGTAATTAACTCAGGGAAAAGATTTTTTTGTAAGAATTTATTTTGAGAATGAAAATATTTTTTTTTTGCAAGAAAAATAGAGAAAATGAGTAAGAATAACCCGGAGGTAATTTCTCAAAATGTGTATTTTTTCGGAAGTTGATTTTGATATAAGAGGAAAGATGAAATTTTCAAAAATAAGCGGGATGTCGATCGACATACCTCTTGACCTGCCTATCGGCATGGGGGGGGGGGGGGGGGTCAAGTCAGATCATCCTTGAGCTTTGATTGGAGTTTTCTGAACATTAGAGTACTCCTTTAGGGATGAGAATTAATCGGGTTTCTTGTGTTCTTATTTTTTGCCAAGGATTTTGTGTATAAAAGGAGGGGTATGGGGTGTGATTTCTCCACCAATACCCACATTTCTCTTATTGCTTCTCATTTCTTCTTCTCAAATGGATCTTCCCATGTATGAAGGATTATCGTCTTACCTTAATGGTCTGAAGGCCATATGCCTATGCAATGTGGACTATGATGCTTTCAACCTGCGTCGGGTTACTCTATGGCGTAATTGAGCCATAGAATGGAACCTGCTAGCAACGACGGTACAGTTTTGTTATCTCGAGGACCATGTCTTTTGTTTTTTCCTGGACGAGGTCTGTCCCACCTATGAGGAATTCTCGACCATGTTGGGTGAAACCTCAGTGTGGCAGCAACTACGCCTGATTTTTCCCGTTCTATGCATGCGTTTCTGGCGGAGTTGTTTCATATTTCTCCTTAGGTGGCTCGACCGTTGGTTACTGGAGGAATTTTTTCTCTTCCAGTGGTTATGTATTCAGTGTGCTTAAGGGGTTTTGAGGATGCTAACTTTGTTGGAGCTGTCGCCTTAGGCCTTACGGCGAGGCTTTTGCTGGTGACAGGGGACTTGATGGTGGATCCCCAAGTGTCAACGATAACGACATGGATGTCTTACCGCCAAAATCCTACGGTGGTGATGTTGGCTGAGACCCTAAACGGTATTGATGATTGAAAGGAGGGCCGCTTTAAATTTATAAGGGGTAGCCCGATAATGTTGTTCATATAACTTGCAGAGAGGTTTCTTCTGGTGGCCCTTCCTGAGTATCCCTTGTCGGGCGTGCCTAATTTCTTTGTCTAACCTTTCTTCAGTTTTGGCCGATCGATAGAGAGTTGGGTTAATTAATTTGTAGTGCATGAAGCCCGGTATCTTCAGTCAGTTCCATGGCGGGGATACTGGCAGCCTATCTTATAGTTTGGAAAGTACCGGTATGTGCGGTTGGTGGGCTATCAGCATACTTCCTTATATTTCCCCTGGCGACTCTCGTGCCATGTCGGGTGAGAACAAATTATGCCCCCTCGCATAATGAACTTATTCTTGGTGGGATTTACTGAATCACTGAGGATGATGTTGGGCTCTTTGTGGTAGTGTCGTTGGCCATCTATCAATCCGTTATACTCCATGGGAGGGACCTAACATATATTTGGAACCACCTGAAGTGGTTATGGAAGCGGGTAATCAAGAAAATCATGGAGAAAGAGACTAATTAAGGCTGGTTCGTTGCCTTCGACACCATGGAGGATAGTGTTATGGTTTTATCCAAGCTTGTAATAGCGTATCGCTCTATGGAGCGCATATGGAGTGTAAACTAGGAGTAGGATACTTAGATACCTCCAAGGGTCGGAAATGATGATGGAGTTGGTCCATCAGTTAGTTGAAGGCAATGTCTTGTGAAGCTTGGGTGATTATTTGTGAAGCTATGTTAATTATAGGTGTTTTGTATTTTTAGGGTTTAAAATATTTTTTGTATAACTTGGTAAGGGTTAGATTTGTTTAAGAATGGTTTGGTCAATGGAAGGGAGGGTGGTTCGTTTAACTCCCTTCGCTGATACTTCATGTAACAACACTGTATTCCTTATTTAGAAATACAAATTGATTTTGATCATATTTTGTTGTGCCTCTTAATGAGTTTTTCATTTGAATTATCTATACAAATCACTAAGGCATACACAATCCTTTTGTTCATGTAAATGATAAAATGGACCACCGTTCTCTGAAGTTAGAAAATAATAGCATTTTATGAAAAAGAAGGGGACCAAGCCCATGTATGGCATAAGGGCTGCCTATGTACCTCTAGGGGTTTGAAATTTTCACGAGTCTCATTTTGAAAAGAAAAGGTTTTTTATAGGATTAGGTCTCACATAGTTCTGGGTAGGGTAAATGAAGATTTTTTTTAAGAATAGAATGGTGATGAGAAGAGTAATTGCGTGCTGAGATTTCGGACTAAGGGTAAACTTTCTTGAGATGCTCCAGGTAAACTGAACGCGCCATCTCTTCTTCGTCGAGGTCTGTGCGCATAGAGATGCCTTCTGAGAGAATTTTCTTCATGATCTAGGGGCAGCTCCAATTTGGTTTGAATTTTCCTCTGGGATCCCAGACGGGTTCTATGATCTCTTTGAGGGAAAGTTATCCTTCCTGGACACCACGATCCTTGACTTTTTGATTAAATGATCATGATATCCGGCGATGGTACCCTTGTATATAATATAGAGCCTTTAGCCTCTTTTTATCCAAGAGGAATAATTCGTCCAAGCGGCTCTGATGCCATTCTTCTTCGCTAGCGGGAATAACGGATCCAATCGGCCCAGTCTCTACAACTATTAGTCATCTTGCTGATTATGGTTTTGAGGCTTTTATTGGTGGCTTCGACAGTACCATTGGTTTGGGGTCGATAGGGAGAAGATTTGCGTCTCTTAATCATGTACTCCTCGACTTGTTTTGTGACCTCAGCTTCGAAATGGAGCCCATTATCTGACACCAACTCATGAGGAACTCTGTATTGGTAGTTGATGTTCTTTCTAATAAAATTGGCCACATTCTTAGCATTCAGCACTGCGTATTAATGGCGAGCAGGATGAATATGTGACCGTTTGAAGCTTTAGGAGTAACCTTCCCTGTGATATCAATGACCAAGGTAGAAAAAGGCCAGGGAGAGGTCATATTGTATAGTTCTCGAGGAGTCAAGTGTTGAAGATCGACAAACTGTTAGCATTTGAGGCATCTTTAAACATAAGCAGTGCAATCTTGAACCATGGTGGTCCAATAGTATCCTTGACGGATGATCTTCTTACCAAGCATATGGCCGTTTATGTAGGGCCCGCATTCCTCGTTGTGGATCTTTTACATCATTTCTTAACATCAACCCCGGTAATACAGTGCAAACGTGTTCCATCAAAGTTTCTCTTGAAAAGCACTTTATCGCAGATGATATACTGGGCAACTAGTTTGTGAATGGTCGCATGTTCTTTCTTATCTGCATCTCGGGGATACCTATTATGTTTGAGGAGGTGACAAATGTCATTGTACCATAACCCGATCATATCAGAATCTTGCTCAATAAGAAGTTAAATATGGTACCAGTGGGTGGGCATAACTTGTTTCTGAACCAGGAAAGGGGCTATTGTTATTCTCTCAGGCATGTCGACCAGGGTAAGAAGGGAATCAACTAGGATGTTCTTTACATGAGGCAGGTAGTGGAAAGGTGACATACTGGGAGGCCAGTTATTTTAGGAGGGAGTGAAAGGGTAGGAGATTTTCATCTTTGACTTTTCATTTTCTAAGGATTTGGTCGATGATGAGGGCATAGTCTTTATAGACGTTTAGGTGTCGCATTCCTTTCTTAAAGGAGATCTTGAGGCCTATAGTGCATGTCTCATACTCAGTCATGTTTTTGGTGCATGGGAAGTATAGTTTGATGGCAATGGGGTGTGAGAGTCATCAGGGGTGATTATGAGTATCCCAATGCCATATCCGTTCTTATTGGCAGCTCCATCAAAGAACATTTGCTATCCAAGGTCCTCTCAAGAGGTGTAGAAAATATATTCATCCAGGAATTCAGAGACCTAAACATCAGTTCATTCCCTAGGGTAATCAACAAGGTAGTCGTATATGGCTCTCCCTTTCATAGCTTTCTGCATGACGTACAAAATATTGAACTCGGATAGCAACATTAACCAACGGGCCAATCAGCTGGACATAGTGGTATTTTTCAGCAGATATTTAATGGGATCCATACGAGATACTAGTCTAATGGGGAAGGTAATCACGTAGTGTCGTAATTTATGCGTGACCCAAACCAGGGCGACATATGCTTTCTCTAAAGTAGTGTAGTTGACTTCGTACCTACCTATTTTTGACTGGCATAATAAATAACTCTTCCTTACGAGATTCTTCAATGTATTAGGCTAGCAAAGCCCATGATGCGGTATCTGTTACGGTTAGTTACAAGAGGCAGGGGAGACCAGGCTGTGAAGGCATAAGCACCGAAGGTCGAGTGCGGTATCATTTGATTCGTTCAAAGGCTTATTGACAGGCCTCATTCCAGACTTTAGTCGAATCTTTTCTAAGAAGTTTGAAAATTGGTTCACAAATAGAAGTCATTCCAGACTTTATAGCATCTCTGGAAAGCCGAATCTCAGTGAGCTTTTCTCCAACCCATTGGTCGACCTTCTATAGAGAATACGGAACATTAGTACAAGACGACACTGAAAATTAAATATAAATTAAATAAAGGCATAAGAGTCCACTTGAATAGCCTTGTGCAGACATAAATCATTTAGGAGAGAGACATTAATGGATTCTAAAAAATAATGATCTGTGTATGGTGTTTTTGAAGCCAGCGCCTCAAAATCTTTCTGTTTATTCCCTATTAGGGAGTCCGAGCTGATCTTACGATTCTTCAAATGCGCTGCCAAGGCATCTTCAAAGGAGATAGGGATGGACTATGCCGGCGTAGTTTTGGAGGATCCGTCCTTACGCTTCTTCTGTTGATGAGAGGTGGGAAGATCCCCAGGGACTCTTTTCTCTTCTTTAACCCCTCGGCCAGAATGGGGTTGACGATGGGGGGCTTCTTTGTCTGAGGTGGTGGTACAGACTTGTTCCCCACTTACTTCATCAATCTGGCAAAATTTGGTGCATCCATTCTCCACACAACCTCCAAGGTATTGGGCGGACAATCTGCAAAATGAAGATGAGGTCAGTTATAAAGAAAATATATAGACGATACAATAACTGTAAGAAAAATACTTACACAACTCGGTGAGGGTGTCCACCCCCAAATCTATCTGCCCCAAGAAATAGGGGGTCATCAACTTTTTAAACTCCACGAGACCACCCTCCTTACCCTGGTTCCTAATTTTGGACACCTTCTCACTGACATCGACACTAAGACCCGGGTCTAGTCTGGACGATATTGATGCTTTGGCCCATTTTGGGGAAACCCTGGGCTCTGAGGCACTACAGGAAATGTCTGGGCTGAATTCTCATGCTCCAGATATGAAGAAATATCGAGTCTTCCAGTTGTGATTGGAAGTATAGTTTACAAATAGAATGTTCTTTGTGGGTTTCTTAGCTACGAGATGATATTAGCCAGGCTAATTTTTTGAAGATGATACAGTATAACATCCCCCGAAGACGCTGATTGGAAGGTCGGTACGATAAACCAACTTCTAAAGAGATATAAAATCGAGAATTACCCTCCAGGCATTGGGTGATAGCTGAGAGGGACCAAGTTCTAAGCTCACTAGAATAGCTCATACAGTTGGGTGAACGAACAACCTAAAGTCAACCCTAAATATTTTTTCATAGACCGAGATCTCGCCGTCTCGGCCATCACATGTTATCACCCTCAGAGGGCACCCTCATGTTAATGGAGGGACCAATCCTAAAACTTCTGTAACTGTGCTGAGAAAGGATTGTGCATAGGATGTGTCAAGTGTATCCTCGCCTGAACAAGACTCGTCATCTGGATAGGAGGCCGGGGGACCACCTGAATGTCGACGAGCAAATTTATTACCTGGAATGACCAATAAAGGGACTGCCATTGGGGAATATTGAATTGCAACATCCGCTATTGACTCATCCAGATCTGAAATGATTCGAAGAGAAGAGTTTGATTGATTGGACGACTCTGTATGTTGAGAGGATGAGGCTTGGAAGATGCATACGTCTCGTCGGACTCACCTGAAGAAGACGTCGATAGTCTCATTGCTTCTTCATAAGAATCCAGACTCTCGTTTGTGTAGTAGACAAAATGATTATCGTCTACATAAGTAGACGAATCCGACGTGGAATTGCTTATCTGAATGATTGGCAGACGTACAATAACTAATGGAACCTGATGGATTAGAAGTGTAGCCATGGCCTCAGCCTCAATCCTTCATATCTCCCTAAAATATATCTCCCTAAGGGTTGGGTACTATTCAACTAGTTCATAATGGGCCTTTAACATCCAAACAAATTATGGATTGACAAAGTGTGATAAAAAAGATCAAAAAGAGAAACTCAATCATTTTCAATGATTTTCCTAAACAATAGTGCAAAAACAAGAAGGTAAACAGAAAAACTTTGTTGGGGATGGTTATCGGAGAGTCACCGAAATGATCGAACTCAGACATTACGGGCTTGAAACCACCAAACACTAAGCCTAAACACTTCCTAATGCCTATAAACCTCCAAGAAAGCTAAGGGTTTAGCCTAAAAACCACCAAATGTATCGCTGAAAAACACAAAAGTTATTGAAAAATTGAAAAATAAGAAAAACACACAGATTCGAACTGGAATCAAAGAGAACTTGGTGGAAATGGGTTACCTGGATGTAGAGGAACTCTTAAGATCAAGAAATAGCTCAAAAAATATGAGAAACAACGAGAATTGGAGGAAGCTCATGGTGACGTTAATGGCGGTTTGCATAGAAAAGCTATAGGTGGGAACAAGCTTGTAAGTAGGAAAGAGAAAATGCCAACTGTGGTTTTTAAACCACTAAATGATTAGGCACAATTCTCAAGATAATCATCTTTAGGGCGTAAAACCCTAAACGCCTCAACCACACTTATGCCTAGGGAAGACGCTAACCTATGGAAACTGGGACATGTGTCATCTGAAACCTGTTAAATCCATATACTAACAACCGAGTGTCAATTCAATGACCATCACCAGCTCAGACTTGACATTGGATGGACAACTCAGGCATTAGTCAGAACTGTCCCATTAACCCTTTGCTTTCAGACACCTTTAACGCTCAGCCTCTTATTCACATTGAAGGCTAAGGGCCAGAGGTTGATTGACATACCCAAGTGTACCCTCATCCCACACTGGGACTATCTCGACTACAGCTGACCTCAAGTCTGCCTTCAAGGGTTGAGATCCTCTAGCGACATTAACTACCTACTAGTTCGTCTCGGCTAGACAACTGCTCAGGTGAGACACGATCAGTCCAACTATAGGCTCGTGTCGACCTTGGTACATACTCAATCGAGCCAACATTTGTAGCATATAAACCAACGGAGCACCGGGGGTCTCCTATTCGACCTGGCCTAGAGCCCTCCAGACGACATCTCCACCACGTGTGATACATGACTTTAGTATGTCCAGTCCACATAGACAGATAGTTATAACCAAATCACATATGCACGTGGGGGGTATATTTATATCATCATGATCTACTTGTGCTAGTGACATGTGGCTTATTGGAAGGAACTGTGACACCCCGACTAATTAAATACCGGGTAGCTACTCCTTTATTAAATTAATTCAAAATGCCAAGTTGGTCCAGTTAATAGCATCACTGTCGAAAACGTTTTATTATTACTAACCACCTAGTATTTAAAAAGTAAGTTGCCAAATTTTAATTGAAGTCTGATTATCATGCAACAAGTGTAATGAAGAATAACAACACCATTCACCATACTGAAGTAAAAAGAATAACCATCACATAATGTAAACAAAGTCTGGAGGAAAACTCCTCACTACAATACCACAACTCAAATAACTAAACTGAATACTGAAACAATACATGCCAAAGTCTGAAAAAACTGAAATGGAAAGATGTCTCTAATAGAAATGGGCAACATGCCCTACAACTGATAGAATACTGAATACGGAATCCAAAGGATAGAAGCGTCTAAAAGAAATTCCCTGTAGCTTCCACAAACAACTACAGCTCGTCACCTGAATGAGTATCCTATGCATGGTGTCCTTGTGGCTGGGCACCTAAAATGGTTTTACAAGAAAAATAGATTTGAAAGCAAACGGGTCAGAGCCCGAATGTGGAGATATTTTTAAAAACCTGCAAGTGCTTTAAAAACATTTAAAACATTAAATGTAAAGTACATGTTAGGACGTGCACTCACATGATATTCTCACCTCTCGTCTAACTGTGCACTCCTAACGCAAGTACCCATCTAAAACGACACAAACACTAGCTAAGTGACAACATATCTAGCTAGACTGTCATAGGTCCTACCCTTATCACTTGGTTCCATTAACATTATAACGATCTCAGTTAAATAGGAGCTTAACGTAAATTCAGGTTCTCATACAAGAGTAATACAGCTCGTTATAAATTAACCCTCTATGTTATTCCATAGTTACACACAATACTATATAAAAGTTCCCAGTTTATTAAGCGTATATTTCCACAACATAAATATACAATATAAGCACCCCGAGACTAAGCTGTGGTGCACACATACTCTGCTATCCATCCCGGTACATCACGTACATAAGGATCACATATTCCGAATCTCTCAGGAATAGTCAACAGATAACAACATCACAAATAATGGAGGCGAACACAGTCACATCACATGGGTCACGCACATACCTACGCTCCCACGATCAGCGGACTTATCAATATCCCAATAAGTCTTTCTATGACCTATGTTCATCAAGGTAACCAGTCTAAATCCGGGCAACACAAGGATTAGAGGGCCCTGAGCGAACGTAAACCTCCCGTGATAGCAAGTATGGTAGGTATGTCATACACACAAATCATATACCAATACTAAGTAACACACATCTTAGTAATCACCGTAATTAATTGTAGTACATATCGCATTCTTGTACTAACTTAGTATACATATACAACTTATATAATCCCGGTCCATAATTACACGCGCCATAATTTATCCTCACGTCGTGGTAACCACTCACGTCTCAATCCCAAATATCTATTTGATTTAATCCACACTTATGTAGTTTACTCCTCATAATATCCCAAATGTCCCAAGTATACTAATACACCATCAAAGGAATGTTATCTCTATCCTCGAACAAGTTTACGGGACTCCCAAAATCAAAACAGGCCAAAAAGGCCTAAACTGCCAGCTCGTTAGAAGTCTCGTTCGAACGAGGCTGTTCGAACGAGATTCCAGTTCGTTCGAACGAACTGTACCTTCTAACGACATCTCGTTCGAACGAATGTATCGAACGAAATACAGTTCGTTCGAACGAAGGTATCGAACGAAGTCTCCCCTCGTTAGAAGCGACTGGTCAACTCGTTAGAAGCTCGTTCGAACGAGCTCGTTCGAACGACCTGGGAAGGTCTTCTAACGAGGGACCAGTTTCGGCCCAGAATTTCTTAGTTACGTTTTTCATCAATTTTTACTCCTCAAATCTCCTCTAAACTTCGTCCCAACAATGTTTAAAGGTCTCTAATCACTCCTAAACATAACAAGGTTATAAACTAACGTATTTTACTGAGTTAATTCATCCCAATCATCATTAAATCATCAAGTCTCATCACTTTCCCGCAATTATTCAAGAACACAAACCCTAAAATTTTAATTCATGAATTAACCCAATAAAAATCCGTTTTAATTTCACCCAATCACTAATATCCTCAGTATAATCATCTACCTATCATTCTACATGCAATTCTCCTCAAGATTTCAAGTTCTAAGTTCCAAAATACATGGGTTTTCATATTACACCAAGAACAAATCAATTTTATTAAATTCCTATACATGGAAAGAGCATTCTCTGAAATTAAATGATATTAAACCACTTGCCTTGAGTTTATTTCTGATTTTGATGTTGATTTGCTGAAGCTATCTCTCTCTCTCTGCAGGATTTCCTCTCTACAAGCTTTCTTCTCCAAAGGTGGCTATGGTGGCTAGGGTTTTTCTTTGGGAGAGTTGGAAACCTAATTTGATAACCTCCGTAGTTTATTGGGTCATTAAGGGTTGGTTAGTGGCTTAGTGGGTCAAATCCATATTAGATTAAAACTCCCAATTTTCGTCACTTTTAATTCTCCAAAAATACATAATTACCAAAATGCCCTTTATGTTGCCGGTATGGCCTAAAAATACCCCGGGACCCAAACTAAACCCCCGGCTAGTGTTTTCTGACTATCTCGACCCTTCTGGACGCGTTGGCGCACTCAAAATGACCATACGGTTAATAGAATTTAAATTCACTTTTATAATTAAAATAATTATATACTGACGCGACTGTCACCCGCGTCTCAATAAAATGACCAAATTGCCGTATATCAATCTCACGACAAATTTCATAGTTCAAAATTTAGTATAACATCATATATACTCAATATAGTCAAATACCAACTCACATCTCGCTAGTATTTTATCCGGATTAATTTCCAATTAATTCTCATTTAATTAATTAATCCCAAAAATAAATATAGTCAAAAGTACGGGGTATTACAGGAACATTCTAAACATGCTTATTACATGATTGGGGGGTACAGTACACCCCCCAGGCACTATATATACTTATCTTATTTAAAATCTAAAGGATCGATAATTTAAAACCCTAGCCCAAGCTCTGTTGCTATCACAGTAGATAGAGAAAATTAAGTGAATTGTACTGCTAAGGTCACTAGAGCCATATTTTATAGTAAATCATACACTCACCTGCATAATGGAGTAGGCCAAATGGCTGAACCACTTACTTTATAGTCTTTTCTCCTATTTGCCTCACCTCCATCCTCATTTATTATACTGTTTAAGCCCATTGTTATACCTTCAAAGCTGTTCTGGATTGAGCTCTTACTATATTACTTGGTAGTACCATAACTGGTATCATCATCCTTGGTGGTGGCATCTCAAGTATGGGTTTTTTCTTGGTAGGGTCTACCTTTGATTCCCTTCTTACTGACCATGAATCCCAAGAGTTTTCCTTTCGTGACGTCGAAAACATATTTCTATGAATTTTATTGCATCTAGTATTGCCGCTGTTGCTCGAAGAACTTTCTAAGGGCGGGAATATGACCTTCTCGAGTCTTAGACATAATGATTATGTCATCTATGTTGACTTCGACCTCATTGTGAATAAGGTCATACAGGACGGTTGTGGCAACCCTTTGGTAGGTAGCCCCAATGTTCTTGAGTCCGAATGGCATGACAGTATAGCAGAAGGTTCCCCATGGGGTGATGAAGGCGGGCTTTTCCTGATATTCAAGGTGCATCTTAATCTGGTTATATTTGGTGAATCTATTGAAAAATTACTTGAGGGCATGGCTAGTTGTGTTCTGTACGATCATGTTAATGTTGGGCAATGAGTAATCATCTTTTGGGCATGCTTTATTCAAATCCCAATACTGAACCCACATATGGACTTTTCCTCTCTATTTTGGCATGGGAATGATGTTAGCGAGCCATATAGGATATTCAACTACGCGAATGAAATCCATGTACAACTGTTTGGCCACTTCCTCATTGACTTTGAGCAAAAATTCAATGCGGAGTTTCCTTACCTTCTAGTTGATCGTCTTGCATTCTGTGAATGTTGGAATCTCAATGAGCTATTTTTGGATCAATGCCCGGGTATGTCATTATAGGACCATGCGAAGACGTCCACGAATTCTTTCGGTAATTCTTTAAATTGTGCACGCTCATGCTTGTTAAAGGTGGACCCTATCCTAATTTTGTGCTGATGGCTATTAGAATCAAGATTAATAATAACCGTCTCATCATCATTAATTTGAACGTGGTTATTTTTTTATTATTCTCCCGATTAAGAATAGTTAATAATTATTCATTTGCAAAATCATCATCATCAGAGGTTTGATTAAAATCAAGACAATTAATATAAGGCCTAATAAGATACTCAAAATCTCTATTTATTTCGTTTTCGTAGAAAACATCATTGAGAACCTCATCAAAAGAGGTTTAAGTTACATTGATATCATCAGAAAAAGGAATAACAACATCAGGTGAAGATATTTAGATAGGGTAAATAGCAGGGTCAGGTTGCATATGAGTAGGTTGGACGGCTCAATATTCCAATTGAGGAGAGGCATGTCAACAACTTTGATCTGAGTGTACGGGTCTAAGAGTGAGGCATCTGAGCGGATTATGCAGACACTCAGCCCCAGTGTCTGTAGGTTGAATGAGTCCTTGAAATCACTTTCCTCAGAATCCTCGATAACTGTCACTGCTTTCACGGTGAGAGGTTGTACTTCATGTTGGCAGTTTTTAGCCCAAGACATACTGTCTTGAAAGAAGATTTCCAGCCCCAGTTTTATCTTCTTATTGGCATGGTTATGCGTGGTTTAGGGAAGCCATATAAAGGGAAGTCTTCACCATCCTTGACAAATCTTCTATTCAAAGAGTCTCTCAAAATAATCTTTTCATATTCAAAGTCTTTTTTTGTCTTGGTTGCCAGAGTGCTTTTAGTTCTTGTGGTGAAGGCTGGTAACCCTGGACACATAGGGGAAATGCCTTTTTTAGGACTATGGGCTCAAGGATCCATTGCTAGCTTCCGAGCTTGAAGTGCATGTTCTTGAACATCAAAATCACATTGACGATGCCATGAGGTTTGTGTTTCGAATAGACTTGGTATTTGAAACTATCTATTACTGGAAGGGGAAGTGGATCAACTCTAAAGATAGAGATGATCATGCCATTCATCCCAAGTTGAATTTCTAATATCGGGTTGTTAGTGTTGGTATTGTCTGTACTGTCGTCATCCCCCAAAATGGTGAGAACCTGACCTTTGGCAAAAATTTTAATTTTTGATAAAGAGAAGAAGATACCCCTCAGATGTTGTGGAGCCATGGATGGCCAAAGAGTAGATTGAAATATGCAGGTACATCAATGACTTGGAACTTGGTGACAGGATTGATAGGGCTAGTCCTTATTGCGAGTTTTATTAATCCCATAACCTCTCGGCGGGTATTGTCGTAAGCACACACAGCGGCAAAAGTAGGAGTGAGATCACTGACTTTTAATCCTAAACACTTGAAGGTTTCGAGAGGATAAACATTGAGGGAAGATCCGTTGTTAGAAAATTAGAGTGGGATTGTCTTTCGTAAGACTTCAACGGAGATGTTGAGGGCATAATTGTGATCACTTTAGAAAAAGGAGAGGATTCTGGAAGAGGTCAAGGACCCAACCATATTTATAACTTCTTTGAGAGTGGTGGAAGGTGGGACTGTAGGCTCGGTGAGGAGTTTTATCAAAGCATTCCGATGCAACTGGGAGGACATGAAAAGCCCCCATAGGGTGATATTGGCATGGTGTTTCTTGAGTTGGTCAAGGACTTTACTCTCTTTAATGGTCATTTTTGGCATGGAAAGTTCTTCGGCAACTCTCTTTGCTTTATCTGTCTCGGTCACATGAGGAATCGAATCTTTGAAGTGTCTCCCAAACCTGGTTATATGATTTACTGAGGTGGGGAAGAACAAGAACCCCGTGTCTTCATTTACCTTAGGCTGAAAGGCCACCTTGTTGATTTTCCCAACAGATCTTCAAAGGAAATCATTCCACACAGGCTGTCTACTAGACCGCCTTCTTCTCGACTGGGTTCGTCATCTGAACTGTCAAAGTTATCTCCCATCTGGTGGTGACTATGTCTTATTGCCATGATAAATTAATAAATTTATAATCTTGACAGCTTCATTGTACAAATCTTTCCACTAAACAGGGAGGTGTAGGAGTGAAGGGACCAATCGTCCCTAAAGCTTCAAAACGATGAGTAGCTTAGAGATGCTAAAAATTTCACTTGTCTATCGAAACACATCAGCCACTATCGGTACCATATCATCTAGTCTGACTTCTTCAACAAGTACCCCCCATTCATCTAATTCCTGAGCCCACTTTCGGGCTTCCATGAAAAATCCACTGAATTTGAGACGATCAATAGTCATCTCGATGGGAAATTTCAGCCCAAAATCTAAGTGTTGGTTCAACAGACATGGTAACTCCATGTCTTTCCCCTCAGATCAGGTACGAATGACAATCTAGGCCTTTATGAGTGACAAAGCTTGATCGGTGAGATAAGTAGGGTGTAGGAGAAAATATAGGCAAACCTTGAGTTATTTAGGTGAGATTATAGGTACGATGGGTGCTTTGTTGGGCATAATTTGAGTAGATGGATCAAATTCTGGGTCGCTATCTAGAAATATGGCATTGGTATGGGTTTAAAATGGGTTATAAGTGGTATTGGGTTTATGATTAGTTGGTGGGGCGATAATACCCCGACCAATTAGGTCTTATGTATCATATTCCTAAGGTGGACGCATTGGTTAGTAGTATGACCTACGGATTGGTTGAAATCACAAAGGGCATTGACTTTGAAGTTTATAGGGAGTGGATTTGGTAATGGACAGGGGTCCCGTGGTTCGATGATGTTTGATCCCAACAGGGCTTGGCACAGTGTAGTTATTATTAGTAGGATTAAGGTGACTTTTTAGTGCCCAAGAGGTAGCAGGTTGGGAAATGTTATTGATGGTTGAGACTGTTGCACTGGCGAGCTTCTCGTGCTTTTGAGGAGTGAATTTTTTGGTCACTTTCTTTAGCTCAAATTCGATTTTAGTAACGCCATCCTAAATATCTACATCAGTCTCTCAAAGGGCTCTGAAGTGTGGGTTATACTGTCCTCCCATGGACGCTCGAATATGAGGCAAGAAGTTCTTCTTTACGATAATGACTTATTCCCTCGCGAAGGGATTGTTGGTCATAGTAGTAGCTTTCTCTCTCCACCTTCCTATGAAGCTACTTACTATTTCCCCAGTGTTCTGATTAAGAATCTCTAGACCTCGCCGCATAACCTCTAGCTCCTCATTGTACTTGTATTGAGACATGAATTCTCATGCGACATCCTCCCAACTACAAATTCTGGATTCTTTAAGGGAAAAAAACCAACGTAGGGAAATTTCTTTCAAGGTCTGCTGGAACATCTGGGCCATTATCTCTTCGAAGGCACCAATGAGGGATATGGCCCGGTGATAGCTTTGAAGGTGAACAATTGGGGGTTCAGTTCCCCCAAACTTCTCCATGTCTGGCATCTTGAACTTATCTGGCAGTCTGGATTTGGGATATGGAGGCATATGGGTGTAGTCCATGTAGTTCCTAAATATTTTGACTTGGTCTAACTTCTTTGACAACAGCTTAAAGTCTTTCGTGACCTTGCTCAGTTCCTTCTCCTTAGGATCCATGGGTACAAACAGGTCAGCCCCTGGTTAGGCAAGGTTCGAAATAGGTGGTCGAGCTGGCAGTGGCCTATTAGCAGGTGAGGCATGTGGATCATGTTGATACTCTTCTGGGACCCAGACAGGCTTGGGAGCGGGTGGACCCATGGCACTAGGAAAGAGAACCTCGAGTTTTTCGAGAAGCTGGTCTCGATGACGCTGCATCTTACGGACCACGATTTGAATGTTGTCATTCTTGGCACTGAGCTGGGCTAATACGGTCATTAGATCTGGCTGCACATTCAGTGCTTGGTCAGTGTTCTCCATAACGATATCATGAAGATATATCCCAAACTCGGATGAAGTTGCAGAAGAACCGACGGAACTTCGGGGTGATTTGATGGAAAACTAAAGCCAATAGGGAGTCAGGCCACAATCGGGTATGTGATCAACCTGAGAGGGAAAACGGTTCAAATTTATTTTTGAAACAAGGAGGGAGAATTTTTTTGGCATGTTGGAAGGAGCAGAAAAAAAAGTTTTTTGGTATTTTTGAGGGAGGGGAAGGAGAGGAATTTTATCATGATTATTATTAGGTTTTCACTTATATTAGGTTTGCCTAACTGTAGAAAAAAATCGGACAGGACCCGAGCCTGTGAAAATAGGGTTTAAAAGTATGTAAGATATGGTTTTACTTATTTTCAGGCTCATGGATGGGGTCCTGTTTTAAAAAAAGGCGAAATGGCACAAAAATTTGGGCGGTACGTCGACCCAAAATTTTGATTGAGTATCTCTTGGTAACCAACAAACTAAATATGAGTCTCTTAAGTTTGACACCTGTATGAAGTTTATGAAATTGTTGGGTTAGTGAAAGTGTTCCCCTATTTGGTATGACTTCCACGATATACCTCTTGCCTATAAGGGAAATCAATCATCGGTATGTATGGACACGCATTTGATATACCTGAGTGTACATGAATTGCCTCACTATATACCTCGTGTGAACAGTACATGTCAGAGCGAATTCGATATATTCGACGTATGTGAATGAGTTCCTTACTATATACCTCCATTCGTGAGTTTGGTCAAGCGGTACGATGCGGGGGGAATCGTTCGATATACATCGAAGGTACGAGGCCTGTGGAAGGTGAGAGTCATATCGCTTAGGCTAACTATGACCCGTAGGACTAACACCCATCACAAAGTGAGCTCCCAGTACGAGATAAAATTTTGGTTAATATTTCCATGCTCTAGGTGATGTAGTGTGCAAAAATGCATGAGTCTTAATTAGCATATTATGGAGATAGAGTATTTTTTATTATTTTTTATCGGCATCATGAGTAAAGGGAGTGCTATACTAATGAGGGGGCATATATAAGTATTATGACAAGTAAATCTAGCATGAAGACTATATTACACATGGATACATGTGGGTGAGTAAGTGACATGGGAATATATACAAGTGAATTGTATATGGTAGTGAGTATACATGGATCAACTACAAGTGATGTGTGATATGTGTAAGTGATCATGGAGATATATATAAGTGTGGGAAGTGTGGATGTGTGATAGTGAAGCCTAAACATGGATATTCTAAGTGGTGTGTGAAGCATGTGAGTATAAAGTGAAGCTAGGTTTAAGTGTGTGAAGTGTACATAGAGAGTATATACAAGTGTGTGAAGTGTATAAGTGAGTGGAAAATAATATATACCTGAGAGATATATATACACAAAGGTAAATAGAGGAGAAAAGGGAACATACATGTAGGTGCATACGCACACATGCAGAAAAGAATAACACCCATGTAGAAAATGGAATCTAATCCTCTTAAAATGTCCCCAGCAGAGGTGCCACTGTAGCCATCCTGTGGTCATGTCGGGGGATCTTCGGAGGAGGGTCCTCTTCCTCCCCTTTCCTTCCCTTCGGGCATGCACGTGGGATTGCATCCTTTGTCGGGGCGCTCGGTCATCATCGATATGGGGTGATATGTAGAGATAGAGTTGCCAACCTATTTTGCACAAGATAAGAAAAAGAAACGTTTTGGCCTCGAGAGAACGACATCAAGGAAAAAACTAATACCTGCAAAACCAAGTAGTTCAAGGGTCTGGGGACAAAGTTACGAAATAGGAAGGTGTTAGGCACCCATACCGCCCTTTCGGTCTCTTATGAGCATGCGTTAATCTTCTCCTGTTGAACTTCATGATGTGTGTGCTTATTTGCTTAATACAAATGGAGAATGGAATTTCTCAACTCACTTCATGGACCAAGGCATAGTGAGGTCATCCTTAGGAGGGTTCCAAAAATAGTAATTCAAAGTACAATGTAAGTGTTTACCGATTCACAATTCATTATAATAGAACTAATGCGTATATTGGACAAGACAAAAGCAAGCAAGCATATAAAATATATTATATAATAAGAACAAGGTAGCAAATGTATGTAGGAGGACTCGAGTCTAGGGATTTACCCAAGACGCCTACATAGCCTGGGGGCATCAAAGTCCACGTAGTTCAAAGGCAATACAAAGTGGGGTTTAACCCATAAATCTAACTCTAGACTTTGCTTATATGTGTGTGTGTGTGTATAGAAAAAGGTGTTTTAGAATCCATTGAGCCACTCCCGGGGTCGAGAGTTCACCGAGGTCAAACGGGGTCCGAAAGCGCTTGTTGGTCGTTAGACATAAAATTTTCGAAGGAAAATGGACCGTTCATCTGAACTGTAAGGCCGATTCGTGCACGGTGTGGATAGTTGGAAAGGGTGATCAGAGTTCTTTGAGATTTCGTTCAGCTTCATTTGGTTCGGAGAGATGACCAAGGTCAAACAGGGCCTGGAAGCGTCCAATGACCCTTTGGAGTAAAATGGGTCCTTCGTCCGCACCGTAAGGCTGCTTTGCGCATGGGATGGACCGTTGGAAATGGGATTCAGACACTTTCAAATATTCATTTAGATTCGTTCAAGCTGAAGGGTTGACAGGGTTCGAATGGGGCCTGTAGATCAATTTTCGAGCAAAAATGAATCATTCGTTCGAACTATAAGGCCGATTCGTGCACGGAGTGGACTATTGGAAAGGGAATTCAGAGCCCTTAAAAGATTTATTGAGCATTCGCTCATGCGAGGAAGTTTACCATAGTCAAACGGAATAAAATGGATTAGTTAGTCTGAACCGTAAGGTTAATTTTTGCATGGGGAAGACCGTTAAAAAGTGAATTCAGAGCTCTTCTAAGATTAATCGAGATTTCACTTAGGCGAGGAAGTTGATCGAATCTAAATGGGGTCTGAGCGCGCCCGTTGGCCTCCAGATTAGTTTTTGATAGTAAAATGGATCATTCGTCCAAATTGTAAGATCGAATTTGCGCATGGAGGTGACCGTTGGAAAGGGTATTTAGAACCTTTCAAAGATTCATGAGCTTTAGCTCAGATAAGGAAGTTGACTGGAGTCAAATGGGACCCGGGAGTGGCCGGTGGCCTCCAAATCAATACTCGGAGTATGACCTAGGGTTTGTAATGGATGAGTGAGTGCTAGAGACCTAAGGATGTGATTAGGGGGTCTTAGGATGGGGTGTCTACAAGACCAAACTATAATGAAAAATAAATCCCTCTACAATTGAAACCCAACATATTACATATAGTAAATTAGAAAAATAAAACAAGAACTCAAAATATCTTAAATATGGGACCAACAACCGATCTATGATTTCATCGATCGATCGATGATTCAAAATCTAGTATAATGCCTTGGAAAATATTCACAAAATTGGGACCATCTATCGATTTATAAAATCATCGATCGATTTATGCTCCATTTTTCGCAGTTTTTTTGCTTCAAAAGGGAAAATTCACTTCACGAAAATGTATGATATTACAAACTCGGAATGATGCACGGTTTGAGGCCACGTGGAAATAATTCAAAGGGATACACAACAATGGGAAGCCAAAGTACAAATTTTAAAAGTATGATATTACAAAAATGCTCTTGAAGTTGCATCTTGCGACGTAACTTTCCTGAAACGCAACCGATCACTCCGCTAAGTGTTCAAACACCTACAAAAGCTCAAATAAACCTTGCAAAGCATATATATAGAAAACAAAGGTTAACCATTATATGAGAATAAATATAGAAATTAACAACCACAATCATGTGCATAAATATAAAAGAGGCTAATATATAATATTCACGACTAGTCGCCCTGACTTTAGACACTGCTAGTCCTTAGTGATGAAATAAAATGAAACCCTAACCAACAGATAGAACAATAAAAAAAAATATAAAAAGGATAGAATACCACTTTTGCGGGTGCACGATTTCATTTAGCGAATGAAACAATCCATTAAACCGCTAGTTTACCCTAGTGGATGAGTGTTGACTCGTGAGGGTTTTCAGGTATGAAACTCATAAACATCAAGTTTTCTCAAAATTATTCCCCAAAAATAATAAGACAATATCAACAACAATAAAAAAAATATTTCAACAAGATATTAGCACAGTGAATGAATTCACCTAAAATTCATAAATTATTAGCATTATTAGAATAACTTCATCACAATTGAAACCTTAAATGTGGGAGGAAGAGAGAGCACAAGTAAAAAATATGATTTCACAAAACTTATATAATTCAAATAAATATTAAAGCGCACATGAACTCAAGTCCTCTTCGCATATTACACTTAACAAATGAAAACACTCACAACGGGGTGTAACACACGCGGAGCATGTGGGCATAATGAGTAAATGTAAAAGGATGCAAGGTCGCGCACATGTGGGCATAATCTCAATGAAAGGATATCGTTCATTAAATGAAGTAAAATTTACTTTAACAAATTATGGCAACTATTATGACTTTGGGTTCTAGAATTGGACCGCAGTTTTTTTTTAAATATAGTGAGTTAGGTATGGTCTATTCACACTGTATGTTTGGTAGTACCCTTCTTACAAGGTGATGGAAATTGATTAGGATTTTATTTAACCATAGTGTTAGTTATAGTTTATTCACAAAATATTTATATATAGTGCATGTAAGTTTGTACCCTTACATGCAGGGTGATGAAAGCACACTTTTATTTAGCTAGTGTGTTAATTTAAAGTTATATGAAAATGTGTTGGAAATGAATTAAACTTTTATTTACTATGGGGAGTCATTTACATTTTTAAGTTTCAAATGTTCACCCGATATCTTGGTAGAGTAGGGGAGACTGGCGACACTAAGCTAGTATTTATTTACCTAGAATTTTAGTGGATAAAATGGGGTACATGATGTGTACCTTAGTATATGATGTGTATTTTTATTTTCGTAGAGGTCCCACTCTTGACCTTTTCTCAAGCTCAAAAAGTAACTTTCGAGGAGCGGGACCAATATTGGGGTGCCCAGAAGTGGGGTTGAAGAAGGAAATTTATTAAAAGTTGAATCGATGTAGGACTTTTTCTCCCCTTTTAACTCGGTAGAGATATATCTTTAAAGTCGAAATGTGTTAGAATTTATATCCACATGGCTAAAGGAGCAACCCCATGGCTATTTTAGGCTTTAGCCAGCCATGATCGGTAAGTAGGATATTATTTGGTGATGGGGATATTTTCACAATTGTTAGGGGCTTCATCCATGTGGCTAAAGGAATAACCACATTGGTAAATACATTTTTCTATTTTTTCGAGTTTATTTAATGATTATTTTTCGACACATGGGTGTATTTTGGGAGTTTTTAGATTTACCTTGTGTACTTTCAAGGACTTAAAGGTGTTCACATGAGATGCAAAGTGAAAACATAATACACGCATGAAAGATTGAGGTTTTTACACTACATCTCTTCAAAATATTGAACAAAGATTTTTAATGGACAATTGAGGCAAACAAGGAGTTTTAAATTCTTAAGAAGCCTTGGCTCACCACCACAACTAGATTTAACTGTCACAGATGAAGATCTCGTCTAATATCTTATATCTTCTCTGGCAATAGTGAGCTCAACCTTAATTAGTGAAGAGTTTGGAGTGAAATAATACCTAGTGTATTATGTTAGCATAACTCTCCAAGGGGTAATAAGTGGATCCCTAAGGTTAGCAAACTTGGAATATTGTTTAGTTACCCCACATCGATGTTTGCGGCCTTATTTTTAGGCCAATACTATTTGTTATTGTGACATGTTAGCCCCTCAAACAGACACATTGAGTAGGTTGGTGATGTGGTTTGTTGAGTTAGGAGAATTCAACATTTAAGTATAAGCCGAGGGTTTCCATAAAAGGTAAAATATTATAAGAATTCATTGTTTAGTTCAGTAACTCAGGATAAGAGGGAGAGGAACCTCAAATCATAGTTGCCAGGGAAAATAAGATCACCGAGGAGACTAAGCTCCTCTTATATTAGATTATAAACCCCAGCATCCCATAATGGGTTTTACATGCCAATGGATATTTCAAAGACTTAACATTATAATGCTAGAAAAAGGTATGATCTCACTTACGTTATGCTTTAATTCTATCCTTCTAATAATCAAGCAAAAAATTAGACCATGCGACAGGCCTATGATTGTCATGCACTTAAATGCAGAATATGTAGTAGAAGTTAGTGACTCTCAACTATAGTGGTCAATCATATAACTAAGATCTATTGATCTAAAGGATACCACGCGGCCAATTACTTTGATTGGGTCAGAGAACTCATCCTTGAAATACCCAAGTTTAGCATCAAACAAGTTCCTATATAAGACAAATCAATTGGTGATCATCTAAAAATACCTATCAGATGAGGTTAACCCTGATGTCCTCATGGCTACCTTGGACTAGCCAAGCATCACACAACTATATATCAACTCAGCAGCTATAGACCTGACTTCATACTAGACAATGCCCATTAACGAGCACCTCATCAGTGGTTATCTACCCGAGGAAAAGATCTAATCAAGGCTTTTAAAGTCTTTAGGATCTCAGTACAACCTTAGTTAGGGACTCTTTTTTAAAAATGGTTTCAATTCATCTCCACAAAAGTGCCTATTCCCTAGAGAAGTCTAATACATCCTTAGGAATATTAATAAAGATGTTTCTAGCTCACATGTCGGACTTATGATCTTGTCTTATAAAGTCTCAGGACAAGGATATTTTTGGCTAACCCTAGGAAACAATGCGAGTAGCTTTTATAATAATGTAATAAATATCAGAGGTTTCTTGACATTTCAAAATAACAAGAAGAGAAAATATCCCCGTGTTGAATCTATGACCTTTTTCATAATGGGGGAGGACTTGGTAGGTAATTTACCTCTTAACGAAGGTCAATTTTATTTTTTCATAGTGATCATAGACAAATTTACGAAGTGGGTTAAGACATAAGCATTAACCATGATCACTGAGATAAAGATAGTAAATTTTATTTGGAAGATTATTATATTTTACTTTGGAGTGACTAAGTCCATCATCTCAAACAACGAAAAGAAACTTGCTATCCTAACCTTATAGAGTTTTACTTTAGTTTAAGCATCAATAACCATTATGCATCACTATACAAACCAAGTGAAAAAATCAAGTGGAATTAACTAACATAAGCATATTTACAAATTTATAGAAGAGGTTGGAAAAATGGATTGCAGGGTGAGTAGCTACCTAACATCTTATGGGATTAAAGGACCACTGGGATGGGTTCAATAGATGAAACTCCTTTCTCTCTCATGTATAACACTGAAGTTGTTATCCCTACTACTTAGAGAGGTTCTAACTTCGAAGAACGGGCAAATGAAGAAGTCTTCAGGCTCACCTGTGATGATCTTGAGGAAAAATAAAAGAGAGGAAACTATAATAATAATGGCAACTTATAATCAAAGGATAACATTATATTTTGACAATGAGGTTCATCTCAGAGAGTTTCAAGTAGAATATTTGGTTTTGAGGGAAGTTATTGATATGACTACAAAGGCCAGTGCCAAAATTTTGTCCCCCAAATGGTAGGCGTTGATGTCTAAAAATTGAGTGGTCCAATTTTATAATCACAGTTAAATAATAAGATCCATCTAAACAAACACACTTGAGACAAAGATTTTTAAAGTGATCCAGCTATTAAAAGTCTACGTCCACTGTTGGTATTACTATCAAAGTTTACAAGAGCTCAGTATGCTGTGCTTGAGATTGATTGAATTGTCCCCTTGAGATAAGGGAAACTATTTATTAATAGTGCTCCGGAACCCTAGAGACTGAATGCTTTTATATTTCCACGCATTTACATATGTGTATAATAAATGAGACTCTTGGTATTCAGTGTTGGTCGCCCTTCCATCCGAGTAACTTTTGTTATTACTGATGGTTCACATTCTGGAGTTGGTTGGCATTCCAGCCGACTAGGTTCCTCTGATGCCAATCAAGATAGAAGAATGGCCACATAGGATGACAAGTGTCAATTATTCATTGGTCCATGCGGGGAGGAAATTTTTACATACAACAAAATCCCCCAATGCTCCATGCTTGATGATTGATCGAAAGTATGGAGTATTTGTTAAAAATGTTGCTCGGCGTGTGATCTTGGTGTTGGTCGGCAGCCAACCTTCCGTACTTGTAAAAAAATTTATTGGCACAGTGGATAATGGGGATAATGGAATTTTTGTAAATAATTCAAACTTTATAGAACTGCCAATGGGTACGCTAGTTTGTTTGCACTTTGGGAAGCGTGCAGTCGACGATAGTTCAAAAGTTCGTGCAATTAATCATTTCATCTATACTATCAAGGCAACCTATAAATTGGAAAAAAATTCCCTCCTTTCATTTTCACCTCAAATCTTTTGCACTTAGAATTTTCCCTTGTTTTCGAGCTTTCCTTCTGCGATCTCTTGCTACTTGCTACCCGTCACCATTTTTCCATCTTTGCTGTTGTCTTTAGAATTCTGTAAGATTTCTTTCCCTCTTTCCTCTGTTTCAATCATGGTTTACTTCGTGGATGAGGGTTTATTAGAGAAATTTATGGAGAAAAGGAATATTCCTGACGAGTAGGTCTAAAGATAGCTCAGGATTCTGTAAATGTTTATTCTTTAGCAGAAGGCCGTTGGAATCCCACTCTTTTCATTATTGAGTGTGGTATTACCTTTACCCCAAATCGTCTATTTCTTCATTTTTATCAGTATTTTGATGTAGCTCCTGCTAGGATAGCTCCAAACACATGGAGGGTGGTGAATGGAGTATATAGGTTGAATGATATTTATGGGACTCATATTGGGATCCGTGAGTTAATGTTCTGCTATAAATGGGGAACCATTAGAGAGATAACTTACTATTTGAAGACTAGGCAAGCCAATAGAGCTTTAGTAGTTAATCTGCCAAATTCCAATAAAGATTTTTGGGATTATGGTGTTATTTTCAAGAATTAAAATTATCCCCCCTTCCTGTGGGGGTATCCTACACTGGACCCAAGTGCCCCCAAGAAGGGCATGACATAGGTTATAACTTTCCTCTTAACTTTTTCCTGTTCATCATCTATTTGCTAACTTACCGACTAACTTTCTTATTTTGTGTTCTTTGCAAAGGAGAGTAAGAAAAAGTGTTCCAAGGAGGGACAAGTTAAACTTACAGACCTCAAATTCCTATGGGGTCTTAATTAAAGAGTTGGAGAAGAACACCCAAGAACTGCTTCCTTACTGTTGGAGTACAAGAGCTCAATTACATATTTTATTGCTCGGCCATCACTTACACTGCCTTAGGTTACTGTCAACTTAGACGAGGAACCTGTATCTACCTTTTTGGCTATAAAATCAGTTGGAGTTGAACTTCTTCCTCCTTTGAGTCTTTGGAAATTACTACCATCCCTATATCCTCATTTGCTGAGATGGTTAAGAGGAAAAATCCCCAACTTACTAAATAAGTCTTCTCCTTTAGCTACTAAGAAAACCAACCCCGTTGAGAAGAAATCTCAAGCTAGTAAGAAGAGACCACTGGTTTTGAACACTGAGGAGTCCAGAATTGAAGAGCATCAATATAAGAGGCTGAATAAAGGCTTTCCTGGATAGCAAGATCAGGCCAAAATTGGCCAAAGTTGTTGAGTTGGCAAAAAATCTTCTGCCGATCATGGCATAATTGAAAATGCTTATGATGTCATCAACCCTGGACTGGCAATAAAGTTAATAAAGGTTGGGACCTCATCTGTTGATATGTCAACTACTTCCCCCTTAGCTAAAGCCCGTTTAATTGAGATGGTTGCTAATAATTTACTTTGGTAAATCCTTAACTTTTCTGTTGGTAGGGAATAACTTTAAATGCTTTTCTTCTAACAACTCTTTCATTTCCATGCAGTTCGTGGCCGACTTTAACCAAATGATAGAGGAGGATGACTAAATAAGATCATCTTCCTCGATTGATGTTGAGGAGGCTTTAGAGGGTTTGAGAAAATCCTTACAAACCTTCAGTGAAGCTCTGGAGAGAAGAAAAATAAGCCTGTTAGGAGAAAGTCAAGACTGCCGAGGACAAGGCAATAGCAGTAGAGGGTACCTGAAAAACTATTGCTAATGAGCCGACTCAGGCCAAATTAACAATAGCTGAAGCTGAGCGCCAAAAAAAGATTGTTGAGGACAAAGTGGTTATTTTAACCAATGCTAATAATGCCCTAGAGGCTAAGTGCAAAAAGGACAAGGAGGAGGCCATAAACAAAGGATAGGAGAAAGCCTTTGCAATAGTAGCCATCTAGATTGATTACGCCAGGAAGCAGTCCTTCAAGGAAGGTTGGTCTGAGACTTTGAAGGAAGTTGGTAGTCCAGCAGGCTCTAAAATTTTTCAGACGGTATAACCCAGGAACTCCTCCCAACCTATACGAGGACTTTGAAGATGACGAGGAGGGTTCTAGGGAGTCTTATATGGTTCCTCCTGAGACTGTCGACCCACCTGCTATCGACTAGGACAAGGTCAAGGATCTGGAGATTGACAAGGAGAAGATGTAACTCCTTTTGGTTAATTTATTTTTGCCTTTTTCTTTATGTATTTTTCATTTTTTCTTTTTTGTTCTTTCTGATGCACCCAACTCTATAACCTTGACATGATCAATAAAAGGACATTTTTTGCTCAATTGCTTCCAACTTCAACTGATGTTGATTTCTTATTGATTACTGTCTTCTATGCTGCCTATTTTTCTCGATTGGCCCTATAAACTTATACTTGTAAATTTCCAGTTTGATGCCAGGAAGAAAGCCATAGTTTCTGTGGAATTCGACGTACTCAGGCGGTGTAAAAATCTTCTTAAGAGTGACCATGTGCCCTTAACCGAGGAAAATATGGTAGGGTTTCTTGGTCTAGATGCCTTCGACTAAGTGAAGGAGTCTTACATCTATGTTCATTGTCTTTCGGATAGAGCTATAGCCAATAATACAGGTTATTACGAGATGATTGAGAAGATGCAGGAAGACCATAAACTCTCCAAGGCACTGCTTTATTCTCATTATGAGGTTAAGTATAAAGCCTTGAGTGAAGGTTGGGGATTTGATAAGAAGTTACAAGACTTCATTTCTGCCCTAAATAAGAAGGAATTGGCCTTGGAATAAAAATTGGAAGCGCCCGATCAATTGCTGCCATGTTGGAAAAGGAAAATAATGCTTTGAGGAATGAACTTGGCAGTTTAAAGAAATCCACCACTGGTCTAAATGAAGGGGTATCATTTTTAGAGACTGAAAATACGAGGCTTCTGGAAGAGTTGAAGGCCTTGTAGAAGAAGAAAACCAAACTAGGCCAACCTTCAAGGCAAAGCATAATTGTTCGGCCAACCATTGATGAAGAGAGAACCAAGTTAACTCTAGCCGACCAAGATGCTAAGCTCAAAGAGAAGGACAAGGCCATCAGGAAGCTTCAAGATAACGTGGGCTGACTTACCTTCCATTTCCATAAGCAACCTAAAGCTATTTGGCTGGGTGGGTATGACGAAGCCCTAACTTACCTGGATAAGCACATGGAGCAGACTAGGAATGAGGGCTATAAATGGGGTTGGATGAATCTGCTTGCTCTGATGAAGATATTTAAGAAAAATGAACTGTGGTACTAGTATGACCTAGGAATCTTATAGTATCCTGATCCTCTCTTCTCTATTGATTTTAATTGGATTCCTCCTGATGTCATCCCTCATAGTTTGATTAGAAAGTACATTGGGGATTTCGGTCTTGAAGGAGAAGTTTGGTATATTCTTCCCCAGCATCTGCTTGACCGACCAAGTAACAGTAGGCGTACTAGGAGGAGGGATTTTAGATCTATCAATCATCTGATAACCCTTGATGAACCTCCTGTTGGGTGGCAAGGATGATGGAAAGTGTCCAGTAGAATAAATTTGTACTTTGTGTTTTATTGATGTTTGCTTAATAATTCATATCCATTGGAATGAAATGAAATTATTTGAGGCACTTTATCTTCTTTATTTAAGCTTGTGGTTGCTATTAATATTACTGTCGACTAGATAATCTATATAATGACTAGTTAATCGATCTATTGATTAAATGTCATACTTAAATGTTAAATGAAATTCATGATTGAATCTGACTGTAATGCCTTAGATTCTACTAATGTTGTTCTCAGATAAAACAGAAAATTGTTTTGTTGAACAAAGTTATAGCATTAGTTATCAACATCGACTAAGTGTATTAGGAATGTATAGTTATCCATTTATATTAACTTAGTCGGGTAAAACCTCTTGTGTTTGACTTTGAGTCTTACAGGAGGTTTTACTAACTTCTTATTCGTGATTTGTCAAAGATGAAATCATACATGAAGGTATTAAAGATAAACTTTTCTGAAGTTGGAAAAGTTTGAATTAAAATAACTTTTCTGAAGTTGGAAAAGTTTGAATTAAAATAACTTTTTTGAAGTTGGAAAAAGAACTTTTCTGAAGTTGGAGAAGTTTGAATTAAAATTTAGCCTTTAATTTAAGGTGGTACCACACCATACTCTGAAAAATAAACCATAAAAAAAGTATAATGGAGATAAGCATGCAATTTCATTAACTTAAATAACTGATTACATTGAAAACAAAATTACTCATAATATTTACGAAGATGGTCTGCATTCTATGGGTTCTTAAACTCCTCGCCTTCCAATGTTTCGAAGCGATATTTTACTGGTTGGATTTCTGCAGAGATACGTTAAGGATCATTTCAGTTGGGCTCCAACTTGTTTTTTTAATCACATTCTTCAGTACAAGATCTGCCTATTTCAAGTTGGTCAGCTTAACTCGCCGATTATAGAACCTAGCAGTCCTTTGTTGATAGGCAATCATCTGAATTGTAGCATCTTCTTTGATTTCTTTAACCATGTCTAGATCTGGTCTCCTCATTAGATCACTCTTGGGGGAATCAAAATTCAGCACCCTGTGAGTTGGCAGACCTATTTCAATAGGTACCACTGCCTCACTACCAAAAGTAAATATATGGAGTCTCTTTTGCTGCCGTTCTTGGTGTAGTCCAGTAAGCCTAAAGAATGCTATGCAGTTCATTGATCCAGTTTCCCTTAGCATCATCCATGCTCTTCTTCAATCCATCAAACAAAGTTTTATTGGTGATCTCTGTTTGACCATTGCATTATGGATGTTTAGTTGCTGAATATAGTTTTTTGAATTTTGGATCTGATGCAATACTCTTCAAACTCTTCATTGTCAACCTGAGTACCATGATCAGTGATAAACACATAAGACATTCCAAATTGACATATGATCTGTTTCCATATGAATTGAAACACTCTTTGATAGGGTATATTGATCAAAGGCTTAACGTCCACCTATTTGGTGAAGTAATCCACTGCGACAACCAAGTACTTGAACCTTCCTTTGGTGGTCGGCAATGGTACAACCAAGTCTATTCCCCAAATAGCAAAAGGCCAAGGAGAAGTAATAGGTGTTAGGGAAGCACCTGGTTTTCTATGAATGGCAGCAAACCTTTGGCACTTGTCATATGTCTTAGCGAAAGAAACACAGTCTGCTTTCATTATTGGCCAATAGTAACCTTGCATAGCTATCCTTTGTACCAAAAATCTTCCAGTTGAGTGGGCACCACATTGAACCTTCATGGACCTCTTTAATAAGATCATTTACTTCAGTTGGATGGACACAACGAAGTAAAGAGACTGTGTAACCCCTTTTGTATAGAATGACTTTCTCCAGGACGTAGCTGACTGCCTTATATAGCAATTTCCTTGCTACTTTTTAGTCGACTGGTAACGATCCTTTCTCAATGTAGTCTTTAATTGGATCCATACAGGAAGGCCCTAATTATATAAAAATGATGTTGATGGCTTCCACATAAATTCTCCTGCTGGTGAGGATCTCTACCAGAATGGTTCTTCTGAGCTCCATTGGAGTTGCTGAGGCTATCCGAGCAAGAGCATATTCTCGGGCATTGTTTACTTTTAGAATCTGGACCATTTTGATCGGAGGAAATTAGGAAATAACTTCCTTAGTTTTATTCAAGTATCTCACCATTGTTTCTTCTTTTAACTCTGTATATCTCAAGTAACTGGTGAACAATACATTGAGAATCACTGTGCGATATCACCTGCTTGGCACCTAGTGATGAGGCTAGCTCTAGACCAGTAATTAATGCTTCATATTCGGCTTCATTATTTGAGGTTTGAAATTGGAGTCTCAGGGCATACACCACATCCAAATCATCTGGAGTATTGAGAATGAGTCCAATTCCACTGCCAGTAGTGCACAAAGATCCATATACGAACAATTTCCAAATTAGGACATCATTATTAAAGTCTCTAGACACCAGTAATCCATATTTGAAAACCTTCTTACTTTATTTGGCTAGTCGCATAGCTCTTTCTTGAACAAATGATGATTCTAGTTGGTCAAAAACCACCTCAGTATTCTTTTGAGCTGAGCTATCTTTCGAAGAAGTCTGTTTAGCAGGCAAACTTAGCTTATTGGGTACCTCTGCATAAGTGAATTCTGATATGAAATTTGCCACTGTTTTCCCTCAATAAGGTTCTTGACTCGTAAATAATTTCATATTCTCCAAATTCAATTGCCCAAGACATTAGCCTTCCTAACTTTTTAGGCTTGTGCAAAACTTATCTCAAAGGTAAGTCAGTGTATACTACAATGGTATGGGCTTGAAAATATGGTATCATTCTTCTAGATGATTCAATGAGTGCCAACGCCAACTTTTCCAAGCGTAAGTACTTGATTTTCGCTCCTTAGAACGCTTTACTAGAGTAATATACTGGCTTTTGAACAAATTCCTCTAATCGAATCAAGGATAAACTTACAGCAGACTCTGAAACAACCAAATATAAGTACAACTTCTCGCCCAAAACTGGTCAGGAAAGTAGTGGAGGAGATCCCAAGTACTTCTTCAAATCTAAAAATTCTTTTTCACATCCATCGTTCCATTCAAATGTCTTTTTAAACACCTTGAAGAATGGAAGACATTTTTTCGTGGCTTAAGAAACACTTGCTACTCTTCTTGTTAGCTTTTGCACATCTTTCTTGCTAGTCAGGGATTGCATCACCAGTAAAGCCTTTATTTTATCAGGGTTGGCTTTAATTCCCCTTTGATTCAAAATGTACCCCAAGAATATACCTTCATGTACTCTGAATATACACTTTGTTAGATTGAGCTTCATTTGATGTTTTTGTAGCTGGTCAAATGCTTGTGCAAAATTAGCAATATGGTCGGCACCAAACTTGCTCTTGGCGAGCGTATGATCTACGTACACTTCCATGTTCTTGCTAATATGGTCCCCAAAGACTTTGTTTACCAACCTCTGATATGTTTCTCCAGCATTTTTTATCCCAAAGGGCATAGCATTATAGCAGTAGGTTCTTCGACTGGTGATGAAGGATGTGCTCTCCTTATTTTTTTGGCTTAATCTTAATCTAGTTACAACCAGAATCCATGTAGCTGAGTAGCTCATGGACTTCTATTGCATCTACCAATTGATCAATCCTTGGTAAAGGAAGGTGATTTTTTTTGCAGGCTTTACTGAGGTCAGTGAAATCTAGACACATTCGCTATTTGTTGTTGTTCTTATTGACCATTACCACGTTGACCAACTAAGTCGGATATTTAACATCCTCAATAAACTGGGCTTTTTGTAGCTTTTTCACCTCTTCTTGAATCGCCATATTCTTCTCGGGATTGAAAACTCTGTGATTCTGCTTGATTGGTCTGGCATCTTTGTAAATATTGAGTTCTTGACTCCAGGCGAACACATTTTTCTTATCTCTAAGGAATGTAATTAATTCCTCTGATAGAGATGGTGTTAGTCTTAAGCCCCTTTCTGGTTTCTCATCGTCAAGCGCAATTGTTTTTATTTCTTCCATGACTTGTCCCTTCACAAAGTCCTGCACTTTGCGGGGATCCAAAGTATCAATATGGAAGGTGGTTGTGCCCCTCTTTATCTCCTGTTGGTTGGCTGAGGTATAGTAGCATTCCCGGGCTTCCATCTGGTTACCATTCACCAAGTCGATGCCATAATTGGTAGGAAACTTCATGTATTGATTTACGGTAGATGTCACGGGTTCTAATTTCTTCATCCCCACTCTGCCAAGGATTATATTGTAGGATAAAGGTACATTTTTGTCCTGTACAAAGAAGAAAATTCTTTACTTTCTACTCGTTGGCCAAGTGTCGACTAACACATCCAGCTTGATTGTTCCTATAGGATACACCCTTTCTCCTGAGAACCCTATGAGAGGTATGTGGTACAGTTCTAGCTTCTGTCTCATAGCCTTAAGCTTTGAAAATAGTTATAGAAAATTACATCCGCGAACTCCTATTGTCGACCAAAATTCTGGCTACTCTACTATGGCGAACTCTGCAAGTGATGACTGATGGATCATCATGAGGATAAAGCACCCCACTAAGATCATTTTTGGAGAATCCGATCACTAATTTGTCTTTGTTGACTTTCTTAGGCCGACCATCACTGCTCTCGAACATATTAATTTGCCTGATAGTAGGACACACTTTGGCCTCACTTAGGTAGGCCTTTCTTTCAACAAGTCCGTCTCCTCTACCAGTATCTTCTCCTGCGATGAAATGACAATCAAACGAAACCATACCTATATCCATCTCTGGCTCATTAGGCTTCTTTGATAGGTCAGGGTATTCCACACAGTCATTATTGCGTGCCCTTTTGATGTCATCTTTTCCTCGGTCAAGTGATTCAGATCTTCTCCTAGTATCTCGATTGCCATTCCAATCAACAAATTTTGTCAATTTTCCCCGCTAAATAAGAGTTTCAACTTCATTCTTATGGGGTATGCAACTGTTTGTAGTATGCCCATGATCTCTATGAAAATAACAGTATTTGGACTTGCTCCCCTTGTTGGGAGGTGTCCTCAATTTTCCTGGACAATTCAGATCTTTGTTGCTTCTGATTTCCTCCAGGATGAGGTGGACACCCTTAGTAAGTGGAGTATACTCATCGAACTTTTTGATCTTGTCAGACTTCTTATCTTTTTTTATCTTTCTTAAATGAATTGTTCTTCTGACCCTCAGCTTTGCTCTCCGACATTTCTTTTGCTTTCATATCTTCCTTGACATTCATAATATTTCTAGCCTTAGCCATCAACTCTGTCATAGTTTTGGGTGGATTTTTCGTTAGGGCGTAATAAAGATCCTTTGCCAGTAACCCACTCATTAAGTTAGAAATGACTCTCCTTTCTTCATAATCCACCACCTCTAGCTTCTCATTATTAAAACGGGTGATATACTCCCGAGTACTCTCTTCAGGTTTTTGGTGCACGGTTAAGAGATGAGTAACACTCTTGATCAACTTAGTCCCAAAGAAAAAGTTATGAATAATTTAGCCAATTGATGGATACTAGAAATTTTACCTTTAAGCAGGTTGTTGTACCATATTTGAGCTGGACCTATGATGAAACAGGAGAAATCCTTGCACCTTATCTTATCGGGTACAAAATAAATATCGACAACAACTTGATACTGCTCAATATGGAGGACTGGATTAGTTTTCCCATCACATTTTGGAGTGACAACCGGTGGTTTGAATTTGGAAGGTGTGGGGTAGTCCACAATATATTGGACAAAAGGTAAACCCTTAACAAAACTCCTTTGCAAAGGATTTTTTATTTTGGCCATTCCCCCAACCGATCATCCAATCGCGCTGTTTGGATCCCTTCCAGGAATGTTCCACTGGGGGGATTTGGCAGCAATAGATTTTGTGGCCTTATTGTGCTTATGTGCTAAACTATCTTCCTGAGAAGTTTGTTCGGCACGAACAAAGCCCTTCATGCAAGATCCTTCTCTGTGATCACGACGACATTCTTGCTCTGTGTGATGACCTCTGATTACTTGGGGACCTAGACGATCAAAAGCAAATTCTCTACATTTCTTTCCAATACGCTTGGTATCTCTTTGTAAAAAGGTCTACCATCATGGTAATCCATTGATCGAAATAAAGATGTTGCGCCTTAATGGTATGACCTGTCAAGAGTAGACTGGGAGAGATAATTGCTTTCATTCCTAGCTGGTGGAGGTGGCATATCTTTCCTGGAATTGAGGATTCGCCTTGCATCGTACGAGCCAATTATCTGATTGACTCTTGCATGGCTTCTTATCCTTTAATTAAATTGAATAAAATCCTCTGAAGGTCGATCTCACCAAGGGGAACAGACATATCTGGATTATTGCCTGCAGCTGCTAGGCTGCTTTTAGGAACGGTAGTAATTCTTCAAGCCAAAGAATGAACAAAGAAATGTATAAGGTAGAGAACGATGGCAAGTAGTCGTTCCCATAGACGACGCCAATCTGTTGATGTCTAAAAATGGAGTGGTACAATTTTATTATCATATATAAATAATAAGAGCAATCTAAACAAACACACAAGAGACAAAGGTTTTTAAAGTGGTTCAGCTATTATTTGCCTACGTTCAGTGTTAGTATTACCATTGAAGTTTACAAGATCTCAATACGGTGTGCTTGATATTAATTGTATTGTCCCCATGAGCTAAGGGAGACTGATTATTAATAGTGCTCCGAAACCCCAGAGACGAAATTCCTTTATATTTCTCGGCATTTACATTTGTGTACAATAAATGAGATTGTTGGTAATCAGTGTTGCTCGCCCTTCCATCCGAGTAACTTTTGCTATTCCTGATGGTTCACACTCTGGAATTGGTCGACATTCCGGCCGACTAGGTTCCTCTGATGCTGATCAAGATAGTTTAATGGTCACATAGGATAGCATGTGTCTATTGTTCATTGGTCCACGCAGGGAGGTAATTTTTACATACAACAGTAAGGCTCCTATATGTTCGTCATGGTCATGTTATTATTATCTCAAAGACCAATAGGGATGAGAACTCCCTTTCCCATGCAACATAAAACACCTCAACGCATAGCATCAACTATGTAAAGAAATAAAATGTTAGTTTTTCCCATGTGATCAAGTCCAATATGCTTATCAAAAAGATTTTCAAGGAATTCATCATTGGTTCTCAAAATTCTTATGTCTAAATACCCTTAACTTAACAAGTTTTAATAGTTGTGAGGCTTTAATACTTATCTCTAAGAAACTCTGAGGTTTAAGGACCCTTAAATTGATATTCTTAGGACTTTATAGTTGAAGCCTTAGTTCCATGTAGTCTTGAGGTATATGGATCCTTTATTTAATAATTTTTAAGAGGTATAAGGATGTAAACCTAATGTTTAAGAAGCTTTGGGGTCTATGGATCCTTAACTTAACATTCTTTCAGGAATTTAAAACTAAAGCCTTAGTTATGCACAGTGTTAAGGCCTTCGGACCCTTGACTTGACATTTTTTTAAGAGTTTTAAGGGTTAGTTATAAGAAGTTTTGAGGTCTAAATACCTTCAACTTATTATCTTTAAGAAGTTATGAGGTATAAGGACCCTTAACTTCACACTTTGAGGATTTTTATGAATTAAAGCCTTAGTTCGACATAGTCTCGAGGTATTTAACCCTTGACTACAATTTTTAAGATATGTAATGCTTTAATCCTTAGCTCTAAAGTTATTTGTGGTCTAAGGACCCTTAACTTAAGATTTATAGGAATTTTATGGATTAAAGCTTTAGTTCCACATAATCTTGAGGTCCCAGAAACCTCAACTTAACAATTTTTAAAAGTTGTAAGGCTTTACCCCTTAACTCTAGGATTTAATGAGGTGTAAAGACCCTTGACCTAACATTTGTGAGGAATTTTAAGTATTAAATTCTTAGCTCTAAACAATCTTGAGGTGTTTGGACACCCAACTTAACCATTTTGAGGAATTTTAAGGATTAAAGCCTTAGTTATACATAGTCTTGAGCTATATAAACCCTTGACTTAACAATTAGTAAGAGTTATAAGGCTATAATCCTTTATCTCTAAAAAGTTATAAGCTCTAAGGAACCTCAACTTATTAATTTTGAAAATTCCTTACATTTAATAGTTATTTAACAAGAAAAAATGGCGGATGAATTCCATATATAAGCCAATATGAAAAAATACATTAAAGACTTTTAAATTTATCTTTGTAAAACCATCACCGAAAAAAGAAAAACTCTGAGACTATACAAAGCATTCTAAAGAACATATTAGAACAAAGAGATTCATTAATATAGCCTTACATCATAAAAGTCATTAATAATACAAAGAAAAGAATAGCAAGTTGAACCACAACATATTTCACAAACTCATTGTATTTTCCACCGCCATCTTTTGGCAAAAATTGGGGGATTTGGATTGGGATTGGTATTTTCCTAATCACTATTCTTTAAGATTAAGAAGGAAACAATTGACTAATGAGCACCAAGAGAAACCATTTCTCTCATAGTTTCCTCACACTCACATTCTCATCATCCTCATCCATGGTATTATCCTCCCCATCAAAGGTAGAGTCTCTAGGCAAGACTCCTAAATGTCAAGCTCAAGATATATAGCCTTGATCTTGTCTTTGAAGTACTGAAAGCGAGTATGGTATTATTTACGAAAGATAGTCATGATAAGCATCAGATATGAAGTATTGTAAGACCTTCATCCACCTTGACACGAGCCTTAGAGAACTTATCTTGAATGTTATACGAACCTTCTTAAAGGTTCAATGTTTGAGGAAAGTACTTGTCCCTGTCTGTGGAATTACCTAGAAGTGGTTAGTTATCCTTTTTATTTATCTATTTATTTTTTATCACCGTGATATCGGCTTTGAGTTCATCATTGACTTTACTATACCACTCCAACTAATTATAAAAAGATTTCTACAAATGCAACAGGTTACCCACAATGGTTGATAAACGAGCTTTGTATTCCCTCAAACATGCCTCATTAAGCCTATAGAGCGTCTTGGAATTTTCCAACTAGGCCCTTAGTATGTCTATCCCTTTAGTCAAGGCCTTTAAATCCACCCTACAATTATCAATAGACTTCTCTGAATCTAGTTTATAGTATTCTCAACCTCTAATAAATGATGAAAACCTATTCCCGGCATGCTCACCTTTCAAGGCAGCGAGTGATAACTTTGCTTTTTGTAATGTCGTTGGAGCAAGCCAAGTTAGTCAAACCTCAAATACCTACAAAATAATACAATCTCAAGTGTAGCGGTAAATAAGGGTATCAATCCACTTTCAAGGTTGTAAAGCAAAGGGAACAAAATTGTAATTCACTTTTTATTTTCTTTTTGGGCTTTTTAATTTTTCTACTTTTTTTTAGATTTTTCAAATATTAAAACAATTGGGTGAGGTGATGATTTAAACTAAACTAAACTAAATGAGAGATGATAACAACTAGCTAGAAAGTTACTAAAATGAAAAATAAAGTCTAAACTAAAATAAGATATAAAGTGAGGTAAATAATTGTGAGAACAATCAAGGAATGGGATTACACCACAAATTTTAGCTATTCTAACTAATTAATTTAATTAATTGAATTCTCCCAAATTAATATCAATATTACAAATCAACTCTCGTTGCAAATGTAATCTTAATAGTAACCTTTTAGAAAATTAAGTTTAACGCCCCACAACTCTAGAAAAGTAGATCTACACTCCTTTTGATTAATCACCCCCTAGGATTGATCAATTAAAATTTATGTAAATCTTAGAAAATAAATTTAGAGTTGAAATTCAAGTTATAATAACCCACTTAAGAAACCCCTATCTCTGGTTCAAATCTAAAATGGGTATTATAACCAGAGTTTCGATTTTCTCTCGAAAATCATTTACCCTCTCTCGAGGCGTAAATCTAAGGGTGAGGGATCAAAATTAACATTCAAAGGGAATTTTCAAGTAATCAAACCAATTAAACTAAAATAAAATCAAATAAGGGTTTCCCCCCACCCCTTGAAAGGGGATTTAGCCTAACATGATATGAAATTTGACAAATTAATAATCAAGGCTACTAAAGTAAAATATAAGGGAATCGAACAAGCAAACCAAATCTCTTTGAGAAAGTTGAACTCTACTCTTCCAAATTAAAGCATACAATCCCTCTAATTGATCATCCAAGTGATTTGAAATTAAATATCCACTCAATTAACTCTCTTACAATATTTAATCTCACAAATATCTAACAAAAATAAAAAGAATAAAATAAAACTCTTTACAAATGGTGTTTTTGTCTACAATTCTCTCTCTAGAAATTCCTATCTAAAAGCTCTCTCTTTCATATGGGGTCTTCATCTTCATTTATAGTAGGCACATGGAGCATGGGGGTATTTTTGGAAATTGGGTTGAGTGTGCATGGAAATGGTGAGATGAGTGTGAGGTCATGTGGGTGAGGGGGTTTGGGAATAAAATCTGATATGGTTAAAGGGGTAGTTTTGGAAATTGGGGTATAAGTGGTAGTTGGGGGTATAATGGGAAAAGGGGTTAAATGGGTTTTAAGCACGTGGCATTTTGACTTGGGTCTTGTTTTATTTGGTGTGTCTTTGGTTTTGTATTTGGCAGCTAAAAAAAATCGTGTTTGGCTTTTGAAATGGCTTAGAGGTTGATGGGTTTTGAAATGGGTATGGGGGGTCGGGTTGTGGCTGCCATGGGTATGTCCGAGGCTTGTGGCTGGAGCTCCGGCGAGTGGGAGTTCAAGGGTCGACGCCGACCTGGTGCGCCGGATTCGGGGTTGATCTGGGCTGTCAGAGTTTGGGCCCGGGGGTGTCTCGGGTTGGGAATGGTTACTGGTTTGGGGTATGGGATTTTTCGCCGGAGTTTCGCCAGGCTATGGCTGCTTGGGCAGAAAGGAGGTCTCGACTGGGACTGGTATCCACGGGTCAGAGGGGTAAAGGTCGGAGGTGCAGATTCGGGTTGGATGAGTTGTTGAGTGGGGTGGTCTCGATTTGGGATAGAAAAATGGGTATGGGCCAAAACCGGTTTGGGTAAGGTAAGAGAGTAGAGAGAGGTTTGGTGGTTTTGTGTTTGTTAATGGAGGGAGAGGAGAGAGAAGGCGTGTTTGGTGGAGAAGATGACTTGGGGATGATAAGGTGTGGTGTGGTTAGGTGTAGGGTGGATGAGTGTGGATGAGGGGGTAGTTTTAGGTATAGGATAAGTGTATAGGATTTGTGTGTGTGTGTGTGTGTTAGTTTGAACCCTTAAAAATAAAATTAAAACTAACTAATAAAATAAAACTATAAAAACTAAAAATCTAAAAAATAAATTCCTATTCTAAAAATAAAATAATGACTCAATAAAAATAAAAATAAAAAGAAATGAAAATAAAAATGAAAATGTAAATCTATTAAACTTAAAAACTAAAGTCTTAATAAAATCTAATAAATCTAAAAAAAATAAATGAAATCTTAGAAAAAAAAAACTAATTATAATAAAATAAAACTAATAACTAATAAATAAAAATAAAGATAAAATAAAAATACACTAAAAAATAGTAAATAAAACTTAAAAATCCTAAATAAATCAAAAATAAAATAACTCAAACTAAAAATCTAAAAATTAATAAAAAAAGTACAAAATCAACACACACACAGGTTGGGGAAGGCTAAGGCTAGGATGGGCTAGGTTAGGGTCAGGGGATTGGGTATTTAGCTCCATAAAACATGCATTTGCCTCGATATAAAGCTTTTGACACCGCAAACGGACGTTTGACCTACAAGATAAACATTTAAGCACATAAGACCCATATTGTCGAGAATTAGCAACTAAAGTACGTCTATTTGGGGTATAAATTATACAGTTTTGGGTGCTTATCACACCACCCCCAAACAGAGCGTTGCTAGTCCTCGAGCAATAAGATAGAGAGAAAGAGACAGATAAGTAACCAAAAGTGTACCACTTTCGCGGGCACTTGCGATTGCACTTAGCGTGTGCAATAAGCCTTTAAACCTATAGGTTGACCTACAGGACGAGTTGTGTCTCGTGAGGGTCTGCAGGGAATATACCCACAAAATTCTTATTTGCAAAGATTTATTGAAAGGCAGTCAATCTCTTATTAGACGTAGAATAATCGCACAATCCATCACATGAGAAATATTTTCAGAAATACAAGCTAGAAGTGTAAAATTTTTAGCTAAGTAAATACTCAAGGCACATCCTTCCTATAACTCAACGTGTGTAGTGTGAATAAGTCAAAACGGGTTGAGTATCATAAGAGTAATTCCTAGATTGCCTTTTCGGAATCAACGCTTCAACTTCAAATCTCACAGGATATAGCTCTCTCAAACGAACTCACGAGATTAGGGTTAGTGTATCGCTCTTGTGTGTGAGGAGGTGAGTAAATGTAATCAAGTTCAAACATCTCACACACATATATGAAAGAACGAACAATAAGAAAGAAAATGATCTCATGAAAGAAATGCTAATCACTATAGTGAGAACGTCGAGTTATTCACCACGTTGACTTTCATTTGCCCGAACACCTAAGGGAGATATGGATGTATATGGGTGAGGGCAAAATGAAATGATAAGGATGGTATGGGGTAGGATGGTGATGGATGGATGAATGATGAGTGATGGATATGCGATGGGTAATGGATGGATATGCGATGTGAGGAGTGTATACACTTTAGGCACAAATGTCTTTATTACTAACTACAAACTCTCTTTTTCTTTTCTTTTCTCTCTTTTTTTTCTCGATTTTTCTTTTTTCTTTTTTTTTCTTTTCTTTTTTTTTTCTTTTTTTTTCTTTCAAACCAACAATGAAGACATTTACATTTGAAATCACTCTTTTATTTGAAAATGAAAGATGATATGGAGATGATAGGTGATGGTGCGGGAAAATATGAAAAAATATGGGTGAAGTGAACGGGAAATGGTATGTGTATGGATGAGAATCTAGTATTCGGGACAAATTTCAAGACACACGTTTCTTACAACTCGAAAGTGATGTCATTCTCAGTGATCAAGCAAAAATTTTATGAAAAATAATGAGATCATAGAACGATTTAAGTGCGGACCCCAAAGAAAGTTGAATCAACTTGTGACTCGGAGATTATGTAAAACTCTCTCAAAGATGAAAGGCACAAATCTCACAAGTTAAAGTTTCCACTAGTGATCCTTAAGGTTATCTTTAGAATTGTAGTACTCCTCAACTCTAAATCGTAGTGACGCGATAAGTGCGCAAATTTTTGTTGAGTCTAGAAATTCATGGTGCAATATGCCTTGCTACGTATTACATAAGCTATTTAGAAAAAAATATTCTCTAGCTTGATTCCTAGACTTTTGAAAGATGGATGATTGAAAATTCACATCAATGAGTGAGATGAAAGAAACTGCACGAAATTTTAAAAATTCAGGTTTAAAAATAAAAAAATTTCAAAAGAGGTACGATTTTGATAAAATTCCCCACCCCCAAACAAAAAGGAACATCGTCCTCGATGTTAAGTAAAATGATTTTTAAAATTGAGAGCATAAGGTAGGAAAGGGATTACCAGAATCAACCGCTAATGAAGTGAAAAGATGTAGCCAAGAATAAACCTGAATAAGAAGTGAGAAAAAAAATGTGTACAAGTCTATAAACATGATAAAGCATTGGGTGTTGTGAAACACCACCCCCAAACAGGATAAGACTCATACAAGAAACGCGGGCGGCCTCCCGGTAGTGCTATGTTTAATGTCTTCAGCCAGACCGAACCATTTCTCACCCTAAAGAACTAGGAAAGCTCGGGGTGGCAGAAAAATTGGGTGATGAGAATCACCCCCAAACAAGACTGAAGCGTCCGTCTTGTTGGAAAGAGGCTAAAGAGGGTCAATGCACTTGTATAGCAAAGTGCATCACACGATGCAAAGCATCGGTGGACCAAGGGCTGGTGGGTATTGGGGTAAAGGTGAGGGGGTATCGGCCACGGGCCTTATTGAGCTTAAAGGTGAGGCCGACTAGGGCACTATAAGCATGGTGCCCTAGTTGGTGAGGGAGGCAAAATGGTGTGAAAATAGTGATTGGGTGGGTCTCATAGAAATGACACGACCGTTCTATAAATGGCCGATGATAGTGGTCGCGCCGTGACACACCAGGGAGCTGTTGAGAAGAAAAATCAACACCACAAGAGAGTGGCGGGCGTAGAGAAACAAGCTCGATGTCACGAAAGTGGAGAGTATCACTACAAATACTCTCGTAGATGGTGGAGGATGGTTTCAGGTGAGGATCTAAAAATTTTGATGGAAACTTGAAATGCGTAAAATCAAGATCCAAACTAGGTGGTGAGGTAGTAGGGACAATGGGTGGGTTGGGTGGGATAAATGGCGGAGGAAGATGATCCAACTCAAGTGTGGGAGACACACACACATTGGGAGGAGTAAAGGAATACTCACAAGGGAGTGTGGTTTCTAAAGATGGAGTGGTCAACTTCTCCAAAAAGGTATCATTGGTGAATGTGGTGGGTGGTTCAAACGAGGCACCAAGATCGGAGATAGAGGAATCACTAGAAATATTAGGCTCAAAGGGATCCATGCATGATGGGACATCATCCATATATGGATAGTTAGGAACTAGCACAGATTCAATCTGGGGAAAATGGTGAGCACTCGTAGTCGGAGCTAACATAGGATAAAGTGGTTCCTCAGGAAAACAAGGGTGAAGCTCGATAGGTGTAGACTCATGCATTGTTTTGGATTCAGTGGGAGAGGGAAGGTGAACCGTAATGATGGGTTCATTTGGATATGGTGGAATTGGATCAGGCTCACTAATGAAAGGTAAGTCAACATATTTGTCGACTTGGGACCCGGACCATGGGATGGCCTCAACTTCGAGATTCTCGGGGTGGTAGGGTTGGTCACACTCAAAATCCGTGTCACAAGAGGACACATCATCGTCACACTCGGTTGTAACGATGGGTGGAGCCATGGGAATGTTCGACTCTCTTGCATACTCTAATTCATTTAATCGTTTTTCAAGCCTTTGGAGAGCTTGAGTTTGAATTTGACTTGCTCGAGTATGAACTTTTTGCAAGAGACTTTCGAGAGCGGAGGTGGATGAAGGTGGTGGAGTGATGGGTGGTGGAGGTGGTTGAGGTGGACATAACGTGCTACTATCATGAGTGTATGGAGAATACTTAAATGAAGTGTGTGGAGTGGGACCAAGTTCATCATACACGAAAGGATCGCTTTCGTCATGGACAAATGGTTGATACTCATGGGGTGCGTAGTGAGGGAAATGATCGTGAATGGGTGCACAAGGTTGCCATGACAACTGGTGGAACGTGTGAGGATCCACAACATCGTGTTGGGATTCGTATTGCGTGGAAGGTTGATCAGGTCTCCACGAATAGCTCGGGTACTCACACAACTCGGGATTGGGTGTATCGGGATAGTAGATCGAGTTGGGTTCCGAAACAGTGTCATATATGGATAGACATGTTCCATGGTGGGTTCAGATGGATATGGAATCTAAGGGTACTCATGGGACATGTGATCAACATAATAACAGTGGGTGCACAACAAAGGAGGAGACACGTCGACACTTGACACCGAGGGTGATGGAATAGGAGATGCGTGCATGGACGGGTCAAGAGTATCAAGGGCACTCGTGAGAGAGGTGGAACCATTAAAAATCTCATAAAGAGACAGCTCGGGATCACTCTCACACGTGTCGCGTGACAATGGAAAATGACCAAAGTAGTCCCGTAAAGGACGTTCTTCGGCCGTGAGGAGAGAATTTTTTTTTTTTATTTTTAAATTTTTTCAAAAGGAAAGAAAATATTATTGGATTTTTCTATAAAAATAAAGAAAGAAAATATTTTTGGATTTTTTTATAAAAAATAATAGAAGAAAATATTTTTGGATTTTTTTGAAATGAAAGAATTTTTTTTTGGATTTTTTGGAAGAAAGGGTGGGGGAAAATATGGACTCTTAATTAGGGGTGTAAACGAGTCGAGCCAAGCCAAACACTAGGATGCTTAAGCTTGGTTTGAAAATATTAACGAGCTTAAAAATGTGTTCATATTTGGTTTGTTTACTTCACGAGCCGAGCTCAAACAAGCTTTAATCCAAACGAACACGAGCCGAGCTCGAGTAGCTTGAATTTTTTACACTATTTTTGTATGATTATTTATAATCGAGCCGAATTCGAGTCAAGCTCAATAAGGTAACGAGCTTAAAATTTTGTTCAAGTTTGGTTTGTTTGCCTTACGAGTCGAGCTTGAACGAGCTTTTATCCGAACAAACACGAGTCGGGCTCGAATAGCTTGATTTGTTTTACACTCCTACTCTTAATTTGACGAACTCACTAAAATCGACCACCGAAAAATGAATTGGACACACACAAGTCAAGAAAATTTCCTAACTAGCACATAGCCAATTTTTATCTTTAAATTAAGTGAAAGGGTAGTCAAATTTTAATTCAGTCCGCGGGCGATAAAATTTCACTGAATTATCTGAGTGATCGCCTTTGCAAAAATGTTCGCCTAGTGGGCTACCTAGTTGATTGATTTTAATTTAGTGATGGCTAGGGGAGCACACAATGGTAAGCGAGTGAGACGGGTGATAAAATCCCTTCTCATGAGTGACCGGGTGTAGGTCTTAGCAATTTAATTCATCACACCTTTCGAAAATAAGTGCAAGAATAAAATCACACAAGAGCACACAAAAGAATTGACTCGCTAACAGGAGAGGAGCGAGGGTTTAGAAATATACCTCCCACGGTTTTTAGGCCGTGGGGTGCCAAAAAATTTGAGTCTACCGGGGGGAGATCACTCCTATCTCAGTCGTCCCCGGGAGTCCTATCGACCCAAGATAGAGAGGCTTCTAAATCCTCGCCAATGGACACCCTCTCTCTACCTTGTTCGGTTTTCCTATCACGCTTGTCTTTGATTATTAAAATTTTAAATGAAAAATAAAATAAAGGTGTCTCTAAGCACCGCAATACAAGCAATGATAAAAATCCTAATAGAAGCCTTCTAAAAATATAAAAATGGTACAAAAAAATAATAAAGTGCAAAACAAACAAATAAATGAACTACAATATGAAATCCGCTCCAAATGCTTCACGCTCCCAAGAATGACAACGGTGCCATTTGATAGAAAAAACTTTTTATCTCCCCGGCAACGGCGCCATTTGATAACTTTGCTTTTTGTAATGTCGTTGGAGCAAGCCAGGTTAGTCAAAACCTCAAATACCTACAAAATAATACAATCTAGCGGTAAATAAGGGTATCAATCCACTTTCAAGGTTGTAAAGCAAAGGGAACAAAGTTGTAATTCACATTTTATTTTCTTTTTGGGCTTTTTACTTTTTCTACTTTTTTTTAGCTTTTTCAAATATTAAAACAATTGGGTGAGGTGATGATTTAAACTAAACTAAACTAAATGAGAGATGATAACAACTAACTAGAAAGTTACTAAAATAAAAAATAAAGCCTAAACTAAAATAAGAGATAAAGTGTGGTAAATAATTGTGAGAACAATCAAGGAATGGGATTACACCACAAATTTTAGTTATTCTAACTAATTAATTTAATTAATTGAATTCTCCCAAATTAATATCAATATTACAAATCAACTCTCGTTGCAAATGTAATCTTAATAGTAACCTTTTAGAAAATTAAGTTTAACACCCCACAACTCTAGAAAAGTAGATCTACACTCCTTTTAATTAATCACCCGCTAGGATCGATCAATTAAAATTTATGTAAATCTTAAAAAATAAATTTAGAGTTGAAATTCAAATTATAATACCCCACTTAAGAAAACCCTATCTCTAGTTCGAATCTAAAATGGGTATTATAACTAGAATTTCGATTTTCTCTCGAAAATCATTTACCCTCTCTCGAGGCGTAAATATAAGGGTTAGGGATCAAAATTAACATTCAAAGGGAATTTTCAAGTAATCAAACTAATTAAACTAAAATAACATCAAATAAGGGTTTCCCCCCACTCCTTGAAAGGGGATTTAGCCTAACATGATATGAAATTTGACAAATTAATAATCAAGGCTACTAAAATAAAATAGAAGAGAATAGAACAAGCAAACCAAATCTCTTTGAGAAAGTTGAACTCTACTCTTTCAAATTGAAGCATACAATCCCTCTAATTGAGCATCCAAGTGATTTGAAATTAAATATCCACTCAATTACCTCTCTTACAATAATTAATCTCACAAATATTTAACAAAAATAAAAAGAATAAAATAAAACTATTTACAAATGGTGTTTTTCTCTACAATTCTCTCTCTAGAAATTCCTATCTAAAAGCTCTCTCTTTCATATGGGGATCTTCATTTATAGTAGGCACATGGAGCATGGGGGTATTTTTGGGAATTGGGTTGAGTGTGCATGGAAATGGTGAGAGGAGTGTGAGGTCATGTGGGTGAGGGGGTCTGGGAATAAAATCTAATATGGTTAAAGGGGTAGTTTTGGAAATTGGAGTATAAGTGGTAGTTGGGGGTATAATGGGAAAAGGGGTTAAATGGATTTTAAGCATGTGGCATTTTGACTTGGGTCTTGTTTTATTTGGTGTGTCTTTGGTTTTGTATTTGGCAGCTAAAAAAAATCGTGTTTGGCTTTTGAAATGGCTTAGAGGTTGATGGGTTTTAAAATGGGTATGGGGGGTCGGGTTGTGGCTGCCATGGGTATGTCCGAGGCTTGTGGCTGGAGCTCCGGCGAGTGGGAGTTCAAGGGTCGACGCCGGCCTGGTGCGCCGGATTCGGGGTTGATCTGGGTTGTCAGAGTTTGGGCGCGGGGGTGTCTCGGGTTGGGAATGGTTACTGGTTTGGGGTATGGGATTTTTCGCTGGAGGTTTCGCCGGGCTATGGCTGATGGGGCAGAAAGGAGGTCTCGGCTGGGACTGGTATCCATGGGTCAGAGGGACGGGTAAAGGTTGGAGGTCTGGATCCGGGTTGGATGAGTTGTTGAGTGGGGTGGTCTCGGTTTGGGACAGAAAAATGGGTATGGGCCAAAACCGGTTTGGGTAAGGTGAGAGAGTAGAGAGAGGTTTTGTGGTTTTGTGTTTGTTAATGGAGGGAGAGGAGAGAGAAGGTGTGTTTGGTGGAGAAGATGACTTGGGGGTGATAAGGTGTGGTGAGGTGTAGGGTGGATGAGTGTGGGTGAGGGGATAGTTTTAGGTGTAGGATAAGTGTATAAGATTTGTGTGTGTGTGTGTGTTAGTTTGAACCCTTAAAAATAAAATTAAAACTAACTAATAAAATAAAACTATAAAAACTAAAAATCTAAAAATTAAATTCATATTCTAAAAATAAAATAAAGACTCAATAAAAATAAAAATAAAAAGAAATGAAAATAAAAATAAAAATGTAAATCTATTAAACTTAAAAACTAAAGTCCTAATAAAATCTAATAAATCTAAAAAAAAACTAATTATAATAAAATAAAACCAATAACTAATAAATTAAAGTTAAGATAAAATAAAAATACACTAAAAAAAACATAAAAATAGAAAATAAAACTTAAAAATCCTAAAAATAAAATAACTCAAACTAAAAATTAATAAAAAAAGTACAAAATCAACACACACACGGGTCGGGGAAGGCTAAGGCTAGGATGGGCTAGGTTAGGGTCAGGGGACTGGGTATTTAGCTCCATAAAATGCGCATTTGCCTCGATATAAAGCTTTTGACACCGCAAACGGACGTTTGACCTACAAGATAAACATTTAAGCACATAAGACCCATATTGCCGAGAATTAGCAACTAAAGTACGTCTATTTGGGGTATAAATTGTACGGTTTTGGGTGCTTATTAGCGACTATAAGCACATAAGTAAGGTGATGATCAGGTACACATTATAACTAAGATGTTAAAACTGAGTGGAGAGTGAAAAGGTTATACCTCCCCCAAGTGATGAATGAGATCCTTGGCATTTTCCTATGCATCCATTCCTCTCAAATAAGTTAGTCTTAATTGAGGCCTTCTGGGCCTCATTAGCAAAAGAATATGATTTCCACTCCTCAAATTGTGGAAATAAAGTGTAAGTAATTTCAAGCTTCATGAAATGATAATGAAGAGAGATGAAACATGACTTATTATCTCCCTCCACGTTCTTCTTTCCCCTCTCCAGGGAGTCTTCTACTCTTTCAAAAATCTCTCCAAGGCTCAAGGCCTGAGAAGTGGTCTCCAAATCGTGCTTCTTCTTATTAGGAGTACCATCAGAAAATCTAGTACCGCTATTAAGGTCTTTTTAGTTGTTTTCAAAAGGAGTGTTCAGAAAATAACCAGACTATAGACGAAAATGAATCGAACTGAGCCTAATAAATATTTTTTAATCTTTTTTATAAACGGTGATCCACACACACACACACACACACACACACACACACACACACACATATATATATATATATATATATATATATATATATATATATAGGGAAAGGCTGAAATAAGGCCCTCAAATGATCTCCATACTAAGAGAAATCTAATACTTTACAATCCTTTTAGAAAATATTTTAGTGTATCAGAGATTTAAAACTTTAGAAAAGAAAACCCGCCGAATTTTGACCCAATCCCAATTTTGGTATCAGAGCCAAGACGCTCCTTTTCGACCTATAATAAAAAGACTAATGCCATTGGGATTTATCCCACGCATTTACAAATATATTTTTGGAACCAATCCAGACTACCAGCCCATACCAATAACTGATTTAGACCCAGAAGGTTACGGTTGTTCACACGTTGAACATATCCCAGCTAAACACGCAGACAGTGGACACGTCACTGTCAGTGTTATTAATAATATACTAGACCAAAATAAGTGTATCCTACTTATTTTAAGACAATTATTTAGAGACACTCAAACCCTATAAACATAGATAAAAAAATATCTCCAAAAGAATAAAAGAAATAGATAGCCAAATCCCAATAGATCTTGTACAAGTACTACAAGAAATAAATATTAAGACTAACCACATAGAAGTCCTTAACAAAGATATTTTAGAAATTAAAACTTTGACAAAAAATCAAGAAAGTGAGTTAAATAAACTCACCAAGGAACAAGCTGAACTTATTCTTAGACTAGATAATTATCTTCCTAATGCAAATAGTTAGATCAAACTGGAATGCGGTATTTGGAAACCTCTCCATTCAGACCCTAGCTGATTTTTACCAAAAAATTCTAGAAAAGATAAATGATGATAGATTTTATTATAAGATAAATGAAAATGAGATTGCTAATGCTGCTAAAGCATCAAGACATATACTTGAGAGATTAAATTTAATCTCAACATCAATAGTAGCCACTCAAGACTACAATAATAGATTTGTTAAAGACTTACAATCAGATTTAAAGGCTAAGACAAAAGGATTAACCACCTTCTATACAGAGTTTGTTAAATTTCGACAAAATTTAGCAAATTATCTTAATAATATGGAAAGCTATAACCTATCCAAAATGGGTAGTATTGTTAATCAACTTAAACTAAACATGGCCCAAGCAAAAGAAAAATATGAAAAAATTATGGAAGGAATTAAGTTTATATATAATAAACCTTCCCAAGTAGAATTAGACTCTCCTTTTATTCCAACTCGTTTAATAAAATAGAAAAAATCGTAGAAGTCATGGAAGCTAGAATAACACAAAAAATGGTGCAAGAACAAGAAAAAGATAATGAAGTAAAATACTATTGCAAATATTAGTAATTCTATTAAGCATAATGAAGACATCACTGAAAATGCTAGAAAATAGAATAAAATATTTAAAGAAGAAATCCTTAGACAGATAAAAAGACAAAAGGATTACTCAGACTCTTTAGAAAGAATTGAGAAAAGACTTGAACAAAAATAGGTAACCACCTATAAAATTAGAGAATCTCCTTATATAGAAACTAAGGAAGGAAATACCATAACTAGAAGAATCATAAATGATGGATTGGATAAGACTAGTGAGATAGCAAGCCATATCCCAAATATTGGACATAGTAATTTTATGCTTCAAAGACTTAAAGATTCATCCTCCAATGTTAGAACATGGTGGAAGGAAAGAAATTTCACCAATCCTCTTTAGTGGAAATAATGGGGTGAAGTTGACTGGAAAATTGTATAAGACTCTATACATAATGGACAACTTCCAGTAGTAAGATGCATTGACTTATTTAAAGAAGGAGCCATGCCCAAGACTCCTAATTATAACATGGCTTATCATTGTAGAAATCATGTGTTAGACAAGTCCTATACCGAGCTTCAAGTTTTTGTCTCAGATGGCTAAAATCAAGAGGAACTGATAGAAAATTCCAGTTCCTAACCTTTGGACTCTTCCAAGCAAGAATCCAAGGATTACATAGACCTCAAAATAATATCAACATATTATGTTGTTTAATAGATAAAAGATGGAAAGATTTTGAGAAAAGCCTTATTGGGATAGCCCAATTACAAATTTCAGATAACATTGGGTACTTCAATATTATTCCTGCATTTAGGGTAACCGTAGACACATCCAAACATTTTAAGTTTATCTTATATGCTAATGTCTATGAAGACTATATCATCCCAAATGATAATATAAATATATAATTTCAAAGATATGGGAAATTTTTCCAATTCCCCAACGACAGACTTAATGAAGAAATATTAGTTAGAACCAATAATTCATACTACAATCATACTTACAGTATTAGGAATACTGGGCCTATGAAAGAAAAAGCTAAGACACTTTGGCAATTACCATAATTTCAAGAAATTAAGACATACAGAATAAACCTTTGTTCATTAATCAAGACGTTGTCACTGAAAATGTAACCATCCGATTTGGTCCCCCTAAGATTACCAATAAGAATATCCACACTAAAGAAATTAGATTTAAAAATATGGAAAAAGCCATAATCAATGATCCTTCAGAAGGAGAATGTAGTAGCAAAGCTATCTCTAGTTTACTAAGACAAGCTCCGGTAATTAGGCCTAGAAGATTATTTGAAACAAAAATACTTAGTTAGAGAAAAAGTTAGAATCCAAAACTTTGGACATGAACCCTCAGAATTGGATATGAAGACATTTAGAGAATATCTTAACAGAAGTCGTTTTATTAGGTTCCAAGATAGAGATAGATTTAATATGATATCCCAAGACCATATATTAAAACTAAAAGAATCTATGAATACTAAAGAACTTCTTAGAAACTTAAGACTAATGGAAGAAGGATAAGAAAGATTAATGCCAGCTACACAGGTAGGTCCTAATAAATAAGAGATAGGAACCAGTAGTAGGCTAAATGATTCCCCTATAATCTTTGGTAAACAAATAGGAATAAATATTCCTATTTATTCAAACACTGTGGAAAAGACTAAACTTGATTATATAAAAGACTTTCCAACTATAGACAATAGTTTTACTCATGTTAAGACCATGGCAAGTCAACCCATAAATTTAGTTGGGATACACCTTAATTTAGACAATGTCCAAGATAGGAAGAAAGCCTTAGATGAATGACGTAATCAAATGAACATGTGTTTTGCATCTAATGAACAATGGGATGCAAGCTCATGCAAACAATACGCTGAGCAATCCATTAGAGGTATTGAAAAAGATCACTTAGACCATTTAAGATAAGCTACAGATGTAAAATCCCTAGTAAGATTGAGAAAATGAAAGAAAATCTAAAAGAAAGATCAATTGAAGAATATATTCAATTATTTACTTCAGAATTCGTTGGAGCTGGATATTTAGCTCAAATCAATGAACAAGATTTAGCAAAAACTAAGTTAGCCCTTCTTAGTATTTGAAAATTAGACAAGATTAATGACTATACGCTACATCAAAACTCTCATTTAGTAACAGATTATTTTGGGTATTATTAATAGTATTATACCATTACTATTTCTTACACTAAATTATCGTTACTAATCTGAGATAAGTGTTAGTAATATTATTTCAATATTTTAAAATAATAGAGAATTAAGGTCAAAGGTCATGTTCCTTCCTATATTTGTATTTATAGGACAGTGGTTTTCAGATTTATAAATTTAGTCCCTGTGGTAAAATAACATTTATTTGTGTGGTCCCTTTAGAGTCAGGAGTAGACAAAACAAATAATTTTATTTATTTTAGTTAAAGAGGTATTTATATTTATACCCTTAGTCATACTCATTTAAAAGTCATTCTAAAAATAAACACATAACCTCACCTCCACCCCACCCACCGAAATCCTCGTCGGAACGCCGATATCCTCGCTGGAGACCGTCGAAATTCTTGCTGGATTATTTCTCTTTCCTCAATTTTCTCTCTGTTCGACTATTTCTTTCATTTTTTTGGTCCGCGCCAGCGGCACCATTGTTAGCGCTGGAAAAAAAGATTTTTCGCTGAATTAGCGTTCGCCGAAAAAAATAGAGGGTTTAGTGAAATAGTAAATTTATGGGTTTTGATTTTTTTGTCAAAAAATATCAAATATGGGTGTTGTTGGATAGATCTCGACGGGTAGATTTCAAATGTACAAATTTTGTGGATTTTGGAATTGTAGATTTGAAGTTATGGACATTTAAAAATTTGATGGTTTTTTTTGTATGAGTTGTCAAATGGTAAATTAGTCACTTTTCATGGTGTTTTTAGTAGATGGATTAAATTTATAAAATTATATGGAGTGCCTCATCTTTATACACTTTGACTTAGATTGGATATTTCCACAAAACCACCTAAAAGTAATTATCTTTCTTAGAAAATAGGTTTATTTTTCCCTTCCCAAACAATAGGCCCCGACTCTCTCCCAAACTTGATACCTGCTAACATCTCCGAAACGCGACCTAGGTTCATCTCTCCAAAACTTGCAAATCGCAACCTAGGGTTCATACCTGTAAACCATCCCGTCGCTAGGATTCATACCATTACTAGGTACGTTCTCTCTCTCTCTCTCTCTCTCTCTCTCTATATATATATATATATATATATATATATATATATATATATATATATATATATATATATATATATATATATATATATATATATATATATATATACATATATGTGTGTGTGTGTGTGTGTGTATACATATATACATGTTTTGCATATATACCCGTTCAACCTAAGGTTTGTTTCCTATTCTAACTTTCGATCTGATATGCAGTTATTTGTATGAATATTTTAACCTTTATGCTAGTTTTTCTTCTCATTTATTGAAATTTATTTAGGAATTTTAGGAATTTATTTAGAAATTTATTAAAATTTAATGTATGAACTTGCAGGTTCACAGTTGAAACTGCCACCTATTTAAAGATAACACAAATAACTTAGGAGGTATTGCTTAGTAGTTTTCATTATTTATTTTTGACAGGATATCTAGTATGTATCCAGTCACTGAAGTATAACAGTTGTATGTTGTTTTTCTGTTATGAAGTCATGTTCAATTATAAATACGATTTTTTTGCGGGTTACTGTTTATGCCTATTATTGTTATAATATAGCGGTGATTTAGGCCCACACGGTCCATTAGTATAAAAGAACTTGCATATGGATAAATATTGCCCACATAGTTCTTTGTAATTTTCATGAAAATTAATGAACATCTTTTGTCAAAAAGCTTTGATATAGTAGATAAAGTTGAGTTTAAAGGATGTGGTGACTAATTGATTGGGTGCAGAGTACCATAGAAGATATGTGTAGTCAAAATGATATCTCAAAATATAAGTTAGGCATATCATCTCTTCACTGTAAGACTCTGAATAAGTAATCTTTGAATAGAGTATTTAGGTAAGTTATGAGGTTGAAAATAAAGTCATTCAATATTTACAATTATCTAATTTTGTTTTTTAGTATTCTCTATATAATGCTTTTATATGGAGGAGCATGAGGTATTATATTTTGGGTTCAAGTTAAGTATGAAGAGAGTGGATTGTACCGAGTTTATTATGGTGAGTTTTAAGAGTGGACTAATTGAAACGGTCCCCAATCCAGTGCTTGTTGTTCTGTTTCTCTATCGTCTCACCCCTCAGGTGTGTTGTAGTCATTCATTTAGATTATTATTTGATTTAATAATTTAATACGGTGGTAATTTAAGCGCAATGTTATTCGTGTTCAGGGTGAATAAGAGAGGATAATGCGAGACAACATAAAGATGGTGAGATTTAATGATTTATAACATTCGTCTGCCAGGTGCGAAGCCTTTGTAGTGTGAGGGATACATCTTTATATTCGAATTTTCTCCTTCCTATTCCGTGATTTTATACAAATGTACAATTCTTTGTTAATTAGTGATATTATAGGATTTGGATTGATTATTATTTTCATGTTTTCAATGCCTATAAATTTAATATTGTTTAGTTATGGAGATTTTGGTGATAGACATATCTTTGCGTGTCAATGTGATGGCGGGGAAGATAATACATTTGTGAAGTATGAATTGTGTGGCTTTGTTGTAGACTTTAAGTTGAAAATTTTCCGTGATATCCTCTTAAATGAATCCTTATATGTACATGTTCTTCATACAGTTCTAGTATATTTTTGCTTTCAGATTATGATTTTTTATGTTGGTTTGACAAGAGGGCTCTAGCACTGCAGTTTACTTCATGAAAATGACTGTGGAATAATAGTTATCTCTGTTTCTCTCTATCTCTTGTTATTCCAATGAATGTGGGCCCTCATCTAACTCATATTTAAATGGTTATGGTATTGGAAATATAGCAAAATCAATACAAGCATTTGTCCATAAGATGCTAAGCTATGAGGGAGTAGAGGTTCCTGAAGACAGGTTAGTTTACCTTTCAAATTTCAATCAGTTTATTGTTTTTTCCTTCTTTATTATGTGGTTTTACATTCAGCAAATAATTACCATTTAGACATGCAATTGGAGTTTTAGTTATACTAAATGAGTCCATTGATCATATTTTGCTTCATTGTACCTTCTCTAGTTATATTTCAAGTAAGGTGCTATATGAGGTTGGGGTTTTCATAGATTTTCCTAAAAGTTGGAATAATTTCCTCTGTGAAATGTAGTCTTAAAGGCAATAAAAAACTATTGTAATGACCTTAATGGGGGCACATTTGGTTAAAGATAAATAGCTATATTTTTTGGGACAGGTAGTTCAAAAAGGAAGAGACATGGATGAAAGTTAGGGAGGCAACCAAAAATGCTCCAACTTCTCTCTAGAACCATCCTGCTCCAAAACGCCTCCCGTCACTTTCGATACACCTTTTACTACCTTACTCACTCTATCTAATCCTCCATGGTAACCACGGTCATACCTTCAGGTGACAGACGTGCCAGGCCTACTCAGGTGGTGGCTGGTATCGAAGAGATTGAAGACGGCCAGTTCGCCGTAGACGTCATTGACAACCCACGGGGGTTAGGAGCTGAAATGGGACCTCCCACTTCACCGCCCACCTCTGGTCCTGTTTTGATTCCCATCGCCGGTACCGGGGCTCATGGCCAGGCCATTTTAAGCAAAGTTACGGGTGACGAGGACTATGGGAATGGTTCCCCGGCCGTTGACGTTAACGACAAACGCCAGTCTGAGGGGCGGAACGAGGGTGAGGTGTTGGCTTTGAGTGTTGCTGACGCAACTAAGGAATGTAGATCAGATGGAGGGGTTGGTATGAGCTCTGGGCTCAATGGTACGGGGATGGGTAAGTTTGCTGTTGACACGGAAAAGCTGTCAGTTAAACTGACGAGCGCCCCAACTCTCCAGACGGGACTGACTTCCCAACAACTGCCGAGACACAACGATAGGATGTGGAGCACTGTAGCGGCAGAAAAGAAACAACCTAGGATCCGTCTCACCTACCACCAGCCCTCTGTTGTGGGTTCTATCATCACGGTAACGCCTCCCGCTGCTGTTGCTACCGGTGGCCATAAAAGGTGGGAGAACAGCTTAGTGGGTTATTTTTTGGGGAATAAACTTCCTTTCTCCTACGTGAATAATGCTGCCACCAGAATGTGGAGCAAGTTTGGGATGACCAAAGTTGTAGCACATGATAATGGTTTCTTCTTCTTTTTGTTTGATAACCCCTCACAACGGGACGAAGTTCTGGACAATGGACCGTGGCACTTTGCGGGGATGTCCATTATTTTGAAGAAATGGGATGCTAGCTTCAGCTTTCATAAGGATACTGTGAAGAAGATACCCATATGGGTGAAGTTCCATGACATTCCCGTCCAGCTGTGGACGGAGGAGGGACTCAGTTACATAGCGAGTTCGGTGGGAACTCCTTTGTTTGACGACGTTGTTACGGAGGAGATGAATAGGATCTCTTACGCTCGAGTTTGCATTGAGGTGGAAGCAAAGGTGACATACCCTAGTAGCATCAACGTTGTTATGGAGGACGGTGCAACTGTACCGGTGCGTGTTGAGTTCCAAGCCAAACCACCCTCGTGCCCTAATTGCCTTGTTTTTGGCCACAATATCAGTAAATGCACGCTAAGCACTGTTCCGAAAACTAATGCGGAAGCGGGTACTAAGAAGACAAAATCTCATGCAGGTTCTGAATGGATTGAGGTAACGAAGAAGCCTATCCCAGTGACTACCTCTGGCCGGGAGATAGGAGAACCGTCGGGAGTGATGTTTAAGGATCAGGACGAGATTAGGAGTACTGAGAAGGACGGGGGGGCTGCCCCTAGCGTGGTCTCCCCCACGATACGGGTATCCAACCAGTTTAGCGCCGTGGACAATGAAAACGAGTTTGAGGCAACTCCGGAACCGTCGGCGCTTGCTAGGAGGGTAATGGTCGTGGATGAGCTTGCTTTTAAGCACAAGGGTGAGATGACTAAGGCAAACCATTCCGGTGGTAAGAATAGGAGAAAGGGGAAGGGGAGCAAAACTTGATGTTAAAGATTGGGTCATGGAACATTAGGGGCCTCAATTCCCCTCACAAACAAAAGGAAGTTAGTAAGTTAATGTTTGATCAGCAGCTTGATATCGTGTGCTTGGTGGAAACTAAAGTTAGGAAGGAGAATTTAGGTAATGTTAAAAATAATTGTTTTTTACATTGGGATCTCATTGATAACTGCCCTTTAGGGGGGGTGTTGCCAGGGTGATTGTCGGCTGGAATCCTAGTTGTGTGGCGGTTACGCTCGTCCAGTCTCACCCTCAAGCCATGCTGTGTAGGGTGGAGGTTTGTGGCAGTAATAAAGAGTTTTTTGCGACCTTCATCTATGGGGAAAATCTTGCTCACGGGAGAGAGTCTCTTTGGGAGTTTCTAGAGCTCAATAGGGGTAGCACGGAGGGGCAGCCTTGGGTTCTTATGGGGGATTTCAACGTTGTGAGAACCAGTGAGGAGAAGAGTGGGATGCATGGCATTGACGTGGGTGCTACGGAAGCTTTCAACCAGTGTATTAATGATATCCAGGTTGACGACATGACTACGAATGGGCTTTGGTTTACGTGGAACAGGCGTCAGGGGGGTAGGAACAATGTCCAGTCGAGAATTGATAGGGTTCTTCATAACGACACGTGGAGTACCCACTTTTCGGAGTCTCAGGCGACTGTTCTTCCTCAGGGCGTTTCGGATCATTGCCTGATCATTATCTTGCTTGCTCCCAGGGAGCCTAATAGGCCCAAGCCGTTCAAGTTCTACAACTTTTGGATGGGCCATGTTGTCTTCCAGGATGTTCTGACCGAGTCTTGGCACGGGGACGATGTGGGTAACCCCATGGTGAGATTGAGTAAGAAAATGCGTAGACTGAAGCTTAACCTCAAAGACTTTAATAAGAAGTTCTACAATCAGATTTCTAGGAGGGTGGAGGAGGCTAAGAGGTTGCTTGATGACGTGCAGATTAGACTTGACAATGACGGGAGCAACTTGAGCTTTCAATTGGAGGAGAGAGAAAAGTTGACGGTTTACTTGGATCTCAGAAGCGCCGAGGAGTCCTACTATAAGCAGCGGTCTAGAGTAAAGTGGCTACAGTTGGGGGATGGGAATAACTCCTTTTTCCATAAAAGGGCTAATCTTGCTACGGCTAGGAGGAAGATTATTAGCATTGAGGATGAGAATGGGGTGAGGGTCGAGGGCTCACAGGGGGTGGCTAATACGGCTGTGGGGTTCTTTCGCAACCTTCTGGGCTATCGTAGCACTTGTGCGGACCCTGCTCCCATTCTGGATGAGAATGTTGAGAAAAGAGTCAGTGATGTGGATGCAGCGAAGATGAGTGCGCCCATTGATGATGATGAGATAAAGGGGGCTATGTTCGCCATTGGTTCGGATAAAGCCCCAGGACCTGACGGCTTCAATGCGTTCTTCTTTAAGCAGAACTGGGAGGTGGTGGGGAACGACGTCACCAAGGCTGTGAAGTTCTTCTTCAGGTGTAGCTATCTGCCCAGGCAATGGAATTGTACTGCCCTGGCTCTTATCCCGAAGGTTGCCACCCCTAGCGGTATGCATGATTTTAGACCCATATCTTGTTGTAATACCATTTACAAATGCATCTCGAAGATTCTTGCCAACAGGATTAAGCCTATCCTCCCACATATGATCAATCCGTGTCAGGCTGCTTTTGTCAAAGGAAGATCTATTTCTGATAACATCCTTCTTCTCCAGGAGGTTATGAGGAATTACCATCGTGAGCTTAGCCCGCCTAGATGTACTTTGAAGATTGATTTGATGAAAGCGTATGACACGGTGGACTGGGGTTTTCTTTTCACCTTGCTGACTCATCTGGGGTTCCCGACCATTTTCGTTGGGTGGATTACTGAATGCATGACTAACACTCGGTTCTCTATCAGTCTGAATGGGCACCTGCATGGCTTCTTTGAGGGAAGGAGAGGGTTGAGGCAAGGCGACCCCCTTTCTCCCTATCTTTTCCTCCTGGTGATGGACTCTCTCTCGTGCATCTTGGACAAAGCTTGCACTAACCCTATGTTTACCTTTCACCCTAAGTGCAAGGAAGTGGGGCTTAACCACTTATGTTTCGCCGACGATGTGATAATTCTATGTGGGGGGGACATTCCTTCCTGCACCATTGTGAAGAAGGCGGTTGATGATTTCTGCAGCATTGCGGGCCTCACGCCCAATCTGGGTAAGAGTAGTTTTTATAGCACGGGTTTGGAGGAGGATCGGATTGCGCAGATCGGGGATATTCTTGGTTTTGGCCATAGCAACCCCCCCTTCTTGTACCTCGGGGTTCCTCTCATCACCACTAGACTCAAGAAGGAGGATTGTTGTAGGCTTATCGACAGGATCACGAGAAGGATTAAGTGTTGGACTAACAAGCTCCTTAGCTACGCCGGTAGATTGCAGCTTATTAAGTCCGTCTTGTTCGGGATCCAGGTATATTGGTCTAGTCTGTTCATTTTACCTAAGGGGGTCATTCTGAAGATTGAGCAGCTGATGAGGGATTTCCTATGGACGGGTTTCGATCTCAAACATTCGGGGGCCAAGGTGGCTTGGAATGATCTTTGTGATAGCTTTGAGAGCGGTGGCCTCGGCATCAAAAGCATCGAGAGGTGGAATGTCATGAAAATGCTATGGAATCTCTGTAGCAAGAAGGATTGCCTTTGGGTCAAGTGGTGCAACGTGTATAAGTTGAAGAGAAGAAGTTTGTGGGCTATTAACTTAGCCAACGATTCGTCTTGGAGCTGGAGGAAGATGATGCAGTTGAGACATCGGATCAGACCTCTCATCAAATGGAGTATCGGTAACGGCAGGGATACCTTTTTCTGGCACGATAACTGGCATCCTCTGGGCCCCTTCATCCTTTGTTTGGGGACCGTGTTATCTATGACGCTGCTAGTAACCATAAGGCTTTGGTTGCTGATTACATTGTTGAGGACAGGTGGAGATGGCCAACGGTGATTACCTGGGAGCTCCTGGAGATTAGGAATGCGGCTTTGCCCGGCATTAGGCATGATACTGCTGATGAGGTGGTCTGGATTCCCAACCAGAAGGATTTTTCTATCAGATCAGCCTATGATGAGATGACCCCCACCCTCCCACCTGCTCCCTGACATAATATTGTGTGGAATAAGACTAATATTCCTAAATGCGCTTTTGTCCTTTGGATGATTTGTAGGGACGCTATTCACACTAAGGACAAGCTCCATAACTGGGGCATCTCGGAGGATAACGTGTGCTGCAGCTGCTCCAATGGGGTCGAGTCCATACCTCACGTGTTCAATGAGTGTCCAGTTGCTAAGGAGGTTTGGGAGGAGGTGAGAACCAGGAATCAGGAATACAGAGAGGCTTTGGATTGGGATGGCGAGATGACTCATGCTATTTCTTGCTACAGTGGGACTAGTTTTTATAATCGTATTAGGAATATTTCCTTCTCTTCTACTGTGTACTGCCTATGGATGGAGCGTAACGCTAGACATTTTAAGCGTGTGGCCAAAAGCACGGATGTCATTGTCAAAGATATCGAGGTTATGATTAGAGCGAGAGTCGCTAAGTGGAGCAGGGGGACGAGGAGATATGAGAACTGGATGGCTTGCATGAACTGGGGTATCCCGGAGAGTGCTCTTGATTAGGGGACTGCGGGGTGAGGGGCTTCTCGTACTTTTTTCCAGTTGTTTTGTTTTTCTCTCCTTTGGGGTATGCCCCTAGGGGAGGCGCTGGGTTTCATCCCTATGTGTACTTGTTGTAGTTGCAGTTGTTGATATATATACATAATTTTTCCCAAAAAATGGATGAAAGTTAGCTTTACTGCGTCATTGTGGGCATCTTTTTTAAGGCATTGGACAATATTATGCTTTTCGTTCACTTAAGTTGGGTAACATTGATAGTGTAAGTTGACTCTTACTTCAGATTTATATTTTCTATTCGATGGAGCTTTTTATTTTACGAGGGTGGCTGCATCTTGTGTTGGAAGTGATCCTTTCTTGCTGCTGTATATTGCTTCTGGTCTTTTTTTTCCTAGTACATGCGATTTGCTGGTGTCATGCACTAATGGCACCGTACCCAACCCTTCGCATAAATGTAATATTAAAATGATTTGAATACGCTATAATATACGCATTCTCAGTTCCCTCCTTTATTGCATTATTAATGCGATTAAAAACTCAGGTCAAAATGACCACTAATGTTCTATATATACCAAGACTTTACATGTAAAAAGACCCAAATCCTTTTAGTTAATAAAACATGATTTGTTGCATCAAGCCATTAAGGTTATGCCCCAAATGCTTATGTCCCAAAAATGAGAGTTTCTTGAGATCTTGGGGGTATGGGATTGCAGAGTTTCTTGAGATCTTCTTGGGTAGTATAATGAATGGGTTTGCCTTGCCTTTAAAGTAAGAGCACAAGATGTTCCTTGTCCATGCATTAATTCCCCTTCAAAGACCCAAATGAGTATCGATGTATCATCAATAATTGTCGTATTGCATCACCTAATTTGTGGAGAAAGATGTAAAGCTGGCGGACGTGATGATCTGAGGTTTGTAGATGTATTGGCCTATGACTAATAGTTCTAGAGAGGTAACTAGAACAATGCTTGGGCAGGTGAGTGATAACACTGTTAGGGAATTCAGAGCACAACTTACATTACAAGCTCTTCTATCCGGTCTAGCAAAAATAGCAGTATCTTCACATCTATTGTTAGACCAAGTATATCTAGAGCCAGAATAGCCCAAGTCTTTGAGCCCACAACTATAAATGAAATGATTAAAGTGTTACACTACTTTTAAATCTATACATTACCCATGTCTTCACCATTTGATTAGAAACCATATTTAAGTCTCTAATAATCAAGTGAGGAATTTCACTGTGCATATTATTCAGAATCTCTAAGTTATCCCAAAGAGAGAATCTTTCATTTGTATCAAACTTTCTATAAACTGTAGGGATAATAACCCCGCTTTTAAGTTTTGATAAACCATTTCTAAAGAAAGGATTTGAACATCATCATGCATCACTGTAACAGAAATGTCCATTTCTATCGAAACCAAATTTTACTAGAGAAATTGGATAAAACACCATCAAATTTCCATCTCAGTTAATACTTATCAGTATAGACTTTTACCAATTTTAGGCTCTATAAGAGAGATAATTGGAAGACCATTACTCCTAATCAGTCTTTTAATTCTTATGCTAGAAGGCTTGTTAGCCAGTCCCTTCATATTTCAACATAAAAAATTAATCATTGGGAGTTTGGTCGGTAATATATATTGGATACTTTAGAAGAGGATCTAGTGATTCTCTTAAAAAGAGTATTTTGGGGTTGCTTATTCAACTTGAGGGGTTGTAAAGGAATGAACATATTGTTTTTTAGGTTTTGGACATCAGCTACAGTTGGGACTGGTTTTTGTCTTCTTCTGTCTTTAGTTGTGCAAATGGAACTCCACTTCCCGTAAAAAATAATCTAGTAAACATATCCAATTCTTCATGCATAGGAGTGGTAATCTTATTCAAGTCCTTTGAATTGGATTGGTAATGTTTTTTTGGCAATATGACTTTCATAATCAGGAAGTTTTGTGGCACTAGGAGAGGGCATGGTATGGTCAACAACCAAGACTTCATCTGCTGTCGTATCACGCTTATATTTATTACCAAGGTTATTACCAATATGTGACAAATGATCTGACAACTTACTCAGTTATCATTGACAACTTACTCAGTTACCTTTTTGTATTATAAAGTTTTAATTAGATGCATATCATGTTACTGGTTGTATATTATGTAACAAAGATCAAGTTTTACCTTTCAGGAATTATGGGTAAATATAGTTGTTAATTGTACGTGATTAATTACATATAATTATCATTTATAGTTATTTGTTATTTCGACATTTATAATTGTATAATTATGTTACCCATCTGATAATTATGAAAGATTATAATTGTATGTGATTAACATCTTTATCTGTTTATATGTTTTTGGGTATATCAATTACATAATATGTCCCCAAACAACTTTATCTGTTTGGAGACAGAAGACACGCTTTTCTTTTGTGTAGCCAAATTTGAGGGAGAGAGCGAGAGCGAGGGCTAGAGCGAGGGCTAGTGCTATTCATAGGTATTTTTTGAATACCAATGTTGTATTTTTGAAGTCCCCTTCCATGTATGTAAATGCTTAGTTTTTTTTTGCCTTTTAGATGTTAACTTTGCATAATTCATCAGATCATGTTCATAATTTGTTGAGAGGTTTTTGGTATGAACTACCAAGGTAAACTTACTTCTTTACAGATTCAATCATACTAGGTTATTATTTTTATTAATCTTTGTGGCAGAAATAAGGTAATGTGTATCAAGTCATTATGTTCTTTGAAGTGTGACAATAGATCAGGTGGCTCGATATTCTTCAGACATCAAGCTGCATAGTATGTTTGGTATTTTACTTCGTAATTCCATAAAACCCATACTCAATTCTGTTGTAGGACTTCTAAGATATTTCTTCATTAGATTTGTAACAAGTTATCAGGTTGTGCTTATTATGTTATAACTTGGATACTTAATGTTTTATATTTTTGTACCTACTAAGTTATTTTTCATGGAAGGGTCAAAAAATGCTCCTCCTTCTCTCTAGAATCCGTCTAGCCAAATTAACCCAGCCCTAACTTCCACCCAGCTTAACAGCGATGTCTAAACTCAGCCCTAGCATTAGGTCCACCCCTAGTTACTCTCCTTCTACAGTTGTTACTCCCACTACCATGGTTTCCCCCACATCTGCTGGAGTGTCCACAATCAGCCAACATGCCCAAACTGTCATTGTTCCTCGTGGTGGTGAAGTCGGTGATGATGCTATGGAAGGAATGGAAGAAGGCCAAATTGGTACTGTTGAAGACCACATCGCAGCTACTCCCAATGGAGACAAGATGAATGATTTGGTTGTGGAGAAAAGGGCATATGCCAATTTCATCGAAAGCATGGGTCTGTCTCATGACGACATAATGCACGCCAGGTATTCGCTGAAACCTCCTTGTGAACAGTTGGGAAAAAGTACAAAATGCCCAATAATTAAGGCTACCACACCACTGACGCAATCACTGGAGGTGGGAAACATTGGAAGCACAAGTGGAACAGAGAATGTGGGCAGAGGAATTAAGGAAGAGAGTAAACAACCTAACAAATCGTGGAAGTCAGTCATCACAAGTAGGAGTGACCCTAAGAATGACCCTAAATTTATTCTCCAATACCACAAACCTACTATTGTTGATGATAGGATTCAAGTTAATCCTCCTATAGAAGTGGCCAAACTTGGGTACTCCCAGATGGAATGTGCTGCTGTGGGATTTTTTCTGGGTAAGAATCTTCCCTATTCTCTAGTTAAGAACATTGCCCATAGAATTTGGGATAAGCATGGGTTAAGTAAAGTAATAGCCAATGACCAAGGACACTACATATTCATGTTTGATAACCAGAATTGTAGGGATGAGGTGGTGGAAAATGGGCCTTGGCATTTTGTTGGTAATGCCATTATCCTGCAGAAATGGTATCCGGAGTGCAACTTTGCTAAAGAAGATATTGAGAGAGTTCCAGTTTGGGTCATGTTTCACAATGTCCCTATGCAGTTTTGGACTGCAGAAGGTTTAAGCTACATAGCATCTGCTGTTGGTGTTCCATTATATGCTGACTCTATCACTGAAGAAATGAGGAGAATAAGCTATGCCCGTATCTGTGTTGAGATAAAACCTCAAAAGAAATTCCCCACAACCATTGACTTGAAAATGGAAAATGGGGAATTTTCTCAGATTAAGGTTGAATATCAAGCAATGCCTCACTCTTGCAGCCACTACATCGCCTTTGGTCACACAACTGTAAAGTGCACGAAGAAGGATAAGGGAGTGAGAGGGGAAACCATTCCTCCAAAGTCAACTGTGGAAGAGCCTAACCATGATGGATGGAAAACCGTAGGAGGCAAAACTAAACCTGGTCTAAAGGACTCAAGCCTGTGCATAGCTGGTATTGAAACAACTTCCAACTCTAACCCCCCTATATTGGAAGCTGCTACTGAACCAAACCCCATACCCAAACTTAACTCCCCCAAATCTACTTCCACCAACTCGTTTGAAGCCTTACTGGATATAGATTCTGAGGACTACACGGCGGAGACTACTCCCTTGCCTTCTGGTATTGTGCTAAAGATTAAAGCTGTGGATGAGCTGTCTACCAAAATCAAGACTGATGAATCTCCCCTATCTTCTAAGGGGAAGAAGAAGAAGAAGGGGGGTACCAAACAACAATTCAAATGACCAAGATTGTGTCCTGGAACATTAGGGGTCTCAACTCCCCTCACAAACAGCAGGAAGTGAAGAAGTTGATTTATGATAATAAGTTAAGCCTTGTTTGTCTCCTTGAATCTAAAGTTAGAAGGAACCACATTGCCAAGGTGGCTGCCAGTTGCTTCTGGAAGTGGAAGTATAGTCACAACTGCCCAGATAATGGTGGGGTAGCTAGAGTGATCTTAGCATGGGACCCAATTACATTTGATGTGGAGATTCTCTTATCCCATCCCCAAGCTCTTTTTTGTAAGATCAAGTGTGTGGGGGTCAACAAGTTTTTCTATGCTACTTTTGTTTATGGCCTTAATCTTCCTATTGAAAGGATTCCTCTTTGGAGTTTCCTTAGACAGAACCACAACCTCACAGACAATAGCCAATGGATCATTATGGGGGATTTCAACACTGTTAGAAACAGAGAGGATAAAAGTGGTAGGCTGGGAATTGATATTAGGGCTGCTGCTGACTTTAATAACTGCCTATTTGAGATAATGATGGATGATATGCTAGCCACGGGGCTATGGTTCTCTTGGAGTAACAAAAGTGAGGGGATTGAGAATACTCAAACCAGAATTGATAGAGTTCTCCATAACTCGCAATGGAGTGTTTCTTTCCCTGATTCCCATGCCACCTACCTATGCCCAGGGGTTTCTGATCATAGCCCCATTGTGATTTCTCTTCTCAACCAACCTAGCAAGCCAAAACCCTTCAAATTCTTTGATTATTGGATGAAGAATGCTGTATTTATGCCCACGCTTGTGACCTCTTGGCAGGAGGAATGTCAGCTATTCCCTATGGCTAAACTTTCCCACAAACTTAGAAGACTTAAACCTCTTTTAAGACTTTTTAACCATAAGTTCTACTCCAATATCTCTGAGCGTGTGAGGATCGCTAAAGATAAGTTGGATCATATCCAGCGCTACCTGGACAGTGATGGTTCAAATAGCAGGCTTAGGAAGGATGAACATGAGTGTGCTACTCTCTATAGCTCCTTACGCGCTGCTGAAGAAGCCTACTACAAGCAAAAGGCTAGAATCAATTGGCTGCAGTCAGGGGATATGAACACAAGCTTCTTCCATAATAAAGTAAAAGCAAACACCTCCAGAAGAAAAGTCTTGTGCATACAGAATGAGAGAGGAGTCACTATTGAAGGCATTGAGGCAGTGAGTGAAGAGGCCATAAATTTTTTCACTAATTTGTTGGGGAGTCAGAGAAGGAGATCTACCACTATCCCTACGATCATGAAAAGGAAGCTGAATCCTTCGCAGTGGACTAACCTTACTGCCCCCATAACTGATATTGAGATTAAAAAGGCTATGTTCTCCATTGCCTCCAACAAAGCTCCTGGCCCTGATGGTTTCAGTGCTGCCTTCTTTAAGAAGAATTGGGATGTTGTGGGGGATGATGTGATGGAAGCTATTCATCATTTTTTTAACCACAGCTACTTGCCTAGACAATGGAATACCACCTCTCTTGCTCTGATCCCCAAAGTTCCTAACCCAAACTCTATGGCTGATTTCAGACCCATTGCGTGCTGCAACACGATTTATAAGTGTATTTCCAAGATTCTTACCCTTAGACTCAAGCCTCTTATGCCTCAATTGATTAATGAAAGCCAAGCTGCCTTTGTCCAGGGGAGATCTATCACTGATAATATTCTCTTGCTGCAAGAATTGATGAGGAATTACCACAGGGACTCTAACACTCCTAAATGCACTGTGAAGATTGATATTATGAAGGCTTATGATTCGGTGGATTGGAAGTTCCTATTTGACATTCTTATCCAAATCAACTTCCCTCCCAGGTTTGTTTCTTGGATTAAGGCATGTGTTTCCTCTGTCTGGTACTCTATTAGTCTGAATGGGTCTCTAAATGGGTTCTTTGAAGGCAAAAAGGGGCTGAGGCAAGGAGATCCCCTATCCCCCTTTCTTTTCCTTATTGTGATGGAGGCCCTCTCTTGTATTCTTGATAAGCATGCTAGCAGAGATACCTTCATTTACCATCCCAAGTGCAAAGAAAATAATATTAACCACCTGTGCTTCGCGGATGACCTGGTGGTTTTCTGCAATGGTGATACCCAATCTGTCGATTGTGTTAAGGATGCGCTTGAGGAATTTGCTGATTATAGTGGGTTAATCCCCAATCTGGCTAAAAGTAATTTTTACTGTTCTGGAGTGAATGCTGAAATTATCAGCTCTATGTCTTCTTCCTTGGGCATCTCCCACCAGCAGCCTCCTTTCAAGTATTTGGGAGTCCCCCTCATCTCTACTAGACTCAAGCATGTGGATTGTATGGTTCTTATCGACAAAATTACTAATAAAGTCAAAAGCTGGACCACTAGATTCCTGAGTTATGCAGGCAGATTGCAACTTGCAATTTCTGTCCTGTTTAGTTCCCAAATTTATTGGTCATCGATCTTTATTCTACCTAAAAGTGTGGTGAAGACTATTGAGAAATGTATTAGAGAGTTCATATGGACAGGCCCTGAGCTCAAGCATAGTGGAGCTAAAGTGGCATGGGATGAGGTCTGCAAGACTAAAAAGGAAGGGGGTCTGGGAATAAAGTGCCTGACTCATTGGAACAAGGCTGCAGTGATGAAAAACCTTTGGAACCTCGTCAACAAAAAGGATAGTCTTTGGGTCAAGTGGTGTCATACTTATAAGATAAAAGGGAGAAGCATATGGGCAATCCCCATTCCTCAAGACTCTTCATGGAGCTGGAGGAAAATTCTTAAAGCTAGAGAGGAATGTAGACTCATGGTTAAGGCTGATATTGAAAATGGCAGGAATACGTTCATGTGGCATGATAATTGGCACCACCTTGGCCCTCTTCAACCTCTTTTTGGGGATAGAACCATATATGATGCTGCTAGCAACTCCAAGGCTAAGGTCTCCGAATTCATTGATGGGTTCAATTGGAAATGGCCAGCTTCTACCACTTGGGAGCTGAATGATATCAAAAACTCTCCCCTGCCTTCTATAAATCCTATGACCTCTGATAGTGTAAAGTGGACTCCTAACAGGTCGGGTAACTTCTCTATTGCGTCTGCATATGAGTCCACCTATTCTAGGGGGAATGATGTTCAATGACATGGGCTGGTTTGGAACAAGATGAGTATCCCAAAGTGTTCTTTCATTCTTTGGTTGGCTTGCAGAAAGGCTTTAGTGACTAAAGATAAACTCTTTGATTGGGGAGTTGTCGATAATAAAGCCTGTTTGCTTTGTAACTCTGGGATTGAGACTATTAAGCACATCTTAATGGAATGCCCATTCTCCAAAATTGTTTGGGATGAGATTCTATTTAGGAACCAATCTTTTAGAGCTATGGGAAGGTGGGATATTGAGATCAGGAAGGCTGTTGCTGATAGTAAAGGGATTGACCTAAAATCCAGGATTAAGACCACTTCCTTCTCTGCCACCATCTATTGTCTGTGGCAGGAAAGAAATAGTAGGCTCCATAACAAGGGATTGGCCACAACGTCCAAGGTGATTAGGAGCATCGAGGAAATGGTGCGAGGAAAATCTAGCTATTGGAAGAAATATCGAAGATCTTACTCCAACTGGATGACTTGTAATTTATGGGGATTACCCAACTCTCTCTTATATGACTAAATGTTTAGATCGTTGGTCTCTAGATGCATGTATCTAGCTGACTCTTTGGCCTTTGTATATTTGGGTCTTTTGTTTCTAATACACTTTAATTACCGAAAAAAGAAGAAGTTATTTTTCATGAATTTACTTATGTACCTGTAATCAACACAAACAAAAAGATAACTGAGTAAGTTGTCAAAGATATGTGTTTGTAAGTGTAAGTTATTTTGCTTATAACTATGTAGAAATGAATAAAAATGACATGTTAATAAAAGAGACTATAAACAATACAAAAAGATATTTGTTTGTAAGTGTTGTATGGATAAAAAATTAATGCATTTGTAAGTGTTGATTATAGGGATGGAATATAGAACTGATGAGGGAAGCCTTACATATCCGTTGCATGTTGCTCTCGTATTTCTACACATTATTCCGTGAGGCAAATAAGAGTGGTATTTCAGTTGTTCGTCCGCTTTCAGATGTTAAAGAGATCTAATCCCTCAAGGTGACTTTATATATAAGAGCCGTATTGGAGTTGACGGACCACTTTTTTATATTTCATTTGTTGGTTGTAATATTAAAACATCTCATTTTGGGATGATTGTATTAGAATGTTATATTGGATTCATTTATGAAAATATTGTAACTTTCGAGATGATTGTATTAGGATGTTTCATTTGCTTAGTTTAAATTTATTTTGTAAATAAATAGTGGTTGCTTATATAAAATGTAATTATTGAATATAATTCCCTTGTTTATGTGAACTATTATTGCGTATGTTTTTAACATTTGAATAGTTTGGTAAGGTAAGCATTGACTATTGTTACATATGTTCTTATGATTTGAATAGTGTGGTAAGAATATTTGAATTTGTTTAAATTCAGAATATTGGATCTTGAAAAATAATTTTTTTAAATATGTATTAAAATTACTAACAGAATTTTACCGTTACTAATTCTGGATTTTACCGTTACTATTAGTAATAGAAGTTTACCGTTACCAATTCTGGATTGTACCGTTACTATCAGTAACAGAATTTACCGTTACCGATTCTGAATTTTACCGTTATTATTAGTAACAAAATTTACAGTTTCTAATTTATAATTTTACCGTTACTATTAGTAACAAAATTTTACCGTTACTAATAGTAACTATAAAATTATGTTACTAATTTCGTGCTCCGCGCCTTTTTCCTAACAATTTGTTTTTTATTACTAATATTTTTAGTAACGGTAAAATTTTGTTACTAAAGGCGCATTTTGGTATAATGATAGCAATAATTATGAACAACTATTACCAAATTAAAGAATTTGGTGAGAGCTTAAAAGGTGAATATTTTAGAAAGATACCAACTATTGGACAAATCCTAATTAATGAATACATGATTTGGCCAGGAGTTGCTGGAGTTAGGAATATCTCCCTTGGTGAAAGAATTAATTTTGTCTAAGACTATATCATAGCTAAAAGACGAGATATAACTCAAGGAAAGTTAATTGAAGAAACTTTCAAACATATTCCCCCAATTAAAGACGAAAAAGATATTTCTCTAATACAATGGGGATGTGGTAGTGAATCTAAGAAATTCAAAAGGAAACTAGATTGGAAACAAAAAAAGTTTAAGGTTAGAACCATCTATTACCTTTAGAGAAAGAAACTCTAGAATCAAGAAAAATAGATCCAATCAAAGAAGATATTTTAAAAAGAACATTAATAAACATAAGAAGGTTCCTAATTATAAGAATGAAAAAGAAATAGCTTAATCTAAGACTTCCACTAAAGAATGTTGGACTTGTGAAAAATAAGGACATTTTGCTAAATATTGTCCTAACAAGAAAGTATTAAGATTATTAATACAATATTATACTTTGAAGATCAAGAAGAGTTAAATATTCTATATGCTATACAAGTATCAGACATAGAAAATGATGACAATGTCAGTAGCTATAGTGCATATACAAACAGTGATTCAGAAGACTATAATAGTAATACTGTTGAATATGAAGATTCCCAAGATACTCTAGACCTATATATGATACAAATTGATAAGATGATGATTATATAGACTATTAAAGAAGCTTGGAATAAATGTATCTTAAGGCCCTTGTTAAGGAAAAGATGGACAATTAGTAATCCTGAGTTACTAACATATATCCCTAGATGTTACTATGATGAAGAACATTATTGCACATTCGAAATGAAATGTAGCAAGAAATACTTTAGATGTGTAGAATGTTTTGAGACTATACAAACAAAATTATTTATGGTTTGTGTTATTTGTCAATTACACTACCATGAAAACTATTGGAGAACTAGATTTAAAGCAATCTATACTAACCAGTATGATGCTCAAATATACCAAGATATTAAAACATATTATCAAGACATAGATAGAAATATAGCTAAGAGACTACAAGAAAATTAAGACTTAAAAGGAAAAGGAATTTCCTATGATATAGAATAAAATTTCTCTGATAGTAGTTTCGAAGACTTAACACCATTAGATTTTGTAGATCCTCAGAAGGGAATATATATTTTAGAAAAGAATAACTTAGGAATTTCTACTAATACATGCTTGTTTTATAGAATTATTCATACAACATAAAGATTATCCTAAAAGACTTTCAGCTTTTATAAATACAGGATGCTCTCAGAGTATTGGTAAGTCTAATGTCTTCCCTGAAGAGTATTTTCTAGATAGTAATCAAGAGATCCATGGTAAGGTAGCTAATGGAGATCCATTTACCTTATACTTTCAAGCTATTCCTATTTATTTTAAATTAGGAAATCAGACTAACAAAACTGTTAATCATCGATTTTGGATAATGGATCCTCATCTTAATTTCACAGGAAATATTACTCTAGGACAAGACTTTATTAGCAAATATCATCCTTATACTCAGTATAATTATAAGATATTACTTAGTAACAAAGAATAGTTCAATATTATAGCCCCTTTAATAGATCACAAGACTGCTTTTGACCTTATGTAAATCAAATCTAATTATAGAATAACAACTCATCAGAGTTCTTCAGCTGAGCATGGTGGACCCAGACATACAAACCAACAAGAAGCCCTAGAAATAACTAAACCCTTACAAAAAGAATGTAAGTGTCCAGACCAAAAGTGATATAAGCAAATAGCGCTTATACAACAAGAAATTTTAGATCATACCCAACAAATCTTATTAAAGGTCCAAGCAATATCCAAACAAAAGAAGATGGATATAGAAGTAGAAAAATAAAAGATTAGGCAATTGGAAGTGCTTTAGGAGAAAATCACATTGCTAAGGGGACAAAGATCAAAGTTATTATGAAATCATCCCTTATGCTACTATTAATGGTGGAACCTATAAGGATACTCACAAGAAGATAAAGACGAATTCAAAAAAGACATAGATGAAATGATTAAGCTAGGCATTCTTAGAGAAAGCAAACATAGACTTAATAGCCTTGCCTTCTATGTTCAAAATGAGTCTGAATGAAAAAGAGGAAAAAGACGTATGGTCATAAACTATAGACACCTTAATAAGAATTATGAGTTTGATTCTTATAAGATACCAGACAAGAATAACCTAATTAATCTAATTGAAAACATAATTATATTCAACAAGTTTGATTATAATCGGGCTTTTGGAAAATAAAGATGCACCCAGATAGTATAACTTGGACAACCTTTAGTGTGCCCCGAGGATATATGAATGGTTAGAAATGCCATTTGGATATTTGAATGCTCCTCAAGTATTCCAAAGAAGGATGGATAGTATTTTTAGACCTTACTCAGAATTTTATCTTATTTATATTGATGATATTCTTGTAGCCAGCATGGTTGATATAGAACATGTAGACCATCTTAAAAATATTATTTTAGAATTAGATAAACATGGAATTGTTATTTCTGAGAAGAAAATGCATTTATTTCAAACTGAAATAGACTTTATGGGAATGCACATTAATAAAGGAAAAAAATCCTTAGCAAACACATAACCAAAAAGATTCTTGAATTTCCAGACCAACTCAAAGATAAAAAATAATTACAATCATTTTTAGGATTGCTAAATTATGCTGTAAATTTTATTAAAGACCTAGCTTCAAAAAGACAAAGCTTAACTTCCAAATTAAAAGGAACCGATAAAACTAATCCTTTTAAATGGACAAAAGATGATTTTGCAGTTATAAGACAAATCAAAGCAGCAGTCAAGAATATCCCTTTACTTGAACTGCCTAATGATGAAGATTAGTTCATAGTAGAAACAGATGCCTCTGATAAATAATGGTGAGCAGTATACTTTGCCATTGATCATGAGATAAAAAAGAAGAAACTTTGTAGATATAGTTTTGGAACCTTTACTTATCCAGAAACTAGATACACATCTCATGAAAAAGAAGTTTTAGCTATAGTAAGGGTAATAGAAAAATATATGCTTTTTCTTAGACCTAAACATTTTACTATTTATACTGACTCTTCTTACGCAGTAAAATTCAGTGACTTAGATTTATCCAAATCAAGAACTAATAGACTTATTAGATGAAAGAAATTTCTTAATGGTTATGACTTTTCTGTTATACATATAAAGGGAAGAAAAAATATCATTCCAGACATCATATCTACAGAACCTATGTTCGCTAACACTAATATCATCTCTTGTTTTATGTTGAAAATAGAAGACTTAGACAATATGAGTTCTTCTAAAACAAATAGATTAAACAGAGAAGACGTTGCAGACTATCTTAGGCACGTAAGACCAAATACTGGTAGAACGCAAAGACAAACTCAGACTCAAATTCAACACTCTCAAGAGAGACCAATCCTGGAAAATTTTGATGACATTCTAGTTACTCGTGAAAAATTTAAGAATGAAATCATTGCCCAGAATGGACTTATCGAAAAAATGTATTTTCCCCAATATAGACCAGACCAAAGATACCCAGACTTGATAAAATATAGACGATGATTTTTTGATGAAGAAAATACTCTTATAGACGCCCTATGGTGGAATGTTAAAAATAAGCTATGGGTAGAATTCAAATAGAATTTGGTAGATGTTGCTAGATTCATGAGACTTCAAAGACTTGTAGTAGCTTAGATCAGTAGTAATGCTAACCCTAGACCACAGACTCAAACATAATGTCAGACTCTGGGAGAATCCTCAAAAGTTAAACCGGTTGATTATTTTTGTTATCAGAAAAAGACTTTTAATACCAAGATTGTTATACCATTTGGTCATAATAATCTTGCATTTTCAGAAGACTGTCAGAATGAAGGTGATAACATTATTGAACATTTCAATATATTATTATCTGAGATTGATGGATATGCCTTAATGATTAAAGGTTTATTTAAAGACGTTCCAAAATTTTATCTTTTTAAGAAATCAGACATAGCATAGATAATATTGGCAAACCATGGGTTCATTGGACTCGTCCAGATAAATACTATTGAAGATTCTATTACTCTTGGAAAAATTGTCAATGAGTACATAAAAAAGGTAGAAGACTTTGTCCCCATATTTTGCCAGAATTTACCAGATCGCTCCAAGTTCCTATAAAGGAATGAGAGTTGAAGGATTTAGACTCATTAGATTCTCCAATAATTTATTTGAAGACGATGATATTCTATCCGAATACGAAACTAAAGACCTAACCGTGAACAAGAATAAACTCCAGATTGACCAAGCTATTGAAACCATGGAAATTATGGAATTGTTAACAAGTGAAGAAAGATGGTAATGAGTGCATTATTTTGTATGAATTATGCCCAAATCCAGACCTTGTTAGGCCCATTGTATCATAAATAATGAGCTTTTAGAGTCATTTCGTAAAATAAAAGAAAAATGCAAGTTTGAATAAAATTTGAGTTAAAATGCAATTTTAGTATTCCACGGGGTGAAATTGTAATTTTCAAAACTTTATGGACTTGAAATTAATTTTTAAACGTTTATCTAGTCAGAATAAAGTTCTCCTTGAAATTGGGTTGAATTCCGATTAGAACATAAAAGTTATGAATTTCGAGGGCTAAAATGCAAAGAGAGGTATTTCTATAATTTTCTAAATATTTATGACCCTAAATTTGAATTAATTATTTTTATTTTTCATTTTTACAGGTACCCCAAAAATGTGGACAACAAAGGAGTCGATGTGCAAAAATTGCTACAATATGACACGACACAACACGAAACGATTGACACAGCTGTACTAAATATTTTTTATAAAATCGTTCGAGTCTCCGTTGAGGTCGTACCATAGCTTTTCGGAAAGGTCTTGACAATACTCACAAGTTTCAAGTTTGCACGAAAATGAGATTTTGAAGTTTTGGGGGGAAAAATGCGATTATAGATGGTGCTATGAATGGTGAAGTGAATAGTGCCAAAATTGGGGATAATTATTTGGAAAAAAAAGATTTCTCAATTATCTCCAACTCTTCCCAAGACTCCAAGAGATAATTATCATCTCAAATACAACCAATCAAAGAGAGTTTTACTCCAACTCAAACACCTCATTCATAAGCCTATAAATAAGACCCTTTGGCTCATTATTTTGGTGTAGAATTTTAGAGAGAGCTTTGAGAGATAACTTTTTGTTCCTTTATTTTGAGAGTATATTTTTATTGATGGCCAAGAATTATTTTTTGGGAGTAGTTTTGTCAACATCAATTGTAAGACTCGATTATTTTTGTAAGTTGATTTATTAATGAGAATTAATATTCATTCTTGCATTTTTATTGGGTGTATCTAAGGGCACCACATTTTGTGCTTCAAAATACCACAACATTATTTTTACTTAAAAATACCACTTAATTCTAATAGTTGCTTCCAAATACCACATTTGGGCTACCACATATTTAAAGTTATAAAAATCATTTACACTCTTTCCCTCCATCTCTCTACACATTTAAACCTCCAAACCTTTCGTCTTCAACTTCCAAGCTTTTCACCTTCAAATCTATTCTCCTTCAACTAATCCGGTTAGTATATTGAATACACTACCCATTTGAGTATCCTTTTGAACTTATATATATAAAAATTAATCAAACCTCCATCTCTACACTTCGAACAGTTCGAAGTCCCTACACTTCCAACAAACTTTCAACAACTCTCTCTCCACACTACCACAACATTATTGACCACAACAAACTTCGAACAGTTTGTTAGTGCACCCAAAAGCCTTCGAACGATTTTGAGACATTCCAACTACTCTCTCTCTACACTCCAAGGATTTCAAGGTTAATATGACTACAATCACAATGTTTAATGTCCCCCACTATGTTGGAAACTTGAAATCCATGTTATTTTTGAAATTAGAATATAAGTTTTAATGAATGGAAGGATACTCGTTTGGATTGTTGAAAATTGATACGAACTAGGGTTTAATTTGTTATAAACATACCGAATGAGTTATATTTATTCCATATGTTTATGACGAATCATTTTTTTTATAATCTAGGGTTTCATTCGTTATATTCATGCCGAATGATATATTATTTTTTGGCACATATATACTGAATGAAACTAGGTATTAACTAGATTCCATTCGCTATGTTCACCCCGACATAATGTCTTCATCTCAGTGTATTTATGCCGAATCAACTAATTAATTTCGGCATATTTATGCTGAATGACTTTGGTTAGGCTTATGTGTTGACATTGGGATCCATGAATTCATGAGTTATGTATTTACCAAACCTACATAAGTGTATTGTTCATACATACATAACTTATGTTAAGGACGTATGTTTACAACAATACATGTCTTATGTTATATTTCATTATACTCATCAGTGTGTTAGTTGTTTTAATGCAGGTCTACCATGGATAACCTATTATCCTACTCTCGCAAGAACCAAAATCCGTTGACTGCCTCAGAGGGGAAGCGTTGAGAAGAAATCCATTCTCTATCTACTGTGACTGTCCCGGATGTGATGGAGGTCGATCCCTAGTGATGGAGATGCATGAGGAGGTTGCGGTTCATGATGAGGAGGTTGTGGTTCATAACAAGGAAGTTGCGGTTGCAATTGTGGTTGAGGTTGAGGTTGAGGTTGAGGTTGAGGAGGGGGATGAGGAGACCGAGGTTGAGGAGGATGCCGATATTTAAGAGGAGACCGAGGTTAAGGAGGAGGTTGAGGAGGGTCATGAGGCAGCGGAGGGTGATGTCGAGCCGAAGAATGTTGCTCCTCAACGTCCTGATAATTTTGTTTAGCATTTTACACAAGACCGCAGTAGCATATAACCAGAAGAAAAAGGTGTCTGAAGAAGGCATCTCTACTGCGGCATACAAGCATCAGGTGGCCTAAGGTATTTGGACCGGTTCAGTGGTAATTTCATTTCCCTTCAAAGTTAAATCATTAATGTTTTAAATTTTCCATTACTTTCATAAACCTTAATAAATATTTTTCTTATATTATAGGTAAATCAGGTGCCTTTATTGTGAATCAATCACTGGAGGAAGATCAAGGAGTGGGAATTCATTGATCTTTCTACAAGTGTACATAGGAGGGTCCAAAGGGCTAAGCTAGGGGGGATTATCTCATCTAACCACCGTTATATAGACTACGCCCTTATATCTGCATTTATCGAGAGGTGGCATCCGGAGACTAACACATTCCATATGCTATTTGGGGAGATGACAATCACCCTGGATGACGTATCGGCGATCTTGGGTGTTCCCCTCATCGAATCACCTCTGTATAACCCACAACCCAAAGTTGAGGAGGAGGAAGAGGATGTAGTGGTCCCGTCGGTTGTGGAATTAGTGGTGGAGTTGTTAGGAGTGACCAGGGAAGTTGCCTTGGAGGAATATGGCGAGCATACGGCCGTTCGATTGAACTGGATCACTACGAATTTCAAGGAAAGGTCGCATGATGCCAATGCATCGAGTGAAGACAAAGACTATTGCGCCAGGGCCTATTTGCACTACATTATTCGGTGCACAGTTTTACCCGACAAGACAAAGAACAAGATTTTCGTGCTACACCTTCATGTTCTTAGAGATGTGTCGTAAGGGAACTATCATGGGGGGTGGGTATCCTAGCACATGTGTATAGGTAGGTAGGCCTTGCCTCTCGTTCAGGTGTGTGGCAAATGAGTGGTTGCCTCTCTCGTATACATGTAACTAATAACACACATTAATATTTCAATTCCCCCCCCCCCCCCCGACACATTTTTTCTAATAAATTCATAATATGTGTGTTTTTCAGTCATGGATATATGAGCATTTTATAGGGGTTGGTGGATGTGTTGACATAAAGTTTGAGGACACCAAGCCAAGGATTGCACGTTGGTCATTGCAGTCCGCCTCTTAGAAAAATGCATTTCAAAACTTAATCAATTTTCGGGAGCAATTGGATGATATGAGTGTTGGTGATGTGAGTGTATTCAAATATTTTTTGTAATGATATGAGTGTTGTGATGTGAGTGTATTCAAATATTGTTTCTGACATTCAATAATGTTTTGTTTATGTGTAGGTCATTTGGGAACCCTACCAAGATTCCAGGGCTGCTTATCACTTTCACGAAGTTCCATGGTATAGCGAGACTATGATTTATTTTGAGGTGGGGGAGACCTATTACCCAAAAAGATGCCTTAGACAATTTGGACGCCTTCAAATCATACCTCGAGAGCCCATGAAACCGTTGAAGGACAATAGGGGGATAAGGCGATCGATACAAGGTAAAATTCGATATGCAAAAATGGTACCAAGAAAATTGGCAAGACCATCTTCTATCTGAAAAAGTCTAGGTATGTGCCCATATCGAGCCCGTGGAACTGTAGCAATGATTTTATGGCTTGGTTCTTGTACAAATCCCATCCTAGAGTCCAAAACTCCTAGTTCCACACGGTCAAACAACATCAAACCTCATTGGTAAGTGTTATATAGAAGTAATTTCATGTTACAGCAAACTTCCGGCTTTTCTACTATCATTACTAATTTCATGTTATTATCTCTTTGATAGGCGGACAAGGTGCGCAAGGCTATGGATTTGTTAAAGAGAAATATTAACGAAGGAATTACTGATGAGACATGTGCATTACCGGCAAGAGATGTCCAAGACTACGATATCCTAGCTGCAGCCATTGGGGTAGGCAGACCGGTTGTCATTCCAGAGCGTGTTGTAAAGAAAAGCAAGTCTAAAGGCAAAATCAAAGAGAAAGTAGTTGAGGGGGACCAGATTAGAAAAAGAAAAAAATAGGAGTTTGGATTATATGGTTTGAAGTAGAAGTTGTAGTTTTGATCATTACTAATTCATGTTACATCAAACCTCGTCGGTTTGAAGTTGAAGTTGCAGTTTTGATTATATGTTTTGAACTTAATTTGATTTCTATTGGAGTTGGTCTAAAAAAGTTAGTATTAATTTGAATTATATTGGAGTTGATTATATTAGTTTCAATTATATGTTTTATAAATGTTGGTATGAAAAAGTTGGTATAAAAAAGTTGGTATAAAAAAGTTGGTATAAATGTTGGTATAAAACAGTTGCTTTGGTCATTGAAATTGGTTATCAGTGGAGTAGGTTTGAAATTGATTAAAATTTGGTATAAGCCCCATTTGTTACAAACATAACGAATTAACCTGGTTCAGGATAAACATCCCTAACAGTGGATAAACACTGAAAATAACTATGGTTCATTCGCTATGAACATAGCGAATAGATTCAACAATTTCATTATATACATAGAGATTGAGATTTCGTTTAGGATAATCATCCCTGATAGTAGGTATGGTTTGAAATTGGGTAAAGTTCATTCGCTATGAACATATCGAATATATTCAACCATTTCATTATCTACTTAGCGAATGAGATTTAGTTCGGGGTTTGAAATTGTGTAAGGTTCATTCGCTATGAACATAGCGAATTGAGCTTCAGTAGTCGCTATGTTTGTAGCGAATGGTTTGAAATTGTGTTACTTCATTTCAATTCAAATTCATTTCAGTACATGTTACTTCATTTCATTCAACTTCATTTCAAATCATACAACTTCATTTCAACTCAACTTCATTTCACATCGTATAAATTGGTATAACAATCATACAACTTCATTTCATTTCATACAACTTCATTTCAATTCTACTTCATTTACAAAAACATTTGTAAAAAATTGAAATCTACAACTAGTTGATCTCGATAGGTTGATCGTTGGTTGCTACATCCTTGGGCAGATTTTTTGGAACTCCGCTACTTGTTGCGCGTATTTATTTATCCAAGATTTGGCTTCGGGTAATGAACAAGTATGCCAGTGACTTGTTTCCGGGGAAATTGGGCAGTCGTACTTCAACTTCAAAGCTACAAAGTGATTCCCATAAACATGAGTAATCTCTATGAACATTGGATGCACGGTTCGTTCATGTCTCATCGGTAGAAATGTGAGACACTGTCTCTTAGAGATGAGGACGCACACGCACTTGTAAGTTTCCGTCAAAAGATAGCACTCAGGCATGATCATCCATGACTTTGGCATACATGGGCTTGAGAAGTAATATGAGTAACTCAAAGGTGTTTGAGAAAACATCACTTGCAGAAGAGAAAAATGACAAGTTTGGAAACAAATGCGTGAAATCGTAATATTACTTAAAGTGGAACATTTTAATGAAATAAAAATGTTGAAAAAGATACTACACAAATTGGCCCAAATGAATATGATTTTTGGAATAAAATCAAAGTTAAAGTGTAAAGGACATGAAATGATAAATTTCAAAGTGTAACATAAGTTGTGGTGAAATCTCGGGTATGGCTTTGATCGGGTAAAAAGCGAAAGAAGGAATAATGTGGAGATTTTTAAAAACATCAAAGGAATTTGGATGACACCGGGATAATTAAGAAGGGACCGGAGCTCTGGGGTGAAAGACCCAAAACAACTAGCCAAAGTATATGGTGGTGTCGCCGGTGGTGTGGAGCCCATTAAAGTATGCGATTTATTAGAAGATTATTAGAATAAGATAAAAGAATAAGGAACATGTGAAGAAACGGGTTGTGTGGTCAAATGTGTTAAGACAACCTAACTTGAATGAATTAATGAATGTTCCGGTAAAAGATAAAATGGACAAGGAATGTGTAAATTGATTAATGTCCAAAGGTAAATGAAAGGGAAAGTGTAATGGTAAATGGGTGAGTTAAGCACTCTAAGAAGGTGTAACCGTAATTAGCATAGGGGGTATGTTGTGAAAAGGTTTTCCAAAGGTTAAATAATAATTGTCAAACACAGCGTTCACGTGTGTTGAAAAAGATTATTTTCAATGAAAATACTATTGTGCATTATTTGAATGGAAAGGGTAATTTCAGTAAAGAAATGGTTTATGTGAAATAAAGTGTAGTGGTTTAAAACATTTAACCGTGTACATTGAATAGAAGGATACAGGTCAAGTTAAGAAATAAGAGGTCTTATATGCGATTAAGGTAAATTAATCGGGATAAATAACGTTTTCGGATGTAAAACGGTTTCATGTATTAAGTATGTGTGTGCGTGTGTGTATGTGTGCATATATGTTTGTGTGTGTGTGTGTGTCTATATATATATATATGTTTATGTATAAGGTAGTTGTGCACGTAGGTATAACGTGTTAGAGTTTCCTTTCTGTCGTTCGTTTCTATACTACATTTGTATATTTCCACTAGACATTGACTCACACCCTCGTCTTTGTTACGGGAGGTTGGGTGCGGGATCTTATTTTGGGAGCGTTATACAAGTAAGTGTTATGTTTAAGTTCACGTTAGTAGCTCTGTATGAGTGGACACTAGGGATGCTTCCCACGGGTCCTTCACGTAGTTTGAACTTGAAATTTGAATCGCATGTTAAATGAGTGAAATATTAATAAAAATAAAAATTGGATTAGCAACATTATATAGGTTGTTTCATTTCACTTCACACCTAGCGTTTGGGTTAGACCGGTTTGACTACATGTAACCTAAAAATCCTGATCGGGGCGTTACATTAACATATTCCACTTCACTAGCTTGGGAATCAAAAACTAGACCTCAAAACCATCATGCCCTGATCATCTTCATCAGGGGAAGATACATCATTTAAGCCCATATGATTGGTCGTGAACACGGTATAGTTGCGCCCAGTGGGGGAATCATTGACCTCTTCCGACTCACTATCACTAAGGGTGGAATTGTAAACCTTTGGCTTTCTTACCCTCCTTCCTTAGTCTAGTAGGACACTTACGAGAATAATTCCCTAAACCTTGGCATTCAAAACACTTATCATAGTCATCCACCTTCTTAGGACCACCCCTATTCTTTCTATTACGGTCATTAAAGTTCTTAGGTTTATTTCAAAACTCTCTTATCTCTAAGTTTAAATAACTATGAACTTCCTAGCAACCTAGCTGTCTCTTTAGCATCAAGCTCATCGTCACTATCAGAATTCGACACATCCTCCTTTTGGGCTTTCAAGGTAACACCCCTCTTTTCATCCTTTTTCTTCAGAGGAAACATGTTTGAAGTTCATCTACAAGCTTTTGGACTCTCGTAGTGTCAACACCACCTAGGGAATCAAGGATCGTGACTTTGGCATTAAATCTTTTAGGTAACGACCTTAAGATATTTGGCACAACTCTAGGTTCGGGGATCGGTTCACCTAAGTTAAATGAGGAATTGATAATATCTGACAGCCTAGCATAGAATTCATAAAAAGACTCATTCTCTAGCATTTTAATCGTCTCAAACTTCATTGTTAGATTTCATAACTTGGAAACCCTAACAATATATGTTCCCTCGTGTGTGGATCGTAAAATATACCAAGCACCCTTCGCGCTTTCACAAGTAATAATGTGTCTGAACTCTTCAGCAATCACAATGCAAAAAATAGAATTAACGCCCTTGGTATTAAAAGTCAAGGCATTCTTTTCAGTTGGGATCTAAGAGATGAATGCTTTAGGAGCACCATTTTTGGTGGGAGTATCCACCCATACTCAATCGAGTTCTAAATGTTCTCTTCGATTGTTTTAAGGAAAAATCGCATCCATGCCTTCCAATAGGGATAGTTTGTCCCGTCAAATCATGGAGGCTGAGAAACAGAGGCCCTTTCTCGGTTAAAATGCATCTAAACCCTAAACGTTCACAAAAATATGGATCTAACACAACAAACTAGTGTAACCCGCTTTGGTACCAATTTGAGAAACGTTAAGTGCCCTAGGGTTTGTAGAGAAACACCACCAATTCTTAATTTTCACAATTTTAATAAACTTTGCACTGAATAATAACCAAAGTGTTATGTTAAAAAGTTCACCAATCTTAGTCTTAACCTAAGCATGAATCCATGTGAGTATAAATAAGAATAAAACAAACATCAAACACGTTGATGTATTGAGGAAACTCCTGTAATACCCCGTATTTTTATGGCCTTTAATTATGGGATTAATTAAATTTAATTGGGATAAATTAATATAATATTAATTTGGATTTTAAATTGTATATTTACTAGCATGACGAAAGTTAGTAATTATTGGTAAGAATTATGTTGAATATTACTTAATGAGTAAAGTAATATATGAAATTGAATTTATCAAAATTATCACGAGTGAATAATAGGAAAGTTATAGAAATTAAATCAGGACGAGCGTGTCAGTCGTGTCGGGACAAATTTAAGGAAATAAAAAGTAAATAAATTATAAGTCGCCTGTATGGTCATTTTGAGTGCGCCAATGGGTCCGAACGGGTCGAGATAGTCAGAAAAGTGTACCGGGAGTTTACTTTGGGTCTTGGGACGTTTTTAGGCCTAATCGACAACTCGGGAGGGCATTTTGGTAATTTCTAATTTTAGGCCTTAATTAATGACAAAAATTTAAGGGTTCTATCTGATGGGACTTAGAGTCCTCGAGGGTTAGAAACACTTGAGTTACAGAGAGTCTAAGGAAGGGAGAATAGAGGAGGTTTCCAAGGAGGAGACCAATCAATATTACACCGTTCCCATTAATTCCACCACCAACGCGTAGATCAGAAGGATAGGATCGTTCCTATACCACTCAAATTCATCGGATCAGACCTTTAATTTCCAGGCAAGTATCAATCTTGTTATTCTTGAGTTGATATTTCATCCATGTTAGAGTATGAATGATAATTATAAGTTTTCATGGAGCTTTAATGAAATTAGAAGATTAGAATTCATAGGGTTGAATGAAAATCATGTTAGACTGATGTTCTTATCATACGTAGAGTATTGATCACGAATTTGTATGATGATTAGAGAAGGAAATATGAAAATATCATGTGGATTCTTGAATTAATATGGTAAATTAGGGTTAGAGACCTAATCATGAATTATAACCATTTAATGATGATTCTTGGAGAATTAATGAATGTTTTACGTTAGAAATCATCCACACCTGTTTATATAATGTTTGTGATGTTTGGTTGGGAGTTTGGGACATTTTAATGGAGGTTTTGATGAGTAAAATGGAAGAAACCCGTAGGCATTAATTGCAGAATTTCTGGGCTAATAACTGATCGACCGATCGATCGACCCTTCCCTTCGATCGATCGACCGACCCTTCCCTTCGATCGATCGACTCCTTCTGAATTTAACACTTATTTCCTTTTTAAAGGTTAATCCAACCCAAATGAATAAGTACCCTTAGACATAACTTAAATATTATAATGGGACTTTAGAAGGACCAGTAGGGTTGTGGGCAAGGTTCAAGTAGTACGATTTCATATGGAACTGAACCGTGGGGTTATGAGGGCATAAAATGAGTTATGATTGCGTGTGTGATAGATTGGGGATTATGTAAGTCGATGACGACGTAGACCAGTAGGGTATAGAGGGTACACCTACTAATTTCATATTTATTAAAACGATACACTTCAAGGATCGAGAAGTACTCACGAATTTACGGTCATTGAGAAAGTAAAAGAATGAATTAATTACGTAACATTCGGGCGTTATGCGCCACGTATGGTTAGAATATATTATGGGACGTGGGGGTGCCTATCTGATTAACGTATATATATATATATATATATATATATATATATATATATATATATATATGAGTGCATGTGACGCGACTCAGAATGTGTCTCTAATGTGCGTTCACTCTAGGCTCAAGTGCAAGCCTATCGCGTTAGTAATAATCCGACAAGTTGGGTATCGATCCTCAGGAAAAAAGGACAACGAAGTTGTAACGACTGGAAAAGACGGAGGAATCCTAACTCTGACTCGAAGAAGAAAAAGAAAATGATTTGGTTTTTGAGAATGATTATGATAAATGCAATTATGAAATTATGAAGAAATGCAACTACACTAATTTACCTAAAATGTCAATGAAAACTGGTTTAGAACTTTTGACTAACTGATAAGAAAACTAAAAACGGGAATACAATCCCCCAACCCTAGTGAATTGCAGTTATAATACTAATCATAAATTTGACTGATTAAATCCGACCCGAAATTTATTACTCCCAAGCAATATGCATACGAGGTTCAAGCCCGCGTCATACCTAATCTGAGAACGAGTAAATCAGTATCGCACTAGTAACACTCGAATTGTATTCTAAATCATCACGGTTACCCAGAGGCAAACGAGATATAAAGACCTACAATTGTTATGTTCCTACGCAATACGGTCATTTTTAATCACCAAATTCAGGGGATTAATGTTATAAACATATAATTAACACATCAGGCTAGGTTCATGTATCCCGGCCTTAGAAAATCTATCCTAGCATGATGAAAGTGACGAAACCGGTAAATGATGTGCAGGAATTCATAATTACTCCAAGGAAAATTATAATCAGATGTAGAAAGGAATTGGAAATAAGAAATACTCACTAAAATTACCCAAGCAGTAATTGCAACAATGAATGAAACTGGTAATCTGCTAATCTCTGAATCAATCTTCAATCTTTTAATTAAAACTGGAAATTTTTTGCTAAGCTAGGGTTTTTGGAAAGAAAAGAAAAACTAACTATTTTCCTATATAATAATCCGTCCAAATAATAGTAATAAATCGGGTTTTTATACCCTCCATGAATTTAGGAATTGCAGCTGCACTAGGACTCTTCCTTGAAACAAACAAGATTTGCAAATCTCGAAGGCCGGATCGGTCCGGGGCAAGGGCGGATCGGTCCGCTTCCAAGGCAGATCGGTTCTTTTATTTTGGGGCGGACCGGTCCGGGGGCATACCGGTTCTTTTTATTTTTGCCTTCTTCGGTTTGCTTGTGGTCCGGGGTCTATTGGAGTTTGGCAAGGCGGACCGATCCGGGGTAGGGGCGGACCGGTCCGGATATTTGACTTTTTGGCTCAACTTTGACTGCTCACATCTTTTGTTCCGGAACTTCGATTGAGGTGCCGTTCCTTCCTATGTGCTTGTGAATGAGATCTCTTCAACTTCTCTTTAGATACCTCATCCGAATTTCGGGTGGAAATTACGCTAACTTAGAACTTTGCACGTCCCGAGCAATGTAAAAGAATCCTAGCCAGTCTCAATTCTTGAAAACATTTTATTGGGATAGAATACCTTTTTCGCGGGCAAGCGGTTGCATTTAGCGTATGCAACAAGCCTTTAAACCTCTAGGTTACCCTAGTAGGACGAGTGCTGTCTCGTGAGGGTTTGCAGAGAATATACCCACAAAATTCGACTCAACGAAAATCCAAAATACGCAAAAATTGTGCAATTCAAACTTTTCCAGAAAATAGTCATCATCAAGTCATGTTTACAAGTCTCAAATCATCGTGCGTGAGTGGGTAGCCGGAAATATAACCGCCAATTTCCACCAATTGATCATTACTTTACTTGTCCGAAAATTCGTTTTGATTTCAATTTCTCACGGAATGCTCTCTCAAATGAATCACTCGGAATGTGGCTATTCTCTCGGTATGCGTGATATAAAGAGTAAATGTAATGGACGCAAAATCACGCATACAATTAGAAAGACGGAAATTTCATGGTGAAAGGATCTCATCAACGGATTACGGTTTTAAAAACTTGAACATTGCCTCTTTTTCGCGCATTCAATCCCTTTTATTATCTTTTGGTGTATTATCTCTCTACGCGGTAACCAATTTTGCACTTTAGACTCGGTTAGGACTTTTTCAGGTTTTAAGGTATATGGGGTGAAATGACAATGGTAGGGAGGTTGGAATTGGAAAGGTCATTAATGATGTCCATTTGTGCTTTTTTCGGGCTATTGCTAATTTTTTCTTCTTTTTCTATATTTTTCTGTTTTTCACTTTTTTTCTTTTCTTGCTATTTTTGTTGAGCATATCTAAATTTTCTTGCCCCTTTATATGCACTTTTTGGACTTAAATTCTGAATTTTTCCATTTTTCACAATTCCGGCTTATTTGGATTTTTCGGGTTATCAAACGAGAGGGACAATTTTTTTGGCTCAAATTGGGTTACAAAAGGGGTAATTTTTCGCTACTTTTTCTGGCCAATATTTTTGGGTGACAAACGAGGGCGGGCCTACTTCAATGCCCAAAATGCCAATTGCGTTACCATATGCGCTTTGAGATGAATTTAAGTTTAGAGATCAATTTGACACGTTTTTCAAAGCAATAATACACACATTTTTCAAAACCGATCAAAATGAAAGGAATGTGATCCTTGACAACTTTTTAGGCGCTGAAAAGAACTTTGAGTTAACAATTAACTCGGATTGATTTAAAAACTCGCAAAAAGTGATAGGATCGATCCTCACCGGGTTTGTTAATCTCCACACTTATTCATTAAGTCGTCAATTTTCGCTCAATTTCCATCTTTAGTCAATTTCGGCTTTGTGTATGTTGAATTTTCATAATTTGAGACTTTAAACCGACTTTTAATGATATTTTTGAAAAATTTGAATTCCAAATTTTATTTATTTTGAACAAAAATATTTTTGGATTTTTTTTTTAATTTTCTGATTTTTCTGGAAATTTTTGGGCATTTTGAAAATTTGTGAAGTTTTAGACATATGCACTTGTGACCCCCCCTGACTTAGACTTTTACATTATCCTCAAGCAAAAAGGACTAAAATCTAAATAAGGCAAAATAATAAGTGCGATAAATAAAACAAACAAATGGAGAAAATGCAGTTTTTATTACACTAGGACTGTGTTACATGTGCAGGGAAAAGCATACAAATGTGAACAGGAAAAAAAAATAAATAAAAAGCTGCCAACACCATATAAAGCTTCACCGGGGTGGGGGATGGAAGGAACCGGGCGCGTTGGGGTCATAGGGGTTCTGGTAGTAGGAAGGCAGTGGCTCATTAGGATCCCCTATGCGGCGATAGATGTCCGCCTTGAAGCGGAGAACGATGCCCATGTCGCGCTCGTAGTTGGTCTGAAAGGTGTTGAAGTTTGTTTCAAGTGCTGACATGCGGGCTGATAGGTCGGTTCCCGCCCACTCGAAATCTATGTCGTCCTCCTAGTCCGGACCGATATCCTCCATCTCGACGTCCTCACTGGCAACCCCTGCTTCTTCCTCGCTCTCGCTCGAGGCAGCTTCTTCCTCACTATCACCTCCCCGCCTAGCCCGGAAGACAGCTAGCTGTTTGGCGCTTTTGGTGGGGGTCCCTTGTCCGAAAGGACCGGGGATGCGAGTATGGTCGATCGAGGCCGCTATGCCAGCATCCTTAAGGATGGAAGTGATCAAACGGGCATAGGGAAGTGGTGTGGTGCCCTTCTCATCCAAGGATGCGTTAATGATATCCGCGTATAAAGTGCGTCCCAAATGGATGGAAGTTTGAGTGTCGAAGAGATGATAGGTCAAAGTAGCTTGCCGAGGCCGCATGGCGGAATAGTTGGACGTTTGTAAAATATTGGCGCACACAATCTGAAATGTGAGGCGTACTTTCTCGTTGAGGCGTCCAACGGTGACAGTTTGCCCCGTCCAAGCTACATTCGGTGCAATGCGGGCCATGATAATGTCCTTATCGATCGGGGGGACGTTACGGGGATATGTAAATTCTGGAATGTCCGGGACGTCATACTCGGCCAACTTGGCCGTGACACGGGCCAAGGAAAATGGGATGGGAGTCCCATCCACGTAAGCTTCGGCCTCAAATTGGCCCGTCCGGACTAGGGTGCCATAGAATGAGCGAACTCCGGTTGCCCACACCGCTTCGTAGGGTTGGTTAAGGAATCGGCACCAGCCCTGAGCCATGAAGAGGGCGGTGACGGAGTTGGGCAGAGCTTCCCATTGGACAGCGCGCTCCATATGGAGTTTGCGGCCCAAACTAAAAAATTGATTGCACCAACGCTCCTCTTGGCGGGAGCGTAAGTCGCCGTGACCGGAGGTTTGGATCTCGGTGGAGTCGTATTTGGTGGGGGCAACACGGGGGGACAGGTAAACAGAAGGGGTTTGTTGCTTGAAACACTAGAGAGGAAGAAAAGAGTATTGGGGTTGAAGGTGTGAGGAGGGGGGAGGGATGGGGGTGTATTTATAGTGGAAAGGGTGAGGGAAGGGGTTGGTTTTGGAGGGAAGGGGTTTGGAGGGAAAAGGGGGTGGATTTGGGAGGGAAAGGTTGGGGTTCGGAAGAGGGAAAACGGATTGGAGGGAATGAATGGGATTGGGGGAAAGGGGGTGAATCTTGGGAAGGGGAGAAGACAAACCTGCAGAAGGCGGACCGGTCTGGGGTAGGGGCGGACCGGTCCGGGTCTTTGACTTTTCAACACTCGCCAGGCGGACCGGTCCGGCACCAGGTCTTTTGGGATGGAATTCTCCGAACTTGGTTTCGATCTCTCTTCTAAAAAAATTCTCACTTTCACGACATACTCTCTATCAATCTGGACTAAAAACCCTCTTGACTTCACTGGTCAACACCCTTTGACTCAAAATTCCCAAAACACACGGATGCTTCTCCCGAACGAAACCTAGTCCTAACGACTCTCAAAACATACACGACTCTCACACACACGACTCTCACCCCATACGCATCGGGGGTGCGACGACCTCACTTTTTCAGCTCAATCTACCCCATAAACGGGGTCCCACAACCAGAAGGTGTCGACTTCTTCCGCACACGCCTCTAGATATGGCTTAAGGCGTTGTCCATTCACTTTGAACGTATTTCCCCCTTTTAAATCGTCTAGTTCAACAGTTCCATGGGGGAAAACATTCTTTACGACGAACGGGCCAGACCATCGTGACCACAACTTGCCCAAAAAGAGGTGAAGCCGAGAGTTATAGAGAAGAACTTTTTGCCCGGGAAGAAACTCTTTTCGTCGAATGATGCTATCATGAGCGAGTTTCAGCCTTTCTTTTGAAATTTTGGCATTCTCATACGCATCATTGCGTAGTTATTCTAACTCATTCAATTGAAGCTTGCGGGCTTCACCGGCCTTGTCCATGGCATAATTCAATTGTTTAATTGCCCAATACGCCTTGTGTTCAAGTTCAACGGGAAGATGGCAAGGTTTTCCATATACAAAGCGGAAAGGGGACATGCCGAGTTGATTCTTGTATGCGGTACGATAGGCCCATAACGAATCGTTCAATCTAAGGGACCAATCTTTCCGGGTAGGATTGACAATCTTTTCAAGAATGTTCTTGATTTCCCGATTTGCTAGTTCGGCCTGCCCATTCATTTGTGGGTGATAAGTCATTCCAACCTTGTGAACGACACCATACTTTCTCATGAGCTTTGCGAATGGCCTATTGCAAAAGTGCGTGCCATTATCACTAATTATCGCTTTTGGTGCACCGAAGCGGGAAAGTATGTGTTCTTACAGGAATTTTATCACCACCTTGTTGTCATTTGTCTTGGTAGCTATGGCTTCCACCCATTTAGAAATGTAGTCTACCGCGACAAGGATGAATAGAAACCAAAGGATGGGGGAAAAGGGCCCATGAAGTCAATACCCCAACAATCAAAGATCTCAATAATGAGTATAGGGGTAAGAGGCATCATATCTCGTCGGGTAATGGCCCCCATCCGTTGGCATCTATTGCAGGATTTGCAAGCATCGTTTACATCCCGGAAGATTGTGGGCCAATAGAGGCCGCATTGCAGAATTTTTGCGGCCGTCTTTTTCGTCAAAAAGTGACCTTCACAAGCTTTTGAATGACAAAACTGGATAACTTTCGGGATTTCGTCATCCAGTACACATCGTCGGATGATTTGGTCGGCGCAATATTTAAAAAGGAATGGATCGTCATAGAAGAACATGCGCGACCAAGTAATAAACCTCTTCTTATCTTGCGGTGTCCAATCGGGAGGGACGGCTCCCGTGACAAGATAGTTCACTATATCCGCAAACCAGGGATACAAAGAGGTAGCAAAAAGTTTCTCATTCGGGAAGTATTCGTCTATGGGTGCGGGATCACTAGGTACGTCGGACGAAAGCCTAGATAAATGGTCGGCAACGACGTTTTCTACTCCTTTCTTATCTTTGATGGAGAGATTGAACTCTTGTAGGAGTAGGATCCACCTTATGAGGCGCGGCTTGGCATCTTTCTTTGCAAGTAGGTATTTCAAAGCCGCGTGATCGGTGAAACACGTGATGGGAGAACCAATGAGATATGACCGGAATTTATCAAGGGCGAAGACTACCGCTAGCAACTCCTTCTCCGTGGTAGAGTAGTTGAGTTGAGGTCCGGTAAGGGTCCGGCTAGCGTAGTAGATGACATGAGCTTGATTATCTTTTAGTTGGCCCAAAACATCCCCGATTGCATAATCGCTAGCATCACACATAAGTTCGAATGGTAGGGACCAATCCGGAATTTGCATGATGGGAGCGGGCACAAGAATGTATTTTAATTTTTCAAAAGAGCTTTGGCATGCTTCCGTCCACTCGAATGGGGTGTCCTTCATGAGTAGGTTGCTTTAGGGCCTAGCGATGGCGCTAAAGTCCTTAATGAACCTTCGATAAAACCCCGCGTGACCCAAGAATGAGCGCACGTCTTTAAGCGATTTAGGTGGGGGAAGATCAGCTATGACATATATCTTTGCCCTATCAACATCTATTCCCTTGGATGATACTATGTGGCCAATAACTATTCCCTCGGTGACCATGAAATGGCATTTTTCCCAATTCAGCACTAAGTTCTTTTCCACACACCGGGCGAGTACTTTTTCCAGTTTTTCCAAACGATGATCGAAAGAGGTGCCAAAAATGCTGAAATCGTCCATGAACACTTCGAGTCCTCTCTCGACCATGTCGCTAAATAAGCTCAACATGCACCTTTGAAAGGTAGCAGGTGCATTACACAAGCCAAATGGCATACGTTTGTAGGCAAACGTACCAAAAGGACAAGTGAAGGTAGTCTTCTCCTGGTCAAGTACATCTACCTCAATTTGGTTATATCTGGAATAACCATCAAGGAAGCAATAGTAAGGGTGGCCCGCTACTCTCTCAAGCATTTGATCAATAAATGGCACGGGAAAATGGTCTTTCCTAGTTCCCGCATTGAGTTTCCGGTAATCAATGCAAACGCGCCACCCGGTGGTGGTACGTTGGGGAACTAGCTCTCCCTTGGCATTCTCAATCACAGTCATACCCGACTTCTTCGGGACGACTTGAATGGGGCTCATCCACTTGCTATTTGAGATTAGGTAGATAATCCCTACATCCAATAATTTGATAATCTCGGTTCTCACAACTTCTTTCATGTTGGGATTTAGTCTTCTTTTCATTTCTCTAGAGGGCTTGACATCCTCTTCGAGATGGATCTTGTGAGTGCAAATCAATGGACGTATCCCCTTTAAATCAGCGATGCACCAACCAAAAGCATTTTGGTGCTTCCTCAGAATTTCCAGCAATTTACCCTCCTGCCCTTCATCTAGGCTAGAGGAGACAACAACAGGAAATGTCTCATCCTCTCCTAGGTATGCATATTTAATATGGGAGGGGAGTTTCTTTAATTCGAGGGTAGGAAATTTGTCATTGGAGGAAACCATGCATGTATCCCTCGGAGGCAACTCCTTGAATCTAGAAACCCAATTAACATCTCTCGCGTCCTCGTCCGACGCACTCTCATCGAGTAACTCACTCAACTCCCCAACTTCCCTTTCGAAGTCGGTGTACGTCCCCTCACTCTCATATCTCGCCGCTAAACAGGTCTCTAAAGCGTCGCTACAGTAATTCTCCTCAAAATACTCTTCTACTATCTCATCTATGAGACTCACCGTGTGAAAATCATCTTCCTCCCCCGTATATTGGGCTATGTGGAAGATTTTGGTTTCCAAGGTCATGTTCCCAAAGATGAGTTGCATTCGTCCATTTCGAGTATTGATGATTGCATTAGCCGTAGCTAAGAATGGATGCCCAAGGATGATGGGAACATGATTGCTCGAGTTGAAGGAGGGATCTGTGCCCCAAATGACAAAATCTACCGGGAAGTAGAAAGTATCAACTTGGATGATCACGTCCTCGACTATGCCTCGTGGAATCTTCACTGTTCGATCCGCTAATTGGAGAGTGACCTTTGTGGGCTTGAGGTCGCCCAAATCAAGTTGCCTATAGATGGAGTAAGGGAGGATATTTACGCTTGCTCCCAAGTCAAGTAAGGCTCTTTCAATTTTATTCTCTCCAATGATGCAGGATATGGTGGGTGCACCGGGATCTTTGAATTTAGGCGGGAGTTCATTTAGTAGAATAGAGCTCACGTTTTGTGCTAGAAAGACGTTCTTCTTCACCTTCATCTTTCTCTTAACCGTCAACAGGTCTTTGATAACTTTAGCATAAGCTGGAATTTATTTGATGGCATCGAGGAAAGATAAATTCAGCTTTACTTGCTTAAGCACTTCTAGCACGTCTTCACGTGGGTTTCCTTTTTGGGAGGGAATCAACCGTTGAGGAAACGGTTCCGCGGAGGGTGGTTTCACTACCACCTCTGGCTCACTAGCGTCTTCCTTATCACTCTCATTCAAGGGGACATCTTCGGCCTCTTTCGTGCCGGGCGAAATCTCCTTGTCTTTTATTGTGTCGTGTGGGGGAGGTGATAAATCAACGACTCTCCCACTACGAAGAGTGGTCACAGCTTGACATTGCTCCCGATGTTCAGTAGAGGTGGAGCTAACACTAGTCTGACCTTGGGGAGGTCTTTGGCCTTGGGCAGGAAACTTTTCCTTCTCTTGGACACTCAGCGAGGATGGTATCTTTGACAGACTTACATTTATGTCGCCAATCAGAAGATCATACTTGGCATTGGTTGCGGTCTAGCTTGCGATGAATTGATTCATGGTATCCTCGAGAGTACTTTGCGGTGGCGGAATATACGCTCCTTGATGTGGTGGTGCTTGCACATGTCCTTGCATGTGTGGAGCTTGTTGAAAGTGTTGTGGTGGAGGAGGGGCAACATGTGAAGGAGGATTCATTGTGGCATGTTGTTTCCCATAGCTGAAACCGGAACGGTTTTTCCATCAAGGGTTATATGAATTTCCGTGCGGGGCACCAAAATTTCCCTTAAATCCTCCTATACCACTAACTTTCTCCTGAAGCATAACTTTGTAGGCGGGTATCGTCGGGCATTCCTCAGTTGAATGGCCCGCCTCACAAATAGCACACACCTTTTCGACGGGGTTTGGTACGGATCCAGCTGGTCCTTTTCCATATATCTCGTATAGATCTCAAAATCTTTTCTCAAGAGTCTCCAATCGACTATACGTCATAGAGTTCTTGTCTATGTGGAATAGACCGGACGCCGATGGAGTGGTGGTCATTTGACGATTTCGATTTTGAGCGTTAGGATCAGATGTATCCCAAGATTGGGTAGTCTCGGCGACATACCTCAGGTGAAGCTCGGCATCGTGGGCATCTAAATCGACAAACAGACCACTTCCCATAGTTTTAACAAGTTGCTTGGAGTTAAGATTCAGCCCATTATTGAGAAAAGAAATGATTTGCGCTGAATCAAATCCATGATGGGGGCATGAAGTAACTAACTCGTTGAATCGTTCATAACATCGATGGAATGGCTCATTTTCAGCTTGTCTGAACGCTTGAATTTGAGCCTTTATGGAGATTGTTCGATGTGGTGGGAAGAATTTCTTGAGAAATCTCGACTGCAACTCATTCCATGATGGAATCGAGCTCGTAGGTAAAGACCATAGCCAGGACTTAGCTTTATCTTTGAGCGAGAAAGGGAAGGGTTTGAGGCGGATTACCTCTTGTGTGCAGGTTTGATCATTGAGAGTATCACACACGGCCTCAAATTCCCTAATATGGAGGTATGGCTTTTCAGAATCCATACCGTGATAATGCGGTAGCATCTGGATCATCCCATTTTTGAAACGGAATCGCCCGGCATTATACGGGAGTATAATGCATCCCGGAGTGACAGTGCGCTCGGGATATAAGAATTCTCTCAGCGGGCGATATGGGGGCTCTTCCTCATCGGCGGGTGCACTGCCGTGTTGCGACATCACTTCCTCACTTAACGACTCGGTGCTCTCACTAGGTGTGCTCAGAGTGTGTCCTAAGAAGGAAAACGGAGTGTTATTGGAGATTGTGTGCGACGGTGTGGGAGGTGGGATCCAGAACTGTGGGGCGTTTGGAGTGTGGGGACTATCGGGATTATACTCAACAATTGGATTTTCGTGAATGTTGGTTGGAGTATTATGGGGTGTGGGAGTGGTTTCAGAATCTTGCATTAAAGCTTAGGAGAGATGATGATTGTGAATCTTTTTGTGCTTTTTGATTTTTTTTTTTAATGTTTTTGGATTTTTGGTCAAGGCTTTGGATTGACTCAATATAATCCTAAGTCTACCTAATTCCCCGACAACGGCGCCAAAAACTTGACGCGACTCAGAATGTGTCTCTAATGTGCGTTCACTCTAGGCTCAAGTGCAAGCCTGTCGCATTAGTAATAATTCGACAAGTCTGGTATCGATCCTCAGGGAAAAAGGACAACGAAGTTGTAACGACTGGAAAAGACGGAGGAACCCTAACTCTGACTCGAAGAAGAAAAATAAAATGATTTGGTTTTTGAGAATGATTATGCTAAATGCAATTATGAAGAAATGCAACTACACTAATTTACCTAAAATGTGAATGAAAACTGGTTTAGAACTTTTGACTAACTGATAAGAAAACTAAAAACGGGAATACAATCCCCCAACCCTAGTGAATTGCAGTTATAATACTAATCATAAATTTGACTGATTAAATCCGACCCGAAATTTAGTACTCCCAAGCAATATGCATACGAGGTTCAAGCCCGCGTCATACCTAATCTGAGAACGAGTAAATCAGTATCGCACTAGTAACACTCGAATTGTATTCTAAATCATCACGGTTACCCAGAGGCAAACGAGATATAAAGACCTACAATTGTTATGTTCCTACGCAATACGGTCGTTTTTCATCACTAAATTCAGGGGATTAATGTTATAAACATATAATTAACACATCAGGTTGGGTTCATGTATCCCGGCCTTAGAAAATCTAGCCTAGCATGATGAAAGTGACGAAACCGGTAAATGATGTGCAGGAATTCATAATTACTCTAAGGAAAATGGTAATCAGATGTAGAAAGTAATTGGAAATAAGAAATACTCACTAAAATTACCCAAGCAGTAATTGCAACAATGAATGAAACTGGTAATCTGCTAATCTCTGAATCAATCTTCAATCTTTTAATTAAAACTGGAATTTTTTTGCTAAGCTAGGGTTTTTGGAAAGAAAAGAAAAACTAACTATTTTCCTATATAATAATCCGTCCAAATAACAATAATAAATCGGGTTTTTATACCCTCCATGAATTTAGGAATTGCAGCTGCACTAGGACTCTTCCTTGAAACAAACAAGATTTGCAAATCTCGAAGGCCGGACCGGCCCGCTTCCAAGGCGGATCGGTTCTTTTATTTTGGGGCAGACCAGTCCGGGGGAGGACCGGTTCTTTTTATTTTTGCCTTCTTCGGTTTGCTTATGGCCCGGGGTCTACTAGAGTTTGGCAAGGCGGACCGGTCCGGATATTTGACTTTTTGGCTCAACTTTGACTGCTCACATCTTTTGTTCCGGAACTCCGATTGAGGTGCCGTTTCTTCCTATGTGCTTGTGGATGAGATCTCTTCAACTTCTCTTTAGATACCTCATCCGAATTTCGGGTGGAAATTACGCTTCTGCCCTTTTGACTTTCCTTCTTTCTTCCTTGATTCTTCTGGTTTCCTTATTCCGTTTCTTGATATCAAATACTTGTAAAATCACTACGAAATACCAGAAACTCGGTGTACTCATTAGGATCAGTCAGTAGCAAGATTATGAGATAAAGTCAACTCAATTACGTTGTTCGAGGTGCTAAAAGTGACTAAATTAAGGGATAAATTAGGAAGAATTTATGCCTAATCAGCATGTATATATTATTTGAATATATGTGTTTAATCATACTCGCGCTACTTGCTATCATGAAGGTTTTCACACCGGGATAGCCTTATCTCGATGTGACCTTTATGGGGGATATTGAGTTGTACCCTAGAACATAGGATCCTTAGTACAGGATATTTGAGATTGATCGTCAGACAGTCCTAAGAGACGTGAGGGTATGTGCTGACCTCTTAGTGACTTGAAACTATACTTCGCCTCCAATATGTGTGTTTTGTGTTAATACAGTTCGAGATTGATTCCGAACTAGTATTTCCCTTTTGTAAGAGAGATACAGGGACTTGATTGCAGAGTATGCCAGCACCATAGATTTATGTGGGGTGCCCTATTAGTATATATATTATGAGTGATAAATATATGTTCCTGTGATTCATCTACTCTGATTGTAAGTAGATAAAATTGATTAATTAATATTAAATAAATTAAGTGGTTGAGAACTTAAGACTGCCTTGAGATGTACGTAGTTGGTTTGGTAAATTCATAAGAAAAGGTTATCATATATACACTCTAGTCATGCGATCACTTGAATCATTATTGGTGAGGGGAAATTGGGTTAGACTAGTTGATTAGGTTAGCTTTATCTAGACAAGTTCGGTAGTACGTTAGGCGTGCACACTAGTTGAGAGGTGAGAATTCCCAAGTGAGTGTCGAGGCACTAACATGTATGTTATATCAACTGGTAAGCATTTTAAATACTTGTTAAACTGTTTTAAAGATATTTTACACTCGGGCTCTGACCCGTTTCCTGTCATCTCTTCTTTCTCTTGTATATATATATATTTATTACAGGTGCCCATCCACAGGGATATCAGGTTTAGATCTTTGGACTGTTGACGTGCTGCAACTAGTGTGGGAGTTGCAGGTCTTTACCTTTAGATGACTTCATCCTTGTCATCTCAGCTCTTCACTTAGTTATTTTAGATGGGGCATGTGTCACTCATTTCCAGTTTTTATTTAGTTTAGAGAGACTTGTACTCTTTATTATTTCAGTCTTCAGTTTTAGTTGAGATTGTTTGATTATTTCGTTGTGGGATATTTTATTTGGATTGGTTAATCTAGTTTGGTTATTTCATTCGGATGGTTGTGTTTTAATATTATTATCTGTGTTCATGAAAATGGTTTCGTATATTAAATCATAACAATAGGACTTAATCTATAAAATTAAATTTTTTGACACTTAAACTTAATTATTTATTAGGTGATTAATAAAGAAAAAATATTTTTCGACAGTGATGCTAAGAATGAACTAACCAGACACTTTGATTTAATTTAATAAAGGACTGATCACTCGGTATTTAATTAGGCAGGGTGTCACAACTCCACACTGGGAAAAACCTCAGATATATTGGCCACACAAGGCCACTATGATATAGGCAGCTTACTCACATACTCGATGCCTTCAAGCCTTTATGCGCTTCCTCGTTCCTTATAACCTTATTCGCAGTCACTGTTGGACGCCTTCCAAAAGCCACATAATACAGTCACATTTCCACGTCTTGGTATCCCACCGATTTTACTTATCTCGTGATCAATATAACCGCCACTCAACACAAATACGTCCCCATGGCTCGAAAGACATCAAAACAGACATATTGATGTAGGATTATTGGATCTCAAACTTGGATGCAGACTAGGGTTTGGGATGTAATACCCCGTATTTTCTATGATATTTATTTTTGGGGATTAATTGAATTAAATGTTTATTAATTGGAAATTAATCCGAATAATAATATTAACGAGATGTGAGTTAGTATTTTATTATAATGTGTATACTTGGCATTATATGAATATTGGAAAATATTGAAATTGTCACGAGATTGAAATACGGCAATTTGGGAAACTTTGTTGGGACGCGCGTGGCAGTCGCGTCAGGAATATAACTATTTGAATTAAAAAGTGAATTTTATTTTTATCACCCGTATGTTCATTTTGAGTGCGCCAACGCGTCCGGAAGGGTCGAGATAGTCAGAAAACACTAGCCGGGAGTTTAGTTTGGGTCCCGGGGTATTTTTAGGCCATACCGACATCATAAAGGGTATTTTGGTAATTTTGTATTTTTGGGAATTAAAAGTGACGAAAATTAGAATAGAAATCTGACTTCTTCTTTAACCCACTAAACCCACTAACTACACTAAGAGACTTAATGGGCTACGGGAGAAGTTGAAATATAGTCCCAACTTACCAAAAACCAAACACACCTCCATTGTCATCATCCTTGGGAAGAACTTGTAGAGAGAGAGAGAAAGGAAAGAATTCTGCAGAAAGAGAGATAGAGGACAGATTCAACCTTCAAATTCAACATCAAATTCAGAGAAAGATTAAGGCAAGTGGTTTAATTTCATTTGATTCAAGCTATGCTTTTCCATGTTTAGGAATTTTCGAAATTGATCTTGGAAGATGATTTAGACCCATATATTGGAAGTTAAACGTTATGAATTATGTTAGGGATTGCATGTAGTAATATTCTGGACGAATTATATGTTCTAAACAGAACCATTGATGATCTAAAAATGGAGTTTAGAAGTAGTTAATTGATGTTCTTGAATGGGGAAGAAATCTGGAAATTCTTGATGTAGTTTCGATCTAAACAAAGCCTTTGAATGATGAATTATGGGTTTTAGAATGTTAATACTGTTGTAGAATGATAGTATGATGATATTGTAACCTTGTCTTAGAGTTTCATGCTTGAAAATGGTGTTTTGGGACGAATTGGTAACTGCAAAACGAAGCAGTCCGTAACCATACCTGGTGCGTTCGATCGATCGATGTTCTTCAGTCGATCGATCGACCACTATCGATCGATCGAAGGTAAAGGTCGATCGATCGACATTCGAATGAGTAAAGTTTTTCCCTAATTAAATTCTAATGGTGTTAATCCTTGAATGATATTATTGGAGACCTTATGAATACCCTTAACCTTAAGGAAGACCAGTAGGCATGATTATGAGATTGGACCTTAATTGGAATTCAATTTGGGGAATTATTCTAAATTAATGAAATTCAATAATTGAGATAATATTTGGGTTAATAGTATAAATTTGAATAAGTTGATGAAATAAGGTTTGGGGCAGAAGTAAAGACCTTAGGTTAAAGATGTTATATGGGGGAATAAGAGGAACTTAATAGTCTATTCGAGATAGGTTTTAAGTTTCAGAAACTACGACGTGAGACGTGTCGACAATTTAATTTCTATATTATCGGGATACTTGAAATATATGAATTTGGAATAATGGTATAAAGATGTAGAGTATACCTTTACTAATATTGAGATATCTAAGATGTGTGAATGCTTAGTATATAATTGTATGTGTATGACATACCTACCATATTTGCTATCACGGGAGGTTTACGTTCGCTTAGGGCCTTCTTATCCTTGTGTTGCCCGGATTTAGATTGGTTACCTCGATGAACATAGGTCATAGAAGGACTTATTGGGATATTAATAAGTTTGCTGATCGTGGGAGCGTAGGTATGTGCGTGACCCATGTGATGTGACTGTGTTCGCCTCCACTATTTGTGATGTTGTTATCTGAACGATTCCTGAGAGATTCGGAATGCGTGATCCTTATGTACGTGATGTACCGGGATGGATAGCAGAGTATGTGTGCACCGCAGCTTAGCCTTTGGGTGCTTGTATTGTATATTTATGATGTGAAAATATACGGTTAAACGAGAAGGAATTTACTATGTTAAATTGTGAGTATAGTTATGGTAATGATATGTAGATAAAAAGGGAACTTATATCTATAAATGGTTTTGTTAATAAATGGGAATCCGAGAATTAAAGTAGAACTCTCCATTTAATTGTTAAGGTTGGAAATTAAACGTGAACCGAGTAGTAGTGTTAGAAACTCTTCAGAATTAGATAGTTATGAGATAACACATGAATGGGTACAGGAACGTTAGGAGTGCACAGTTAGACGAGAGGTGAGTATCTCATGTGAGAGCACGTCCTAACATGTATTTTGCATATACTGTTTTAAATGTTTTTAAAGCACTTGCAGGTTTTTAAAATATCTCCACATTCGGGCTCTGACCCGTTTGCTTTCAAATCTATTTTTATAAAACCATTTTTAGGTGCCCAGCCATAAGGACACCATGCATAGGATTCTCACTCAGATGACGAGCCGTAGCTGCTTGTGGAAGCTACAGGGATTTGCTTTTAGACGTTTATATCATTTGGATTCCATACTCAGTATTCCTCAGTTGTAGGGCATGTTGCCCAATTTCTATTAGAGACATTTCCATTTCAGTTTTCGACTTTGGCATGTATTGATTCAGTATTCAGTATTTCGTTACTTACTTCAGTTGCGGGATTTTGTTGTGAGGAGTTTTTCCTCCAGATTTATTTATATCATGTGTTGGTTATTCTATTATTTCGTTATGGTGAATGGTGATATTATTCTTGCTTTAAACCTTTTACTGCATGTTAATCAGGCTTTAATTAAAATTTGGCAACTTACTTTTTAAATACTAGGTGGTTAGTAATAATAAAAATGTTTTCGACAGTGATGCTATTAACTGAGCCAACTTGGCATTTTGATTTAATTTAATAAAGGAGTAGCTACCCGGTATTTAATTAGTCGGGGTGTCACATGGGAGTCACAAGATAGGACTTAAAAAATCGTTTTTGCAAAAACTCTCCTTGAAAAATGACGTCAGGCCTAAGTATCTATAAAAAAATACGTTTTAGGGGCGACAAGTTTTTTGGAAAAACTCGTTCAACAAAAACCAGAGCTCGTTTGAACGAAGTATGCATTCTCGTTCGAACCAAACTTGAAAAAATATAGTGGTCCAGTTATATGTATAAATTATAAAGTAGGTCACACATAGACAAACCAAATTCTATTTAGTCCAAATGTTATCTTGAGTAAAACAAGTGAACCTAAACATGCAAGATACGAAACTAAATGAAAACAAACCACAACCCACAAACAGAAGATAGGATATGAGGAAAAATCCCTTTGGGGAAATCTACATTTCAACATTATTTACAAATAGGTATTGCAAAAAGACATCTACAGACTTACCAAAACTTAGAGCTCCAATAAGTGATGCAGTAATGTTTTCAATACAAATTGTCAATAACAAACGATGTAGATCTAGCTTCGCCACACAATAAGCTCCACTTATGTCGGTATCCAACGACCAGCCTTACGAATTAGTATTCCTATCTTTAGTAGTAAAGAATCAACTCTACAGGGGTATGAACATGTATTTTTTTCTACGGTTTGATAAATGTTAAAAAATCATCGGGTTTGGATTTGAAAAACAAAAGAGTTTTAAACAATCGAGGGTTTGGGACCTTTTTTAATATGTATTGGAAAACAAATTTCGCCAAAAGTTATGAGAAAAGCAGATCCGAAGATCCCTTTTTATAGAAAACACAAATTTTGATGTGGCAAAATTTTTAGAAATCCCGTTCAAACAAAAATAGGACCTGGTTTGAACAAAAATGCTAACACGATTGAATTAAGAAAAAACTCATTAAAACGAAGACCCAATCTCGTTCGAACGAGCTTCGAATGATATTAGTTCTGTAAACAGAAGAATGTCATTTGATGTTCGTTTAAAGTTAGTTTGAATGAACTCTCAATCTTATTTGAAAGAAGAATTAAAGTCGTTCGAAGGGCATGAAAATAAAAATATTTTTTCTTTGAAAAAACATTTCAAAAACAGGCTCGAACATTTTATAAAAACAATCCCTGAATATATTGTCTACACATAATGAAAACCATATACCTTCTCGATAATTTTAGCAACGATCTAAACTCTTTTGATCTTCTATTGTTGCGTTCAGTCACTAACTTGTCTTCACTAGAAGCTCTTGAGAATGTACACAATGATGAAGGTATAACAGAATATGCCAAATTAAAATAGATGATGCGCAATTATAAAACTTGCACTTACAAATCTTCCCAATTGGCTATTCCGGTACAAAAGCTTGAAAAAAATACTAACCCCTAAGACAAGTTCAACTAATTCCCTCCCAAACCCTAAAAGGAAAAGACACTTGTGACTTTATCTTAAATTGAAAATCTTCATCGTGTAGTCCATGAAATCATCAAGGCGGAAAAGAGCTACACACATGAAGCAAAACAAATATCGTGAGACATGGAGTTAAAAGAAAATACAAAAACTCCCCCATTCAAGATGTTCTCCCCCCTTTTGTCCGTAATAGACAAAGGGTTAGAAACTAATCCTGAAATGTTATTATCATGAGAATAAACAATAAAGCATATGCAATGAAACTTCAAAGAAGCAACAAACTATTTTTGATTTTTTTTGAAGTTTTGAGTATATAAATATACATATAACTACAAATACAAACAGTCACACCATGGAGCACCAAGAAAATATTCGAATCATGGAAATGGAATGAAATGGTGTGAACTTAATACACTGAAAATTCAATATAGAAAAATGTAGCAAAGGTGCATGAAGTCAAAGAGATACTCTTGAAGAAAGAACTCAATTCAACCTTAGGTGTACAATTTCATGCTCAAATCAATAATGCCAAACTATTTAATGTTTTTTAAGGAATTTTACTATGCAGACCCATTGATCTTCAATTTATAGAACCCTCCAAATCTCACATTTTGAGCGTAAAATCTCAAATTTTTTGAAGGAATCATATTGCTCATGTTAATGAAGCATCAATGAAACAAAAAAAATGGCCTTGCTACTTCTGTTTTTATGTGCTAAAATCATCTTTTAAGCTCTTGCCAATTGTGGATTTTAATGCAAAGAAGACTACTTCTTTCGTAGCCCTTTTGCATTGCATAAAGAAAAATCAAATTTTTTTGGGGAAAATTTGGGCAATGGTTCTTACATGCACAATTAGTTCTTAGTACATTTGGTTCGTTATTAAGCGCGATTGAGTTGAGAATACCCTATTCAACATATAAAAAAAGCATAATGTTCAAAAGGTTTGTGCCTGTGTGAAACAAAGGCGATATAAAGAGTCTAGTTAGAAGGAATTAATCATCAAAGAATAACGCAATGATAAACTTGCATTTTTAAGCACACAAAAGAAACAAAGCCAAATCTCATAACACCATGAGTAAGTCATATGAATAGATGGAATGTAATTGTGATTCCAAACTTCTTAAATGTGCGTCCATGTATGGTGTAAAAAAATATACAAAAGTCTTTTTAAATTTTTGAAACTTTTTATCAAAAAAGAATCTTCTTGAATTTTTTGAAACTTTTTCTAATGGAAAAGAAAATCTTTTTGGATTTTTCAATATACAAACATAAGAATACAATCTAGTAAAAGGGAAAAAGAAAAAAAATATGATAATCACCCTATACTAGGAATAATAATACACGAACTCAGTTAAAGGCATAAATATCCAAAGACTTCCTAAGATCCTCAAATCTAAGTGCATCTAAAAGTTTAGTGAAATATCGGCCAATTGATGCCCGGTACCCACGAAACACAAGGAAACGATCTTCTCCTCAACGATATCACGAATAAAGTGCTTACGAATCCTAATGTGCTTCGTATATGTATGTTGGATCAGGTTACAAGAAATATGGATTGCACTCTTATTATTGCAAGAAATACTCATTGTTCCTTGATAAATACCATAGTATTTCAACATTTGCTTCATCCATAAGTGTTGTGTTCAATAACTCCCGACGATAATGAACCCGGCCTCTGCCGTGGATAGAGATATGGAGTTTTGCCTCTTATTCAACCATGAGACGAGAGCACTCCCAAAGTAAAAGCAACCAACCGAGGTGCTTTTACAACCATCAACATCCCTAGTGTAATACCCCGTACTTTTGGCTATATTTATTTTTGGGATTAATTAATTAAATGCGTATTAATTGGAAATTAATCCGGGTTATAAATACTAATGAGATGCGTATTGGTATTTGATTATGTGCATATATGATTATATATGAACTTGGTATTATAAAATTTGTCGTGAGATTTATATACGGCAATTTGGAAATTTTATTGAGACACGTGGGACCGCCGCGTCACGGTATAATATTTTATTTATAAAAAGTGAATTTAAAATCTATAATCCGTATGGTCGTTTTGAGTGCGCCAACGCGTCCGGAAGGGTCGAGATAGTCAGAAAACACTAGCCGGGGGTATAGTTTGGGTCCCGGGGTAATTTTAGACCATACCGGTAACTTAAAGGGTATTTTAGTAATTTGGTATTTTTGGGTAATTAAAAGTGACGAAAATTGAGAGTTGTAATCTGATAAGGATTGACCCCAACCAACCCTTATTAACCCAACAAGCTACGGAGGTTTATTAAAATTAGGTTTCATAAGTTTCCCCAAAGCAAACCCTAGCCACCATAGCCTTTTTGGAGAAGAAAGCTTGGAGAAGGAGAGAGAGAGAGGAATTCTGCAGAAATTCTACACCGAATCCACACCAAATTCAGAAATCAAACCAAGGCAAGTGACTTTATTTCCATTTAATTACTGAGAATGTCTTTTCCATGTTAGAAATTGAAGAATCTTAATTGTTCTTGAAAGATTAAAAGAAAACCCATGAAATTTGAAGTTATTATTGAATATTGGGATAGGTTTGCATGTAGAAACATTGTTGGGAGATTTAATTTCGGATATTTCATATCTAGGTGATGTATAAATGAATTAAAATCTGGGAATTTATGATGAGAAGAAGTTAGGGTTTATGTTCTTGAAGAAAATTAGGAATTAATGTAGAAATTGTGATTTAATGATGTTTAGATGATATCAAACCCTTTAATGATGTTAGTATAGCCCCTTAACATGTTTGAGGATGATTAGAGAACTCAATATATTGTGGGAACGGATTTTAGAAGAGGTTTGAGGAGTAAAAATGGTGAAAAACGATTTTTGGGAAATTCTGGGCCGAAACTGGCATCTCGTTAGAAGCAGCCCCCAGGTCGTTCGAACGAGCTCGTTCGAACGAGCTTCTAACGAGTTGACCAGTCGTTATTAACGAGTAGGATTTTCGTTCGATATCTCGTTCGAACGAGATATCGTTAGAAGGGTCAGTTCGTTCGAACGAACTGGGATCTCGTTCGAACAGCCTCGTTCGAACGAGACTTCTAACGACCTGACAGTCCAAACTCGTTCGAAGCCTCGTTCGAACGAGACTTCTAACGAGTTGACAGTTTGACCCTTTTTGGACTGTTTTGACTTTTGGAGTTCCGGGAGATGGTTCAAGGGTAGAGTTAGCATCCCTTTGATGATATAGTGACTTAGTTGGGACTTTTGGGTGTTGGGATTAGCAAATCATATACGAGAGTTATATTCAATGAATCTTTCGGGTTGAGACGTGAGTGACTACTACGATGTGAGGATGAAATATAGCGCGTATAATTATGAACCGGAATAATATAAGTTGTGATAATTAGTTAGTACGAGAATGCGATATGTACTACGATTAAAATACGGTATTACTAAGATGTGTGTTTACTTAGTATTAGTATATGGATTGTTTGTATGACATACCTACCATACTTGCTATCACGGGAGGTTTCGTTCGCTTAGGACCCTCTAATCCTTGTGTGCCTACGGGGGGGATATAGACTGGTACCTTGATGAACATAGGTCATAGAAAGACTTATTGTGATATTAATAAGTCCGCTGACCATGGGAGCGTAGGTATGTGCGTGACCCATGTGATGGTGACTATGTTCGCCTCCACTATTTGTGATTTGTGTTATCTGAACTATTCCTGAGAGATTCGGAATATGTGATCCTTATGTACGTGATGTACCGGGATGGATAGCAGAGTATGTGTGCACTACAGCTTAGATTGCGGGGTGCTTGTATAGTATATTTATGATGTGAATAATATACATTAAATTAATGGAAATCCTCATGTTAATGTTGTAAAAATATTACGGTATTGTTTCGAGTTATATAATGAGTTAACTGATAGTTATATCATTGGCATATTTAGTAACTGTGTTCACAGTAAACCTCTACTTAATTACGAGAGTTGTTATGTTATATGGAACCAATTACATGGGTAGAACCCGTGGTAGTCTAGCTAGTTATGTTGTCAGTTAGCTAGTAGTATGGGTAGTTATAGATGGGTACTTGCGTTAGGAGTGCACAGTTAGACGAGAGGTGAGAATATAATGTGAGTGCACGTCCTAACATGTACTTTGCATTTAATGTTGTAAATGTTTTTAAAGCACTTGCAGGTTTTTAAAATGATTTCCACTTTCGGGCTCTGACCCATTTGCTTTCAAATATATTTTCTTGTAAAACCTTTTTAGGTGCCCAGCCACAAGGACACCAAGCATAGGTACTCATTCAGGTGACGTGCTGTAGCTGGTTGTGGAAGCTACAGGGATTTGCTCATAGACGCTTCTATCTTTTGGATTCCAGAGTCACTATCTATCAGTTGTAGGGCATGTTGCCCATTCCTATTTAGAGCATTTTTACATTTCAGTTTTCTGACTCTAGCATGTATTGCTCAGTATTCAAGTTTTAGTTATTTATTTCAGTTTACATATCAGTTGTGGGATTTGTATTGAGGAGTTTTTCCTCCAGGTTATATTTACATATTGTGATGGTTGTTCTTGTTACTTCAGTATGGTGAATGGTGTTATTTAGTTATTCATTACTCTTGTTGCATGTTAATCAGATTTAATAAAAATTTGGCACTTACTTTTTAAATACTAGGTGGTTAGTAATAATAAAACGTTTTCGACAGTGATGCTATTAACTGAGCCAACTTGGCATTTTGAATTAATTTTATAAAGGAGTAGCTACCCGGTGTTTAATTAGTCGGGGTGTCACACCTAGCCCAATCGGTATCTAACTAAGCCGACAAATGGTCATCGGTATCAAATGAATACCAAATGCAATAAGAAAGAGTGACACTCACATATTTGATGATACGTTTAAATGCAAGAAAGTGATACTCTTTTGGGGACGCTTGGTAATGTGCACAAACTCTAAAATTAAAGGAAATATTGGGATGGCTAGCGGTGAAGAAGAGGAAACTACCTATCGTACTTCCTGTAAAGAGTTTGCGCTACGTCCTTGCTAAAAGTGTCATTGCTAAGCTTAGTCGAGGAGCTCATGGGTTTGCGTGAGTGATTAGCGGAGTCTAAATTAAACTTCTTAACTAGGTCCTTAGCATATTTAGATTGGAATATAAATATCATATTATCAAGTTGATGCACTTGGATACCAAATAAGAATGTGAGTTCACCATTGATGTTCATCTCGAACTCAATCTTCATCTCCACCTCAAAAGTATGAGCATGTTTGGAACGGGTGGATCCAAAGACTATATCATCCTGGGAAACCAAAATAGCACCTTCCTCTCTCCTAACTGTGACACCCCGACTAATTAAATACCGGGTAGCTACTCCTTTATTAAATTAATTCAAAATGCCAAGTTGGTCCAGTTAATAGCATCACTGTCGAAAACATTTTAATGATTACTAACCACCTAGTATTTAAAAAGTAAGTTGCCGAATTTTAATTTAAGTCTGATTAACATGCAACAAGTGTAATGAAGAATAATAACACCATTCACCATACTGAAGTAAAAAAGAATAACCATCACATAATGTAAATAAATTCTGGAGGAAAACTCCTCACTACAAAACCACAACTGAAATAACTAAACTGGATACTGAAACAATACATGCCAAAGTCTGAATAGAAAGATGTCTCTAATCGAAATGGGCAACATGCCCTACAACTGATAGATAATGACTCTGGAATCCAAATGATAGAAGCGTCTACAAGCAAATCCCTGTAGCTTCCACAAACAGCTACAGCTCGTCACCTGAATGAGTATCCTATGCATGGTGTCCTTGTGGCTGGGCACCTAAAATGGTTTTACAAGAAAAATAGATTTGAAAGCAAACGGGTCAGAGCCCGAATGTGGAGATATTTTAAAAACCTGCAAGTGCTTTAAAAACATTTAAAACATTAAATGCAAAGTACATGTTAGGACGTGCACTCACATGATATTCTCACCTCTCGTCTAACTGTACACTCCTAACGTAAGTACCCATCTACAACGACACAAACCACTAGCTAAGTGACATCATAACTAGCTAGACTGTCATAGGTCCTATCCTTATTACTCGGTTCTATTAACATTATAACGCTCGTAATTAAATAGGGGTTTAACGTAAACTCAGATGCTCAATATGCAATATATATCACTATCAGCTAACCCGTTATGTTTTTCTCGAAACAATACCGTAATTATATTCACAACATTAACATGAAGGTTCCTATTACTTAAGTGTATATTATTCACATCATAAATATACAATACAAGCACCCCGAGAACTAAGCTGCGGTGCACACATACTCTGCTATCCATCCCGGTACATCACGTACATAAGGATTACATACTCCGAATCTCTCAGGAATAGTTCACAGATAACAACATCACAAATAATGGAGGCGAACACAGTCACATCACATGGGTCACGCACATACCTACGCTCCCACGATCAGCGGACTTATTAATATCCCAATAAGTCTTTCTCTGACCTATGTTCATCAAGGTAACCAGTCTAAATCCGGGCAACACAAGGATTAGAGGGCCCTAAGCGAACGCAAACCTCCCGTGATAGCAAGTATGGTAGGTATGTCATACACACAAGTCATATACCAATACTAAGTAAACACACGTCTTAGTAATCCCGTAGTTTAATTGTAGTACTATTCTCATTCTCGTACCAATCTATAATTTACACACTTTATACGATTCCGGTTTATAATCTACGCGCCATAATCTATTCTCACGTCGTAGTAGACACTCACGTCTCGACCCAAACGGTTCATTAATTTGAATCACTCGTATATAATTTACTCCTCATAATAACCCAAAAGTCCCAACTCTATCAATACATCATCAAAGGAATGTTAACTCTACCCTCGAACAAGTTTACGGGACTCCCAAAATCAAAACAGGCCAAAAAGGCCCAAACTGCCAGCTCGTTAGAAGTCTCGTTCGAACGAGACTGTTCGAACGAGAACAAACTGTCAGCTCGTTAGAAGTCTCGTTCGAACGAGACTGTTCGAACGAGAACAAACTGTCAGCTCGTTAGAAGTCTCATTCGAACGAAACTGTTCGAACGAGATCCAGTTCGTTCGAACGAACTGTACCTTCTAACGAGATCTCGTTCGAACGAAATTCCTTTTCGTCAGAAGGGACTGGTCAACTCGTTAGAAGCTCGTTCGAACGAGGCTCGTTCGAACGACCTGGGGAGGCTCTTCTAACGAACGACCAGTTCGAGCCCAGATTTTTCCTTCTTCGTTTTCCATCAATTTTACTCCTCAAATCTCCTCTAAAATTAGTCCCAATGATTGTTTTAAGGTCTCTAATCAATCCTAAACATATTATAGTCATCTCCTAACACGTTTTAAAGGATTAAATTACCCTAACATCAATCAATATACAAATCTCTACAATTTTTCCCAATTATTCAAGAACATAAACCCTAGAATTTGTAATCATCAATTAGCCCATTCTAGATCCGTTTTTTGTTACATCCCACGTATACTAATACCAGAATAATCATCTCTATATGGTTCTACATGCAATTTGTCCTCAATATTCAAGTTCTAAATCCAATTAACATGGGTTTTCATTCATCTTTCAAGAACAATTGGAATTCTTCAATTTTCTAACATGGGAAGAACATTCTCTGAATTTAAATGTAATTAAATCACTTGCCTTGATTGTCTCTGAATTTGGTGTTGATTTTTGTAAAGATTTCTACAGAATTCCTTCTCCATCTCTCCCTCTCTAAGCTTTCTTCTCCAAAGTTGGCTATGGTGGCTAGGGTTTTCTTTGGGAAAGTTGGAAACCTAAATGATAACCTCCGTAGCTTATTGGGTCATTAAGGGTTGGTTAGTGGGTTTAGTGGGTCTATTCCCAATCGGATTTACTTCTCTAATTTTCGTCATTTTTAATTCCTAAAAATACGAAATTACCAAAATACCCTTTATATTGCCGGTATGGCCTAAAAATACCCCGGAACCCAAACTACACCCCCGGCTAGTGTTTTCTGACTATCTCGACCCTTCCGGACGCGTTGGCGCACTCAAAACGACCATACGGTTTAAAGAATTTAAATTTACTTTTATAATCAAAATATTTATATCCTGACGCGACTGTCAAACGCGTCCCAATAAAATGACCAAATTGCCGTATATCAATCTCACGACAATTTCATAATTCAATATTCATATAACATCATATAAACTCAATATAGTCAAATACCAACTCACAACTCGCTAGTATTTTACCCGGATTAATTTCCAAATAATTCACATTTAATTAATTAATCCCAATAATAAATATAGCCAAAAGTACGGGGTATTACATACTTCCCCCCTAATAACTGAATTTCGTCCCAAAATTCGAAACTAGAAAGTACCTGCTAAAAATAACTCTGGATAACGTTCGCGCATCTCATCCTCGCGCTCCCATGTGGACTCCTCGACATTGTGATGTCGCCACTGAACACGCACTAACGGGACTATCTTTGACCGCAGTTTCCTCTCGCCTCGGTCCAAAATAGCAATCGGCCCCTCCTCGTAGGAGCTATCCGGCTGGAGATCGATGTCCTCCACAGCAATGTGAGAATGAGCCAAATTATCTCTAAGGTATTTCCTCAGCGAGGAAATATGGAACACATCGTGAATCCGATGCAAATGCTCCGGTAACCCAAGTCTATACGCAACCGGTCCGATCCGCTCAATAATAGGAAACGGCCCCACATACCTTGGTGCCAACTTCCCCTTCTTACCGAATCGCATAATCCCCTTCATAGGAGATACTCTGAGCAAAATCTAGTCCCCCACTTGGAACTCCATGAAAAATCTCTTCGCATCAGCATAACTCTTCTGCCTGTCTTGAGCTACCCGAATGCGACTCCGAATCAACTCAATCCTTGCCGAAGTATCCTGAATCACTTCCGGTCCAAGTAGTTTGTTGTCCCCCACCTCTAACCAACATGCTGGGGAACGACAAGGCCTGCCGTACAATGCCTCAAACGGAGCCATGCCAATAGTGAACTGATAGGAGTTGTTATAAGCAAACTCCACCAGTGGTAGATACTGCTCCCATCCACCCCCAAAGTCAATAATGCACATGCGTAGCATGTCCTCCAACATCTGATTTGTGCGCTCTGTCTGCCCATCGGTCTGCGGATGATAAGCTGTACTCAACCGCAATTTCGTGCCCATTGCCTCCTGGAAACTCTCCCAAAACCGCGAAACAAATATCTTGTCTCTGTCAGACACGATATTTAGGGGCACACCGTGAAGTCTCACAACCTCTGAAATGAAGAGCTGGGCATACTGTCCCGTAGTGTAGTCAGTCCTTACGTGTAAAAAGTGAGCGACCTAGGACAACCTGTCCACAATTACCCAAACGGAGTCGTGACCCCTCTGCGACGTAGGCAACCCCGTGATAAAGTCCATGGATATGCTCTCCCACATCCACACCGGAACCTCCAACGGCTGTAGCAATCCTGCCGGTCTCTGATGATCCACTTTTACAAGCTGACAAGTGGCGCATTTCGAAACAAACTCAGCGATATCTCTCTTCATACCGCTCCACCAATACTGGCGTCTCATGTCTTGGTACATTTTGTCCCCACCGGGATGTACCGCGAACCGTGAGCCGTGCGACTCTGCCATCACCTCGTGTCGCAATTTCTCCCCTTCCGGAACTACCAATCTCCCATTGAAGCGTAATCCCCCGTCTGAGCTAATGGTATAGGACTCGGCTCCCTCTGCTAGTAATCGAACTATCTGTTCCTGACAGAACGAGTCATTAGCCTGTGCCCGTACTACCTTCGTGACAATCTGCGGTGTAACGGTCATCACAGACATGAAAGATCGGGCCACTGCATCCTGGTGTCCCAACTCCTTCCACTTTGTCTTCCACACCTCTGCCACCTCATCTGCTGGCCTACGGCTCAACGCGTCTGCTACCACGTTAGCCTTGCCTGGGTGATACTGGATATCGAACTGGTAGTCTTTCACAAACTCAAGCCACCTACGCTGCCGCATATTCAACTCCTTCTGCGTGAACAGGTACTGTAGGGACATGTGGTCCGTGAACAATTGGAACTTTTCCCCCAAAAGATAGTGCCTCCAAATCCGTAGGGCAAATACCACTGCTGCCAACTCCAAATCATGCGTGGGGTAATTCTTCTCGTGAGTCTTAAGCTTACAGGAAGCATAAGCTATGGCCTATCTCTCCTGCTGTAATACACCTCCAAGCCCTTGCAAAGACGCATCGGTGTAAACCAAATACTCAACTCCCGGTCTCGGCAATGCTAACACAGGTGCTGAGGTCAGTTTGTCCTTCAATTCATCGAATGCCAGCTGACAGGCATCACTCCAGATGTATGGCACACCCTTACGAGTCAGATGTGTCAAAGGACCTGCTATCTCCGAGAAACCCCGAATAAACCTCCTGTAGTATCCTGCTAGACCCAAGAAACTACAAATCTCCGTTGGTGTTGTGGGCTGTCCCCACTCTCTCACCGCGGATACCTTCCCCGGATCAACAGATATTCCCCGGTCGGAAATAATGTGTCCCAAAAACTGGACCTCCTTCAGCCAAAACCCGCATTTCTCATATTTTGCATACAACTCGTTCTGACGAAGTGTCTGCAAAACCTGCCTCAAATGCTCGGCGTGCTCCTCCTCTGTCTGGGAGTAAACCAGAATATCATCAATGAAGGCAATGACAAACTGGTCTAGGAAATCCCTGAACACTCTGTTCATCAAGTCCATAAACACTGCTGGAGCGTTGGTCAAACCGAAAGGCATAACCCGAAACTCGTAAGAACCATATCTCGACAAGAACGCAGTCTCCGAGACATACTTTTATAATCAAAATATTTATATCCTGACGCGACTGTCACACGCGTCCCAATAAAATGACCAAATTGCCGTATATCAATCTCACGACAATTTCATAATTCAATATTCATATAACATCATACATACTCAATATAGTCAAATACCAACTCACAACTCGCTAGTATTTTACCCGGATTAATTTCCAAATAATTCACATTTAATTAATTAATCCCAATAATAAATATAGCCAAAAGTACGGGGTATTACACTAACAAACAACGTCATATCAACTCCCCCTCTCTTAAAGCCACGAGCTAAGAGATACGAAGTTATCCTTTTGTACCAAGCACAGGGTGGTGCTTGATTCAAACCATACAAGGCCTACTTTAGATAAAAGGTGTGTCCCGGGTGCTTTAGATCTTTAAACCCCTTTGTTTGTTCCACATAAACCTCCTCCTAAAGAATTCCATTAAGGAAGTCACTCTTGACATCCATTTGGTATAAATTAAATCGTAAACGACATGATATGGCGGGTAGTAAGCGGACGGAATCAAGCCTAGCAAAAGGAACAAATGTCTCGTCAAAGTCTAAAAATCCAATCTGTGTATAACATTAAGTGACCAACCTAGCCTTATTGTGAATAATGGTACCATTTGCATCCATTTTGTTCTTGTACACGCACTTAGTACCAATCACATTAGTCTCTCTAGGTCGGGAACTAATTCCTAGGCATCGTTTTTCCGAAATTGAAGCAACTCATCTTATATAACACATATCAAATGCTTATCCTTGAGTGATTCCTTCACATTCTTGGGCTCTACTATGGAAGTGTAGTAAAAGTAGCTAACCACATTCTCTAGTTGAGCATGAGTCTTGATTAACACCTATTGTGGGATCACAGAGTATGTCGAAAGGGTCAAGTCTATTTTGAACCCAAGAGGGTGGATCATCTATATCAAGAGCGGGGTCCACCATGATGGTGTGGGGAACAATGAGATCGTCATCCCGGGGTGTGTTATTCTCACACGCGAGGCTAGAATCAATCAACGTAGTCAGCCCATCGTCTCTAATCGTGACATTTATTGATTCCATGACCTTAGAGCTTTTAAGGTTAACCCTATAGGCTCTACTAGATGATGAATACCCTAAAACTATTCACTCATCACTTATAGAGTCGAACTTTCCTAAGTGCTTTCTATCTCTAAGGATATAGTAAGGACTCCCCAAAACTTAGAAATTTGATAGGCTGGGTTTCTTCCCTATCCATAACCCATATGGAGTGTGAAATATATGTGGATGAAGATAGACTGTATTCACCCTGTGGCATGCAGTATTAACTGCCTCCACCCCCACATTTTTTCCAAGAATTATTGATCTAGCCATCTCTTGAATTGTTCGATTCTTCCTCTCAACAATCCCATTTTGCTAAGGAGTACAACGGTCAAAAACTCATGTTTAATGTAGACTTCATCACAAAAGCTATCCACTTTGACTTCTTTAAATCCAGTGCCATTATCACTAGGAATCCAATTTATAGTGACACTATGCTGATTCTATAGAAAACGGTACTTGGTTGTTAGGAACTCAATAACATTGAACTTTTCTCTGTGAAATCCAACGATATAATATCTCAAAAAATCATCAACCATTACTAAGATATACTTCTTACCACCAAAAATCTCTGTAGGCATGGGACCCATAGATCCATGTGTGTCAACTCTAAAACACGGGAGGTAGTAATGGTATTCAACTGTGACAACCCGCTCATCAAAATAAGGGATGGCCAGCTCGATACTCAGATATTTACAGGAATCATAAATGGACCATTCTCAGCATCACAATAATATACTAAGTATACGGGATAACCACCCTATAATTCAGAAAAACGGGTTGCCAAAAATTTTATTTTATAAGTTAAAGAAAGTATTTAAACAACCCAATTTAAAAAAAGAAGGTGGATGAAATCTACAGGAATAAAACTGAACAATACATATATACACAATAGCCGAATAGTCTGTCGGTTAACAGTCTCATATAACATATTACAACAATTAAATTAAGTTAAATAATACATTACAATAAGCAAATACAAAAGCATGGGCCACACGCCCGAGTAAATGATCCGATCGTAACTAGAATACAAAAATGAAGGCGTCTATAACAAAATATCCCGCAACGTCCGCAAGGTGTTGCATCTCCATGACACTGGAAATAAAAGTCAGTATAGGCATCCTTGCGGCGGAGCAGCTGAGCGAATATAAGATTCATGCACAACAAGAAATATGAACGGGTCAGAGCCCGGTTTTATATGATCACCAGATGAATAATGAGTATGACAGTTATGAACAGTTAATCATGATAGATAACGCTAAGAATCTACCTACTCAATCTCAAAGAATGAACTAAAGCAATTAAATGATTGTAAGTTTAACTTAGTTATGCAAGAGGATGTGAATGAATATCATTAATTAAAATCTCCATCATTTACACTGTTTCATTTCATCATTCCATTTCTCATTAGGAAACATAATCACATTTTTATGCTCTTTATGGAAATTATTATAAATCAAGTTCCACTTGAATAAGAATAGTTATATTCATCTATATACAACGATTCTAAGACCGCCCACCCGGGTTTCTCCACTGTGCGCGCCCCTAAATGACTATCATCTTCCAGGGCCTATAAACCAAGACAACCTGGGCACCTAACGCAACGTCGGGAAGTGGCCATATACCTGCGAGTGAGTCATAACCACACCCGAAATTACCTCAGTAGCGCAAAATAAATACAACATACATAATAACCGATCATATGGCCGAGGACTATATCCACCCTGCATTCACTAGCCATGGGACTTCACCTCATGCGCGAACTTCCCTTATGATAGCATTTAGAGAGATGTGTTTAAGCCAATTATTATTTACCATTTTCATTTTCATTTTAATATATATACATCACATTGTGTCCGGAGCCATACGTAATTCATGTCATCGTTATAACCTCAATGAATGAATAAACTCTCAATTTATTCTCCAAACATTATTTTGTGGTGTTATTATAAACCACCAATTCTAGCATCTCCCAATAATGTGACCAAAAACTCTTCAATTATTTATTTCTACAATCTCGAAACATTACATTTACTAATTAAGAGAAAAAGAACACCTTACCTTCTATTTACTAATCCCCAAATAAGTCCCAACTATCCCCTTCTAACATAAGGTATTTGCCTACCCCATATAAGACTCTAGGACACTAAGTTTACTTCATACAAGAAGGTTCCTAAGTCCTAAGCCTAAAAGAAAAGGATAAAAATTGAGTTGGAAAAATAACTCAAAACAACCTGGTTTCGAATCGATTCGCCCTAGGGCCGAATCGATTCCCCCCAAGCAGCGAATCGATTCGCCCAAAAGCGAATCGATTCAGATGACAAACCCAACTTTCTGCCTCAACCGAATCGATTCGTCCTTAACTTGAATCGATTCGGATCCCCAGACCTGTAAGCTGACCTCTTCGCGAATCGATTCGCCCCTGCGAATTTGCCAAGAATGGGCTACGGGTTATGAATCCTAGTTTTTGCCCAAATCCCAAATCTCCTCCATTTTTACACACATCCATCAACATTAATCTACCCCAAACCATCATACATGATTATCAACTACCATAACCTACAATATCATCAACTTAAACTATGATTAGGGCTCAAACACCATAAAATTTATATTTGTTCCAATAATTCCAATACACAACTATCAATACAATTTACTCATCCTAAATCATATATTAGCAAGTAGAAAACTTTCTTTGAGGTTGAAATCTCATATTTTCTTTGAAATCTCTCTTTTCTCCACAAATTCTCTTCCTCTCTCTTTCTCTCTAGGTTTAGTAATACAGTTAAGAGAAATAAATGAGGTGGAAGACTTAAACGTGACTTTAGTCTAAATTCCCAACTTAAATGGTTAATACCACATTAAAATGACTCATAACTACACATTTATGTTAAAACCAGTCAAAAGTTCCCGAAACCCAAAAACATAATATGGCACCTATTTTGACTATCTCGCACATTTCGGGACTAACTACGCCCTCTAAATTGGCATCTGATAATTTTATAAATCATTTCAAGTTTCGGTTCCATTCAAACCATAAATGTCGTTTAATGCATACGACACTATAAAACGTAACATGATGATATTTACATACACATACAGTAAATATGCAACAATCTAGTAAATATTGTCTTTCAACTCATTCAATTAATATTTACTCCATCATCCATATTTTATATAATTACTTCACACAGTAAATTAATATAAAATAAATGTCTCAAAAGTGAGGGTTGTTACATACTCCCCCCTTATGAGGGAATTTTGCCCTCAAAATTCAGGCGTACCTTGCAAAAAGAGACGCGGATACTTTTCTCGCATATCGTCCTCACGCTCCCACGTTGATTCCTTGGCGTTATGATGACCCCATTGAACTCTCACCAAGGACACCACTCGAGATCTCAATCTACGTTCTTCGTGCTCTAAGATTGCAACCGGTTGTTCTTCATACAAAATATCGGGTTGCAAATCGATATCCTCCAAAGGAATATGCCAAAGGGCCCCTTCACACCTCTTATACTTTTTCAAAGAGGAAACATAAAACACATCATGGATTTGTTGTAAGGGTTCCGGTAAGGCAAGTTGATACGCCACTGGACCTACCTTGGCAATAATAGGAAAAGGTCCAACATAGCACGACGCAAGTTTTCCTTTCTTCCCAAAGCGCTTTATACCTTTCATTGGTGATACACGCACCAAGACTTGATCTCCTACTTCCAACTCTACATGCCTTCAATTCGCATCGGCATAACTCTTTTGGCGATCTTGAGCTATTCGGATGCGATTCCGGATGAGTTCAATCTTGGAAGAAGTATCCTGGATCATTTGAGGTACAAGAAATTTATTATCGCCCACCTCCAACCAACAAGTAGGTGATCTACACGGCCTACCATAAAGTGCTTCATAGGGTACCATTCTAATAGTAAATTGGTACGAATTATTATTAGCAAATTCGACCAAAGGGAGATATTGTTCCCAACCACCTTTGAAATCAAGCATACACATTCGGAGCATGTCCTCCAATATTTGGTTGACTCTTTATGTCTGCCCAAATGTTTGAGGATGATAAGAAGTACTCAACTTCAATTCGGTTCCCATAGCCTCTTGGAAACTTCACCAAAAGTGGGAAACAAAAATCTTATCTCTGTCGAAAACTATATTTATGGGCACCCCGTGGAGTCTAACAACCTCCGTGATAAACAGCCAGGCATAACGAGCAGTATCATAATTTGTGCGCACGGGTAGGAAATGTGCCGACTTAGTTAAGCGATCGACAATCACCCAAATAGAATCATGACCGCTCTGCGACATTGGTAATCTCGTGATAAAGTCCATCGATATACTTTCCCACTTCCACACCGGTATCTCCAATGGTTGTAACAAACCCGTTGGTCTTTGGTGATCTACTTTCACCAATTGATAAGTGGTACATTGGGAAACGAACTCGAAAATATCTCGCTTTATGCCTGCCTGCTAATACTGACGGCGCATGTCTTGGTGCATCTTGTCCCCACCATGATGCATTGAAAATTTAGACCCATGAGATTCTGCCATCACGGCCCGTCTCAAATCTCCTTCGTCCGGAATAATGAGTCTCCCATGGAAATGTACCCCACCCTCGGAGCTTATAGAGTAGGATTCTGCTCCCTCGGTCAACAACTGGCGTATACGATCCTGACAGCCTTTGTCCCTTACTTGAGCTTCCACCACCCTTGCCACAATAGTAGGCGTGATGGTCAACACCGATATAAACGCCCTAGCGACTGCGTCCTCCTGGCTAAGATCCTTCCATTTAGCCTTCCATATCACCGCTAACTCTCCCTCGGGCATTCGACTTAGCGCATCGGCCACTACATTCGCCTTGCCCGAGTGATAGTAGATGTCAAATTGATAGTCTTTCACAAACTCTAATCACCGGCGTTATCGCATGTTTAAATCTCTCTGGGAAAATAAATATTGCAACAATTTGTGGTCCGTGAAAAGACTAAATTTCTCCCCAAGGAGATAATGCCTCCAAATCTGCAAGGCAAAAACAACAGCGGCAAGTTCCAAGTCATGCACCGGATAATTCTTTTCATGGGGCTTTAGCTTGCGAGAAGCATAAGCAATAGCCCGCTGCTCTTGTTGAAGTACACCTTCCAACCCTTGTAGAGATGCGTCGGTAAAGACTAAATATTCCAATCCTGGCCTTGGTAACGCATGGATTGGAGCAGAAGTCAACCTATCCTTGAGCTCGTCAAAAGCCGACTGACAAGAATTATTCCAAACAAACCTCACCCCTTTTCGGGTTAAATTTATCAAAGGGCTAGCAATTTTAGAAAAACCCTTGATAAATCGGCGATAATAGCCCGCCAAACCCAAAAAACTATGAATCTCGGTAGGTGTCGTGGGCTGACCCCACTCCTTCAACGCAACCACTTTACTTGGGTCTATCGAAATACCCTGGGCTGTCACAATGTGACCCAGAAACTGTACTTCCTGCAACCAAAAACTGCACTTCTCGAACTTGGCATACAATTGGTGATCCCTCAACGTCTGCAGGACCAACCGCAAATGAGTAGCATGATCGAATTATGTCTGAGAATACACCAGGATGTCATCAATGAACATGATAACAAACAGGTCCAGGAAGTCTCGAAACACCCTATTCATGAGGTCCATAAACACGGTGGGGGCATTGGTTAGCCCAAAAGGCATAACCAGAAACTCGTAGGACCCATACCTAGTTAGGAACGCAGTCTTGGACACATCTTGCTCTCGTATTCGCAACTGGTGATACCCCGTCCTCAAATCTATTTTAGGGAAGTAGGATGCTCCCCTAAGTTGATCAAACAAATCATCAATTCGAGGCAACGGGTATTTGTTCCGGATGGTGACTTTATTCAACTCTCTGTAGTCAACACACAACCGGAGAGAACTGTCCCTTTTCTTCTCAAACAACACCGGAGCGCCCCACGGCGACGTGCTTTGCCTAATAAACCCTTGTTTTAATAAGTACTAAATCTAATCCCTTAACTCCCTCATCTCAACAGGAGCCATACGATACGGAGCTCTCGCAGTCGGTCGCGTTCCTGGCGCTAAATCAATTACAAATTCAATTTCCCTACTAGGAGGCAAACCTGGTATTTCCTGAAAAACATCCTTGAATTCCCTAACCACCGGAATTGAATCTAAGGGGACAACTACATCCCGAGAAGTCTCCTCTGTGATACAATACAAGTAAGTGCTAGTACCTCCTTTTGAACGAGGCATAACCACTAAAAACATTTCTTGCCCCGGAATGGCAAAAACTATACTTTTCCCATAGCAATTTACTATCGCACGATACTTCACTAGACAATCCATACCCAAGATTACATCATACCCGACCATATCAAGGACGAGTAAATCAGCCTCAAAACACAAGTTACCAAGATTTATTCCTATTTGTTTACAAACAAAGAAAATGAGTGAACCATCACCCATAGAAGATTCAACACTAGTGAAGGTACTCTCCGCAGATTTAATCAACTCTGTAGACTGAGCAAAACTTCTAGAAATGAACGAGTGTGTCGCACCCGTATCAAACAAAATACGACCCACGTGCCCCTAAATGAGAAACTTACCCTAAATAGCTGGCGACGCGGGCAGAGCCGGAGGAAGCATAGCATCCTGAATGTGATAAACACGCCCATACTGTAGTTGTTCCTGTTATGGAGGGACAACCGGATTAGGAACTTGTGGCGGTAGCTGAGCCTGTGGATGTTGTGGAACCCTAGGAAGCTATCCCCCAATCAACTGAGGACACGCCCTCTTGTAGTGACCCGACTCTCCACATTGAAAGCATCGACCCATCACATTCTCCTGATTTCGGCCCGGGTTATTTCTAAACTGCCCAACTCCTTGGCCTGGATTGCCTCTACCCCCATTACCATCCCGACTGGCTTGTTGTTATTTCGGGGCACATTGGCCATGCCTATTATTATTTCCACCAACATTGAACCCACCAAAACGCTGCCGTTTAGAAAAGTCCCCTTGCTGGGGGTCTTTTTCTTTTTATTTATTTCCCAAAGATTGGGACGAGGGAAATGCTCCTCCTACAATCCCATTTCCTCCGGGTTTCCCAACTTGCCCCAAAACTGAAGCCTTCTTACCACTTTGAACATACAACCGATGTTCTTGACAATGGAGTAACGCCGCATTCATCACGTCTCCAAAAGTCTACAAAGCTGGATTACCCAGCAAATGTTGCCGTATCCTCCAGTGCAAACCTCCAATAAACTTGGATACCCTCCTCTCCTCCGGAGTCACCTCATCAGGTACAAAACTAGCTAACCGTGTGAATTCCTCTTCATACTCCGCAACTGATCTCTCACCTTGCACCACATCCTGAAGCTTTCTTCTCATCTCTTTTTGAACTGCGGGAGGAAAATACTTCCGATCAAACACAACCCAAAAATCGTTGATAGTCATACCATCTCTGTGCTCTGGCGTAGTCATCGACTCCCACCAATGTAGTGCAACTCCAACTAATTTAAATGTAGCAAGGATTTATTTCCTTTCCTCACTACACTCCACCATGCGTAGATGGCGTTGCATATCCTTTTTCCACTGATTAGCTACTATGACGTCAGAACCTCCTTGGAATTCTAGGGGATGGCCCTTTAAAAAGGATTCTCTAACTCTCTCCCACGGAGAAGGTCCCGTAGGAGCTTGTACATCCTAAGCCCTTGGTTGCTGGGCTTGTGGTAATTACTGAACCACGATGGTCATAGCAGCATTGACCGCTTGGGCCACGATATTTGCTACCTCAGTAGCATTTATAGTTCCTTGTTGTGGCAGGGGAGGACCTACCTCTTCTTCTACAACTCTATTTCTTCTAGCGGGGTGACCTCTCTTACGCGGCATCTGAGATAAAGAAACAATAGAGTTAAAATTTCTATATAAAACAATCTAATTTGCAGAAGGTCATAAACATAGGCACAAAACAGTCCTAACATTAAGCTCTATATCAAAGAACGCTACGGTAGAACGTGACAAGTCCGCATAGATCCTCAAGACTCTAAAACCTGATACTATGATACCATCTGTGACAACCCGCTCATCAAAATAAGGGGTGGCCAGCCCGATACTCAGATATTCACAGGAATCATAGATGGACCATTCTCAGCATCACAATAATATACTAAGTATACGGGATAACCACCCTATATTTCAGAAAAACGGGTTGCCAAAAATTTTATTTTATAAGTTAAAGAAAGTATTTAAACAACCCAATTTAAAAAAAGAAGGTGGATGAAATCTACAGGAATAAAACTAAATAATACACAATAGCCGAATAGTCTGTCGGTTAACAGTCTCATATAACGCATTACAATAATTAAATTAAGTTACATAATACATTACAATAAGCAAATACAAAAGTATGGTCCACACGCCCGATTAAATGACCCGATCGGAACTAGAATACAAAAATGAAGGCGTCTATAACAAAACATCCCGCAACGTTCGCAAGGTGTTGCAGCTCCATAACACTGGAAAGAAAAGTCAGTACAGGCGTCCTTGTGACGGAGCACCTGAGCGAATATAAGATTCATGCACAACAAGAAATATGAACGGGTCAGGGCCCGATTTTAAATGATCACCAGATGAATAAAGAGTGACAGTTATGAACAGTTAATCATGATAGATAACGCTAAGAATCTACCTACTCAATCTCAAAGCATGAACTAAAGCAATTAAATGATTGTAAGTTTAACTTAGTTATGCAAGAGGATGTGAATGAATATCATTGATTAAAATCTCCATCATTTACACTGTTTCATTTCATCATTCCATTTCTCATTAGGAAACATAATCACATTTTTATGCTCTTTATGGCAATTATCATAAATCACGTCCCACTTGAATAAGAATAGTTATATTCATCTATATACAACGATTCTAAGATCGCCCGTCCAGGTTTCCCCACTAGGTGCGCCCCAAAATGACTATCATCTTCCAAGGCCTATCAACCAAGACAACCTGGGCACCTAACGCAACGCCGGGAAGTGTCCATATACCTGCGAGTGAGTCATAACCACACCCGGAATTACCTCACTAGCACAAAATAAATACAACATACATAATAACCAGTCATATGGCCGAGGACTATATTCACCCTGCATTCACTAGCCAGGGGACTTCACCTCATGCGCGAACTTCCCTTATGATAGCATTTAGAGAGGTGTGTTTAAGCCAATTATTATTTACCATTTTTATTTTCATTTTAATATATATACATCACATTGTATCCGGAGCCATACGTAATTCATGTCATCGTTATAACCTCAATGAATGAATAAACTCTCAATTTATTCTCCAAACATTATTTTGTGGTGTTATTATAAACCACCAATTCTAGCATCTCCCAATAATGTGACCAAAAAACTCTTCAATTATTTATTTCTACAATCTCGAAACATTACATTTACTAATTAAGAGAAAAAGAACACCTTACCTTCTATTTACTAATCCGCAAATAAGTCCCAACTATCCCCTTCTAACATAAGGTATTTGCCTACCCCATATAAGACTCTAGGACACTAAGTTTACTTCATACAAGAAGGTTCCTAAGTCCTAAGCCTAATAGAAAAGGATAAAAATTGAGTTGGATAAATAACTCAAAATAGCCTGGTTTCGAATAAATTCGCCCTAGGGCCGAATCGATTCACCCCAAGCAGCGAATCGATTCAGATGATAAACCCAACTTTCTGCCTCAACCGAATCGATTCGTCCTTAACCCGAATCGATTCGGGTCCCCAGACCTGTAAGCTGACCCCTTCGCGAATCGATTCGCCCTAGGGCCGAATTGATTCGCCCCTGGCGAATTTGCCAAGAATGGGCTACAGGTTATGAACCCTAGTATTTTCCCAAAACCCAAATCTCCTCCATTTTTACCCACATCCATCAACATTAATCTATCCAAAACCATCATACATGATTATCAACTACCATAACCTACAATATCATCTACTTAAACTATGATTAGGGCTGAAACACCATAAAATTTATATTTGTTCCAATAATTCCAATACACGACTATCAATACAATTTACTCATCCTAAATCATATATTAGCAAGTAGAAAACTTGCCTTGAGGTTGAAATCTCAGATTTCCTTTGATAGCAACAATCCCAAATCTTCAATCTCTCTTTTCTCCACAAATTCTCTTCCTCTCTCTTTCTCTCTAGGTTTAGTAATACACTTAAGAGAAATAAAGGAGGTGCAAGACTTAAACGTGACTTTAGTCTAAATTCCCAACTTAAATGGTTAATACCACATTAAAATGACTCATAACTACACATTTATGTTAAAACCAGTCAAAAGTGCCCGAAGCCCAAAAACACAATATGGCACTTATTTTGACTATCTCGTACATTTTGGGACTAACTACGCCCTCTAAATTGGCATCCGACAATTTTATAAATCATTTCAAGTTTCGGTTCCATTCAAACTATAAATGTCGTTTAATGCATATGACACTATAAAACGTAACATGATGATATTTACATACACATACAGTAAATATGCAACAATTTTGTAAATATTATCTTTCAACTCATTCAATTAATATTTACTCCATCATCCATATTTTATATAATTACTTCTCACAGTAAATTAATATAAAATAAATGTCTCAAAAGTGAGGGTTGCTACATACTCTCTTTTGCCCTCAAAATTCAGGCGTACCTTGCAAAAAGAGATGCGGATACTTTTCCCAAGTTACATTCTGATTGATAGTAGACATTACATTCTGATTAGTAAACTTTACCGCAAAGTTAGCATCATAAAGTTGGTTTATGCTTATCAAGTTCGCTTTTATCCCTTAAACGTATGACACATATCTACCTTAATAAAATCGAGTATCTCAATGCAGACACTTCCCAATAAGCTAGACCTACTGCCATCTCCAAAGGTGGCTTTTCATTCCTTACAATCCACAAGGTTGGTAAAATATGACTTTTCACCGGTCATGTGCCTAGAACACCCACTATCAAAATACCATTGAGAATTATCTTTCACCTTGAGAGAAACGTGAACAATAAGGGCATTTTCATCATTCTTAGGTAGCCAAGATGAGGTAACCATTTTCTTTCCCTTATCAATATTGGCTCTAGTTATAGCATTGGAAGTATTCTCGAATGCATAGACTTCCTTTGAAATTCTTCTATTAAGGTTTTAAGAGTCGTGACTAGAAACTCAACTACTTGCCTCTAAGACTAAAAAAAGTTACTATAGTGGTGTGTGGGGGCATGTGTGTGAGAGACACTTCGTAGCTTATAGAAAAATTACTTAAGGCGAACTATTCGTTTGCAATGAGTACAAACATAGATTTATTTAGGCCTACCTTGGTTAAAACTCTTAGGACGATTTTTCCTTGGTGGGTTAGGTTGAGGACCATATGGATCAGTCACAAACTTGGGAACTAGTCCACTTGCATTATGGGAAGTGCATCATCATAACCTATCCCTTGACTTTCTTTAAACCCTAACGCAAGACCTAGGAACATCTTTTCAACATTATTAAATGTGTCCTCTATAGTAATTTTGACGTCCCAGGCACGTTCGAGATCTTTCTCAAGTTAGGAAACATGAGCTTCAAGTTTCCCTCGAGTCACTAATGATGCCTAAAGATCTCTCGTAAGACTAGCCACTTTATTGGTTAAGTCACTATTTTCCCTCCCCATCAAAACTAATTGTCCACACAAAGAAATCCTTACCGAGGTCCCACTCTGTCTTGAAACCTTCAGCTCCTTCTCTAAAGATAAGACCCAAAGAGCCAAATTTTGTTTTTACTTTTTAAAGACTCGGGGTAAATCTCGGTGTAGACTTATTGGAGGCCACGTTCTCTCTCACTCAAATCATCATCACCCTCTATCTCTATCGAATGGTTCGACACATTATAAAGGCCATAACGTTTATAAACTTCCTCATCAGCGTGAGACGTACTTGAAATTCTAACATGACTAGCCATGAACACTATGAAGTTATGTCCATGTGATGATTCATCCTCGTAATCCACCGGCTCAACATCGTTATCCCTTAGAGTAGCATTATAAGCAGCTTTTCCTTTGTCATATCTCTTAAGCCTAATATCACACGCATGGGCCTTGTGACCCTTCCCCTCACACTTGAATAATCTTTGTGAATCATCTTTCTTGGGTACTCTCCTCTACCTTTTCTTTAATCATACTCGAAAAAACTCTTGCCCGCTTTAAATTTTTTGTCTTTCTCAAATCTTTTATTTTCCATTTTGAAAGATTATTTATTTTTTAATTTGAGGAACTTTTTGAATCTTTTGTCAAATAGGAAAATATCATCTAAATCGAATTCAAAATTGGAGTTAGAAGCCTCCTCATTTTTCTTTGATTGAGCTTTTAAAGCGATCACTTGTTCTTTTCTCTTTAGGGTTTTGGGGAACATATATATTTCGTAAGTTTGAATAACATCCACGTGCTCTTCTAGCCTAAGATTATATAAAATTATCAAAGAGTTAAGGATCGTGACTTTCGCACTAAAACGGTATGGGAGAGATCTCAGAATTTTCTTAACTACCCTCATTTTTGGAATTTTCTCACCCAAATTAAAGCTAGAGTTCGCAATATCAGACAGGCATGCATAAAATTCATTAGATGTTTTCGATTCAAACATGTTAATTTTCTCAAATTGTGTGGTGAGATTTTGAAGCTTAGAAGCTTTCACAGCATTAGTACCCTCGTGAGTGAGTTGGAGAATGTCACAAGCTTCCTTAGACGTGGTAAACGTCATGATACGATGACATTCAACGGGTATGACAGCACAAAAAATTGCATTTAAGTCCCAAGAGTTAAAGTCACTCCATCTAAAATCTTCCTCAGTCCAAATTGCGACTGGCTTAAGACTAATGACATTTTCATTAGCCACGGTGGGAGGAGTCCACCCACTCTTAATAGCAAGCCAAACGCAATCATTGATTGATTCCTAATCGATCTCATTCGAGCTTTCTAATAGGCATAATTGGACCCATAAAAAATAGGTGGTCTATTGTACGAGGTATCCATATATCCACCGGGATTCATCTAAGTAACTTCTCTGATACCAATTTCAAAAAATAGAGTGGTTCGATTATATGTATAAATTGTAAAGTAGGTCACACGTCGATAAACCAAATTCTATTTAGGCCAAATTTTATCTTGATTAAAATAAGAGAACCTAAACATGCAAGATATGAAACTAAATGAAAACAAAACACTACCCACAAACAGAAGATAGGATATGAGGAAAAATCCCTTTGGGGCAAAACCTATATTTTAGCACTATTTACAACTAGGTATTACAGACAGACATCTACAGCCTTATAAAACTTAAAGATCCACTGAGTGATACGGTAATGTCTTTAATCCAAGTTTTTAACGGCAAATAATGCAAATCCATCACCGCCTAAAAGTAAGCTCCTTTTGCCACGGTATCCACCAATCAGCCTCAAGAATCAGTATTCCTATCTTCGGTAGTAGAGAATCAATTATACAAGGGTAAGAACATGTGTTATGTTCTTTTAGGGTTAAATAAATGCTTAACAAATCATCCAAGTGTTTGTATCTCAAAAACAAAAGAGTTTTAAACAAACTAGGGTTTGGAGACCTTTTAGATATGTATAGAAAAATAAATTTTGCAAAAAGGCCTAAGAAAAGTTGATCCCAATACCCCTTTTTACAACAAACACGAATTTTGAGAAATCTCAAATGAAAATAGGACCTCGCTCGAATGAAGAGCCAATATCATTTGAACCAGATTTAAATGAGCTTCGAACAATACTAGTTCTCCAAGTAGAAAAATGTCGTTTGATTCTTTTGAACGTTTGAATGATACTCAATATCATTAAAATGAAGACTTAAAGTCGTTCGAACGACTTAAAAAATAAAAAAACCAATTCTATGAAAAAATATTTTAAAAATAGGACTCGGACATTTTATAAAAACTACCCCTGAGTAAAGTATTTACACATAATCAAAACCATAGACATTCTCGATGATTGTAGCGATGATCTCAACTCTTTCGATCTTTAATTGTTGCGTTCGTCCACTAACTTGGTTTCACTATAAGTTATTGAGAAAGTACATAATGAAGGTGAATGGAATATGCCAAACTAATATAGATGATGAGCAACTATAAAACTTGCTCTTACAAAACTAATACTCGTTCGAAGGACAATAACAAACTTGTTTGAACGAGTATTGAAAGACCTTATAATGAACTTTTCTTTGTGAACAATGAGACCTTGTTTGAAGTTCGTTTTAACGAAAATGATATCTTATTTGATCAAAATAGTAAACTTGTTTGAATGAACAGTGAAAAGTCATGTGAACGAAAAACAAAACTAGTTAGAACGGCTTGAACTAAAATAAAATTTCTTTTAAAATCCATTTTACGAAAAAGGCGCCTCAAATAATTTTGAAAACACCACCCAAACTAAATCCACGGATTAAACATAAATATGTACTCATACCTTCATTGAGATCCCTCGGATGTTGAAGACAAACTCGGCATGTAACCCAATGTATCCTTAATATCGCTTTAGCTTTGTCACATGGTCTTCAATCACACATCATAGGATTAAAGGACACAAAACTCAAATCCTAACAACCTATGACTCAAACAAGTTTTGTCCAAACATGGAATTATGACAATACACACAAATTGACTCGATTCGAAAACATTTCCTTACCGGATCCATTGAACTTAGTAGGAATTCTAATGACTTGGGTTCGGCCTAATAAAAAAATATTAAAATTCCAGTTCTAGTTCAATTGAACCATTCACAATCCACTTGGGGAGTTGACATCCCATAATTAAAGATGCAAGTATAAACTTAGTATTTTATCTTGACTACGGGATCTTGTTTGATAGTTCGGGAATGTTATAGCCCGTAATTTAAAGTAAATTAAATAAATTATATTTGTGTATATTTATTTGAAGTGACTGGTGATGTCACTAGATTTATCTTGTAATTTTGAATTGAGTTGAATTTAAAATGTGGTAATGAATTAAAATAATAATGCTTGTAAAATAATTTGAATGACTTTGGGACGTGCCCATAAGCTAGTATAGGCCTTGGGCGAGACTTTAGACTAATTAGAATTGGTTTATAGCTTAACGGATTAGGATTCATGAGGGTACCAAGCCTAATTTCGTGGGTAATTATTATAAAATAGAGATTAGGTTTAGACTAAATCATTTTTATACATTTGGAGACAACCCGAGAGCTAAGGAAAAGAGTCTAAGGGAAGGAGAAGAAGAATTGGGGATTTTGTCTTAGGAATTCAACCCACTTGATTTAAAGGCAAATTTATTTAATATAATATATAATTGAGGTTGTGTTACAGTATAATTATACATTTGATTCTTAACCTAAAACCAAAATAATCTGAATTATACGACCTATATAACAATTGTTAGAATCGTGTTAATTGTATAATAAAATTAAAAATCCGTGTTTTTAATATATTATGAAATTGGGATGATTCATCATGATTTAGAGCAGAGTTTACTAAATTAACGATATGGCTATGTTATTTCATGTTAGATGATAGAAAGACCTTAATAATTTCATAAATTAATTTGTAATTGGGTTGAATTGGGATTAATTTATCAATTAGGGTTCTTGAGATGATAATTGGGGTTTATACCTAAAATATGTGTAATACAAGGTTAAAGAACTTTGTTACAGGTTAGGATTGATATTTACACACATACATATGACTATTGTTGAGTTTGGTGGTGAATTGGGAGCTTAAAGGGTCATTAATGGATGTTTAGATTATGCAGATATTTTCTGGAAAAAATCAGTCACTTTTAGGACGTTTTCGATGCAGTGTACCTAGGAATATGAGTTTCTTACAAAAATAAACTCCTCGCTAAATTACGTTAAGAATTTATGGGCAGTGGTTTCGTTATTTTTGGAGTTGCGATGAATATCTTATGATTATTTTCTCAACAACACGCTCTATTTTTGGCATACTATATGTACAAATTGGTCCTTTGGGGAAAAAGAAGGACCTAGTTCAATTGAGTTAAGAACATTTGGGCATTAGTTTTGTAATTTTTGTAACTTTGGTGAATATCTTATGATTATTTTCTGAATAATGCGTAGGCCTGAAATTTCTACCAATTTATTGAAAGTCGATCGACTTCTTTGTTTTCCTTAGGTTTGAACCGTGATTTGATGGATTGTGTTAACGAACCTAGTTTTTGATAATTCTCTAATTAGGTATTGTAACTCAGTGGGGAGAGCTCTGGTTTGAGTAATTAGCTTAATTAATGGACATTAAGTAGGTAAATATTTTAGGAGTTAAATCTGAAATCATACATGCGTTAATTAATTATATTATGTGAGATTTTAGAGATGTAATTCTAACCCAGGGTTCTAAGATTTTATACCTTGTAATATGACTCATAAATAATATTAGAACCAACTAAAAATGATAAGATTTCTAGATAATGGATTTTGTGAAGTTAAGTGACCATATAGGGTCAAATTGGAGGTGTTGGGACCTTAGCATAGTCCATTAATGGAGTTCTATATGTTGTGACTTAGACTATAGTAAGGTACTAATATACGACCATTAATTATGTGAATCCAATTAATTAACTAGGAGGTAAGTAAGATAGTATTTGGATATTAGACTTATAACCCTTATATGCATGACATACTGGGCGAGTGTACTCGCATACTGGGCGAGTGTATTATAGGTATGACATACTGGGCGAGTGTACTCGCATGAGACATACTAGAGGTGATATCCAGTTGGTGCTTGTGATACGATGATTACAATGGTACCCTAATGCAATGATGACGAGTTTACAGATACATGATGATTATGTTTGACCCCGATGCAATGAGACAGGTCAACTTTGGTTATGTATATGCTGAACACTACGTGTTGATGCTCATTGTATCTAGAGTGAGATACTCTATCCAATCCTTTCGCATGGCTTGGGTATGGGGCATATGACTAGTGCGATGGCGTAGTGATTATCCATTTTGGATGTGATTTAATGATTATAGGTGTGAGATAGTCTGTAACTATCGATAGTATGTGCGAATGACCGCCAAAGACGATAGGATATGGCTTCATTATGTGTGACTTGTGATGGAGCCTTACTTGCGGTACATGTATTGGATTGTTCCGGTACTATGTGATGTAGCTGTAGGGCATACTTTCCCCTGAGATGTTATTACACTTGTAACTTATAGATTATTAAATGGGTGATTCGTACATAATAGTATATAGAGATGATTAACACTTAATCATGGGTAATACATGGGCTTGGGAGTAGATACATGTAATATTTAAGGTTTTTTAGGTTTGGTTAACTTAAAAAAACTAAGATATGAGAAGAGTATGTGTAGTTGTATTGTGGACCAAAACTAAATTATATCGTTATACTACTTAAACTAGTTGTTAACATCTAATATTAACATTTTTCGGGTCATGGTTCACAGTGTCTCTTTGTTCTTAATTCGATATTGAGCTACCCTCCATTACTGATCCTATAGGATGTAGGTGTTGAGCCTGCGTGCTCATGATTCACATTTCTATTATTATTATGTAGGGTTTGCAATTGTATAGTGATAGTATGTGAAGTAGATAATACTTATATTGTAATTGGTATCAGAGATTGTATGTTTCATCTCTTTTATGTTGAGTTACTTATTTATGCATTCAGTTTTTATTTACAGTCATGCTTAGAACGACATTTAATTATTTTGATTCCCACGAGTTTGTATTAGGCCTGATAAATCTAGTATTAAATTTTTAGGGTGTCATAACTGGTATCAGAGCATTCCAGGTTCTAGTGTCCAAGGGATCTTGAGTGAGCCCATCACATTTCCATGTTACATTATTTGATTACTTTATGGCTTTACCGTTTAGGATTTGTATTATCTTCAATGGATAATGCTTAGAGAGTTTTGCGCCATTGCTTTAGACAACTAACTCAGAGAGATCAAAGTGTATCGGGAGGGTTGCTTATTTCGATTTCTCCTGCAAGATGTAGCATAAATGAAGTCCCTTTCGATCAGGAGTTAGTGACCATTGAGACCTTTGGAATGTGCTCAGCATATGGTTTGAGGGGAAATGTTTCCACTCACCATCTGTCACATTAAAAAGGTGAAAGTTACAGAGACCTCGTCTAGACGACCGCGTGATAACCAGTACAAGGATGAGTCCAATTATCTTGCTCTTTCTACACTAGGAAGGATTGATACGAAAGTGAAGAAGACTAATTGAAATTTCAGTTACAATTTGAGAAGACTTTTTATGATGTAATAAACCTTGCGTGACGAGTTTAGTAGATGTTAATGGGTAATCAATCCTGCATCACTTGCACTTGGATTGTGGAAGTTACCTTCTGACATTAGATGGACCGTCACAGCTACCTAAGGATAGATATTCCCATGAATGGGAAGGCAAAGGCCAGAGACGACCCAAATGATTAGAGATAGTGTATCATCGACCCGAGTAGAGTAAACCTCACTAGAAAAAAAGGAAGCATATAGGGAGAGCTAACTCCAAAAGGTTTTGAGTAGTAGATAATGTAATATATTACGATCAGTAGAGCCAAGTAATTATGACCAGTAGAGTCGAGGCCAATGAGAGTAGGACCAACAATACAAGTTTTAGTAGAAATGAATGAAGAGTTGAGGTCAGCAGAGACGTCGTAGGGCTGTCATTTTTATAGTTTTTAGTGGACTATGCTTATGCGTGGTGAGTGACTCCGCTTCATGAGTAGTTTCCATAGGACAACCAATAGTAGTGGGGTTACCACCGTAAAATGGATTACGATTATATTGTGGTTATGAATTACGAGTAATAGACATCGAGGAGTTATCATTCTTTTATTTTGTAGTGAGATATTATGGTTATGGGTGACATAGATGTTGTCATCGAGATTTATTTACATGGGGATATCCCAGGAGATGGAGGTTATTTTACAATGTGATTGTAGAGGCGTTAATTATGCATGGTTAGCTCGGAGTTCATACGCCTTGTTAATTTAAACATATGGTGTTATGGTTCGTATAATTTTAATTTGAGTAGTAGCTATATCTAGTACGCTTATATCAACGACCATTGGGGTAGGTTTATTTTTCAATTGCCATTTGGGGCGAGGATATTTCATGTAGTTATGTGTATGTTTGAGTGAGAGTCTAGCATACACTCGTATTACTTGGATACGACTTCGAATGAGGAATTTATCGCATCGTTAGACTCAATAGAGATAGTCTAAGGGTTTACGGATATGTTTGATGAGGTGTTAGGGTTACCACCATCTGGAGAGATAGACTTTTGTATAGATCTGACGTCGGTCATCATGCCTATTGTGCGGACACTAGCGCGGGGGTGGAAGAAAAGCTATGCCGACAAGAGAAAGACAAAGTTCAGTAGGTAAATGAGTTAAGGTAGAGTAATGACCGAATACGAATTACGACATAAGAGACCTAGGTATATTAGGTCATGGGGAGTAGATTTCTTATAGTTATGTGAGAACTCTATGGGACAAATATTCTTAGACTTCAGAGTAGGAATATAAGAAAATTTGAATTTTGAGGACTAAATTCTTTATTTTAGGGGGAAGAATGCAATAGCCCATAATTTACTGTAAACTAAATAAATTATATTGGCATGTATTTATCTAGAGTGACTAGTGATTACACTAGATTTATATTATTATTTCAAATTGAGTTTAATTTAAAATACGGTAATGAATTAATAAATTTTTAATGAATAAAACTAATAATTTTAGTAAAATAATTTGAATGACTTTGGGACGTGTAGAAGGTCCATCTACACCTTAAAAGGTTGGATTTTAAGGTCCACAGTTTAGTACAGGCATTGGGCTAAACTTTAGACGAATTGGAATTGATTTTTAGCTTAATGGGTTAGGATCCATGAGGGTACCCAACCTAATTTCGTGGGTAATTATTATAAACTAGAGATTAGATTTAGACTATACCATTTTTATACATTTGGAGGCAGCCCTAGAGCTAAGGAAGAAAGGCCAAGGGAAGGAGAAGAACAACTGGGGCTTTTAGCTTAGGAATTCAACCCACTTAATTTAAAGGCAAGATTATTTAGTCTAATTATAAAATTGAGGTTGTGTTACAATATAATTATCCATTTGATTCTTATACTAAAGCTAAAATAATCTAAATTATACAACCTATACAACAATTATTAAAATCATGTTTTTTTTTTGGGAAAGATTGAGTATATAAAAAAACTAAGAATTTACAGAGGAAAAAACCTTAACAAAAGAAAAAGAACCCCAGGGCATACCCCAAAGGCAAACAAAACAACAAGAAGAGCCAAACACTAGACTAATCCTTAGTACAGAAGACTATCTTCAGGAATGTTCCAGTACATACAAGCCATCCAGTTTGCATAGTTCCTTCTGTCCTTTTTCCAAGTAAGCACTTTTGCTCGAACCATGTTTTCAATGCCCTTCACAATGGAGTCAAGGGAATTGGAGACATGCTTGAAGCATCTAGCATTCCTCTCCATCCAAATGCAGTAGATAGTAGTAGTAAAGGATAAGGATCTTATCTTATCGCATAGAGTCTTCGTAGAGTGGTTAATAGTAGCCTTATCCAACTCACTATTTAAATCCAGGGTATCCCTATAGTACTGGTTTCTTAGCCACACCTCTTGCCATATACTTTTACTAAGGCTGCACTGAGTGAACAAGTGGTTATATGTCTCCCTCTCATTCCCACATATCTCACACAGGTCATCCATAGAAACCCCCCACTCATGAAGATTAACTTTAGTGTTGATGGCCCTCCTAACCACCAACCAGGTAATGAAAGAGCATTTAGGGATGCATACCTTACTCCACACAAACTTGCTCCAGTTAACCATAGGCTTATGTGCCTTTAAAAGATCCCAAGCAGAAGCTATGGTGAACTTCCCATTATTAGAGGGCAGCCACACAACATTATCATTTGCATCCTGAATAGTAGGAAGAATAGCATTCTTAACTTCATTCAGCTCCCAAGTCACAGTTGAAGGCCATCTCCACTCCAAGTGGTGGATAAAATCAGAAACTTTTGCTTTTAGATTACTAGCAGAGTCATACACAATGTTTCCCCCATATAAGGGGTGCAGCGGGCCATTAGGGTGCCAATTATCAAACCACATAAAAGCATGATTTCCATTCCCAATGATGGTCTTTATTTTGCTTCTAAACTTCTCTCTGCTCTTGAGGATTTTCCTCCAGCTCCATGATGAATCATTTGGGATACTCAGGGCCCAGATGCTCCTTCCCTTGATCTTATAAATGTTGCACCATTTGATCCAAAGGCTGTCCTTCTTACTGCAAAGATTCCACAAGTGCTTAGCCATAGCTGCTCTGTTCCAAGTCTCAAGACACTTGATATTTAGCCCCCCCTCATCCAGAGATACACAAATATCCTTCCAAGCAACTTTTTCCCCTTTGCTATTAGCCTCATCCCCTTTCCATAAGTAATTCCTCATAATCTGCTCAATTTTTTTAATGATGCTCTTGGGCAGGATAAAAATGCTTGCCCAATACACTTGGATGCTGAAAATCACAGTCTTCACAAGGAGGAGCCTACCTGCAAAACTCAGGAATTTATTAGTCCAACATCTGGTTCTCATAGTTATCCTTTCCACCAAGTGAGAGCAGTCCTCCTTCTTCAACCTAGTTGTGATGAGAGGAACCCCCAGATATTTGAAAGGAGGGGAGCTGTGCTGTATTCCCAGAATAGAGGAGATCTCCTGAATCCCATCCACATTAACCCCTGCAGTGAAGAGGCTGCTCTTCTCCATGTTGATCATAAGCCCAGTTAAAGAGCTGAAATTTGATATGGCCTCCTTCACAATGCTGCAAGACACCCTGTCCCCACCAGCAAAAACTATTAGATCATCAGCAAAACTAAGGTGGGTGAGGGCCATCTCCTTGCACCTGGGGTGATAACCGAACAGGTCAGATTCAGCAGCTTTAACAATAATCCCTGAGAAAGCCTCCATCACCAGCAGGAAAAGATATGGAGAGAGAGGGTCTCCCTGCCTGAGCCCTCTATTCCCATGAAAAAACCCATTCAGTTCCCCATTCAGATTAATGGAGAACCTGGTAGTAGTCACACACTTGGAGATCCACCCAATGACTTTGGGGGGGAAGCCAACATGAGTCAATAGCTGCATCAGGAAGTCCCAGCTCACAGTATCATAGGCTTTAAGAATATCTATCTTAATTGCACATCTAGGAGGGTTAGAGTCCCTATGATAATTTCTCATTAACTCTTGTAATAGCAGGATGTTATCAGCTATGGATCTGCCTTCAACAAAGGCAGCCTGATTATTACTAATGAGGTCAGGCATCATCTTCTTAAGCCTGCAAGTAATAACTTTGGAGATGCACTTGTACAATGTGTTGCAGCACGATATAGGTCTGAAATCCCTCATACTTCTAGGGGCTGCAACCTTAGGAATCAAAGCCAGGCTGGTACAGTTCCACTGGTTGAAGAAACTCCCATTATCGAAAAAGAATTTTATAGCCTCACACACCTCTTCCCCTACAAGCTGCCAATTCATTTTAAAGAAATAACTGTTAAAGCCATCCGGACCAGGGGCCTTGTCAGACCCAATTCCAAACATTGCCTCTTTGATTTCCTCATGAGTGACCTCTTTCTCCAATAACTCAGCTTGATTAGAGGTGAGTTTATTCTTAATCACCTCCCCCAAAATAGTGTTAGCATCAATACATCGCGACCTATTCCCTAACAAGTTCCCAAAAAATTTCACAGCTTCTCCAGCCACCTGCTCTTTCCCTTCAATTCTCACACCATGATCATCATCAATGCTCAAAATTTTCCTTCTAGCCACATTTTGATTTACTTTCTTATGAAAGAAAGTATTATTTTGGTCTCCCAGCTGCAGCCACTTAACTCTAGCCTTCTGTCTAAGGAATGACTCCTCCTCATTCCTGAGCTTAGCATATTTGATTCTCATCGCCTTAGCAGCATCCTGCTTCTCCCTATTAGCACCATCTCTGTCCAGATCACTTTGGATAGCATCAAGCTTAGACTTGGAATCAGCAACCATTGCTGAAATCTTGTTAAAGAACTTCCTATTAAAGTGCTTCAAACAGGCCTTGACTCTATTCAGCTTCTTGAAGAGCTTCTGCATTGGGTTCCCATCCACATCAACATCCCAAGCTTCAATGATAGTAGGCATAAACTCATCGTGATTCATCCAGAAGTTGAAGAACTTGAATGGCTTAGGTCTCCAAGTAATAGTGTTATCCATAATGGTGATAATGGGACTGTGGTCCGAAATTCCACAAGGAAGGGTAATAGCTTGTGAATTAGGGAAGAGAGCAGCCCACCTATCATTGTGTATGACTCTATCAATCCTCGTTTGAACATTATTGTCACCCCTCTGATTCCTATTCCAGGTGAACCATAACCCACTATTGACCATATCATCCGCATTTAGCTCATTCAAACAATCATTAAACTCCTCAGCAGCAGCTCTGTCAATACCCAATACTCCCATTTTTTCCTCCTGGCATCTGACCACATTAAAATCCCCCATTAGAATCCAAGGCCCATCATTAACCACCAATTTATTTTCTCTAAGGAAAGTCCAAAGGCATCTCCTCTGCTCAGGAAGGTTTTCCCCATATATGAAGGTAGCATGGAAGGAGTAGCTGGTACCAATGATATTTACAAGGCAGAACAGGGCCTGTCTATGAGTGTAGATCACCTCAATCTTCAGAATATTTGGGTTCCAGCCCACAATCACTCTAGCCACACCCCCATTCGTGGGGCAATTATGGATATACTCCCAATGATAGAAGCAAGAACTTTTAATAGTCTCCATATTGTTCCTTCTAATCTTAGTTTCCACAAGACTGATAAGGTCTAATCTATTATCCTTTATTAGTTTAACCACCTCCACCTGCTTATGGGGAGCATTAAGGCCCCTTATATTCCATGTACCCATTCTGGTCATCTAAACTTCTTAACTTTGTTACCTGATTTCTTCTTCCCTTTCTTGTTACTCCCAGGTAACTCATTGCCTCCACCTTTGTCTCCTCCCCTTTCCAGCCCCTTGTCAAGTTCATCAACTGCCTTAATCTTAAGAACCAAGCCAGCTGGTGCAGGAGTGGACATTAGAGGATCTTCATTCTCAGTCTCCAAAATATCAAATGGGTTAGGGGAATTTATGCTCTTATCCCCTTCTTCTAACACTGGCTTAGTAACTACCTCAGGCTGCCCTGCTACTGGATCATTCCTGGCATTAGGAACTAGATTGATACCTTCCTCGGCCTGAACTTCTTTTGGTTTTGTTGCCCTCTTGTCATTATGATTCTTATTGGTTGTGTATTGCACTTGGGTCCATTCCTCTTCTAAGGCCTTCTGAATCTCAGTCTGACTTTTGAAAGGATACATCATCTCTTTGTTGTTAGTTGCCACCCATGCCTTGTTGGCCTTCTGACAATTGAGGAGATCATGACCAAAAATGCCACATTTGATACACGATGGAGGTTTTTCTTGGTACTCAACTGCAACCACAGCAATGGACCCATCCTCCATTTTAATATCAATGGTCCTTGGGTATTCTCCCATGACTTTTAACTCAACACATATCCTAGCAAAACTAATTTTCTGCATTCCTTCAGTTATAGTATCAGCATACATTGGTATTCCAACTGAGCTAGCCACATAGCTCAGCCCCTCCTCTATCCATAACTGGACAGGAATGTCATGAAATTTGACCCAAACAGGAATCACAGAAGTGGAGTCTTTGCTGAAAGAGAAGTTTGGAGCCCATTTTTGGATGATAATTGGGTTCCCCACAAAATGCCATGGGCCATTGTCAATTACCTCATCCCTCATATTAGCATTATCAAACATAAAGAAATAGAAACCATTGTTGTGACCCACAATCTGTTTGAGGCCAAACTTGTTCCATAACTTATGTGCTATATTGCAAACTAAGGTGTAAGGCAATTTCCTTCCCAGAAAGCAACCCACCATGCTATTCTCCCATTTAGCATATCCATTTGCTGCTATCTCCACTGGAGGGGCCACAGTGATCCTGTTATCAGAAATAGAGGGGGGATGATATGTGAGTCGAAGCTTGGGGTATCTTTTATTGGCAACAACATCCTTCCAAGATTTCTCCACAGCTTTGGGGGAGCATGGAATAGGTCCACTACCATTACAATCCCCTGCTTCTTGCCTAATCCCTCTCTTATCTCCATCCCCAGTATTGGAGGAGTCCTTGCTTTCGTTTATGGCTCTTCCATGTTGCAGTACATCCTCATACGAGAATCCTTTATGCTTCATGAATTCCTTGTACATCTCTACAATCTTAGAGTCCTGAATCGTATCTTCTAAGGCAACAATTTGTCCCTCTTCATTTTCTTCCTTGTCAATTGAATCTTGAATATCAATCAGACCAGACTCCATTCCCAGGCCGCTATCTTGATTGGAGGGAAATCTCACTGCATCAAAAGGAACAAATCTGGCAACTTCCAAAGGGGGGGTACGCCTCTGGGAGTTCCCATCCGTGTGCGAGGACGTTTGGGAAGGGATAGGGTTACGAGCCCACCCACCACGAATGGCCGGAGGTAGTTTGTTCATGGTAGCCTATAGGTTAAGGTGGCCGGAGGTAGATTGGTAGGGTAAGGCGGTGGTCGTTTTAGGGTTGTATTTGGTTGATGGTTTTTTAGAGAGAAGCGGGAGCATTTTCAAAAAATTGTAAATATTTGGAAGATGTTAATTGTATAATTAGATAAAAAAAACTCATTTTCTTAATATATTACGAAATTGGGACGATTCATCATGATTTAGTGTAGAATTCACTAAATTGATGATATAGCTTTGATATTTCATGTTAGAGGATCGAAAGATCTTAATAATTTCATGGATTAATTTATAATTCAATTAGATTGGGATAAATTTATCTATTAGGGTTCCTTAGATGATAATTGGGGTTTATACCTAAAAAATGTGTAATACTAGGTTACTATTTTTAAGTTTGGTATTGAATTGGGAGCTTAAACGGTCATTTCTGGAGGTTTAGATTATGCAAATATTTTCTGGACAAAACCAACCACTTTCAGGAAATTTTTGGTGTAGTGTTCCTAGGAAGACGACTTTCTTACAAAAATAAAGTCTTAGCTAAATTATGTTAAGAATGTGTGGGCACTGATTGCATAATTTTAGGAATTATGATGAATATATTATGATTATTTTCTCAACATCACGTAGTGCTAAAATTTTCTAGAATGAATCTCGTACTTTGAGTCTATTTTGGCATACTATATCTTTAAATTGGTCTTTTAGAGTTGAAGAAGAACCTAGTTCAATTAAGTTAAGAGTGTGTGAGAACTGGTTTCGTAATTTTTGCCACTTCGGTGAATATCTTATGATTATTTTCAGAATAGCGCGTAGGCCTGAAATTTCTACCAATTTATTGAAAATCGATCGACTTCCCCTCTTTCCTTAGGTATGAACCGTGATTTGGGGGATTATGTTTACGAATTCAGTTTGTGAAAATTCGCTTATTAGGTATTGTAAGTCAGTGGGGAGAGCTCTGGTTTGAGTAATTAGCTTAATTAATAAATATTGATTAGGTAAATATTTTTGGAGTTAAATCCGATATCATATACGCGTGAATTAATTATACTATATGGGATTTTAGATATGAAATTATAACCTAGGGTTCTAAGCTTTTGGACCTAGTAATATAACTCATAAATGATATTGGAACCAACTAAAAATGATAAGATTTCTAGGTAGTGGATTGTGTTAAGTTAAGATGACCATATAGGGTAAAACTAGAGATGTTGGGACCTTAACATAGTCCATTAATGGAATTTTGTATTGTGGCACCCCGCCTAATTAATTACCGGGTGATCAGTCCTTTTTTTTTTTGGGAAAATTATGTATATTAAAACCAAGAATAAACAACGGAACAAATTAGAGGAAGAAAACCCTCAAACCTCCAGAGGGGCATACCCCAACTGGAAAACCAAGGAAACAAATGATAAAGGACCAAACAAACCCAAAATCAATCCTACTCCAGAGAACTCTCTGGAATACCCCAGTTCATGCAAGCCATCCAATTGATGTAGCTTCTTCTCCCCTTCCCCCAAGTCATGACTCTAGCTCTCACCATCTCCTCAATCTTCTTTAAAATGGCCCCAGTATTATCCTTCGTCTTCTTATGGAATCTATTATTTCTCTCCATCCACAGGCAGTAGCAAGTAGCTGAAAAGGAAATGCATCTGATACGATTATATAACTTAGGCCCCCCATAGTTGGAGATAGCACCTTGTATGTCCCCATCCCAGTCTGTAGCCTCCCTGTATTCCTGATTCCTGAATCTCACTTCCTCCCAGACCTCCCTGGCCACATGGCACTCGTTGAACAGGTGAGAGCAAGTCTCCACTCCGATAGAGCAGCTGCAGCAAAGGTTGTTATCGGCAATGCCCCAGCTGAAGAGCTTATTCTTCGTTTGCAAGGCGTCCCTACAGACCAGCCAAAGAATGAAGGCACACTTGGGGATATTGTTCTTGTTCCAGACTAGGTTATGCCAGGTGGTGGCAGGGAGACCCGGACTCAGAGCCTCATAAGCTGAACTAATAGTGAACCCACGTGGCCTCGGGACCCAAACCACCTCATTCGTGGTATCAGGCCTAATACCCGGTAACTCCGCATTCCTTATCTCAAGAAGTTCCACAGTAATCGTAGAGGGCCACCTCCAACCACTCTCGGCGATGTAATCAGCCACCAACGCCTTGTGATTGCTAGCAGCGTCATAAATAACCCTATCCCCATAGAGGGGGTGCAGGGGCCCAAGGGGGTGCCAGTTATCATGCCATAGGAAGGTCCCGTTGCCATCGCCAATGATGCACTTGATGAGAGGCCTGGTTAAGTGTCTAAGTTGCATCATTTTCCTCCAACTCCAAGTAGTGTCATTAGCAATATCGATAGCCCACAAGCTCCTCCTCTTTAATTTGTAAACATTGCACCATTTGACCCACAAACCATCCTTCTTGCTGCTGAGGTTCCAAAGGAGCTTCATAATGGCAGCTTCATTCCATCTCTCAATGTTCTTGATTCCCAATCCCCCCTCTTCAAGATTACAACGCAGGTCCTTCCAAGCGACCTTAGCTCCTGAGTGTTTCAAATCGGGCCCAGTCCATAAGAAGTCCTTCATAAGCTGCTCGATACAAAGGATAACTCTTTTAGGCAGGATGAACAGACTAGACCAGTACACCTGTATACCGAAGAGAACAGACTTAATGAGCTGAAGACGACCAGCGTAGCTGAGAAACCGATTGGTCCAACACTTAATCTTAGCAGTAATCCAATGATAATGCACCACTGTCGAAAAAACTTAGATTTTATTTTAATAAAACTAACCACCTAGTATTTAAAATGGGTGATGTCCAAATTTTATCTTGTCATTAACTACTACTAAAAGAATACCAACAAATACCATGCATCATAGTAAACATGAGTAAAGTCTGAATGAAGTAAAATAAATGGCTGGAGTAAACATCTCCAGGAACAATCCCATACAATGAATCCAATAAAAGAGACCAAATCTAAGAGAGAGAACTTAAAACGACTAAATCTCTATAAGTAAACATAAGTAAGGACGACATGTCCAACAATAATAGAGGACTGAAAAAGAAAGAATGAGCTGAGTCGTCTACTAGCAATAATCCTGCAGCTTCCATAGCATCTACAACACGGCAACTGAAAAGAGTCTCCTAAGGTTGGTGTCCCTGTGGCTGGGCACCTAAAATAATGGAATAGTAGAAAGGTAGACAGAAAAACGGTCAGAGCCCGAGTTGAAAACAGTTTAAAATAGCAAGTGCTTAAATTTATTCAATTAGCACAATTATTAATCAAGTTAACTTTGTGTACTCACTTGAGATACTCACCCCTCGATCTAGTGTGCACGTCTAACGAGCCTAACTACCCATACTAGTCATGATATCCTGACTTACTACTAAGTGTATAATATGAGGTTTGAAAGTCTCCCTAAATAACTCATAACCGACGTACTTATGATTTCAATATAGAATTAGGATTTCTTTAGTTTATTCTCGTATTCTTTTAAATGTCCAGCGGATAGTACCATAAGTGTACATAAAATATATAGCGTCAACAGCATAAGACACCAAACATGATTTCCAGTATACGCACATTATTCATTTAATGTATACATATTAAATTATATAAATATATAGCAATATTCACCCTTGGTTGAGAAACCCTTGGTGTTACGCATACTCGATTATCTAGTCCATTTGCAAAGCTCACGCATATAGGACAACAAGTTCAATCTCTCGAGAACCAATAAAAACATAAACACGTATTGGAGGCGAACATAGTCCCAAGCCGATGGCTACACACATACCTACGCACCCATATGACCGTCATCACTATCGTTCTCACTGATAGCCCGTACCTAGATTCCATGCTCTAGTGGTACGACTCTAAATCCCCCGAATGCACACAGGATTCGATCGTCCATAATGCGTTAACCTCCATTCGATAGCTAGTAGCTAGGTATGTTATACACATAATACTTTAACCAATAATCATACACACAACTTATATAAATTCATTAGCTTTCCCACAGTCTATTATTTGCAGTACGTATATGAACTCTTATTATAACCCGTACTTTATTCGTGTATACTCTACCTTGTATTTTCGCACTTCCTTAATTCTATGGATTTTATACCTTCCGAGAGTCGACATATTCTCCTCTCACCGTTAATTATCAATATAAGTCACTCGATGATCATTCGAGTTTAACACTTATTAAAATAAGCCTACAGGAAGTTCGAATTAAAATCGGCTTAAAAAGTCCATTCTGGAATCTCGTTAAAAGGCCTAGAAATCTCGTTAGAACGATGGTCTTTCGAACAAAGGTACTTCGAACGAACCACCTAACTCGTTAGAAGGGCTACTGGAATCTCGTTAGAAGTCTCGTTCGAACGAGGACGTTCAAACGACCTGGGCTAGACTTCTAACGAAATTTCCGAAGTCACCCAGTTCATCCCCAAAGCTCATTTTTCCTGATTTTCTCCACTCAAATCTCAACCTAAATATTCCAACCCAAATCCAAGGTTTCTAAACTACTCTAAGTCACCCTAGAACACTTCTTAGCATAGTTTTTGGGGTCAAATCATTCTAATCAACCTTTAATTTCAATAAATTCCTAAATTTTACCATCAACCATATTAACATAAACCTAGAATTATTTGTCCATAAAAACTCCATTTTTATTTCGTGATTAACATCCAATTCACCAATTTATCATTCCTATTAAGGGGGAAATCCTCTACATGCAAACCCCCATCAGATTTTCTAACTTTCCTACACGATCTCAACATAGGTAAACCCAAATTGGTATTTATTTTTCTAAAATTTCAACATCAATTAACAAGAGTAATAATTGCTAAGAGAAGAGCAAGATAATCACTTGACTTAGAATGAACTTCTTATTCGTGGGTTGAAAGTGGTACAGTGACGATCCTCCTGACACGATCTACGCGCTGGTGTACTTTTTGTTGTGAAAGGTTGAGTTCTTGGCTAAGGCTCTAATGGAGTCTCCTTCTTCTTCCTTGGTTCTCTCTCTCTTTTCCTCTCTTCTTACGTAGGTTGAAACTGACTGCCACTAACCCTGAATGTTTTTTAATTAAACCCAATTTTCGTCCATTTAATTACCCTAAAAATCCTAAAGACCAAAATACCCCTCCGGTGTGTCATTTTGGATTAAAATTCCCTGAACTCCAAATAAAATACCCGAATAGTGTTTTCTAACTATTTTGACCTTTTCGGACACTTTGGTGCACTCAAAATAGTCATCCGAACTATACAAAAATAAATTATCTTTTGACCCTCCAAATATATACAAATGACGCGACTCATACGCGTCCCAATTATTTATAACATAACTGCCGTGTATCTCATTCCCGACCATACTATTATTTCAATAATTACTAACTCTCATCCGGATAGTGATTATTATCATAAAATTGGATTAATTTCAATTTAAATTTTCTCCCTTTAATTTAATTAATTCCCATTTTCCATAAAAATAATTATGCGTAAAAATACGGGGTATTACATGTATGTTGGTTGGGACTTAGAGTATGGTAAGATACAAATATAAGATCATTAATTATGTGAATCCAATTAATTAACTAGGAGGTAAGTAAGATTGTATTTGGATATTAGACTTATAACCCTTATATGTGTAGTATTACTTGTATTATGTATTATAGGTATGACATATTGGCATGTGTACTCGCAGGAGATGTACTAGAGGTGATATCCAGATGGTTCTTGTGATACAACGATTATGATGGTACCCTAATGCAATGATGACGGGTTTACTGATACGCGATGATTAGGTATGACCCCTATGCGATGAGATGGGTCTACCTTTGTTATGTTTACCCCGGACACTAGGTGTTGATGCTCGTTGTGTTCAGAATGAAATGCTCGGGTCGATACTTTCATATGGCTTTGGGTATGGGGCGTATGACTGGTGTGATGGCGTAGTGATTATCCTTTTTGGATGTGATTTAATGGCCATAGGTGTGAGACAGCCTATAACTATAAATAGTGCATGCGAGTGATCCCCGAAGGCGGTATGATAGGCCTTCGTTATGTGTGGCTTATGATAGAGCCTTACTTATGGTACATGTATTGGAAAGTGCCGGCATTATGTGACATAGTTCTAGAGCATACTTTCTCGTTATTTGTTATTACACTTGTGACTTATAGATGATTAAAAGGGAGATTCATATATAATAGTCTGTAGAGATGATTAAGACTTAATCATGGGTAACATGTGGGCTTGGAAGTAGATACATGTGATATTTCGAGTTGTTTGGGTTGGATTAACTTAAGAGAAACTTATACGAGAAGAGGAAGTGTAGTTGAATTATGGCCCAAATATCAATTATATCGTTATACTACTTAGACTTGTTGTTAACATCTCCCATTAACATTTTTCAGGTTATGGTCCACGGTGATGCTTCATTCCAGATCTGGTATTAAGCTACTATTTATTTCTGATCCTATAGGATGTAAGTATCGATCCTGCATGCTCATGAATCATATTTATTTTATTATTATGTCGGGTTTTCAATTTTATAGTGATAGTATACGAGGGTTCGATTACTTATACTGGATTTGGTATCAGAGATTTTATGGTTCATCACTTTTACGTTGAGTTACTTATTTATGATTTCATTTTTAATTTACTGTCATGCTTAAAATGATATTCAATCGTTTTAATTCTCATGAGTTTGTATTAGGCCTGATCAATCTAGTATTAAATTTTACGAGGTGTCACAGGGAACTTTTTTGATAGTTCATATAGTAGTATACCGTCACTTCAAGAATATATTGACTGGGACAAGGGTGAGATTTAAGTTTAAGTTCTGACTAGATTATAATTTTGCAATCTCACAACGTTTGCAACGGTTTCATTGGTTCTCAATCCCAAGGATTATGAGGATTAGAATAACCACTCAGTTATTGCTTTGATTGTTATGGGTGAAATTCAATTCATTCACGTTAAATCTTCACAAATAGGGAAATCATTATGTGGATATGTATGAGATCATATTCTGGAGTAATCCACGTCTGGGAGATATCCTGAATTGTGATACCCCATTCATAAACTGATTATTTTTTATTTTACCAATAAACCCGATCAATGCATTTTTTAATTTGGTAGAGTATCAAATAAGTTAAGTTTGTGAACAAGGAATACATAAGACATTGGTAAAAATCAATTAGCAATGAATTGATTTCACCGAATGGGTATTGAATGCTTTAAGTGAGGAATCATATTATGCATATCTAACTTTAAAAACAACACCTCATTGTTTGAGTAATCCTGAGATAATTAAATGGGACTGCAATTATAATTAATGTCAATCCCCATCATATTTCTAATCCAAAAGATCCTCAACTCACTCAAGATTAAAACGACATAAAGAACATGATCCCTAACAGAGCATAATCGGCCTAAATCACTGTTTACCAATTCCTATCGGTCCATTCTTTAAAATTAAATATGTCTATATAGAACTCCCATTGGAGGGGACTAAACGTAATTATACTTAATTTCAAAGAATCACCAATTATGAATTTTAAAATATCATGATGTCATTATTAATTTCCAACGTTGGATAGGAAAGTCGAGATAACACGAGGAATATATCACATCATAATTTTTTAAATACTGATAGGAATTGTGGTTTAAATAAGCTTATGCTCCTCCATAGCTAGAAACAATGTTCAAAATCATTTACAGTCCTTAAAATTTATTCCAATAAAAAAATTGCTTTTAAGACTAAAACAAGTGGGTAAAAGTTGGTCTCATTTTATAATTTTAGAATCATCATTGAAAAACACGTAGAATCATCACTGAAAAAATCAGTTTTCAATTAAATATGTAAAAATTAAACTTTTAATTAAACAACAAGACATTTTTGTGATATACATATTAAGAAGGGTCTATTACACAATTTGGTAAAAAAACTCTTTCATAAATAAATAAAGACTTACAACCCAAACATTGTCCAAGAAACCATATACTAATTTTTACCATAACCACTTCATTCATGTCTCGAACCAAACAGATTATAAAACAACATCATTTTGATCTTCAAGCATGCAATAACATTTGGAGAAACTTGAGGTTCTTTCAATGCAATAGTAACACAAATTTCATATAAGTATGAACAGGAACAATTCATAACAACGCGATTAACATTGGTGACAATAGAGCAATGAGCACTCTAAGGACAAAATTTCCAATTGAATCCATTGTATAGTTTTGACTTATTCCCGGAACAAAACACGTTTGAGTCACAGGTCATATTTTTATTATCACGATCCCACACAGACTATATGATATGTTGAAGTTTAATTGAAGATGTTGCGTCAAAACTTCAAAGAATTATTTATGCCAAAGTTTAATTGGTGCAAGTTTATGCGTCTTCAAGTTCAGTTGATGTATGAGATTACTCAGGTATGTATGAGAAAATTTAATGAAACTCGAAATTTATTTTAATATGTTTAAGGATGTTATTTTATTAAATAAATATTTTTTAAATGTTTTAAAAGTTTTTGAAATGTTTTACACTTCGTTTGAATCTGATAAGGACGGATTAGAAAAGAGTTTTATTGGGACTCTAATTCAGACGTCGCTCAAATGACTTCAGCGACATTCACTGTCATTCAAGCGAGATACCACTGTCATTTGAACGACATGGTCATCTCGTTCAAGCGAGAGCTTACGTCGTTCGAGCGAGCCACCGCCTTAGCAAATATATATATATAGGTGTGTTTCCTTCAGATTTTGTAAATATGCGTCTGGAAAAACTGTTTACGAACCAGTACATTTCTGCACACAAGTTTTCTAAGGTCTTCCAAAGTAAATGTAACCTTAGAGTTTCAAAGATCCGAGTTATCATTAATATATGCTAAAGTGATCTTTATGGCACCAAGAAGAGTTGTTCTACACTTGAACATTATTGGTTTTGCGGTGAAGATTCGGTAGAGTTCGGTTTCATCATCGTAGACGTTACAGCCATATCGATGGACACCGAGACATACGTGGACGCGTGCGTTATGGATAGGTATTAGAAAATAAGGACTTTCTGCGTGGGCAGTGTGAGAGGAGTGGTCGAAGATTAGAAGAGCATCCAGTCTCGTGGGGATCGAGTTTTTAAGTAAGGCTTGGATCTGTTCATTGTAATTCCACATTCATAGTGATTATCTGGCTTGGGTCGTCTGAGGTTTTTTTTCCCGTTGTGGTTTTCCTTATACATTCGGCATTGTGAGTATTATTTTCTTTATTTTACTTGCTTTAATCACTAGATGGATGTTTAGGATTAATCAAGATAATTTTTTGTTAAGTTAGAATTTGTTCACAACTTGGTGGGAATTAAAAATTGGAAAAAGGGTTTTCATAAAAAGAGAAGTTGTTTTTGTCATCCTTAAAACACTTTCCGCATAAGAAATTAAAAGGGACCATCAAATTGCTATCAGGGCTAGAAACATATTTTTATTGTGTTTGATTCCTTGTGTTTTTTAAGATGAATTTTGGGGTTTTTGAAAGTTTTCGTGCTCCTGCTTTTTATGACACAAATTATGCTTATTGGAAAATGCGAATGAGAAGTGATTTAATATCTATTGATGAGCGTATTTGGTTAGCATTTGAAAAAGGTTGGACACCACCAGTCACATGAGAGGGTGAGTCCACTAGTTTGAAACCCATTGAGTCATGGAGTGATGCTGAACATAGGCTTGCACTTTACAACTCTAAAGGTTTGCACGTAATTTCCTCACAAGACACACGAGAAGAATATAATAGAATCATGACTTGTGAAACTTCAAAAGAGGCTTGGGATACACTTGCGCTTACTCACGAGGGTACTAGCACGGTTAGGGCGTCTAAGTTACAAAACCTCACTACACAGTTTGAGACAATAAAAATGTTAGATAGTGAGTCGTTTGATGAGTTTTATGCTAGGTTGTCTAATATTGTCAACTCATCATTTAACTTAGGTGAAAGGATTCCCGATAACTGTGTTATAAAGAAAATTTTGAGATCCTTGCCGAGTAGGTTTGATGCCAAAGTGACTATTTTAAACTCCTTAGGAATGCTTGATTCGACGAAATTCGAAGAGATTGTAGGTGACCTACAAACCTATGAACTCGATATGTTTACCTCCAAGCAAGTGCCAAAGAAAGCAAAAATGGCATTGCTTTGAAATCCCGAAAGGAGGAAAATAAAGTTTCGAATGACGATTCCGATTTTGAGGATGTCGCCTTATTGGCTAAAAAGTTCAAAAAAATTCTTAAGTTTCAAAAGCAATCGAAATATGCCAAAAATTTTTAGAAATTCAAGAATAATAAGAGTCGTCTTCAGCTCATTAAGTCTGTTCTCTTCGGTATACAGGTGTACTGGGCTAGTCTGTTCATCCTGCCTAAAAGAGTTATCCTTTGTATTGAGCAGCTTATGAAGGACTTTTTATGGACTGGGCCCGATTTGAAACACTCAGGAGCTAAGGTCGCTTGGAAGGACCTGTGTTGTAATCTTGAAGAGGGGGGACTGGGAATCAAGAACATTGAGAGATGGAATGAAGCTGCCATTATGAAACTCCTTTGGAACCTCAGCAGTAAGAAGGATGGTTTGTGGGTCAAATGGTGCAACGTTTACAAATTAAAGAGGAGGAGCTTGTGGGCTATCAATATTGCTAATGATACTACTTGGAGTTGGAGGAAAATGATGCAACTTAGACACTTAACCAGGCCTCTCATCAAGTGCATCATTGGCGATGGCAACGGGACCTTCCTATGGCATGATAACTGGCATCCCCTTGGGCCCCTGCACCCCCTCTATGGGGATAGGGTTATTTATGACGCTGCTAGCAATCACAAGGCTTTGGTGGCTGATTACATCGCGGAGAGTGGGTGGAGGTGGCCCTCTACGATTACTGTGGAACTTCTTGAGATAAGGAATGCGGAGTTACCGGGTATTAGGCCTGATACCACGGATGAGGTGGTTTGGGTCCCGAGGCCACGCGGGTTCACTATTAGTTCGGCTTATGAGGCTCTGAGTCCGGGTCTCCCTGCCACCACCTGGCATAACCTCATCTGGAACAAGAACAATATCCCCAAGTGTGCCTTCATTCTTTGGCTGGTCTGTAGGGACGCCTTGCAAACGAAGAATAAGCTCTTCAGCTGGGGCATCGCCGATAACAACCTTTGCTGCAGCTGCTCTAACGGAGTGGAGACTTGCTCTCACCTGTTCAACGAGTGCCATGTGGCCAGGGAGGTCTGGGAGGAAGTGAGATTCAGGAATCAGGAATCAGGAATACAGGGAGGCTACAGACTGGGATGGGGAGATACAAGGTGCTATCTCCAACTATGGGGGGCCTAAGTTATACAATCGTATCAGATGCATTTCCTTTTCAGCTACTTGCTACTGCCTGTGGATGGAGAGAAATAATAGATTTCATAAGAAGACGAAGGATAATACTGGGGCCATTTTAAAGAAGATTGAGGAGATGGTGAGAGCTAGAGTCATGACTTGGGGGAAGGGGAGAAGAAGCTACGTCAATTGGATGGCTTGCATGAACTGGGGTATTCCAGAGAGTGCTCTGGAGTAGGATTGATTTTGGGTTTGTTTGGTCCTTTATCATTTGTTTCCTTGGTTTTCCAGATGGGGTATGCCCCTCTGGAGGTTTGAGGGTTTTCTTCCTCTAATTTGTTCCGTTGTTTATACTTGGTTTTAATATACATAATTTTCCCAAAAAAAAAAAAAAGTCCACCCCTAAGGATAAAAGTGAGAAATTTAATAGAGTTGAGTCGGATATGTGAAAGAGTGTGAGAGATATGGTCACAAAGTTGCCTAGTGTCCCACTAGACTTAAGAAAAAGGGCAAAAACCGATAGCTTTTAGTGCCTCCTTAAATGACAGTGAAACGGAAGAGGAGAGAGTTCTCCCAATGAGAGCAAGTTTGTTACTTTATTGGCATGTCATGTGAGCGACGACGATAAATCTTCCCACGAAGATTCTCATGTGCATGACACTTCCAAGGCTGTTGAATCCCAAGTGAGTGAGGGAGAAGTTACTGAGGAAGAGGAGGTAGACGTGAAAGAGTTTCAAGTCGCATTTAATGAGTTGTATGCCCAGGGGTGAAAATGAAAAAGTCAAACTCTAAATTGCAAGCTTGGTTGAATGAGCGTGCCATAGAAAATAATGGTGCTTTGATTTAGGATCTTAGGGCACGACAGAAGAAGCTTAGGGAGAAGCTAGAGTAAGTTGAGAAAGAGAGAGATGGTCTTCGTGGTTTGATGGAGACTTTGAAAAAGGAGTTCCTAGAGTTTGAGGAGTCTAGGCGTGTGCTTGAATCTAGGATTTGTGAGTTGAAAGAAAAATTGAAAGACTCGACTAAGGTTAAGTTTTGCTTAGAATCTAGGTCGGAGAAGTTGGATAGGATGTTAGGCATCGTCCAAGTCAAAAGTGATAGGTGTGGTTTAGGTTATGACGATAGTGTTCCAATTCCCAAAGCCAATACCAACCGTGTGCGCCCACTAGAAACGTGAGGATAGGTCAACATTTTAATTATCATTCTTGTTGTCTTTACACTTGCACACGTTGTTGTAGGAAAGGTCACCTTAGATATTTTTGTTATGACTTAGGAATACTCCTAGGAAGTTTAGGAATAAAGTTGTTTCGGTTCCTAAAACCCCCACTCGTCATATTACACCTACTTGGGTTAGGAAATCGGACTTAGTGGCTTTAGGACAAAAATTTCATGGTGCACATTTGGTTGCACTTGATTCTTCCCATGCTAGATCTAATGGATGATTGTGTTACCATGTTTGTCATACGCTAGTCTTTGCATCATGATTTTTATCTTGCAAGTGTTATGTCCTGTGTATCATTTTGTAGTATATTTTTCTTTTATTGTGTTTTATTTGAAAAATGCAAAAAGATTTTTGTTTTATAATATTTTTGAGAAAATACAAAAAGATTTTGCATTTTTTAAGTCAAAATATGTTGAAAAACAAAAAAAAAATCTATTTTGTTTCATTTTTGAGTTAGATGTTTGATGTGGCGTATTGGTGTGCTTAGACCCCGCTTCCTTTCATTATCCATGTGGTTAGGACATTTGGTCATATTTATTGATGCTTAGAATGATCTTAACCATTCTATTATGGTGTTGTTTCGAAGTTGATATGCATTTTGATTCAACTTTGTATATATGCCATCTCTGCATACATGCACGAGTTTATATGGATATTTGACATCTCTTGCATATTTGAGTTTGGTGATACGTTCTTATCTCAATTTTGTCATTTATGCATAAGTAAACATAAGGAGGAGGTGTGCATGTAAGAACCGTTTACCACGAGGATTGTAATTAAAAATGATGAGTGTTCACGGGAAAGGGCGGCGAAAGTATAAAATTGACTCGTCGTGAAAGTCACCGTTTAAAAGAGCCCGAAAAAAATAAAGGCAATAAAAAGAATCATATGCCAAAATATGGGCCATTTAGTTTATATTCATTCAAAAGAAAATATGATATATTTGAGGGAGTTTGGATGGATAAATTAAACAGGTTTGCACCAAGAATTCTAACGTTGAAAAATCGTGTCACGACGCTATTATTTGTAGAATCGTCAAAATTTCGGATTTGTGTACATGTTTGATTGTTTAGTTCATTTAGCTCACACTTTAAATGTCACATATGGCTAAAATAAAGTTTGATGATTTATAGCTATCAATTAGAGTTTCTTGATCATTTCGATGTGTTGGAATTGTGATTCATTTGTTGTAGTTCACGCCCATACATTCCATGTTCATGTTTGAGCGTATCGGTACAATGTTAACATGTAACTCATATTTGGTTGTTTTGAGTTTTCTTAGTTTAGCTACAGTTTTGCTACTGTTTTGCAGTTTTTAGCCCCCTCCAGTTAGATTTTTTATGAAATTTTTCACTGGGCAACACTGTTTAATCTTCTAAGCTAGAACTGGGATTTTTGTTTGCTCATTTGAGCGACATCTATATGTCGCACGAAGTTATGATTCAAGCAACATTGCTTTATCATTCGAGCGACGTCTAGCTTTTGCAATTCATTCTGATTCAGTACCCCGTTGTCTATGTGTAATATTTTTGGTACTGCCGAGTTTCTTCTAGAAAATTTGTTATACGTAGATTCATATTGATCACATTCTTTTCTACTTTGAGTTCATTTAATCACACCTGCTTAGATTGATTAATTCATATTGTGTGATTACTGTTTGCCAGCTTTAGATTTGATATTATTGATCATTTTTAGCTCATTATTTGCATCTTTATATAGATATATTTTATTGATTTATCTCTTTCTAGATATGTTTATCTTTTCAATGAGTTGTCTATTCGAGATAAGAAAGGGGGAAAGATGTATGTGATATAGGGGGAGATTTGTTGAGCATTGTGTTTGTTTGTTGCACACATTTGCATTTAACATTGGTATCTTCTTTACGTGCATATTTGATATCTGGATTTAAAAGTTGTTTTGTTTCAAATTGGTATCATAATTTTTTTGCTCACATATTTCTTATGATTTATATCATTTGTTCCTCCACACTTCACTGGGAATTTGTCTGTTTTATGTATGTAGGTATGCTTAAAGAGATTCGATATTTCAGGTCTACATCACATTCAGAGATAGTTTCATGCTTGCCGGTCCATTATTTTGTATTTTTATTTTTGGATTTATAGGATGGGATTTAGGCGTCATATGGCTTAACGGTCCGGCTTAGGCATTTCACTGTTGGTTTTATCCTGGAATAGTCAAAGGAGGAGATTTGTAAGGACAAAATTTCCAATTGAGTCCATTGTATAGTTTTGACATATCCCCGGAACAAAACACGTTTGAGTCATAGGTCATATTTTCATTGTCATGATCCCATATAGACTATGACGTGTTGAAGTTTAATTGAAGATCTTGCGGCAAAGCTTCAAAGAATTATTTATGCCGAAGTTTAATTGGTGCAAGTTTATTTGTCTTCAAGTTCAATTGATGTCCGAGATCACTCAGGTATGAATGCGTAAATTTAATGAGACCCAAAATTTATTTTAATATGTTTAAGGATGCTATTTTATTAAATGAATGTTTTTAAAATGTTTAATAAGTGTTTGAAATGTTTTACACTTCTTTTAAATCTGATAAGGACGGATTAGAGAAGAGTTTTATTGGGACTCTAATTCGCGCGTCGCTCAAACAACTTCAAGCGACATTCATTGTCGTTCAAGCTAGATGCCACTGTCGTTCGAACGACATATCATCTCGTTCGAGCGACAACTTACGTCATTCGAGCGAGCCACCGCCTTAGCAAATATATATATGGGTGTGTTTCCTTCAGATTTCATAAGTGTGAGTTATGTAAAAACCTGTTTATAAACCAGTACGTTTCCGCACACGAGTTTTCTACACTTGAACATTGTTGGTTTTGTTGCGAATATTTGATCGAGTCTGGTTTCAACATCGTAGACGTTACAAGCCATATCGATGGACACCAAGACATACGTGGACGTGTGTATTGTGGACATGTATCGTGGAAGAAGGACTTTATGCATGGGTACTGTGAGAGGAGTGGTTGAAGATCAGAAGAGCGTCAAGTCTCGTGGGGATTGAGTTGTTGAGTAAGACTTGTGTTTGTTCATTGTAATTCCACATTCATATTGATTATCTGGCTTGGGTCGTCTGAGGTTTTTTTTCCATTGTGGTTTTCCTCATACATCCGCCATTGTAAGTATTCATTACTTTATTTTACTTGCTTTAATCACTAGATGGATGTTTAGGATTAATCAAGATAAAATTTGGTTAAGTTAGAATTTGTTCACAACTTGGTGGGAATTAAAAATTGGAAAAAGATTTTTCATAAAAAGAGAAATTGTTTTTGTCATCCTTAAAATACTTTTCGCATAAGAAATTAAAACGGACCATTAAGCACCAAATGCCCTGGAATAGGTGTAACTTGTAATTAGAAGTACAATACACCATCCATATTTATACTCTACAATTTGAAAATATATATACATGTTGAAATAACTCAATCTGTTTCACTATGGTTAACTCATGGCATCAATTGATTAACAATGTTGGTTTTGGGGTTCATGTGGAATTTTTACGCACGTGACTATATTTTGGGGGTTCTTTAAACCATTCCCATAACCTTTGGGTTACACGTGTAAGTTGGTGTGTCTAACGTTGTTCATGCATTGTGTTATTTGTATTTCATATTTATTTTTATTTTGTTCCACGATGTGTCAGCATGTCACCTAGTTCGTTTTTTGGGTTTGGGGAGATTTTTTTATTTTTGTTAGAACGAGAGGCCTGTTTAAAATAACATTGTATTATATTATATGTACATGTTAAAAATGTTTGCATCTAATGGGGAGAAAAATTCAGTGGCCTCTAGTTGATGTTTATAAATCTTCATCGGGTGTAAAAAATTTATAAATGAACTTCTTATAATCTCTTTACATGAACAATAATGTGAACTATTTTAATTTCAAATTTATCATAATAAAATCAATGGTGTAAATATTATCGACGGTTGTATTTGTGCAGCCACAAATATTTTACATCCTTTATGAAAAGCACGAAAAGTCACAATGATCGGGCAATGGAGTCTTTTGTTGCCTAAAAGTGGAAGAAATGATAGATGAAAAACTACACACCTAGGGGTGTCGATTATTCTAATCTTCCACAAAAATTTATCCAAAATTTTCACACTTTGGCATCAAAATTAAACTATCGATTCTTAATTTTCCAATTTCCGAAGTTTTTGTATAATTTTTTTACCGGAAATGGAAAAGAAGTATAATTTCCAAGGTTTCCAAATTCCCAATTTTACAATTTCGAAAACATGTTGATCTTTCCAAAATTTCTAACATCATTCAAGATATAGCAGTATATTTTTTTTCTTATATTGGATATTTTCTCTCTAATTCCAAAAGAATCATGACTGGTTAAATAATTTAATCACGTCTATTAATTTATAATGGTTGGATTATGTTCCATTGTTAGATTATGTCCATTAGTTAAATATGGTGTAAAACAAGTTAATATGTGTGATGTTATGTACAAAAAACTAAGTGTCTACATCTAAATATACAATATTTTCCAATAAATTCAAAATAATTCTAGAACTTCTCTAACAAATATATAAATTGGAAATTTCTTTAGTTTTTGATCTTCTTGAATTTTCCAATTTGGAAAAAAAATGAGGATTTCCAGAAAAAAAATATAATTATACCTCGAAAAGATATTTTAATTCCAAAAAAATGGAAAATATTCCTTTCTTTGAAGACGTTTGTAGTTAGTTACCGGTTGAAAATGTTTGAACACTTATTTTTAGATCCAATACTACTGAAACACAAGTCTATACACACCAATAAGTAGTTAGAAACAAAGTGAATTTTTTTATCATGACTCTTTATTCCGTCAATTTGGGTTAAAGGTATAAGTGACAAATTCATTCCTTCTAATAAGAAGTTTTTTGGAAATTTTACATCACACCTATTTTCTAATCCAAACTAGATGAAGCACATGCCGATACACACCGATAAGTAGTTAAAAACATAGTGAATTTTTTATCTCGACTTTCAAATGTCGTCTATTTGGGTATAAGATTTACCAGGTCACGAATTCATTTCTTTGAAGACGTTTGTTGGAAGATTTAATCCACTTTATATACTTGTAACTTTAGCATTTACTATTGACACGTCGTGGTGACCTCATTGTAATTAAATAGCAATGATCACTTCATTGCGATTGAGTTATGAGAAACAAGTATATTATCAACATCTGGTTTCTACCACAACCAGGGGCGGATTGGGGGGGGGGGGGGGGGGGGGGGTGCCAGGAGGGGCGGAGGCCCCCCCGAGATAAAAAAAAAAAAAAAAATTAGGTATGTAAAATATGTAATTTTTTTTTTTAGGGGTGCAATTTTTAAGAGAGCGCCCCCTCCTGAGATCTTGCCTACACTGTTTTTTAATAAAAAATTTGTATAAAACTTGTATTAACCCAAATTTTTTTTGCCTCGGGGCTCCCGCCCCCGAACCCCCGGCACCACTCGAGACTTTCGCCCCTCCTAACCAAAAATCCTGAATCCGCCATTGACCACAACTTCAATGTTTTTAGTAAATTATCTCTCAAAAAAACTTCTTGTTTCTAATAACCCAATGGCGCACGAGTAACTCTTACGTGCAATAACTAATATATTTTAAACTCGTATGAAAAAATTATTGATTTCCTTTTAAATTGCATGAAAATAGCAGTTGTGCTCTAAATTTTTATATAATTTTTTGCGATATCATTCATGATTAGATTTCTTTTATTTTTATATTTAATTGGAAATGTTGTTATTGAGGTTTTATTATAATTCTTTATTAAAAAATGTTAAAATATTTTTATATGTGCTTTCTTCTTGAATATGAATTTATTACCTCACTCATGTCACAATTCATTTGATATACCCAACACATCATGAGTTCACCTCATAACACAGCATATAAATGATGTCAAGAAAATAATCAGAGAACCCTGACATGAAACTAAGGATTACTCGATGATCATCAAACTTCATCATCAATGGGATAAATCAATTCTTACAAGTATAACTTAGACTAAAGTTTAACCAATAGAACATAGGGCTACAGCAAAGTTCATTCAAGAAAGCATAAGAAAATCTCACAAGCAATATCACTTAAATAAGTCCAAGCTCATCAAAAAATAAGAAGTAAAACATCCAATCAAATGCTTAGAACAAAAAAAGAAGCATCTCAATATTCCAATAAATATTCGAGGAGAAACAAAGACGCTCTAAAGTTTACAAAACTCCTTATGAAATGTCAAATGATAAAAAGGGAAACAGTACTGGGTAGTTTTTTTTTATGGAAATACTTCTGTTTAACTGTTAGAGAAAAACTAAAAAAATTTGACCCAAAATCGGATAAAGAGATTTCCCTTGGATACTCCACCAATAGCAAAAGCATATAGATTCTACAACAAAAGAACCCATGTCATTCAAGAATCAATCCACGTGAATTCTGATGAAACCAACTCGAAACCTTTAGAAGAAAAGACGGGGAAGAGGAAATGGAGAAAACTAAATAAATCTCAAAAATGTCAGTAACATATAAGAGGTCGAAAATGATGAATCTTGGTTATTAGAAATTCAAGAACTAGAGCAATGTGAGAGAAACCAAGTATGTTCTTAAGTACCAACATATGAACCAAATGGGTCTTCAAAAATAAGAGGTGAATATGAAATAAAGGTATATTAGTGGATCAAGGATAATATCCTAAATATGAAGTAAAATATACGTTGACTCTTACCCCATAGCTATAATAGAAGCAATTATTATGTTACTTGCATTTTCATGTTTTAAATGTTTCAAATTATTTCGAATGATGTCAAAGCATTTTCTTAAATGGTTTTATTGAAGAAAAAATTTATATCAAACAACCCTCCAATTTTGAAAATAAACAATTTCCAAATCATGTTTACAAATTATCACAAGCTTTTTATAGATTGAAATAAGCACCAAGATCATAATATGAAATATTAAGGCGTTTTCTCATAAATCATGGCTTCAAATATGGATTTGGTATAGACAACCTTGTTTATTTAACTTAATGGTTAAAATATTGTCCTTATTCAAATATATGTTGATAACATTATCTTTAGTTCAACTAATACAAAAATATATGTAAATAAATTCCGTCATGTATGTACAATGAATTTAAAATAGTAGTTTTTATACTTGACTAATTGTAGATCCGATCTCATGTTTAGTGTATGTTTATGTGCACATTTTCAAACTGATCCAAAATATTCATATTTGATTATTGTTAAAAGTATTTTTAGTTACTTGCTGAGAATCGTTGATTTGGGGACATATTACTACAAAATACAACATATTTTGTTATTAGGTACTTGGATGCCCATTGGGCGGAGTGTGAAGTGAGTAGAAAGATTACTAGTGGATCTTGTTACTACCTTGGCAACTCCATTGTCTCATGGGCTAAAAAGAAACAAAACTTGGTTGTGCCTTCCACAGTGGAGGCCAAATATATATCTACTATAAGTAATTATGCCCAAACATTGTAATTAAGACAACATTGGGGGACTATCAGATGTTTTGGTATAATTTCAATTATGGTCAACAACACAAGTACCTTTTGTATAGTAAAAAATTCAAAGAAACATTTTATAACAAAACACATGAAATCCAACACCAGATTCTACAAGGTAATTTTGAAAAGGGGGTGTGGATATTAAATCAATTCCAACCAAAAATAACTTATCGATGTCATTAAAGATTGCCTGCCATATATCCACTTTGTTCCACAAGAATAGATCTTGGCATGGCAAGATTTCATGATATCTCATAGAACTTGTTCCAAATACACATTTTTATTTATCAGTTATTTTGAACATGACCAACACGTATTAGTCCCTCACAATCATTAGTTTTTTATGCCAAAAATCTTGGTAATCTTCCATATTATTTAAGATTTATGGTTTTAGCACACAAAATGTCGCTCCACACCTCCCCACTACTTATTAATAATAACAAATGAGGAGAGATATTCAATTGATGTCAACTCATACATTTGAACAACATGATTTATAATGAATGTTTCACGTATTATATGAGTTGCTTTACATGTTTTCAAAAGTGTCTAGAAATATAATAGAATCATTAATGTTTTACAATTATTGCTTCACATGTTATATAAAAAATTTCACACGTCATACATAATTCATGTTTGATGCATATGTTATACAAAGAAAGATGAGAGAAAAATGTTTTAAGAAAAACATATTACAAGTGAGCATGAGTTTTCACAAATATTTCTCAAACACATAAGTTACATTTTCATCATCAAAATGGGGGATATTTTGAAACCAAAAGAATTCAAAACAATAAATAATTTGTTCTAGTGATAACATTTCAATTGATAAGCATGAACTAACTATCTTGACTCGTGCTGTTGTGTTTAAAATCATAACATACCATAGAAAGAATCCCAAGCAAATAACAAAGAAACCCTCACATTGAACGAATAATTACTCAATGATCATCAAAGTTGATAATTAATGAGACAGATCAGTTCTTGCAGTTATGACTAAGACTCAAGTTCAACAAAGGGAACACATTCACTCAAAAAAAACAAAGGGAACACAAGTCTATTCGAGAGGTGCAAGGCAGACATAGAGAAAGATCACTCAAAGAAGTTCGATGCCATCCAAATAAGAAGTCAAAAATCCAAGAAAGTTCTTATGACAAACAAAGAAACATCTCAACATTGTAAACAGATTCAAGGAAAAACAAAGTTACTCAAAAAGTTACACATATAATCATGCCTCATTAATAAGGATTCAAAAAATATGAAATTTGGCATCATGTCAGTGTTTCATTAACATGTCAACAAGTGTTATAAGTCTTTATCAAACGTTTAAAGATATCAACAAATAAAGTTACAAGATATTCTAGAGTGCTAGGGCACAATTCAGGAATGACACCTCACACTTTGAGAAATTTGTATCATAAAATTATTCACATAACCTTGTCGAAATTAAACTATCATTTAAACCTTTCAAAATAACTCAAAAAATTAAATACAAATTTAAAGGAGATTGATCCATTATGTTAATTAAAATCTCACTATTTTAATGTTATCTTAAAAGTTAGTGTTTCAGGAGATACCAGGCCTACCCCCCAGTCGAGAGATAGACTTTGTTATAGATTTACTACCAGGTACGAGACCTATAGCACGTGCACCGTACCGTATGGCTCCAGCTGAGATGAGGGAGTTACGGGATCAGATTGAACAATTGTTGGGTCAGGGGTTTATACGGAGGAGTACTTCACCGTGGGGTGCCCCTGTGTTGTTCGTAAAGAAGAGAGATGGTTCACTGAGATTGTGTGTGGACTACCGAGAGTTGAATAAGGTCACGATACGGAATAAGTATCCGTTGCCTCGAATCGATGACTTATTCGACCAGTTGAGAGGAGCTTCTTTCTTCTCGAAGATTGATCTGAGATCGGGATACCATCAGTTGCGTATCAGGGAGGAGGATGTCTCGAAGACTGCGTTCTTGTCGAGATATGGTTCTTACGAGTTTCGGGTTATGCCTTTTGGTTTGACCAACGCTCCAGCTGTGTTTATGGACTTGATGAACAGAGTGTTCAGGGACTTCCTAGATCAGTTTGTCATTGTCTTCATCGATGATATTCTGGTTTACTCCCAGACAGAGGATGAGCACGCCGAGCATTTGAGGCAGGTTTTGCAGACGCTGCGTCAGAACGAACTGTATGCAAAATATGAGAAATGCGGGTTTTGGCTGAAGGAGGTCCAGTTTTTGGGACACATTATTTCCGACCGGGGGATATCTGTTGATCCGGGGAAGGTATCCGCGGTGAGGGAGTGGGGACAGCCCACGACACCAACGGAGATTCGTAGTTTCTTGGGTCTAGCAGGATACTACAGGAGGTTTATTCGGGGTTTCTCGAAGATAGCAGGTCCTTTGACACATCTGACTCGTAAGGGTGTGCCATTCATCTGGAGTGATGCCTGTCAGTTGGCATTTGATGAGTTAAAGGATAAATTGACCTCAGCACCTGTGTTAGCATTGCCGAGACCGGGAGTTGAGTATTTGGTTTACACCGATGCGTCTTTGCAAGGGCTTGGAGGTGTATTACAGCAGGAGAGACAAGCCATAGCTTATGCTTCCCGTAAGCTTAAGCCTCACGAGAGGAATTACCCCACGCATGATTTGGAGTTGGCGGCGGTGGTATTTGCCCTACGGATTTGGAGGCACTATCTTTTGGGGGAGAAGTTCCAATTGTTCATGGACCACAAGTCCCTACAGTACCTGTTCACGCAGAAGGAGTTGAATATGCGGCAACGTAGGTGGCTTGAGTTTGTGAAAGACTACCAGTTCGATATCCTGTATCACCCAGGTAAGGCTAACGTGGTGGCAGACGCGTTGAGCCGTAGGCCAGCAGATGAAGTGGCAGAGGTGTGGAAGGCCAAGTGGAAGGAATTGGGACACCAGGATGCAGTGGCCCGATCTTTCATGTATGTGATGACTGTTACACCGCAGATTGTCACGAAGGTAGTACGGGCACAGGCTAATGACTCGTTCTGTCAGGAGCAGATAGTTCGATTACTAGCAGAGGGAGCCGAGTCCTATACCGTCAGCTCAGACGGGGGATTACGCTTCAATGGGAGATTGGTGGTTCCGGAAGGGGAGAAATTGCGACACGAGGTGATGGCAGAGTCGCACGGCTCACGGTTCGCGGTACATCCCGGAGGGGACAAAATGTACCAAGACATGAGACGACAGTATTGGTGGAGCGGTATGAAGAGAGATATTGCTGAGTTTGTTTCGAAATGCGCCACTTGCCAGCTAGTAAAAGTGGATCATCAGAGACCGACAGGACTTCTACAGCCGTTGGAGGTCCCGGCGTGGATGTGGGAGAGCATATCCATGGACTTTATCACGGGGTTGCCTACGTCGCAGAGGGGTCACGACTCCGTTTGGGTAATTGTGGACAGGTTGTCCAAAGTCGCTCACTTTTTACCCGTAAGGACTGACTACACTACGGGACAGTATGCCCAGCTCTTCATTTCAGAGGTTGTGAGACTTCACGGTGTGCCCCTAGATATTTGTTTCGCGGTTTTGGTAGAGTTTCCAGGAGGCCATGGGCACGGAATTGCGGTTGAGTACGGCTTATCATCCGCAGACCGATGGGTAGACAGAGCGCACAAATCAGATGTTGGAGGACATGCTACGCATGTGCATTATTGACTTTGGAGGTGGATGGGAGCAGTACCTTCCACTGGTAGAGTTTGCTTATAATAACTCCTATCAGTTCACTATTGGCATGGCTCCGTTTGAGGCGCTGTACGGTAGACCTTGTCGTTCCCCAGCATGTTGGTTAGAAGTGGGGGACAACAAACTACTTGGACCGGAAGTGATTCAGGATACTTCGGCAAGGATTGAGTTAATTCGGAGTCGCATTCGGGTAGCTCAGGACAGGCAGAAGAGCTATGCTGATGCGAAGAGGTTCTTCAGAGAGTTCCAAGTAGGGGACCAGGTTTTGCTCAGAGTATCTCCTATGAAGGGGATTATGCGTTTCGGGAAGAAGGGGAAGTTGGCACCAAAGTATGTGGGGCCGTTTCCTATTATTGAGCGGATCGGACCAGTTGCGTATAGACTCGGATTACCGGAGCATTTGCACCGGATTCACGATGTGTTTCATATTTCCTCGCTAAGGAAATATCTCAGAGACAATTTGGCTCATTCTCACATTGTTGTGGAGGACATTGATCTCCAACCTGATAGCTCCTACGAGGAGGGGCCAATTGCTATTTTGGACCGAAGTGAGCGGAAACTGCGGTCAAAGATAGTCCCGTTAGTGCGTGTTCAGTGGCGACATCATAATGTCGAGGAGTCCACATGGGAGCGCGAGGATGAGATGCGCGAACGTTATCCCAAGTTGTTCTTACCAGGTACTTTCTAGTTTCGAATTTCGGGATGAAATTCTGGTATTAGGGGGGAAGTATGTAATACCCCGTATTTTTGGCAATATTTATTTTGGGATTAATTAATTAAATGAGAATTAATTGGGAATTAATCCGGATAAAATACTAGCGAGATGTGAGTTGGTATTTGACTATATTGAGTATATGTGATGATTTATGAATATTGAATTATGAAATTTGTCGTGAGATTGATACGGCAATTTGGACATTTTATTGAGACGCGGGTGACAGTCGCGTCAGGTTATAATTATTTTATTTATAAAAGTGAATTTAAATTCTATTAACCGTATGGTCGTTTTGAGTGCGCCAACGCGTCCGGAAGGGTCGAGATAGTCAGAAAACACTAGCCGGGGGTTTAGTTTGGGTCCCGGGGTATTTTTAGGCCATACCGGCAACATAAAGGGTATTTTGGTAATTTTGTATTTTTGGGAATTAAAAGTGACGAAAATTAAGAGTTCTTATCTGATTGGGAATTGACCCACTAAACCCACTAACCAACCCTTAATGACCCAATAAGCTACGGGGGTTATTAGGTTAGGTTTCCAAAACTTCCCAAAGAAAACCCTAGCCACCATTGGAGATAAGCTTGGAGAGAGAGAGATAGAAGGGAATTCTGCAGATAGAGAGAGATAACTTCATCAAATCAACATCAAAATCAGAGATAAACTCAAGGCAAGTGATTTAATTTCGTTTAATTTCAGAGAATGCCTTTCCATGCATAGGAATTTTATAAAGATTGAATTGTTCTTGGAGTGATATGAAAACCCATGTAATTTGGAACTTAGAACTTGAAATCTTGAAGAGAAATTGCATGTAGAATGGTAGGTAGATGATTATTCTGATGACATTAGATATTGGATGAAAATAAAACGGATTTAATTGGGTAAATTAATGATTATAAATTCTAGGGTTTATATTCTTGGAAATTTGGGAAAAGTGTAGAGACTTGAGGATTTAATGATATTTAGGATGAATTGATTCCCTAAAATATGTTAGTATGTGACCTAGGTACGTTTAGGGATGATTAGAGACCTTAAACAATCGTTGGTTTGATGTTTAGATGAGTTTTGAACAGATAAAAATGGTGAGAAACGAAACTAGGGAAATCTGGGCTCGGAACTGGTCGTTCGTTAGAAGACCTCCCCAGGTCGTTCGAACGAGCTCGTTCGAACGAGCTTCTAACGAGTTGACCAGTCGCTTCTAATGAGAGGAAATTTCGTTCGATACCTTCGTTCGAACGAGATGTTGTTAGAAGGTGCAGTTCGTTCGAACGAACTGAATCTCGTTCGAACAGCCTCGTTCGAACGAGACTTCGAACGAGTGGACAGTTTAGGCCTTTTTGGCCTGTTTTGATTTTGGGAGTTCCGTAAACTTGTTTGAGGATAGAGATAACATTCCTTTGATGATGTATTGGTATACTTGGGACATTTGGGATATAATGAGGAGTAAATTATACAAGTGTGGATCAAATCAAATAGACATTTGAGTCGAGACGTGAGTGCCTACTACGACGTGAGAAAATTATGGCTCGTATATATATGGACCGGGATTATATAAGTTGTATATATATTAAATTGGTACGAGAATGCGATAAGTACTACAATTAAACTACGGTGATTACTAAGATGTGTGCTTACTTAGTATTGGTATATGATTTGTGTGTATGACATACCTACCATAATTGCTATCACGGGAGGTTTGCGTTCGCTTAGGGCCCTCTAATCCTTGTGTTGCCCGGATTTAGACTGGTTACCTCGATGAACATAGGTCAGAGAAAGACTTATTGGGATGTTAATAAGTCCGCTGATCGTGGGAGCGTAGGTATGTGCGTGACCCATGTGATGTGACTGTGTTCGCCTCCATTATTTGTGATGTTGTTATCTGTGAACTATTCCTAAGAGATTCGGAATATGTGATCCTTATGTACGTGATGTACCGGGATGGATAGCAGAGTATGTGTGCACCGCAGCTTAGTTCTCGGGGTGCTTGTATTGTATATTTATGATGTGAATAATATACACTTAATTAATGGGAACCTTCATGTTAATGTTGCGAATATAATTACGGTATTGTTTCGAGAAAAACATAACGGGTTAACTGATAGTGAAATATATTGCATATTGAGCATCTGAGTTTACGTTAAACCCCTATTTAATTGAGATCGTTTTTATGTTAATGGGAACCGAGTAATAAGGGTAGAACCTATGACAGTCTAGCTAGATATGATGTCACTTAGCTAGTGGTTTGTGTCATTTTAGATGGGTACTTACGTTAGGAGTGCACAGTTAGACGAGAGGTGAGAATTTCATGTGAGTGCACGTCCTAACATGTACTTTGCATTTAATGTTTTAAATGTTTTTAAAGCACTTGCAGGTTTTTAAACTATCTCCACATTCGGGCTCTGACCCGTTTGCTTTCAAATCTACTTTCTTGTAAAACCATTTTAGGTGCCCAGCCACAAGGACACCATGCATAGGATACTCATTCAGGTGACGAGATGTAGCTGTTTGTGGAAGCTACAGGGATTTGCTTTTAGACGCTTCTATCATTTGGATTCCATATTCAGTATTCTTCAGTTGTAGGGCATGTTGCCCAAATTCTATTAGAGACTTTTCCGTTTCAGTTTTCAGACTTGGCATGTATTGATTTAGTATTCAGTATTCAGTTTAATTATTTCAGTTTGTGGATTTGTAGTGAGGAGTTTTCCTCCAGACTTTATTTACATTATGTGATGGTTATTATATTTACTTCGGTAACGTGAATGGTGTTATTATTCTTCATTACACTTGTTGCATGTTAATCAGACTTTAATTAAAATTTGGCAACTTACTTTTTAAATACTAGGTGGTTAGTAATAATAAAAATGTTTTCGACAGTGATGCTATTAGCTGAGCCAATTTGGCATTTTGAATTAATTTAATAAAGGAGTAGCTACCCGGTATTTAATTAGTCGGGGTGTCACAAAAGGATGGCATCACATGTCCTGAAAGATTCAATAGGTTTCCTTGCAAAAATTTTGACAAGTTTGTGACATGCCTAAAAGTGATTTTTGCATACCGATATGGAAAACCACCAATTTAAATTATTTTCAAAGTTTAATCATTCTAAAATAAATAGCATACCCTAAAGGTTTATGAGAAAAGATTTACCCATGATTCACCATACGCTTCATATTTTAATCTTCTTTAGTCATATGAGTAATAAAATATGCGGAAAAAATAAAACATCATAGATGTACAAGGAATAAACCCACTAATATGAAAAATATTGGTCTAATACAATACTATGACTAAAATTTAGTAATAATTAAAAAAGAAATAAATGTCTTACACTCCTTATGTGAAAACTCGCACCTCACCCTTCTTAACCAATTTTTAACAAGATGGGGACCTCTACAAGATCAGTGAGAATCTCAACATATCTGATGCCTTGATAAAAAAATAATGCTTTCCTTGAACTGACTCAAAAGTTTCTTCCTTGTAGATGAATGGTCTCTTGATTCCAAGTTTTTGAAACATAAACAATAATCACACGATCATAATATCCCTAAGAATAAAGGCCCCAAGTTGTAAAAACATTTAGGTGACAAAAGTGGTCGAAGGTTCACAAAGTTTCTTATTCTTATTTGCTATTGATAACCCTCAAAAGGGAGGTGACAAATTGCAAAGAAGATAGGAGAGAAAAAGATGATCAAGGGTGAACTTGATCTTCGTTTCCTAAAATATTTTAGATTCTCAAAAAAGAATAACCCAAAACTCTAGCTTCCCTCTCTTTATTTTTCTATTAAAAATATTTAAGAAGTGTTAAGCTTGAATAAGAACTAATGGAGATTGAATATATTTGAAAATATTTTTAATGATTCAATCTCTCATAATCAAATGAAGCCACATAAGTCCAATCTCTCACCATGCTTAGAGTGAATGAGAGGGACAAGTAACATGTCTAATCAACCAAAATTAAATATTTTTTAAAAATCTCAAAAGAATCAAAAAATTAAAAATATGAGTCATTTGTTGAAGCGAGGCCTCAACAACCCTAAGTCATAATGTTCATGATTAAGGAAATTCACTAAAAAAAAATAACTTAGGCTTGACTTGCGAAGGCATTTCTTTGAGCTAACACTACACCAAATTTAGCAGATAGTCATGGCAGCCTGGTCACTATCCTGGTCCGTGACCACGACCCAAAGCCGTGACCACGGTAACACGTGACCGGTTCCATGACCATAGACTGTCGTGAGCCATGACCATGTGGGTTATAGCCATAATCTGTGATCAAGGCGTGACCATTATGGTGGCAAAATTGCACCAAATTTTCCTCTAACTATGGTCACGGATTATGGTCATCACCATTTCATGACCATAGCCGAAATTCCCTCCAATGGGGTCACGGCTTTGGGTCGTGACCATTTTGAATTAGTCACGAAACTTGGTCATGGTTAAGGGATGTGACCAGTCCTATTATAATGGGATGGTCATAGATGATGATGTGGAAAAAAAGGGGGTCACGGCCCAAAGTCATGACCAACCTCTTTATTTATAAACCCCCAAACCCTTTCAGCCATTTTCACGCAAACTCTCTCTCTCTCACTCTCTCAAACCCCCAAACCTCGATCGTCTCGCTCTCTCTCCGGCTTCCTCTCCCTCACTCTCTTAGGTAACATTCTCTCTCTCTCTCTCTCTCTCTATATATATATATATATATATATATATATATATAGATATATATACACACAGATATACACACACATATACACGGTATATATATGTGTGTATTAGGGCTGTGTTTTTTTTTTTCCGATTTTTCGATTTTTCCGAATTCCGATTAGATTTTTTTCCGATTTTGGAAAGATTTTTTTATTGCCGATTTTCGATTTTCCGATTTCCGATTTCCGATTTTTCCGAAAAAAATCGGATCGAAAATCAAAATTTTTTTATATTCCGAATTTCCGATTTTTGCCGATCCGAATTTTCGAAATTTGTTCCGATCCGAATTATTTTCTGAAATATTATCCGAACTATTTTCCTTTTTCCGAACTATTTTTCGATTGTTTTTCCGAAATATTTTCCGAACTATTTTCCAATTTTTCCACGAAATATTTTCCGAACTATTTTCTGAAATATTTTTTTGGAAAATTGTCGAATTTTCCGAATTTTGCCGAATTTCTGGATTTCCGAATTTTGCCGAAAATTCCGAATTCGAAAAAAAAAAACATTTCCGAAAAAATCGGATTCGGCTTCGGCATGCCGATTTTTTTGCCGATTTTTTCTGAAACATGCTTTTCCGATCCGATCCGACCGAAACACAGCCCTAGTGTGTATATATGTGTTTATATATGTGTGTGTGTGTGTGTGTGTTTATTTTAACCCTAATTAAATTTTTCATAAACCCTAATTTAGTAAAAAACCATAATTTTCAATTCTTAAACCCTAATTAATGGAAAAAATTTCCATTTTTAAACCCTATTTAAAAAATTTAAACTCTATTTAAAATTTTCAATTCTTAAACCCTAATTTGGTGAGAAACCCTAATTTTCAATTCTTAAACTCTATTTAAAATTTTCAATTCTTAAACTCTATTTAAAATTTTCAATTTTTAAACCCATATTAGGGGAAAATTTGCCATAAACCCTAATTTAATGAGAACCTACCCTACTTTAGTTAGATATTTTGATTATTAGTATATATTTTATCATGTAGATGATAAAAGGAGTATGGGATAATTATTGGTTATTGGTTTGGTTGTTGGATAGTGATATTAGACTTCTTGGATTGATAATACACATATACTTTCAAACTCCCTCATAATAAACCCTAAAAAATGTGTCTTAACACTTACGGTGGGTTCTTATTTGGATTTCACCTCGGTGAGATCCAACACGCACGGGGTTAAGAGAACGGTAATGATGAATCAAAACCTTAATCAAACTAATATACCCTCATACCTCATATGTTAAAATAAGATAAACTTAAATTGGATCGGTTGAAAAGAATAACTAGTTATTGATTAATTAGAGCCCCTATTTGTAGGACTCATATTCACGCCCTCGTATATTTTTCTCAGGAAAAGTGAGGCATGGTGATAATCATTGGCAACAACAGTTAGTGAGATTGCAATTGGACCGCGCTATTACCTATTTTATTAGTGCACGCCATTTAGCTGGTACTCTTATTTATAGGTATGAGAATAAGAAGATCGAACAATTTAACTACCTTGCAAATCGGAGAATTGATCTCCAATAAGAGTACCTATTCGATCCTATTCTATTTTCCCTACCAAAAGGCTAAGATGATGCTATAGAGAATATATTTCGTGTACATGATCCCGATGTAGCCCTGGCCTTAATTACACTATTAGAGAAGGCAGAAGAAAAATTCACCCGTTATGGATACAGCTACATACAAAGAGCATTGACATAGACTGTGATGTCTTGTGGCATATGCATGTTAAATTGAATCTTGTCAATAAGTTAAAGAAGATGGCATTCTGAGTTCATATCACAGATATATATACATCAATCATAGATGCGCTTTCTCCTAGTAGGCCACGTACAAAAATTCATAGGTGTTTGAAAACTAATACCGAATGGATGGTATATATATATTGTCACGTCTCGATTTCTCGAGCGTAAGGGTTTCCTGATAATAATTCTAAATCATAAATAATTCTGAAATACTGAAAACAATTGCGGCATTTATTAATACTCCAATGTGTTACAACTGAAATCTAAGAATTCACTCTTATGTCAGACTTCTATACAAAAGTATTTCTCCTGCCAACTATGCTCATTTTCTTCTAATATGACTTTTCCTTGCTTTTATGAACAATTGATCTCTGAAATATTCATCATAGCCTGATAAACATAACTGAAAAAGAAGGAATAAGCAAAACTTTGCCCAGTAGATGATTCTAATTCTATAACGTGTAAGAAAAATTATTTTTAAGATAGAATCTTGCTTTGAATTATAATAATATCAGGGTACAATAAGAAATTTGATTCAACAGTTATAGTGAGGTAATAATAATAATACATGATGATATTGCTAAAAATAGAAATATCAGGCGCTAGATTTGGTTAAATGCTACGGATGGTTTCTAAACAAATAACTCATAATTATCTGTCCAGAGGATTAGGGAAATAACAAATACATACAGTTAAATCAATCCAAGTAAATTGGAGATAATCAATCCAGATAACTGGAGATAAAAGTAACCGTGCTAAGTTATTAAATGACATTCCATATGGTAGCAATAATTCAGGCACTCAAACATGTGAGTCCTTTAGGCCAAATAATACAGTTGTGGGCATACCGAAAGATTATTCCCTAATTGTAATGCATGCTATAAATAAGTAACCGGGTTAACAAGGATCATATGAAATGATATGATTGCATAATCATTTCAAAATACGAATCAATTGTACGTAAACAATTTGAACTACTCAAATGAGTTCCACAATGAGAATAAGATATACTGGGTCTATCACAAGGTGATATCTGTAATACCCCGTATTTTTATGCTATATTAATTTGGGGATTTATTAAATTTAATGTGAATGAATTATTTAATAAAAATCCGGAAATTAATTATGTAATAATTATTAACGTGACGAGAGTTAGTAATTATGGGAAATTTGTTGAATATTACTAATGAGCAAAGTAATATATGATATTGATTATATTGAATGTCACGAGTGAATAAAATGCCAATTTTGGAAATTTGAATCGGGACGCGCCCGTGTCGCGTCGGGACTAAATTTTGTTAAATAAAAAAGTGAATATTTTATAAGTTGTCCGTATGGTCGTTTTGAGTGCGCCAACGCATCCGGAAGGGTCGAGATAGTCAGAAAAGTGTACCCGAGGGTGTAGTTTGGGTCTCGGGGCGGTTCTAGGCCAAATTAGTGACCCGAGAGGGCATTTTGGTCATTTTACATTTTTGGGTAATTAAACCCACGAAATTCAGCAACCTATATCAGCCTTTTAGGTTAGTCATTTAGGGTTAGAATATTCAGAAACCCTAGTATGGCCATTGGAGAAGAGAGGGAAAGCTCTCAAGGCAATTCAAGGCCAAAAAGTCACCGGTTTGCACCGCCGCCACCACCAACGAGTAGATCGCGAGAAGAGGAACGCAACCATACCAAAATCAGCCGTAAATCAGAATACCAGAAATCCCAGGCAAGTGTTTAACTTGCTATTTTCGTTGGTGCAATCTTCATATTAGTTTAGGAATGATTAGGGATGAATTATGTAGAAGAAAACCCAATTTGTGATAGGAAAATCCATGTAGTATTGGTTGATATGATGATTCTGGAAACCCTTGCCATGTAGAGGACATTAACCACGAAATTTTGATGATTTTAAGAAAGAAATTCTGGAGAAAGATTTGTTAGAAAACTGTTTAAGAAAATGTTAGGGTTCTTGATAATTAGATGAAATTTTGGGTGGAAATTACATGTTTAAATGATGAATGATTACATGCCTTACGTTGGAAAACATATGGTATACTGTTATAATGTTAGTAGTAGAATTCTTGGACGTTTGGGGTTGGAAAACATGTATTTGGATGAAGAAAATTGGTAGAACCCGTAACTGCAATTCTGCAGAAAATCGAAATACCTGTTTGATCGATCGATCGAGCATAGAGCTTCGATCGATCGAAGGTTCGATCGATCGAGCCCCAAACCTCGATCGATCGACCCCTCCTGGCAGACTCCTTTTTCCCTTTGTAAATGATTTAAAAATCGAATTGTCGTGATATAATTCTTGGGCATTCTTAGTATAATGATTTGGGAGACATAGAGGACCAATAGGGCGTATAAATAAATGTTGGGATCATTAATATTCGACGAGAATGGTATTTGTGGGATATTTACTTTAGAGTTAGTAAATTGTTATATTAAAGGGTGAGGCGCGTAAGAGAATCACGTTGAAACGTAAATATGACACCTACTGAATTTTCTACTTGGAAGGATAGAGTCCACGAGTGTCACGTAATAAGTGAGAAAACCCTTCGAGTTAAGGTTAGAGATAAAACCTTATACGTAATACTAATAATGTGAAATTAAGGATAAATGTTGTAATTATGGGTGACGAGAGGAACCTATGTTAATATGATAAAAGTGGTATATTTATATGATTGTGTGTGCATATATTATATACATGTGAAAATCATGCCCACGCTACTTTCTATCCCTGAGGTTACCGCGCTGGGACAGTCTTATCTCGATGGGACCTTTATGGGGGATATTGACTGGTACCCTAGAAGATAGATGTCCTTGGTACAGGCTATCGACGTGATAGTTCAGACGGTCCTAAGAGACGCAGGCATGTGCCATCCTCTTAGAGACTTGGAATCTATTCTTCGCCTCAATTTTGTTGTGTATTTTGTTAATACAATTCGAGAGTGATTCCGATTGTATTCCCCTTAATATGAGTGATATGGGGTTTTGGATAGTAGAGTATGCACGCACCATAGTTTTATTTGGGGTGCTGTTATTATATATATATATTATACGAGTAGATAATATATGTATATGAGATTTGGAAACTTGAAACTGCCTACTGTGATTTGATAAGTGGGACATGGTTGATGACTCAAACAGTAAATACTTGTTTTGTGAAAGTATAATATGACACTGGGAAACTTTATAAATTAATAAAGCTAAAACGAGAGTTGTGCTACTAATTGGAAGTATTCTTTTTAAACAATGATATTGTTCGGTTTTGAAATCTTATGAGTAAGTTAAGATAAGCTAAATTATCGGGAAGGTTAGTATGATAAATGATAAGATAAACCGTTGGGAAGGTTAGTACGATAGGCGTGAACATTAGAAGATAGGTGAGAATTTCTCAAGAGAGTGTCGCTCTAATATGTTGTTGCATTGGCCTGTATCAATTTAAATACTTGCTAAACGTATTTTAAATCAAACACACTTTCGGGCTCTGACCCGTTTCTCTCTCTCTCTCTCTCTCTCTCTCTCTCTCTCTCTCTCTTGTATATATATGTATGTATTACAGGTGCCCAGCCACAGGGGCGTCTTGCTTAGGATCTCTTGGAAGGAACGCGCTGCAGCTTAGGTGGGAGTTGCAGGTCTCCTGATTAGACGACTTCGTTCATTCGGATCCACTCTTAGTACTTTCATTTAGTTGAGCATGTGTAGCTCTTTCCATTATTCTATTGTTATTGGACATTTGTATTTCAGTTATTTCCAGTATTGTTACTACGTGTTTTATTCAGTTTGATTGTGTCACTTTATATTTCGCATGTTGACATTCGATTGACGAATGTTTTAAATTAGTTGGACTATGTTGCAGATATTTAATGTGGTGTGATTCTTACTTATTGAATGTTGTTAATAAAATAAATGTTTTTCTTTAAATAAAATTTGGAAAGTTATGTATGAAAATGGTTTTGACACTTAGCTTAATTATTTAGGGTGTTAAATTGGAAAAATTATTTTTATCGACAGTGATGCTGAAAATGAACCAACTGTATACCTTGATTTAATTTAATAAAGGAGTGATCGCCCGGTATTTAATTAGGCGGGGTGTCACAATATCACCGATAGGTGTAATTTCAATAGCATTGTGAGAAATACTATTAAATAAGAATTCACCTACTAGTGTTTACGAGCTTTACGTAACATTTTAAGAATGTTCCATTGTTGTATTCCAATACCCGCATATAGTTTTGCTCCGGGTTTTAGATGAAAGTAGGTATATCGGTACTTGGGAAGAATGGTTTGGGTGTTTGACAACTTACGGCTTTCGAAAAAATATGAATAAAACTCATGCTATGAAAAGAATTTAATATATAAATGTCATTTATATATTTTTCGTAAGTACGTTTAGTGCCATAACAACCTTTCTATAATTCGTTGATGAAATAAGTAACATTCTAAATTTCGTAAAAACGAATTATGTAATAAGTCGATATTTGAATAATATAATTTTACTGAAAAAAATATTCTTAATATGAAATCAAAGAATTCAATTTTTCTAAATAAATTGAATAAACAACAATTTAATATTTTATTAAAATATTTCCTTGATCAAATATTCAGTTTTAATTATTTTAACAAAATCTACAATTGTGAACATAAAGACCTATTTTCGGGTATCATCCCGATATGTGATTCCAAAAAAAATATTAATTTCCAAAATTGATCCGAGAATAATTGCATAATTGAAGTAATTAAAATAGTAGTCCATGTCTGTCATTTTTATATTAACCAAGTGTCAAACATTTGGTACGGGTAATTATAAAATTAATGTTCATGACACAAAATAAATTTAGAAAAAAAAATTGAAAATTCCCCCCTTTATTTGGATGATAAACCAGTGATCGTGCCCGTAAGAGGCACGGACACCTCCAACGGGACCAATGCAACTTGTAGGAACGGACCGTGTAGTCACGGGCTCTCGGTTTGAGAATATGACGGCAATTTGAAAATATCTAGATTAGGCTGAAAAACAAGGTGTTTGAGGGTGAAAATCCAAACCAGCAACCAAACGGCCTCATAAGAAGCACGAACACCTCGCACGGGACCAATGTGACTTGTAGGAACTGACCTCGTAGTCGCGGGTCTCCCGGTTTGAGAATATGATGATAACTTTTAAATATCTAGATTAGGCTTAAGAACAAGCCGTTTAAGGGTGAAAACCCAAACCACCCGTCAACTGGTCCCGTAAGAGGCACGAACACCTCCCACGGGACCAATGCAACTTGTAGGAACGGACCGTGTAGTCACGGGCTCCCGGTTTGAGAATATGATGTCAATTTGAAAATATCTAGATTAGGCTTAAAAACAAGGTGTTTGAGGGTGAAAATCCAAACGAGCCGCCAAACGGCCTCGTAAGAGCCACGAACACCTCGCACGGGACCAATGTGACTTGTCGTTTGTGGGTGAAAGTCCAAACCATTCTCCAAACGGCCCCCGTAAGAGCCACCAGCACACCTAATATAACTTGTACGATTGACCGCGTAGTCGCAGGTCTCCCGGCTTGAGAATATGATGATAATTTGGAAATAACTAGATTCGGCTTAAAAAGAAGTCGTTTGTGGGTGAAAATCCAAACCAGCGGCCAAACGGCCCCGTAAAAGGCACGAACACCTCGCATTAGACCAATGTAACTTGTAGGAACTGACCGCGTAGTCACGGTTTTCCCGTTTTGAGAATACGAAGATAATTTGGAAATATCTCAATTAGGCTTAAAAACGAGCAGTTAAAGGGTGAAAACCCAAACCAACCCCCAAAGGGCCCCATTAGAGGCACGAACACCTCGCACATGACCAATGAAACTTGAACGAACTAACCGCGTTGCCACTGGTCTACCGGTTTGAGAATATGATGATAATTTGAAAATATCTAGATTAAGTTTAAAAATAAGCCGTTTGAAGATGAAAACCCAAACCAGCTGCCAAACGGCCCCGTAAGAGGCACGAACGCCTCGCACGGGACCACTGTAACTTGTAGGAACTGATCGTGTAGTCGCGGGTCTCCCGGATTGAGAAGATGACGATAATTTGGAAATATCTAGATTAGGCCTAAAAACGATTCGTTTGAGGGTGAAAACCCAAACCAGCCGCCAAACGGCCCTCGCGCAGGTTCTGACCGCGTAGTCGCACGTCTTCTGGTCTGAGAATATGATGATAATTTTAAAATATCTAATTAGGCTTAAAAACAGGTAGTTAATGGGTGAAAACCCCAATCAGCCTCCAAACGACCCATCAAGAGGCACGCACACCTCGCACAGGACCAATGTAACTTGTAGGAACCGACCGTGTAGTCACGGGTCTCTCGGTTTGAGATTATGACGCCAATTTGAAAATATCCAGATTAGGCTTAAAAGCAAGCTGTTTGAGGGTGAAAATACAAACCAGCCGCCAAACGGCCTCCCGCGACTACGCGGTCAGTTCCTACAAGTTACATTAGTCCCTTGCGAGCTGTCCGTGTAGGAACTGACCGCGTAGTCACGTGTTTCCCGATGTGAGAATATGACGATAATTTGAAAATATCTAGATTAGGCTTAAAAACAAGCTGTGCATGCTGAAAAACCAAACCACCCGCCAACTGGTCCCGTAAGAGGCACGAACACCTCCCACGGGACCAATGCAACTTGTAGGAACGGACCGTGTAGTCACGGGCTCCCGGTTTGAGAATATGAGGTCAATTTGAAAATATCTAGATTAGGCTTAAAAACAAGGTGTTTGAGAGTGAAAATCCAAACGAGCCGCCAAACGGCCTCGTAAGAGGCACGAACATCTCGTACGGGACCAATGTGACTTGTCGTTTGTGGGTGAAAGTCCAAACCATTCGCCAAACGTCCCCGTGAGAGCCACCAGCACACCAAATATAACTTGTACGAACTGACCGCGTAGTCGCAGGTCTCCCGGCTTGAGAATATGATGATAATTTCGAAATAGCTAGATTCGGCTTAAAAAGAAGTCGTTTGTGGGTGAAAACCCAAACCAGCCGCCAAACGGCCCCGTAAAAGGCACGAACACCTCGTATTGGACCAATGTAACTTGTAGGAACTGACCGTGTAGTCCCGGTTTTCCCGTTTTGAGAATATGAAGATAATTTGGAAATATCTCAATTAGGCTTAAAACGAGCAGTTAAACGGTGAAAACCCAAACCAACCCCCAAAGGGCCCCATTAGAGGCACGAACACCTCGCACATGACCAATGAAACTTGAACGAACTAACCACGTAGCCACTGGTCTCCCGATTTGAGAAGATGACGATAATTTGAAAATATCTAGATTAGGCCTAAAAACAAGCCGTTTGAGGGTGAAAACCCAAACCAGCCGCCAAACGGCCCTCGCGCAGGTTCTGACCGCGTAGTCGCACGTCTTCTGGTCTGAGAATATGATGATAATTTCAAAATATCTAATTAGGCTTAAAAACAGGTAGTTAAAGGGTGAAAACCCAAATCAGCCTCCAAACGACCCATCAAGAGGCACGAACACCTCGCACAGGACCAATGTAACTTGTAGGAACCGACCGTGTAGTCACGGGTCTCCCGGTTTGATATTATGACGCCAATTTGAAAATATCCAGATTAGGCTTAAAAACAAGCTGTTTGAGGGTGAAAATACAAACCAACCGCCAAATGGCCTCCCGCGACTACGTGGTCAGTTCCTCCGAGTTACATTGGTCCCGTGCGAGCTGTTCGTGTAGGAACTGACCGCGTAGTCACGTGTCTCCCGATGTGAGAATATGACGATAATTTGAAAATATCTAGATTAGGCTTAAAAACAAGCTGTGCGTGCTGAAAACCCAAATCATCCGCCAACTGGTCCCGTAAGAGGCACGAACACCTCCCACGGGACCAATGCAACTTGTAGGAACGGACCGTGTAGTCACGGTCTCCCGGTTTGAGAATATGACGGCAATTTGAAAATATCTAGATTAGGCTTAAAAACAAGGTGTTTGAGGGTGAAAATCCAAACCAACCGCCAAACAACCTCGTAAGAGGTACGAACACCTCGCACGAGACCAATGTGATTTGTAGGAACTGACCTCGTAGTCGCGGGTCTCCCGGTTTGAGAATATGTTGATAACTTTTAAATATCTAGATTAGGCATACAAACTAGCCGTTTAAGGGTGAAAACTCAAACCAGCCGCCAAACGGCCCCGTAAGAGGCACAAACACCTCGCATGGGACCAATGTAACTTGTAGAAACTGACCGCGTAGGCACGGGTCTCCAGGTATGAGAATATGATGATAATTTAAAAATATCTAAATTAGGATTAAAAACAAACAGTTAAAGGGTGAGAACCCATACCAGTCCCCAAATGGCCCCGTAAGAGGTACGAGCACCTCGCACGGGACCAACGCAACTTGTTGGAACTGACCGCGTAGTAGCGGGTCTCCCGGTTTGAGAATATGACGATAATTTGAAAATATCTAAATTAGGCTTAAAAACAAGCTGTTTGAAGGTGAAAACTCAAAAAAGTCGCCAAACGGCCCCGTTGGAAGCACGAACACCTCGCACGGGACCAATGTAACTTGTAGGAACAGATCGTGTAGTCGCGGGTCTCTCGATTTAAGAATATGAGGATAATTTGGAAATATCTAGATTAGGTTTAAAAACAAGTCGTTATAGGGTGAAAACCCAAACAAGGTGCCAAACGGCCTTGTTAGAGGCACGAACACCTCGTACGGGGTCAACGTAACTTGTAGGAGCTCACCGCATAGTCACGGGTCTCCCGGTTGGAGAATATGACGGTAATTTGAAAATATCTAAATTAGATTTAAAACCAAGCAGTTAAAGGGTGAAAAACAAATACCAGCCCCCAAACGGCCCCGTAAGAGGCACGAACACCTCGTACAGGACCATTGTAACTTGTACGAACTGACCGCGCAGTCGCGGGTCCCCCGATTTGAGAATATGACGATAGTTTGGAAATATCTAGATTAGGCTTAAAAATAAGGCGTATGTGGGTGAAAGTTCAAACCATTCGCCAAACGGCCCCGTAAGAGCCACCAGCACACCTAATATAACTTGTACGAACTGACCGCGTAGTCGCAGGTCTCCCGACTTGAGAATATGATGATAATTTGGAAATAGCTAGATTCGGCTTAAAAAGAAGTCGTTTGTGGGTGAAAACCCAAACCTGCCGCCAAACGGTCCCGTAAAAGGCACAAACACCTCGCATTGGACCAATGTAACTTATAGGAACTGACCGGGTAGTCACGGTTTTCCCGTTTTGAGAATACGAAGATAATTTGGAAATATCTCAATTAGGCTTAAAAACGAGCAGTTAAAGGGTGTAAACCTAAACCAAACCCCAAAGGGCCCCATTAGAGGCACGAACACCTCGCACATGACCAATGAAACTTGAACGAACTAACCGCGTTGCCACTGCGGTTTGAGAATATGATGATAATTTGAAAATATCTAGATTACGTTTAAAAACAAGCCGTTTGAAGATGAAAACCCAAACCAGCTGCGAAACGGCCCCGTAAGAGGCACGAACGCCTCGAACGGGACCACTGTAACTTGTAGGAACTGATCGTGTAGTCGCGGGTCTCCCGGATTGAGAAGATGACAATAATTTGGAAATATCTAGATTAGGCCTAAAAACAATCCGTTTGAGGGTGAAAACCCAAACCAGCCGCCAAACGGCCCTCGCGCAGGTTCTGACCGCGTAGTCGCACGTCTTCTGGTCTGAGAATATGATGATAATTTTAAAATATCTAACTAGGCTTAAAAACAGGTAGTTAATGGGTGAAAAACCCAATCAGCCTCCAAACGACCCATCAAGAGGCACGCACACCTCGCACAGGACCAATGTAACTTGTAGGAACCGACCGTGTAGTCACGGGTCTCTCGGTTTGAGATTATGACGCCAATTTGAAAATATCCAGATTAGGCTTAAAAACAAGCTGTTTGAGGGTGAAAATACAAACCAGCCGCCAAACGGCCTCCCGCGACTACGTGGTCAGTTCCTACGAGTTAGATTGGTCCCGTGCGAGCTGTTCGTGTAGGAACTTACCGCGTAGTCACGTGTCTCCCGATGTGAGAATATGACGATAATTTGAAAATATCTAGATTAGGCTTAAAAACAAGCTGTGCGTGCTGAAAACCCAAACCATCCGCCAACTGGTCCCGTAAGAGGCACGAACACCTCCCACGGGACCAATGCAACTTGTAGGAACGGACCGTGTAGTCACGGTCTCCCGGTTTGAGAATATGATGGCAATTTTGAAAATATCTAGATTAGGCTTAAAAACAAGGTGTTTGAGGGTGAAAATCCAAACCAACCGCCAAACAACCTCGTAAGAGGTACGAACACCTCGCACGAGACCAATGTGATTTGTAGGAACTGACCTCGTAGTCGCGGGTCTCCCGGTTTGAGAATATGATGATAACTTTTAAATATCTAGATTAGGCATAAAAACAAGCCGTTTAAGGGTGAAAACTCAAACCAGCCGCCAAACGGCCCCGTAAGAGGCACAAACACCTCGCATGGGACCAATGTAACTTGTAGAAACTGACCGCGTAGGCACGGGTCTCCAGGTTTGAGAATATGACGATAATTTAAAAATATCTAAATTAGGATTAAAAACAAACAGTTAAAGGGTGAGAACCCAAACCAGTCCCCAAATGGCCCCGTAAGACGTACGAGCACCTCGCACGGGACCAACGCAACTTGTTGGAACTGACCGCGTAGTAGCGGGTCTCCCGGTTTGAGAATATGACGATAATTTGAAAATATCTAAATTAGGCTTAAAAACAAGCTGTTTGAAGGTGAAAACTCAAAAAAGCCGCCAAACGGCCCCGTTGGAAGCACGAACACCTCGCACGGGACCAATGTAACTTGTAGGAACAGATCGTGTAGTCGCGGGTCTCTCGATTTAAGAATATGGGGATAATTTGGAAATATCTAGATTAGGTTTAAAAACAAGTCGTTATAGGGTGAAAACCCAAACAAGGCGCCAAACGGCCTTGTTAGAGGCACGAACACCTCGTACGGGGTCAACGTAACTTGTAGGAGTTCACCGCATAGTCACGGGTCTCCCGGTTGGAGAATATGACGATAATTTGAAAATATCTAAATTAGATTTAAAACCAAGCAGTTAAAGGGTGAAAAACCAATACCAGCCCCCAAACGGCCCCGTAAGAGGCACGAACACCTCGTACAGGACCATTGTAACTTGTACGAACTGACCACGCAGTCGTGGGTCCCCCGATTTGAGAATATGACGATAGTTTGGAAATATCTAGATTAGGCTTAAAAATAAGGCGTATGTGGGTGAAAGTTCAAACCATTCGCCAAAAGGCCCCCGTAAGAGCCACCAGCACACCTAATATAACTTGTACGAACTGACCGCGTAGTCGCAGGTCTCCCGACTTGAGAATATGATGATAATTTGGAAATAGCTAGATTCGGCTTAAAAAGAAGTCGTTTGTGGGTGAAAACCCAAACCTGCCGCCAAACGGTCCCGTAAAAGGCACAAACACCTCGCATTGGACCAATGTAACTTGTAGGAACTGACCGAGTAGTCACGGTTTTCCCGTTTTGAGAATACGAAGATAATTTGGAAATATCTCAATTAGGCTTAAAAACGAGCAGTTAAAGGGTGAAAACCTAAACCAACCCCCAAAGGGCCCCATTAGAGGCACGAACACCTCGCACATGACCAATGAAACTTGAACGAACTAACCGCGTTGCCATTGCGGTTTGAGAATATGATGATAATTTGAAAATATCTAGATTACGTTTAAAAACAAGCCGTTTGAAGATGAAAACCCAAACCAGCTGCGAAACGGCCCCGTAAGAGGCACGAACGCCTCGAACGGGACCACTGTAACTTGTAGGAACTGATCGTGTAGTCGCGGGTCTCCCGGATTGAGAAGATGACGATAATTTGGAAATATCTAGATTAGGCCTAAAAATAATCCGTTTGAGGGTGGAAACCCAAACCAGCCGCCAAACGGCCCTCGCGCAGGTTCTGACCGCGTAGTCGCACGTCTTCTGGTCTGAGAATATGATGATAATTTTAAAATATCTAACTAGGCTTAAAAACAGGTAGTTAATGGGTGAAAACCCCAATCAGCCTCCAAACGACCCATCAAGAGGCACGCACAACTCGCACAGGACCAATGTAACTTGTAGGAACCGACCGTGTAGTCACGGGTCTCTCGGTTTGAGATTATGACGCCAATTTGAAAATATCCAGATTAGGCTTAAAAACAAGCTGTTTGAGGGTGAAAATACAAACCAACCGCCAAACGGCCTCCCGCCTCACGTGGTCAGTTCCTACGAGTTAGATTGGTCCCTTGCGAGCTGTCCGTGTAGGAACTGACCGCGTAGTCACGTGTCTCCCGATGTGAGAATATGACGATAATTTGAAAATATCTAGATTAGGCTTAAAAACAAGCTGTGCGTGCTGAAAACCCAAACCATCCGCCAACTGGTCCCGTAAGAGGCACGAACACCTCCCACGGGACCAATGCAACTTGTAGGAACGGACCGTGTAGTCACGGTCTCCCGGTTTGAGAATATGACGGCAATTTGAAAATATCTAGATTAGGCTTAAAAACAAGGTGTTTGAGGGTGAAATTCCAAACCAACCGCCAAACAACCTCGTAAGAGGTACGAACACCTCGCACGAGACCAATGTGATTTGTAGGAACTGACCTCGTAGTCGCGGGTCTCCCGGTTTGAGAATATGATGATAACTTTTAAATATCTAGATTAGGCATACAAACAAGCCGTTTAAGGGTGAAAACTCAAACCAGCCGCCAAACGGCCCCGTTAGAGGCACAAACACCTCGCATGGGACCAATGTAACTTGTAGAAACTGACCGCGTAGGCACGGGTCTCCAAGTATGAGAATATGACGATAATTTAAAAATATCTAAATTAGGATTAAAAACAAACAGTTAAAGGGTGAGAACCCAAACCAGTCCCCAAATGGCCCCGTAAGAGGTACGAGCACCTCGCACGGGACCAACGCAACTTGTTGGAACTGACCGCGTAGTAGCGGGTCTCCCGGTTTGAGAATATGACGATAATTTGAAAATATCTAAATTAGGCTTAAAAACAAGCTGTTTGAAGGTGAAAACTCAAAAAAGTCGCCAAACGGCCCCGTTGGAAGCACGAACACCTCGCACGGGACCAATGTAACTTGTAGGAACAGATCGTGTAGTCGCGGGTCTCTCGATTTAAGAATATGAGGATAATTTGGAAATATCTAGATTAGGTTTAAAAACAAGTCGTTATAGGGTGAAAACCCAAACAAGGCGCCAAACGGCCTTGTTAGAGGCACGAACACCTCGTACGGGGTCAACGTAACTTGTAGGAGCTCACCGCATAGTCACGGGTCTCCCGGTTGGAGAATATGAGGGTAATTTGAAAATATCTAAATTAGATTTAAAACCAAGCAGTTAAAGGGTGAAAAACAAATACCAGCCCCCAAACGGCCCCGTAAGAGGCACGAACACCTCGTACAGGACCATTGTAACTTGTACGAACTGACCGCGCAGTCGCGGGTCCCCCGATTTGAGAATATGACGATAGTTTGGAAATATCTAGATTAGGCTTAAAAATAAGGCGTAAGAGCCACCAGCACACCTAATATAACTTGTACGAACTGACCGCGTAGTCGCAGGTCTCCCGACTTGAGAATATGATGATAATTTGGAAATAGCTAGATTCGGCTTAAAAAGAAGTCGTTTGTGGGTGAAAACCCAAACCTGCCGCCAAACGGTCCCGTAAAAGGCACAAACACCTCGCATTGGACCAATGTAACTTATAGGAACTGACCGGGTAGTCACGGTTTTCCCGTTTTGAGAATACGAAGATAATTTGGAAATATCTCAATTAGGCTTAAAAACGAGCAGTTAAAGGGTGTAAACCTAAACCAACCACCAAAGGGCCCCATTAGAGGCACGAACACCTCGCACATGACCAATGAAACTTGAACGAACTAACCGCGTTGCCATTGCGGTTTGAGAATATGATGATAATTTGAAAATATCTAGATTACGTTTAAAAACAAGCCGTTTGAAGATGAAAACCCAAACCAGCTGCGAAACGGCCCCGTAAGAGGCACGAACGCCTCGAACGGGACCACTGTAACTTGTAGGAACTGATCGTGTAGTCGCGGGTCTCCCGGATTGAGAAGATGACGATAATTTGGAAATATCTAGATTAGGCCTAAAAATAATCCGTTTGAGGGTGAAAACCCAAACCAGCCGCCAAACGGCCCTCGCGCAGGTTCTGACCACGTAGTCGCACGTCTTCTGGTCTGAGAATATGATGATAATTTTAAAATATCTAACTAGGCTTAAAAACAGGTAGTTAATGGGTGAAAACCCCAATCAGCCTCCAAACGACCCATCAAGAGGCACGCACAACTCGCACAGGACCAATGTAACTTGTAGGAACCGACCGTGTAGTCACGGGTCTCTCGGTTTGAGATTATGACGCCAATTTGAAAATATCCAGATTAGGCTTAAAAACAAGCTGTTTGAGGGTGAAAATACAAACCAACCGCCAAACGGCCTCCCGCCTCACGTGGTCAGTTCCTACGAGTTAGATTGGTCCCTTGCGAGCTGTCCGTGTAGGAACTGACCGCGTAGTCACGTGTCTCCCGATGTGAGAATATGACGATAATTTGAAAATATCTAGATTAGGCTTAAAAACAAGCTGTGCGTGCTGAAAACCCAAACCATCCGCCAACTGGTCCCGTAAGAGGCACGAACACCTCCCACGGGACCAATGCAACTTGTAGGAACGGACCGTGTAGTCACGGTCTCCCGGTTTGAGAATATGACGGCAATTTTGAAAATATCTAGATTAGGCTTAAAAACAAGGTGTTTGAGGGTGAAATTCCAAACCAACCGCCAAACAACCTCGTAAGAGGTACGAACACCTCGCACGAGACCAATGTGATTTGTAGGAACTGACCTCGTAGTCGCGGGTCTCCCGGTTTGAGAATATGATGATAACTTTTAAATATCTAGATTAGGCATACAAACAAGCCGTTTAAGGGTGAAAACTCAAACCAGCCGCCAAACGGCCCCGTAAGAGGCACAAACACCTCGCATGGGACCAATGTAACTTGTAGAAACTGACCGCGTAGGCACGGGTCTCCAAGTATGAGAATATGACGATAATTTAAAAATATCTAAATTAGGATTAAAAACAAACAGTTAAAGGGTGAGAACCCAAACCAGTCCCCAAATGGCCCCGTAAGAGGTACGAGCACCTCGCACGGGACCAACGCAACTTGTTGGAACTGACCGCGTAGTAGCGGGTCTCCCGGTTTGAGAATATGACGATAATTTGAAAATATCTAAATTAGGCTTAAAAACAAGCTGTTTGAAGGTGAAAACTCAAAAAAGTCGCCAAACGGCCCCGTTGGAAGCACGAACACCTCGCACGGGACCAATGTAACTTGTAGGAACAGATCGTGTAGTCGCGGGTCTCTCGATTTAAGAATATGAGGATAATTTGGAAATATCTAGATTAGGTTTAAAAACAAGTCGTTATAGGGTGAAAACCCAAACAAGGCGCCAAACGGCCTTGTTAGAGGCACGAACACCTCGTACGGGGTCAACGTAACTTGTAGGAGCTCACCGCATAGTCACGGGTCTCCCGGTTGGAGAATATGAGGGTAATTTGAAAATATCTAAATTAGATTTAAAACCAAGCAGTTAAAGGGTGAAAAACAAATACCAGCCCCCAAACGGCCCCGTAAGAGGCACGAACACCTCGTACAGGACCATTGTAACTTGTACGAACTGACCGCGCAGTCGCGGGTCCCCCGATTTGAGAATATGACGATAGTTTGGAAATATCTAGATTAGGCTTAAAAATAAGGCGTAAGAGCCACCAGCACACCTAATATAACTTGTACGAACTGACCGCGTAGTCGCAGGTCTCCCGACTTGAGAATATGATGATAATTTGGAAATAGCTAGATTCGGCTTAAAAAGAAGTCGTTTGTGGGTGAAAACCCAAACCTGCCGCCAAACGGTCCCGTAAAAGGCACAAACACCTCGCATTGGACCAATGTAACTTATAGGAACTGACCGGGTAGTCACGGTTTTCCCGTTTTGAGAATACGAAGATAATTTGGAAATATCTCAATTAGGCTTAAAAACGAGCAGTTAAAGGGTGTAAACCTAAACCAACCACCAAAGGGCCCCATTAGAGGCACGAACACCTCGCACATGACCAATGAAACTTGAACGAACTAACCGCGTTGCCACTGCGGTTTGAGAATATGATGATAATTTGAAAATATCTAGATTACGTTTAAAAACAAGCCGTTTGAAGATGAAAACCCAAACCAGCTGCGGAACGGCCCCGTAAGAGGCACGAACGCCTCGAACGGGACCACTGTAACTTGTAGGAACTGATCGTGTAGTCGCGGGTCTCCCGGATTGAGAAGATGACAATAATTTGGAAATATCTAGATTAGGCCTAAAAACAATCCGTTTGAGGGTGAAAACCCAAACCAGCCGCCAAACGGCCCTCGCGCAGGTTCTGACCGCGTAGTCGCACGTCTTCTGGTCTGAGAATATGATGATAATTTTAAAATATCTAACTAGGCTTAAAAACAGGTAGTTAATGGGTGAAAAACCCAATCAGCCTCCAAACGACCCATCAAGAGGCACGCACACCTCGCACAGGACCAATGTAACTTGTAGGAACCGACCGTGTAGTCACGGGTCTCTCGGTTTGAGATTATGACGTCAATTTGAAAATATCCAGATTAGGCTTAAAAACAAGCTGTTTGAGGGTGAAAATACAAACCAGCCGCCAAACGGCCTCCCGCGACTACGTGGTCAGTTCCTACGAGTTAGATTGGTCCCGTGCGAGCTGTTCGTGTAGGAACTGACCGCGTAGTCACGTGTCTCCCGATGTGAGAATATGACGATAATTTGAAAATATCTAGATTAGGCTTAAAAACAAGCTGTGCGTGCTGAAAACCCAAACCATCCGCCAACTGGTCCCGTAAGAGGCACGAACACCTCCCACGGGACCAATGCAACTTGTAGGAACGGACCGTGTAGTCACGGTCTCCCGGTTTGAGAATATGACGGCAATTTTGAAAATATCTAGATTAGGCTTAAAAACAAGGTGTTTGAGGGTGAAAATCCAAACCAACCGCCAAACAACCTCGTAAGAGGTACGAACACCTCGCACGAGACCAATGTGATTTGTAGGAACTGACCTCGTAGTCGCGGGTCTCCCGGTTTGAGAATATGATGATAACTTTTAAATATCTAGATTAGGCATAAAAACAAGCCGTTTAAGGGTGAAAACTCAAACCAGCCGCCAAACGGCCCCGTAAGAGGCACAAACACCTCGCATGGGACCAATGTAACTTGTAGAAACTGACCGCGTAGGCACGGGTCTCCAGGTTTGAGAATATGACGATAATTTAAAAATATCTAAATTAGGATTAAAAACAAACAGTTAAAGGGTGAGAACCCAAACCAGTCCCCAAATGGCCCCGTAAGAGGTACGAGCACCTCGCACGGGACCAACGCAACTTGTTGGAACTGACCGCGTAGTAGCGGGTCTCCCGGTTTGAGAATATGACGATAATTTGAAAATATCTAAATTAGGCTTAAAAACAAGCTGTTTGAAGGTGAAAACTCAAAAAAGCCGCCAAACGGCCCCGTTGGAAGCACGAACACCTCGCACGGGACCAATGTAACTTGTAGGAACAGATCGTGTAGTCGCGGGTCTCTCGATTTAAGAATATGGGGATAATTTGGAAATATCTAGATTAGGTTTAAAAACAAGTCGTTATAGGGTGAAAACCCAAACAAGGCGCCAAACGGCCTTATTAGAGGCACGAACACCTCGTACGGGGTCAACGTAACTTGTAGGAGCTCACCGCATAGTCACGGGTCTCCCGGTTGGAGAATATGACGATAATTTGAAAATATCTAAATTAGATTTAAAACCAAGCAGTTAAAGGGTGAAAAACCAATACCAGCCCCCAAACGGCCCCGTAAGAGGCACGAACACCTCGTACAGGACCATTGTAACTTGTACGAACTGACCGCGCAGTCGCGGGTCCCCCGATTTGAGAATATGACGATAGTTTGGAAATATCTAGATTAGGCTTAAAAATAAGGCGTATGTGGGTGAAAGTTCAAACCATTCGCCAAACGGCCCCCGTAAGAGCCACCAGCACACCTAATATAACTTGTACGAACTGACCGCGTAGTCGCAGGTCTCCCGACTTGAGAATATGATGATAATTTGGAAATAGCTAGATTCGGCTTAAAAAGAAGTCGTTTGTGGGTGAAAACCCAAACCTGCCGCCAAACGGTCCCGTAAAAGGCACAAACACCTCGCATTGGACCAATGTAACTTGTAGGAACTGACCGCGTAGTCACGGTTTTCCCGTTTTGAGAATACGAAGATAATTTGGAAATATCTCAATTAGGCTTAAAAACGAGCAGTTAAAGGGTGAAAACCTAAACCAACCCCCAAAGGGCCCCATTAGAGGCACGAACACCTCGTACATGACCAATGAAACTTGAACGAACTAACCGCGTTGCCATTGCGGTTTGAGAATATGATGATAATTTGAAAATATCTAGATTACGTTTAAAAACAAGCCGTTTGAAGATGAAAACCCAAACCAGCTGCGAAACGGCCCCGTAAGAGGCACGAACGCCTCGAACGGGACCACTGTAACTTGTAGGAACTGATCGTGTAGTCGCGGGTCTCCCGGATTGAGAAGATGACAATAATTTGGAAATATCTAGATTAGGCCTAAAAACAATCCGTTTGAGGGTGAAAACCCAAACCAGCCGCCAAACGGCCCTCGCGCAGGTTCTGACCGCGTAGTCGCACGTCTTCTGGTCTGAGAATATGATGATAATTTTAAAATATCTAACTAGGCTTAAAAACAGGTAGTTAATGGGTGAAAAACCCAATCAGCCTCCAAACGACCCATCAAGAGGCACGCACACCTCGCACAGGACCAATGTAACTTGTAGGAACCGACCGTGTAGTCACGGGTCTCTCGGTTTGAGATTATGACGCCAATTTGAAAATATCCAGATTAGGCTTAAAAACAAGCTGTTTGAGGGTGAAAATACAAACCAGCCGCCAAACGGCCTCCCGCGACTACGTGGTCAGTTCCTACGAGTTAGATTGGTCCCGTGCGAGCTGTTCGTGTAGGAACTGACCGCGTAGTCACGTGTCTCCCGATGTGAGAATATGACGATAATTTGAAAATATCTAGATTAGGCTTAAAAACAAGCTGTGCGTGCTGAAAACCCAAACCATCCACCAACTGGTCCCGTAAGAGGCACGAACACCTCCCACGGGACCAATGCAACTTGTAGGAACGGACCGTGTAGTCACGGTCTCCCGGTTTGAGAATATGACGGCAGTTTTGAAAATATCTAGATTAGGCTTAAAAACAAGGTGTTTGAGGGTGAAAATCCAAACCAACCGCCAAACAACCTCGTAAGAGGTACGAACACCTCGCACGAGACCAATGTGATTTGTAGGAACTGACCTCGTAGTCGCGGGTCTCCCGGTTTGAGAATATGATGATAACTTTTAAATATCTAGATTAGGCATAAAAACAAGCCGTTTAAGGGTGAAAACTCAAACCAGCCGCCAAACGGCCCCGTAAGAGGCACAAACACCTCGCATGGGACCAATGTAACTTGTAGAAACTGACCGCGTAGGCACGGGTCTCCAGGTTTGAGAATATGACGATAATTTAAAAATATCTAAATTAGGATTAAAAACAAACAGTTAAAGGGTGAGAACCCAAACCAGTCCCCAAATGGCCCCGTAAGAGGTACGAGCACCTCGCACGGGACCAACGCAACTTGTTGGAACTGACCGCGTAGTAGCGGGTCTCCCGGTTTGAGAATATGACGATAATTTGAAAATATCTAAATTAGGCTTAAAAATAAGCTGTTTGAAGGTGAAAACTCAAAAAAGCCGCCAAACGGCCCCGTTGGAAGCACGAACACCTCGCACGGGACCAATGTAACTTGTAGGAACAGATCGTGTAGTCGCGAGTCTCTCGATTTAAGAATATGGGGATAATTTGGAAATATCTAGATTAGGTTTAAAAACAAGTCGTTATAGGGTGAAAACCCAAACAAGGCGCCAAACGGCCTTGTCAGAGGCACGAACACCTCGTACGGGGTCAACGTAACTTGTAGGAGCTCACCGCATAGTCACGGGTCTCCCGGTTGGAGAATATGACGATAATTTGAAAATATCTAAATTAGATTTAAAACCAAGCAGTTAAAGGGTGAAAAACCAATACCAGCCCCCAAACGGCCCCGTAAGAGGCACGAACACCTCGTACAGGACCATTGTAACTTGTACGAACTGACCGCGCAGTCGCGGGTCCCCCGATTTGAGAATATGACGATAGTTTGAAAATATCTAGATTAGGCTTAAAAATAAGGCGTATGTGGGTGAAAGTTCAAACCATTCGCCAAACGGCCCCCGTAAGAGCCACCAGCACACCTAATATAACTTGTACGAACTGACCGCGTAGTCGCAGGTCTCCCGACTTGAGAATATGATGATAATTTGGAAATAGCTAGATTCGGCTTAAAAAGAAGTCGTTTGTGGGTGAAAACCCAAACCTGCCGCCAAACGGTCCCGTAAAAGGCACAAACACCTCGCATTGGACCAATGTAACTTGTAGGAACTGACCGCGTAGTCACGGTTTTCCCGTTTTGAGAATACGAAGATAATTTGGAAATATCTCAATTAGGCTTAAAAACGAGCAGTTAAAGGGTGAAAACCTAAACCAACCCCCAAAGGGCCCCATTAGAGGCACGAACACCTCGTACATGACCAATGAAACTTGAACGAACTAACCGCGTTGCCATTGCGGTTTGAGAATATGATGATAATTTGAAAATATCTAGATTACGTTTAAAAACAAGCCGTTTGAAGATGAAAACCCAAACCAGCTGCGAAACGGCCCCGTAAGAGGCACGAACGCCTCGAACGGGACCACTGTAACTTGTAGGAACTGATCGTGTAGTCGCGGGTCTCCCGGATTGAGAAGATGACAATAATTTGGAAATATCTAGATTAGGCCTAAAAACAATCCGTTTGAGGGTGAAAACCCAAACCAGCCGCCAAACGGCCCTCGCGCAGGTTCTGACCGCATGGTCGCACGTCTTCTGGTCTGAGAATATGATGATAATTTTAAAATATCTAACTAGGCTTAAAAACAGGTAGTTAATGGGTGAAAAACCCAATCAGTCTCCAAACGACCCATCAAGAGGCACGCACACCTCGCACAGGACCAATGTAACTTGTAGGAACCGACCGTGTAGTCACGGGTCTCTCGGTTTGAGATTATGACGCCAATTTGAAAATATCCAGATTAGGCTTAAAAACAAGCTGTTTGAGGGTGAAAATACAAACCAGCCGCCAAACGGCCTCCCGCGACTACGTGGTCAGTTCCTACGAGTTAGATTGGTCCCGTGCGAGCTGTTCGTGTAGGAACTGACCGCGTAGTCACGTGTCTCCCGATGTGAGAATATGACGATAATTTGAAAATATCTAGATTAGGCTTAAAAACAAGCTGTGCGTGCTGAAAACCCAAACCATCCGCCAACTGGTCCCGTAAGAGGCACGAACACCTCCCACGGGACCAATGCAACTTGTAGGAACGGACCGTGTAGTCACGGTCTCCCGGTTTGAGAATATGACGGCAGTTTTGAAAATATCTAGATTAGGCTTAAAAACAAGGTGTTTGAGGGTGAAAATCCAAACCAACCGCCAAACAACCTCGTAAGAGGTACGAACACCTCGCACGAGACCAATGTGATTTGTAGGAACTGACCTCGTAGTCGCGGGTCTCCCGGTTTGAGAATATGATGATAAATTTTAAATATCTAGATTAGGCATAAAAACAAGCCGTTTAAGGGTGAAAACTCAAACCAGCCGCCAAACGGCCCCGTAAGAGGCACAAACACCTCGCATGGGACCAATGTAACTTGTAGAAACTGACCGCGTAGGCACGGGTCTCCAGGTTTGAGAATATGACGATAATTTAAAAATATCTAAATTAGGATTAAAAACAAACAGTTAAAGGGTGAGAACCCAAACCAGTCCCCAAATGGCCCCGTAAGAGGTACGAGCACCTCGCACGGGACCAACGTAACTTGTTGGAACTGACCGCGTAGTAGCGGGTCTCTCGGTTTGAGAATATGACGATAATTTGAAAATATCTAAATTAGGCTTAAAAACAAGCTGTTTGAAGGTGAAAACTCAAAAAAGCCGCCAAACGGCCCCGTTGGAAGCACGAACACCTCGCACGGGACCAATGTAACTTGTAGGAACAGATCGTGTAGTCGCGGGTCTCTCGATTTAAGAATATGGGGATAATTTGGAAATATCTAGATTAGGTTTAAAAACAAGTCGTTATAGGGTGAAAACCCAAACAAGGCGCCAAACGGCCTTGTTAGAGGCACGAACACCTCGTACGGGGTCAACGTAACTTGTAGGAGCTCACCGCATAGTCACGGGTCTCCCGGTTGGAGAATATGACGATAATTTGAAAATATCTAAATTAGATTTAAAACCAAGCAGTTAAAGGGTGAAAAACCAATACCAGCCCCCAAACGGCCCCGTAAGAGGCACGAACGCCTCGTACAGGACCATTGTAACTTGTACGAACTGACCGCGCAGTCGCGGGTCCCCCGATTTGAGAATATGACGATAGTTTGGAAATATCTAGATTAGGCTTAAAAGTAAGGCGTATGTGGGTGAAAGTTCAAACCATTCGCCAAACGGCCCCCGTAAGAGCCACCAGCACACCTAATATAACTTGTACGAACTGACCGCGTAGTCGCAGGTCTCCCGACTTGAGAATATGATGATAATTTGGAAATAGCTAGATTCGGCTTAAAAAGAAGTCGTTTGTGGGTGAAAACCCAAACTTGCCGCCAAACGGTCCCGTAAAAGGCACAAACACCTCGCATTGGACCAATGTAACTTGTAGGAACTGACCGCGTAGTCACGGTTTTCCCGTTTTGAGAATACGAAGATAATTTGGAAATATCTCAATTAGGCTTAAAAACGAGCAGTTAAAGGGTGAAAACCTAAACCAACCCCCAAAGGGCCCCATTAGAGGCACGAACACCTCGTACATGACCAATGAAACTTGAACGAACTAACCGCGTTGCCATTGCGGTTTGAGAATATGATGATAATTTGAAAATATCTAGATTACGTTTAAAAACAAGCCGTTTGAAGATGAAAACCCAAACCAGCTGCGAAACGGCCCCGTAAGAGGCACGAACGCCTCGAACGGGACCACTGTAACTTGTAGGAACTGATCGTGTAGTCGCGGGTCTCCCGGATTGAGAAGATGACAATAATTTGGAAATATCTAGATTAGGCCTAAAAACAATCCGTTTGAGGGTGAAAACCCAAACCAGCCGCCAAACGGCCCTCGCGCAGGTTCTGACCGCGTAGTCGCACGTCTTCTGGTCTGAGAATATGATGATAATTTTAAAATATCTAACTAGGCTTAAAAACAGGTAGTTAATGGGTGAAAAACCCAATCAGCCTCCAAACGACCCATCAAGAGGCACGCACACCTCGCACAGGACCAATGTAACTTGTAGGAACCGACCGTGTAGTCACGGGTCTCTCGGTTTGAGATTATGACGCCAATTTGAAAATATCCAGATTAGGCTTAAAAACAAGCTGTTTGAGGGTGAAAATACAAACCAGCCGCCAAACGGCCTCCCGCGACTACGTGGTCAGTTCCTACGAGTTAGATTGGTCCCGTGCGAGCTGTTCGTGTAGGAACTGACCGCGTAGTCACGTGTCTCCCGATGTGAGAATATGACGATAATTTGAAAATATCTAGATTAGGCTTAAAAACAAGCTGTGCGTGCTGAAAACCCAAACCATCCGCCAACTGGTCCCGTAAGAGGCACGAACACCTCCCACGGGACCAATGCAACTTGTAGGAACGGACCGTGTAGTCACGGTCTCCCGGTTTGAGAATATGACGGCAATTTTGAAAATAGCTAGATTAGGCTTAAAAACAAGGTGTTTGAGGGTGAAAATCCAAACCAACCGCCAAACAACCTCGTAAGAGGTACGAACACCTCGCACGAGACCAATGTGATTTGTAGGAACTGACCTCGTAGTCGCGGGTCTCCCGGTTTGAGAATATGATGATAAATTTTAAATATCTAGATTAGGCATAAAAACAAGCCGTTTAAGGGTGAAAACTCAAACCAGCCGCCAAACGGCCCCGTAAGAGGCACAAACACCTCGCATGGGACCAATGTAACTTGTAGAAACTGACCGCGTAGGCACGGGTCTCCAGGTTTGAGAATATGACGATAATTTAAAAATATCTAAATTAGGATTAAAAACAAACAGTTAAAGGGTGAGAACCCAAACCAGTCCCCAAATGGCCCCGTAAGAGGTACGAGCACCTCGCACGGGACCAACGTAACTTGTTGGAACTGACCGCGTAGTAGCGGGTCTCCCGGTTTGAGAATATGACGATAATTTGAAAATATCTAAATTAGGCTTAAAAACAAGCTGTTTGAAGGTGAAAACTCAAAAAAGCCGCCAAACGGCCCCGTTGGAAGCACGAACACCTCGCACGGGACCAATGTAACTTATAGGAACAGATCGTGTAGTCGCGGGTCTCTCGATTTAAGAATATGGGGATAATTTGGAAATATCTAGATTAGGTTTAAAAACAAGTCGTTATAGGGTGAAAACCCAAACAAGGCGCCAAACGGCCTTGTTAGAGGCACGAACACCTCGTACGGGGTCAACGTAACTTGTAGGAGCTCACCGCATAGTCACGGGTCTCCCGGTTGGAGAATATGACGATAATTTGAAAATATCTAAATTAGATTTAAAACCAAGCAGTTAAAGGGTGAAAAACCAATACCAGCCCCCAAACGGCCCCGTAAGAGGCACGAACGCCTCGTACAGGACCATTGTAACTTGTACGAACTGACCGCGCAGTCGCGGGTCCCCCGATTTGAGAATATGACGATAGTTTGGAAATATCTAGATTAGGCTTAAAAATAAGGCGTATGTGGGTGAAAGTTCAAACCATTCGCCAAACGGCCCCCGTAAGAGCCACCAGCACACCTAATATAACTTGTACGAACTGACCGCGTAGTCGCAGGTCTCCCGACTTGAGAATATGATGATAATTTGGAAATAGCTAGATTCGGCTTAAAAAGAAGTCGTTTGTGGGTGAAAACCCAAACCTGCCGCCAAACGGTCCCGTAAAAGGCACAAACACCTCGCATTGGACCAATGTAACTTGTAGGAACTGACCGCGTAGTCACGGTTTTCCCGTTTTGAGAATACGAAGATAATTTGGAAATATCTCAATTAGGCTTAAAAACGAGCAGTTAAAGGGTGAAAACCTAAACCAACCCCCAAAGGGCCCCATTAGAGGCACGAACACCTCGTACATGACCAATGAAACTTGAACGAACTAACCGCGTTGCCATTGCGGTTTGAGAATATGATGATAATTTGAAAATATCTAGATTACGTTTAAAAACAAGCCGTTTGAAGATGAAAACCCAAACCAGCTGCGAAACGGCCCCGTAAGAGGCACGAACGCCTCGAACGGGACCACTGTAACTTGTAGGAACTGATCGTGTAGTCGCGGGTCTCCCGGATTGAGAAGATGACAATAATTTGGAAATATCTAGATTAGGCCTAAAAAAAATCCGTTTGAGGGTGAAAACCCAAACCAGCCGCCAAACGGCCCTCGCGCAGGTTCTGACCGCGTAGTCGCACGTCTTCTGGTCTGAGAATATGATGATAATTTTAAAATATCTAACTAGGCTTAAAAACAGGTAGTTAATGGGTGAAAAACCCAATCAGCCTCCAAACGACCCATCAAGAGGCACGCACACCTCGCACAGGACCAATGTAACTTGTAGGAACCGACCGTGTAGTCACGGGTCTCTCGGTTTGAGATTATGACGCCAATTTGAAAATATCCAGATTAGGCTTAAAAACAAGCTGTTTGAGGGTGAAAATACAAACCAGCCGCCAAACGGCCTCCCGCGACTACGTGGTCAGTTCCTACGAGTTAGATTGGTCCCGTGCGAGCTGTTCGTGTAGGAACTGACCGCGTAGTCACGTGTCTCCCGATGTGAGAATATGACGATAATTTGAAAATATCTAGATTAGGCTTAAAAACAAGCTGTGCGTGCTGAAAACCCAAACCATCCGCCAACTGGTCCCGTAAGAGGCACGAACACCTCCCACGGGACCAATGCAACTTGTAGGAACGGACCGTGTAGTCACGGTCTCCCGGTTTGAGAATATGACGGCAGTTTTGAAAATATCTAGATTAGGCTTAAAAACAAGGTGTTTGAGGGTGAAAATCCAAACCAACCGCCAAACAACCTCGTAAGAGGTACGAACACCTCGCACGAGACCAATGTGATTTGTAGGAACTGACCTCGTAGTCGCGGGTCTCCCGGTTTGAGAATATGATGATAAATTTTAAATATCTAGATTAGGCATAAAAACAAGCCGTTTAAGGGTGAAAACTCAAACCAGCCGCCAAACGGCCCCGTAAGAGGCACAAACACCTCGCATGGGACCAATGTAACTTGTAGAAACTGACCGCGTAGGCACGGGTCTCCAGGTTTGAGAATATGACGATAATTTAAAAATATCTAAATTAGGATTAAAAACAAACAGTTAAAGGGTGAGAACCCAAACCAGTCCCCAAATGGCCCCGTAAGAGGTACGAGCACCTCGCACGGGACCAACGTAACTTGTTGGAACTGACCGCGTAGTAGCGGGTCTCCCGGTTTGAGAATATGACGATAATTTGAAAATATCTAAATTAGGCTTAAAAACAAGCTGTTTGAAGGTGAAAACTCAAAAAAGCCGCCAAACGGCCCCGTTGGAAGCACGAACACCTCGCACGGGACCAATGTAACTTGTAGGAACAGATCGTGTAGTCGCGGGTCTCTCGATTTAAGAATATGGGGATAATTTGGAAATATCTAGATTAGGTTTAAAAACAAGTCGTTATAGGGTGAAAACCCAAACAAGGCGCCAAACGGCCTTGTTAGAGGCACGAACACCTCGTACGGGGTCAACGTAACTTGTAGGAGCTCACCGCATAGTCACGGGTCTCCCGGTTGGAGAATATGACGATAATTTGAAAATATCTAAATTAGATTTAAAACCAAGCAGTTAAAGGGTGAAAAACCAATACCAGCCCCCAAACGGCCCCGTAAGAGGCACGAACGCCTCGTACAGGACCATTGTAACTTGTACGAACTGACCGCGCAGTCGCGGGTCCCCCGATTTGAGAATATGACGATAGTTTGGAAATATCTAGATTAGGCTTAAAAATAAGGCGTATGTGGGTGAAAGTTCAAACCATTCGCCAAACGGCCCCCGTAAGAGCCACCAGCACACCTAATATAACTTGTACGAACTGACCGCGTAGTCGCAGGTCTCCCGACTTGAGAATATGATGATAATTTGGAAATAGCTAGATTCGGCTTAAAAAGAAGTCGTTTGTGGGTGAAAACCCAAACCTGCCGCCAAACGGTCCCGTAAAAGGCACAAACACCTCGTATTGGACCAATGTAACTTGTAGGAACTGACCGCGTAGTCACGGTTTTCCCGTTTTGAGAATACGAAGATAATTTGGAAATATCTCAATTAGGCTTAAAAACGAGCAGTTAAAGGGTGAAAACCTAAACCAACCCCCAAAGGGCCCCATTAGAGGCACGAACACCTCGTACATGACCAATGAAACTTGAACGAACTAACCGCGTTGCCATTGCGGTTTGAGAATATGATGATAATTTGAAAATATCTAGATTACGTTTAAAAACAAGCCGTTTGAAGATGAAAACCCAAACCAGCTGCGAAACGGCCCCGTAAGAGGCACGAACGCCTCGAACGGGACCACTGTAACTTGTAGGAACTGATCGTGTAGTCGCGGGTCTCCCGGATTGAGAAGATGACACTAATTTGGAAATATCTAGATTAGGCCTAAAAACAATCCGTTTGAGGGTGAAAACCCAAACCAGCCGCCAAACGGCCCTCGCGCAGGTTCTGACCGCGTAGTCGCACGTCTTCTGGTCTGAGAATATGATGATAATTTTAAAATATCTAACTAGGCTTGAAAACAGGTAGTTAATGGGTGAAAACCCCAATCAGCCTCCAAACGACCCATCACGAGGCACGCACACCTCGCACAGGACCAATGTAACTTGTAGGAACCGACCGTGTAGTCACGGGTCTCTCGGTTTGAGATTATGACGCCAATTTGAAAATATCCAGATTAGGCTTAAAAACAAGCTGTTTGAGGGTGAAAATACAAACCAGCCGCCAAACGGCCTCCCGCGACTACGCGGTCAGTTCCTACAAGTTACATTGGTCCCTTGCGAGCTGTCCGTATAGGAACTGACCGCGTAGTCACGTGTCTCCCGATGTGAGAATATGACGATAATTTAAAAATATCAAGATTAGGCTTAAAAACAAGCTGTGCGTGATGAAAACCCAAACCACCCGCCAACTGGTCCCATAAGAGGCACGAACACCTCCCACGGAACCAATGCAACTTGTAGGAACGGACCGTGTAGTCACGGGCTCCCGGTTTGAGAATATGATGTCAATTTGAAAATATCTAGATTAGGCTTAAAAACAAGGTGTTTGAGGGTGAAAATCCAAACGAGCAACCAAACGACCTCGTAAGAGGCACGAACACCTCGCACGGGGCCAATGTGACTTGCCGTTTGTGGGTGAAGGTCCAAACCATTCGCCAAACGGCCCCGTAAGAGCCACAAGCACTCCTAATATAACTTGTACGAACTGACCGCGTAGTCGCAGGTCTCCCGGTTTGAGAATATGATGATAATTTGGAAATAGCTAGATTCGGCTTAAAAAGAAGTCGTTTGTGGGTGAAAACCCAAACCAGCCGCCAAACGGCCCCGTAAAAGGCACAAACACCTCGCATTGGACCAATGTAACTTGTAGAAACTGACCGTGTAGTCACGGTTTTCCCGTTTTGAGAATACGAAGATAATTTGGAAATATCTCAATTAGGCTTAAAAACGAGCAGTTAAAGGGTGAAAACCTAAACCAACCCCCAAAGGGCCCCATTAGAGGCACGAACACCTCTTACATGCCCAATGAAACTTGAACGAACTAACCGCGTAGCCACTGGTCTCCCGATTTGAGAATATGATGATAATTTGAAAATATCTAGATTACGTTTAAAAACAAGTCGTTTGAAGATGAAAACCCAAACCAGCTGCCAAACGGCCCCGTAAGAGGCACGAACGCCTTGCACGGGTGCACTGTAACTTGTAGGAACTGATCGTGTAGTCACGGGTCTCCCGGATTGAGAAGATGACGATAATTTGGAAATATCTAGATTAGGCCTAAAAATAATTCGTTTGAGGGTGAAAACCCAAACCAGCCGCCAAACGGCCCTCGCGCAGGTTCTGACCGCGTAGTCGCACGTCTTCTGGTCTGAGAATATAATTAGGCCTAAAAACAGGTAGTTAATGGGTGAAAACCCCAATCAGCCTCCAAACGACCCATCAAGAGGCACGCACACCTCGCACGGGACCAATGTAACTTGTAGGAATCGACCGTGTAGTCACGGGTCTCTCGGTTTGAGATTCTGACGCCAATTTGAAAATATCCAGATTAGGCTTAAAAACAAGCTGTTTGAGGGTGAAAATACAAACCAACCGCCAAACGGCCTCCCGGGACTACGTGGTCAGTTCCTACAAGTTACATTGGTCCCGTACGAGCTGTTCGTGTAGGAACTGACCGCGTAGTCACGTGTCTCCCGATGTGAGAATATGACGATAATTTGAAAATATCTAGATTAGGCTTAAAAACAAGCTGTGCGTGATGAAAACCCAAACCACCCGCCAACTGGTCCCATAAGAGGCACGAACACCTCCCACGGGACCAATGCAACTTGTAGGAACGGACCGTGTAGTCACGGGCTCCCGGTTTGAGAATATGATGTCAATTTGAAAATATCTAGATTAGGCTTAAAAACAAGGTGTTTGAGGGTGAAAATCCAAACGAGCCGCCAAACGGCCTCGTAAGAGGCACGAACACCTCGCACGGGACGAATGTGACTTGTCGTTTGTGGGTGAAAGTCCAAACCATTCGCCAAACGGCCCCGTAAGAGCCACCACCACACCAAATATAACTTGTACGAACTGACCGCGTAGTCGCAGGTCTCCCGGCTTGAAAATATGATGATAATTTGGAAATAGCTAGATTCGGCTTAAAAAGAAGTCGTTTGTGGGTGAAAACCCAAACCTGCCGCCAAACGGTCCCGTAAAAGGCACAAACACCTCGCATTGGACCAATGTAACTTGTAGGAACTGACCGCGTAGTCACGGTTTTCCCGTTTTGGGAATATGAAGATAATTTGGAAATATCTCAATTAGGCTTAAAAACAAGAAGTTAAACGGTGAAAACCCAAACCACCCCCAGAGGGCCCCATTAGAGGCACGAACACCTCGCACATGACCAATGAAACTTGAACGAACTTACCGCGTTGCCACTGGTCGACCGATTTGAGAATATGATGATAATTTGAAAATATCTAGATTACGTTTAAAAACAAACCGTTTGAAGATGAAAACCCAAACCAGCTGCCAAACGGCCCCGTAAGAGGCACGAACGCCTCGCACGGGACAACTGTAACTTGTAGGAACTGATCGTGTAGTTGGGGTCTCCCGAATTGAGAAGATGACGATAATTTGGAAATATCTTGATTAGGCCTAAAAACAAGCCGTTTGAGGGTGAAAACCCAAACCAGCCGCCAAACGGCCCTCGCGCAGGTTCTGACCGCGTAGTCGCACGTCTTCTGGTCTGAGAATATGATGATAATTTCAAAATATCTAATTAGGCTTAAAATTAGGTAGTTAAAGTGTGAAAACCCAAATCAGCATCCAAACGACCCATCAAGAGGCACGAACACCTCGCACAGGACCAATGTAACTTGTAGGAACCGACCGTGTAGTCACGGGTCTCCCGGTTTGAGATTATGACCCCAATTTGAAAATATCCAGATTAGGCTTAAAAACAAGCTGTTTCAGGGTGAAAATACAAACCAACCGCCAAACGGCCTCCCGCGACTACGTGGTCAGTTCCTACAAGTTACATTGGTCCCGTGCGAGCTGTTCGTGTAGGAACTGACCGCGTAGTCACCTGTCTCCCGATGTGAGAATATGATGATAATTTGAAAATATCTAGATTAGGCTTAAAAACAAGCTGTGCGTGCTGAAAACCCAAACCATCCGCCAACTGGTCCCGTAAGAGGCACGAACACCTCCCACGGGACCAATGCAACTTGTAGGAACGGACCGTGTAGTCACGGTCTCCCGGTTTGAGAATATGACGGCAATTTGAAAATATCTAGATTGGGCTTAAAAACAAGGTGTTTGAGGGTGAAAATCCAAACCAGCCTCCAAACAATCTCGTAAGAGGTACGAACACCTCACATGGGACCAATGTGATTTGTAGGAACTGACCTCGTAGTCGCGGGTCTCCCGGTTTGGGAATATGATGATAACTTTTAAATATCTAGATTAGGCATAAAAAAACAAGCAGTTTAAGGGTGAAAACTCACCCCAGCCGCCAAACGGCCCCGTAAGAGGCATGAACACCTCGCATGGGACCAATGTAACTTGTAGGAACTGACCGCGTAGGCACGGGACTCCAGGTTTGAGAATATGACGATAATTTAAAAATATCTCAATTAGGATTAAAAACAAACAGTTAAAGGGTGAGAACCCAAACCAGTCACCAAATGGCCCCGTAAGAGGTACGAGCACCTCGCACGGGACCAACGCAACTTGTTGGAACTGACCGCGTTGTAGCGGGTCTCCCGGTTTGAGAATATGACGATAATTTGAAAATATCTAAATTAGGCTTAAAAACAAGCTGTTTGAAGGTGAAAACTCAAAAAAGCCGCCAAACGGCCCCGTTGGAAGCACGAACACCTCGCACGGGACTAATGTAACTTGTAGGAACAGATCGTGTAGTCGCGGGTCTCTCGATTTAAGAATATAAGGATAATTTGGAAATATCTAGATTAGGTTTAAAAACAAGTCGTTTGAGGGTGAAAACCCAAACAAGGCGCCAAACGGCCTTGTTAGAGGCACGAACACCTCGTACGGGGTCAACGTAAGTTGTAGGAGCTCACCGCATAGTCACGGGTCTCCCGGTTGGAGAATATGACGATAATTTGAAAATATCTAAATTAGATTTAAAACCAAGCAGTTAAAGGGTGAAAAACCAATACAAGCCCCCAAACGGCCCCGTAAGAGGCACGAACACCTCGTACAGGACCATTGTAACTTGTACGAACTGACCGCGCAGTCGCGGGTCCCCCGATTTGAGAATATGATGATAGTTTGGAAATATCTAGATTAGGCTTAAAAATAAGCCGTATGTGGGTGAAAGTCCAAACCATTCGCCAAACGGCCCCGTAAGTGCCACCAGCAAACCTAATATAACTTGTACGAACTGACCGCGTAGTCGCAGGTCTCCCGACTTGAGAATATGATGATAATTTGGAAATAGCTAGATTCGGCTTAAAAAGAAGTCGTTTGTGGGTGAAAACCCAAACCTGCCCCCAAACGGTCCTGTAAAAGGCACAAACACCTCGCATTGGACCAATGTAACTTGTAGGAACTGACCGCGTAGTCACGGTTTTCCCGTTTTGAGAATACGAAGATAATTTGGAAATATCTCAATTAGGCTTAAAAACGAGCAGTTAAAGGGTGAAAACCTAAACCAACCCCCAAAGGGCCCCATTAGAGGCACGAACACCTCTTACATGACCAATGAAACTTGAACGAACTAACCGCGTTGCCACTGGTCTACCGGTTTGAGAATATGATGATAATTTGAAAATATCTAGATTACGTTTAAAAACAAGTCGTTTGAAGATGAAAACCCAAACCAACTGCCAAACGACCCCGTAAGAGACACGAACGCCTCGCACGGGACCATTGTAACTTGTAGGAACTGATCGTGTAGTCGTGGGTCTCCCGGATTGAGAAGATGACGATAATTTGGAAATATCTAGATTAGGCCTAAAAATAATTCGTTTGAGGGTGAAAACCCAAACCAGCCGCCAAACGGCCCTCGCGCAGGTTCTGACAGCGTAGTCGCACGTCTTCTGGTCTGAGAATATAATTAGGCCTAAAAACAGGTAGTTAATGGGTGAAAACCCCAATCAGCCTCCAAACGACCCATCAAGAGGCACGCACACCTCGCACGGGACCAATGTAACTTGTAGGAACCGACCGTGTAGTCACGGGTCTCTCGGTTTGAGATTCTGACGCCAATTTGAAAATATCCAGATTAGGCTTAAAAACAAGCTGTTTGAGGGTGAAAATACAAACCAGCCGCCAAACGGCCTCCCGCGACTACGCGGTCAGTTCCCACAAGTTACATTGGTCCCTTGCGATCTATCCGTGTAGGAACTCACCGCGTAGTCACCTGTCTCCCGATGTGAGAATATGACGATAATTTGAAAATATCTAGATTAGGCTTAAAAACAAGTTGTGCGTGCGGAAAACCCAAACCACCCGCCAACTGGTCCCGTAAGAGGCACGAATACCTCCCACGGGACCAATGCAACTTGTAGGAACGGACCGTGTAGTCACGGGCTCCCGGTTTGAGAATATGATGTCAATTTGAAAATATCTAGATTAGGCTTAAAAACAAGGTGTTTGAGGGTGAAAATCCAAACGAGCTGCCAAACGGCCTCGTAAGAGGCACGAACACCTCGCACGGGACGAATGTGACTTGTCGTTTGTGGGTGAAAGTCCAAACCATTCGCCAAGCGGCCCCGTAAGAGCAACCATCACACCTAATATAACTTGTACGAACTGACCGCGTAGTCGCAGGTCTCCCGGCTTGAGAATATGATGATAATTTGGAAATAGCTAGATTCGGCTTAAAAAGAAGTCGTTTGTGGGTGAAAACCCAAACCAGCCGCCAAACGGCCCCGTAAAAGGCACAAACACCTCGCATTGGACCAATGTAACTTGTAGAAACTGACCGTGTAGTCACGGTTTTCCCGTTTTGAGAATACGAAGATAATTTGGAAATATCTCAATTAGGCTTAAAAACGAGCAGTTAAAGGGTGAAAACCTAAACCAACCCCCAAAGGGCCCCATTAGAGGCACGAACACCTCTTACATGCCCAATGAAACTTGAACGAACTAACCGCGTAGCCACTGGTCTCCCGATTTGAGAATATGATGATAATTTGAAAATATCTAGATTACGTTTAAAAACAAGTCGTTTGAAGATGAAAACCCAAACCAGCTGCCAAACGGCCCCGTAAGAGGCACGAACGCCTTGCACGGGTGCACTGTAACTTGTAGGAACTGATCGTGTAGTCACGGGTCTCCCAGATTGAGAAGATGACGATAATTTGGAAATATCTAGATTAGGCCTAAAAATAATTCGTTTGAGGGTGAAAACCCAAACCAGCCGCCAAACGGCCCTCGCGCAGGTTCTGACCGCGTAGTCGCACGTCTTCTGGTCTGAGAATATAATTAGGCCTAAAAACAGGTAGTTAATGGGTGAAAACCCCAATCAGCCTCCAAACGACCCATCAAGAGGCACGCACACCTCGCACGGGACCAATGTAACTTGTAGGAATCGACCGTGTAGTCACGGGTCTCTCGGTTTGAGATTATGACGCCAATTTGATAATATTCAGATTAGGCTTAAAAACAAGCTGTTTGAGGGTGAAAATACAAACCAACCGCCAAACGGCCTCCCGCGACTACGTGGTCAGTTCCTACAAGTTACATTGGTCCCGTGCGAGCTGTTCGTGTAGGAACTGACCGCGTAGTCACGTGTCTCCCGATGTGAGAATATGACGATAATTTGAAAATATCTAGATTAGGCTTAAAAACAAGCTGTGCGTGATGAAAACCCAAACCACCCGCCAACTGGTCCCATAAGAGGCACGAACACCTCCCACGGGACCAATGCAACTTGTAGGAACGGACCGTGTAGTCACGGGCTCCCGGTTTGAGAATATTATGTCAATTTGAAAATATCTAGATTAGGCTTAAAAACAAGGTGTTTGAGGGTGAAAATCCAATCGAGCCGCCAAACGGCCTCGTAAGAGGCACGAACACCTCGCACGGGACGAATGTGACTTGTCGTTTGTGGGTGAAAGTCCAAGCCATTCGCCAAACGGCCCCGTAAGAGCCACCAGCACACCTAATATAACTTGTACGAACTGACCGCGTAGTCGCAGGTCTCCCGGCTTGAGAATATGATGATAATTTGGAAATAGCTAGATTCGGCTTAAAAAGAAGTCGTTTGTGGGTGAAAACCCAAACCAGCCGCCAAACGGCCCCGTAAAAGGCACGAACACCTCGCATTGGACCAATGTAACTTGTAGGAACTGACCGTGAAGTCCCGGTTTTCCCGTTTTGAGAATATGAAGATAATTTGGAAATATCTCAATTAGGCTTAAAAATAAGAAGTTAAACGGTGAAAACCCAAACCAACCCCCAAAGGGCCCCATTAGAGGTACGAACACCTCGCACATGACCAATGAAACTTGAATGAACTTACCGCGTTGCCACTGGTCGACCGGTTTGAGAATATGATGATAATTTGAAAATATCTAGATTACGTTTAAAAACAAGCCGTTTGAAGATGAAAACCCAAACCAGCTGCCAAACGGCCCCGTAAGAGGCACGAACGCCTCGCACGGGACAACTGTAACTTGTAGGAACTGATCGTGTAGTTGGGGTCTCCCGAATTGAGAAGATGACGATAATTTGGAAATATCTAGATTAGGCCTAAAAACAAGCCGTTTGAGGGGGAAAACCCAAACCAGCCGCCAAACGGCCCTCGCGCAGGTTCTGACCGCGTAGTCGTACGTCTTCTGGTCTGAGAATATGATGATAATTTCAAAATATCTAATTAGGCTTAAAAACAGGAAGTTAAAGGGTGAAAACCCAAATCAGCCTCCAAACGACCCATCAAGAGGCACGAACACCTCGCACAGGACCAATGTAACTTGTAGGAACCGACCGTGTAGTCACGGGTCTCCCGGTTTGAGATTATGACGCCAATTTGAAAATATCCAGATTAGGCTTAAAAACAAGTTGTTTCAGGGTGAAAATACAAACCAACCGCCAAACGGCCTCCCGCGACTACGTGGTCAGTTCCTACAAGTTACATTGGTCCCGTGCGAGCTGTTCACGTAGGAACTGACCGCGTAGTCACCTGTCTCCCGATGTGAGAATATGAAGATAATTTGAAAATATCTAGATTAGGCTTAAAAACAAGCTGTGCGTGCTGAAAACCCAAACCATCCGCCAACTGGTCCCGTAAGAGGCACGAACACCTCCCACGGGACCAATGCAACTTGTAGGAACGGACCGTGTAGTCACGGTCTCCCGGTTTGAGAATATGACGGCAATTTGAAAATATCTAGATTAGGCTTATAAACAAGGTGTTTGAGGGTGAAAATCCAAACCAACCGTAAAACAACCTCGTAAGAGGTACGAACACCTCGCACGAGACCAATGTGATTTGTAGGAACTGACCTCGTAGTCGCGGGTCTCCCGGTTTGAGAATATGATGATAACTTTTAAATATCTAGATTAGGCATAAAAACAAGCCGTTTAAGGGTGAAAACTCAAACCAGCCGCCAAACGGCCCCGTAAGAGGCACAAACACCTCGCATGGGACCAATGTAACTTGTAGAAACTGACCGCGTAGGCACGGGTCTCCAGGTTTGAGAATATGACGATAATTTAAAAATATCTAAATTACGATTAAAAACAAACATTTAAAGGGTGAGAACCCAAACCAGTCCCCAAATGGCCCCGTAAGAGGTACGAGCACCTCGCACGGGACCAACGCAACTTGTTGGAACTGACCGCGTAGTAGCGGGTCTCCCGGTTTGAGAATATGACGATAATTTGAAAATATCTAAATTAGGCTTAAAAACAAGCTGTTTGAAGGTGAAAACTCAAAAAAGCCGCCAAACGGCCCCGTTGGAAGCACGAACACCTCGCACGGGACCAATGTAACTTGTAGGAACAGATCGTGTAGTCGCGGGTCTCTCAATTTAAGAATATGAGGATAATTTGGAAATATCTAGATTAGGTTTAAAAACAAGTCGTTATAGGGTGAAAACCCAAATAAGGCGCCAAACGGCCTTGTTAGAGGCACGAACACCTCGTACGGGGTCAACGTAACTTGTAGGAGCTCAGCGCATAGTCACGGGTCTCCCGGTTGGAGAATATGATGATAATTTGAAAATATCTAAATTAGATTTAAAACCAAGCAGTTAAAGGGTGAAAAACCAATACCAGCCCCCAAACGGCCCCGTAAGAGGCACGAACACCTCGTACAGGACCATTGTAACTTGTACGAACTGACCGCGCAGTCGCGGGTCCCCCGATTTGAGAATATGACGATAGTTTGGAAATATCTGGATTAGGCTTAAAAATAAGCCGTATGTGGGAGAAAGTCCAAACCATTCTCCAAACGGCCCCGTAAGAGCCACCAGCACACCTAATATAACTTGTACGAACTGACCGCGTAGTCGCAGGTCTATCGACTTGAGAATATGATGATAATTTGGAAATAGCTAGATTCGGCTTAAAAAGAAGTCGTTTGTGGGTGAAAACCCAAACCTGCCGCCAAACGGTCCCGTAAAAGGCACAAACACCTCGCATTGGACCAATGTAACTTGTAGGAACTGACCGCGTAGTCACGGTTTTCCCGTTTTGAGAATACGAAGATAATTTGGAAATATCTCAATTAGGCTTAAAAACGAGCAGTTAAAGGGTGAAAACCTAAACGAACCCCCAAACGGCCCCATTAGAGGCACGAACACCTCGCACATGACCAATGAAACTTGAACGAACTAACCGCGTTGCCACTGGTCTACCGGTTTGAGAATATGATGATAATTTGAAAATATCTAGATTACGTTTAAAAACATGCCGTTTGAAGATGAAAACCCAAACCAGCTGCCAAACGGCCCCGTAAGAGGCACGAACGCCTCGCACGAGACCACTGTAACTTGTAGGAACTGATCGTGTAGTCGCGGGTCTCCCGGATTGAGAAGATGACGAGAATTTGGAAATATCTAGATTAGGCCTAAAAACAATCCGTTTGAGGGTGAAAACCCAAACCAGCCGCCAAACGGCCCTCGCGCAGGTTCTGACCGCGTAGTCGCACGTCTTCTGGTCTGAGAATATGATGATAATTTTAAAATATCTAATTAGGCTTAAAAACAGGTAGTTAATGGGTGAAAACCCCAATCAGCCTCCAAACGACTCATCAAGAGGCACGCACACCTCGCACAGGACCAATGTAACTTGTAGGAACTGACCGTGTAGTCACGGGTCTCTCGGTTTGAGATTATGACGCCAATTTGAAAATATCCAGATTAGGCTTAAAAACAAGCTGTTTGAGGGTGAAAATACAAACTAGCCGGCAAACGGCCTCCCGCGACTACGCGGTCAGTTCCTACAAGTTACATTGGTCCCTTGCGAGCTGTCCGTGTAGGAACTGACCGCGTAGTCACGTGTCTCCCGATGTGAGAATATGACGATAATTTGAAAATATCTAGATTAGGCTTAAAAACAAGCTGTGCGTGCTGAAAACCCAAACCACCCGCCAACTGGTCCCGTAAGAGGCACGAACACCTCCCACGGGACCAATGCAACTTGTAGGAACGGACCGTGTAGTCACGGGCTCCCGATTTGAGAATATGATGTCAATTTGAAAATATCTAGATTAGGCTTAAAAACAAGGTGTTTGAGGGTGAAAATCCAAACGAGCCGCCAAACGGCCTCGTAAGAGGCGCGAACAACTCGCACGGGACCAATGTGACTTGTCGTTTGTGGGTGAAAGTCCAAACCATTCGCCAAACGGCCCCGTAAGAGCCACCAGCACACCTAATATAACTTGTACGAACTGACCGCGTAGTCGCAGGTCTCCCGGCTTAAGAATATGATGATAATTTGTAAATAGCTAGATTCGGCTTAAAAAGAAGTCGTTTGTGCGTGAAAACCCAAACCTGCCGCCAAACGGTCCCGTAAAAGGCACAAACACCTCGCATTGGACCAATGTAACTTGTAGGAACTGACCGCGTAGTCACGGTTTTCCCGTTTTGAGAATACGAAGATAATTTGGAAATATCTCAATTAGGCTTAAAAAAGAGCAGTTAAAGGGTGAAAACCTAAACCAACCCCCAAAGGGCCCCATTAGAGGCACGAACACCTCGCACATGACCAATGAAACTTGAACGAACTAACCGCGTTGCCACTGCGGTTTGCGAATATGATGATAATTTGAAAATATCTAGATTACGTTTAAAAACAAGACGTTTGAAGATGAAAACCCAAACCAGCTGCGAAACGGCCCCGTAAGAGGCACGAACGCCTCGAACGGGACCACTGTAACTTGTAGGAACTGATCGTGTAGTCGCGGGTCTCCCGGATTGAGAAGATGACAATAATTTGGAAATATCTAGATTAGGCCTAAAAATAATCCGTTTGAGGGTGAAAACCCAAACCAGCCGCCAAACGGCCCTCGCGCAGGTTCTGACCGCGTAGTCGCACGTCTTCTGGTCTGAGAATATGATGATAATTTAAAAATATCTAACTAGGCTTAAAAACAGGTAGTTATTGGGTGAAAACCCCAATCAGCCTCCAAACGACCCATCAAGAGTCACGCACACCTCGCACAGGACCAATGTAACTTGTAGGAACCGACCGTGTAGTCACGGGTCTCTCGGTTTGAGATTATGATGCCAATTTGAAAATATCCAGATTAGGCTTAAAAACAAACTGTTTGAGGGTGAAAATACAAACCAACCGCCAAACGGCCTCCCGCCTCACGTGGTCAGTTCCTACGAGTTAGATTGGTCCCGTGCGAGCTGTTCGTGTAGGAACTGACCGCGTAGTCACGTGTCTCCCGATGTGAGAATATGACGATAATTTGAAAATATCTAGATTAGGCTTAAAAACAAGCTGTGCGTGCTGAAAACCCAAACCATCCGCCAACTGGTCCCGTAAGAGGCACGAACACCTCCCACGGGACCAATGCAACTTGTACGAACGGACCGTGTAGTCACGGTCTCCCGGTTTGAGCATATGACGGCAATTTGAAAATATCTAGATTAGGCTTAAAAACAAGGTGTTTGAGGGTGAAAATCCAAACCAACCGCCAAACAACCTCGTAAGATACGAACACCTCGCACGAGACCAATGTGATTTGTAGGAACTGACCTCGTAGTCGCGGGTCTCCCGGTTTGAGAATATGATGATAACTTTTAAATATCTAGATTAGGCATAAAAACAAGCCGTTTAAGGGTGAAACCTCAAACCAGCCGCCAAACGGCCCCGTAAGAGGCACAAACACCTCGCATGGGACCAATGTAACTTGTAGAAACTGACCGCGTAGGCACGGGTCTCCAGGTTTGAGAATATGACGATAATTTAAAAATATCTAAATTAGGATTAAAAACAAACAGTTAAAGGGTGAGAACCCATACCAGTCCCCAAATGGCCCCGTAAGAGGTACGAGCACCTCGCACGGGACCAACGCAACTTGTTGGAACTGATCGCGTAGTAGCGGGTCTCCCGGTTTGAGAATATGACGATAATTTGAAAATATCTAAATTAGGCTTAAAAACAAGCTGTTTGAAGGTGAAAACTCAAAAAAGTCGCCAAACGGCCCCGTTGGAAGCACGAACACCTCGCACGGGACCAATGTAACTTGTAGGAACAGATCGTGTAGTCGCGGGTCTCTCGATTTAAGAATATGAGGATAATTTGGAAATATCTAGATTAGGTTTAAAAACAAGTCGTTATAGGGTGAAAACCCAAACAAGGTGCCAAACGGCCTTGTTAGAGGCACGAACACCTCGTACGGGGTCAACGTAACTTGTAGGAGCTCACCGCATAGTCACGGGTCTCCCGGTTGGAGAATATGACGGTAATTTGAAAATATCTAAATTAGATTTAAAACCAAGCAGTTAAAGGGTGAAAAACCAATACCAGCCCCCAAACGGCCCCGTAAGAGGCACGAACACCTCGTACAGGACCATTGTAACTTGTACGAACTGACTGCGCAGTCGCGGGTCCCCCGATTTGAGAATATCACGATAGTTTGGAAATATCTAGATTAGGCTTAAAAATAAGGCGTATGTGGGTGAAAGTTCAAACCATTCGCCAAACGGCCCCGTAAGAGCCACCAGCACACCTATTATAACTTGTACGAACTGACCGCGTAGTCGCAGGTCTCCCGACTTGAGAATATGATGATAATTTGGAAATAGCTAGATTCGGCTTAAAAAGAAGTCGTTTGTGGGTGAAAACCCAAACCTGCCGCCAAACGGTCCCGTAAAAGGCACAAACACCTCGCATTGGACCAATGTAACTTGTAGGAACTGACCGCGTAGTCACGGTTTTCTCGTTTTGAGAATACGAAGATAATTTGGAAATATCTCAATTAGGCTTAAAAACGAGCAGTTAAAGGGTGAAAACCTAAACCAACCCCCAAAGGGCCCCATTAGAGGCACGAACACCTCGCACATGACCAATGAAACTTGAACGAACTAACCGCGTTGCCACTGCGGTTTGAGAATATGATGATAATTTGAAAATATCTAGATTACGTTTAAAAACAAGCCGTTTGAAGATGAAAACCCAAACCAGCTGCGAAACGGCCCCGTAAGAGGCACGAACGCCTCGAACGGGACCACTGTAACTTGTAGGAACTGATCGTGTAGTCGCGGGTCTCTCGGATTGAGAAGATGACAATAATTTGGAAATATCTAGATTAGGCCTAAAAACAATCCGTTTGAGGGTGAAAACCCAAACCAGCCGCCAAACGGCCCTCGCGCAGGTTCTGACCGCGTAGTCGCACGTCTTCTGGTCTGAGAATATGATGATAATTTTAAAATATCTAACTAGGCTTAAAAACAGGTAGTTAATGGGTGAAAACCCCAATCAGCCTCCAAACGACCCATCAAGAGGCACGCACACCTCGCACAGGACCAATGTAACTTGTAGGAACCGACCGTGTAGTCACGGGTCTCCCGGTTTGAGATTATGACGCCAATTTGAAAATATCCAGATTAGGCTTAAAAACAAGTTGTTTCAGGGTGAAAATACAAACCAACCGCCAAACGGCCTCCCGCGACTACGTGGTCAGTTCCTACAAGTTACATTGGTCCCGTGCGAGCTGTTCACGTTGGAACTGACCGCGTAGTCACCTGTCTCCCGATGTGAGAATATGAAGATAATTTGAAAATATCTAGATTAGGCTTAAAAACAAGCTGTGCGTGCTGAAAACCCAAACCATCCGCCAACTGGTCCCGTAAGAGGCACGAACACCTCCCACGGGACCAATGCAACTTGTAGGAACGGACCGTGTAGTCACGGTCTCCCGGTTTGAGAATATGACGGCAATTTGAAAATATCTAGATTAGGCTTAAAAACAAGGTGTTTGAGGGTGAAAATCCAAACCAACCGCCAGACAACCTCGTAAGAGGTACGAACACCTCGCACGAGACCAATGTGATTTGTAGGAACTGACCTCTTAGTCGCGGGTCTCCCGGTTTGAGAATATGATGATAACTTTTAAATATCTAGATTAGGCATAAAAACAAGCCGTTTAAGGGTGAAAACTCAAACCAGCCGCCAAACGGCCCCGTAAGAGGCACAAACACCTCGCATGGGACCAATGTAACTTGTAGAAACTGACCGCGTAGGCACGGGTCTCCAGGTTTGAGAATATGACGATAATTTAAAAATATCTAAATTAGGATTAAAAACAAACAGTTAAAGGGTGAGAACCCAAACCAATCCCCAAATGGCCCCGTAAGAGGTACGAGCACCTCGCACGGGACCAACGCAACTTGTTGGAACTGACCGCGCAGTAGCGGGTCTCCCGGTTTGAGAATATGACGATAAATTGAAAATATCTAAATTAGGCTTAAAAACAAGCTGTTTGAAGGTGAAAACTCAAAAAAGTCGCCAAACGGCCCCGTTGGAAGCACGAACACCTCGCACGGGACCAATGTAACTTGTAGGGACAGATCGTGTAGTCGCGGGTCTCTCGATTTAAGAATATGAGGATAATTTGGAAATATCTAGATTAGGTTTAAAAACAAGTCGTTATAGGGTGAAAACCCAAATAAGGCGCCAAACGGCCTTGTTAGAGGCACGAACACCTCGTACGGGGTCAACGTAACTTGTAGGAGCCCACCGCATAATCACGGGTCTCCCGGTTGGAGAATATGATGATAATTTGAAAATATCTAAATTAGATTTAAAACCAAGCAGTTAAAGGGTGAAAAACCAATACCAGCCCCCAAACGGCCCCGTAAGAGGCACGAACACCTCGTACAGGACCATTGTAACTTGTACGAACTGACCGCGCAGTCGCGGGTCCCCCGATTTGAGAATATCACGATAGTTTGGAAATATCTAGATTAGGCTTAAAAATAAGCCGTATGTGGGAGAAAGTCCAAACCATTCGCCAAACGGCCCCGTAAGAGCCACCAGCACACCTAATATAACTTGTACGAACTGACCGCGTAGTCGCAGGTCTATCGACTTGAGAATATGATGATAATTTGGAAATAGCTAGATTCGGCTTAAAAAGAAGTCGTTTGTGGGTGAAAACCCAAACCTGCCGCCAAACGGTCCCGTAAAAGGCACAAAAACCTCGCATTGGACCAATGTAACTTGTAGGAACTGACCGCGTAGTCACGGTTTTCCCGTTTTGAGAATACGAAGATAATTTGGAAATATCTCAATTAGGCTTAAAAACGAGCAGTTAAAGGGTGAAAACCTAAACCAACCCCCAAAGGGCCCCATTAGAGGCACGAACACCTCGCACATGACCAATGAAACTTGAACGAACTAACCGCGTTGCCACTGGTCTACCGGTTTGAGAATATGATGATAATTTGAAAATATCTAGATTACGTTTAAAAACAAGCCGTTTGAAGATGAAATCCCAAACCCGCTGCCAAACGGCCCCGTAAGAGGCACGAACGCCTCGCACGAGACCACTGTAACTTGTAGGAACTGATCGTGTAGTCGCGGGTCTCCCGGATTGAGAAGATGACGATAATTTGGAAATATCTAGATTAGGCCTAAAAACAATCCGTTTGAGGGTGAAAACCCAAACCAGCCGCCAAACGGCCCTCGCGCAGGTTCTGACCGCGTAGTCGCACGTCTTCTGGTCTGAGAATATGATGATAATTTTAAAATATCTAATTAGGCTTAAAAACAGGTAGTTAATGGGTGAAAACCCCAATCAGCCTCCAAACGACTCATCAAGAGGCACGCACACCTCGCACAGGACCAATGTAACTTGTAGGAACCGACCGTGTAGTCACGGGTCTCTCGGTTTGAGATTATGACGCCAAATTGAAAATATCCAGATTAGGCTTAAAAACAAGCTGTTTGAGGGTGAAAATACAAACTAGCCGCCAAACGGCCTCCCGCGACTACGCGGTCAGTTCCTACAAGTTACATTGGTCCCTTGCGAGCTGTCCCTGTAGGAATTGACCGCGTAGTCACGTGTCTCCCGATGTGAGAATATGACGATAATTTGAAAATATCTAGATTAGGCTTAAAAACAAGCTGTGCGTGCTGAAAACCCAAACCACCCGCCAACTGGTCCCGTAAGAGGCACGAACACCTCCCACGGGACCAATGCAACTTGTAGGAACGGACCGTGTAGTCACGAGCTCCCGATTTGAGAATATGATGTCAATTTGAAAATATCTAGATTAGGCTTAAAAACAAGGTGTTTGAGGGTGAAAATCCAAACGAGCCGCCAAACGGCCTCGTAAGAGGCGCGAACAACTCGCACGGGACCAATGTGACTTGTCGTTTGTGGGTGAAAGTCCAAACCATTCTCCAAACGGCCCCGTAAGAGCCACCAGCACACCTAATATAACTTGTACGAACTGACCGCGTAGTCGCAGGTCTCCCGGCTTGAGAATATGATGATAATTTGTAAATAGCTAGATTCGGCTTAAAAAGAAGTCGTTTGTGGGTGAAAACCCAAACCTGCCGCCAAACGGTCCTGTAAAAGGCACAAACACCTCGCATTGGACCAATGTAACTTGTAGGAACTGACCGCGTAGTCACGGTTTTCCCGTTTTGAGAATACGAAGATAATTTGGAAATATCTCAATTAGGCTTAAAAACGAGCAATTAAAGGGTGAAAACCTAAACCAACCCCCAAAGGGCCCCATTAGAGGCACGAACACCTCCCACATGACCAATGAAACTTGAACGAACTAACCGCGTTGCCACTGCGGTTTGAGAATATGATGATAATTTGAAAATATCTAGATTACGTTTAAAAACAAGTCGTTTGAAGATGAAAACCCAAACCAGCTGCGAAACGGCCCCGTAAGAGGCACGAACGCCTCGAACGGGACCACTGTAACTTGTAGGAACTGATCGTGTAGTCGCGGGTCTCCCGGATTGAGAAGATGACAATAATTTGGAAATATCTAGATTAGGCCTAAAAATAATCCGTTTGAGGGTGAAAACCCAAACCAGCCGCCAAACGGCCCTCGCGCAGGTTCTGACCGCGTAGTCGCACGTCTTCTGGTCTGAGAATATGATGATAATTTTAAAATATCTAACTAGGCTTAAAAACAGGTAGTTAATGGGTGAAAACCCCAATCAGCCTCCAAACGACCCATCAAGAGTCACGCACACCTCGCACAGGACCAATGTAACTTGTAGGAACCGACCGTGTAGTCACGGGTCTCTCGGTTTGAGATTATGACGCCAATTTGAAAATATCCAGATTAGGCTTAAAAACAAGCTGTTTGAGGGTGAAAATACAGACCAACTGCCAAACGGCCTCCCGCCTCACGTGGTCAGTTCCTACGAGTTAGATTGGTCCCGTGCGAGCTGTTCGTGTAGGAACTGACCGCGTAGTCACGTGTCTCCCGATGTGAGAATATGACGATAATTTGAAAATATCTAGATTAGGCTTAAAAACAAGCTGTGCGTGCTGAAAACCCAAACCATCCGCCAACTGGTCCCGTAAGAGGCACGAACACCTCCCATGGGACCAATGCAACTTGTAGGAACGGACCGTGTAGTCACGGTCTCCCGGTTTGAGAATATGACGGCAATTTGAAAATATCTAGATTAGGCTTAAAAACAAGGTGTTTGAGGGTGAAAATCCAAACCAACCGCCAAACAACCTCGTAAGAGGTACGAACACCTCGCACGAGACCAATGTGATTTGTAGGAACTGACCTCGTAGTCGCGGGTCTCCCAGTTTGAGAATATGATGATAACTTTTAAATATCTAGATTAGGCATAAAAACAAGCCGTTTAAGGGTGAAAACTCAAACGAGCCGCCAAACGGCCCCGTAAGAGGCACAAACACCTCGCATGGGACCAATGTAACTTGTAGAAACTGACCGCGTAGGCACGGGTCTCCAGGTTTGAGAATATGACGATAATTTAAAAATATCTAAATTAGGATTAAAAACAAGCAGTTAAAGGGTGAGAACCCAAACCAGTCCCCAAATGGCCCCGTAAGAGGTACGAGCACCTCGCACGGGACCAACGCAACTTGTTGGAACTGACCGCGAGTAGCGGGTCTCCCGGTTTGAGAATATGACGACAATTTGAAAATATCTAAATTAGGCTTAAAAACAAGCTGTTTGAAGGTGAAAACTCAAAAAAGCAGCCAAACGGCCCCGTTGGAAGCACGAACACCTCGCACGGGACCAATGTAACTTGTAGGAGCAGATCGTGTAGTCGCGGGTCTCTCGATTTAAGAAGATGGGGATAATTTGGAAATATCTAGATTAGGTTTAAAAACAAGTCGTTATAGGGTGAAAACCCAAACAAGGCGCCAAACGGCCTTGTTAGAGGCACGAACACCTCGTACGAGGTCAACGTAACTTGTAGGAGCTCACCGCATAGTCACGGGTCTCCCGGTTGGAGAATATGATGATAATTTGAAAATATCTAAATTAGATTTAAAACCAAGCAGTTAAAGGGTGAAAAACCAATACCAGCCCCCAAACGGCCCCGTAAGAGGCACGAACACCTCGTACAGGACCATTGTAACTTGTACGAACTGACCGCGCAGTCGAGGGTCCCCCGATTTGAGAATATGACGATAGTTTGGAAATATCTAGATTAGGCTTAAAAATAAGGCGTATGTGGGTGAAAGTCCAAACCATTCGCCAAACGGCCCCGTAAGTGCCACCAGCACACCTAATATAACTTGTACGAACTGACCGCGTAGTCGCAGGTCTCCCGACTTGAGAATATGATGATAATTTGGAAATAGCTAGATTCGGCTTAAAAAGAAGTCGTTTGTGGGTGAAAACCCAAACCTGCCCCCAAACGGTCCCGTAAAAGGCACAAACACCTCGCATTGGACCAATGTAACTTGTAGGAACTGACCGCGTAGTCACGGTTTTCCCGTTTTGAGAATACGAAGATAATTTGGAAATATCTCAATTAGGCTTAAAAATGAGCAGTTAAAGGGTGAAAACCTAAACCAACCCCCAAAGGGCCCCATTAGAGGCACGAACACCTCGCACATGACCAATGAAACTTGAACGAACTAACCGCGTTGCCACTGCGGTTTGAGAATATGATGATAATTTGAAAATAAGTAGATTACGTTTAAAAACAAGCCGTTTGAAGATGAAAACCCAAACCAGCTGCGAAACGGCCCCGTAAGAGGCACGAACGCCTCGAACGGGACCACTGTAACTGGTAGGAACTGATCGTGTTGTCGCGGGTCTCCCGGATTGAGAAGATGACAATAATTTGGAAATATCTAGATTAGGCCTAAAAACAATCCGTTTGAGGGTGAAAACCCAAACCAGCCGCCAAACGGCCCTCGCGCAGGTTCTGACCGCGTAGTCGCACGTCTTCTGGTCTGAGAATATGATGATAATTTTAAAATATCTAATTAGGCTTAAAAACAGGTAGTTAATGGGTGAAAACCACAATCAGCCTCCAAACGACCCATCAAGTGGCACCCACACCTCGCACAGGACCAATGTAACTTGTAGGAACCGACCGTGTAGTCACGGGTCTCTCGGTTTGAGATTATGACGCCAATTTGAAAATATCCAGATTAGGCTTAAAAACAAGCTGTTTGAGGGTGAAAATACAAACCAGCCGCCAAACGGCCTCCCGCGACTACGCGGACAGTTCCTACAAGTTACATTGGTCCCTTGCGAGCTGTCCGTATAGGAACTGACCGCGTAGTCACGTGTCTCCCGATGTGAGAATATGACGATAATTTAAAAATATCAAGATTAGGCTTAAAAACAAGTTGTGCGTGATGAAAACCCAAACCACCCGCCAACTGGTCCCGTAAGAGGCACGAACACCTCCCACGGGACCAATGCAACTTGTTGGAACGGACCGTGTAGTCACGGTCTCCCGGTTTGAGAATATGACGGCAATTTGAAAATATCTAGATTAGGCTTAAAAACAAGCTGTTTGAGGGTGAAAATACAGACCAACTGCCAAACGGCCTCCCGCCTCACGTGGTCAGTTCCTACGAGTTAGATTGGTCCCGTGCGAGCTGTTCGTGTAGGAACTGACCGCGTAGTCACGTGTCTCCCGATGTGAGAATATGACGATAATTTGAAAATATCTAGATTAGGCTTAAAAACAAGCTGTGCGTGCTGAAAACCCAAACCATCCGCCAACTGGTCCCGTAAGAGGCACGAACACCTCCCACGGGACCAATGCAACTTGTAGGAACGGACCGTGTAGTCACGGTCTCCCGGTTTGAGAATATGACGGCAATTTGAAAATATCTAGATTAGGCTTAAAAATAAGGTGTTTGAGGGTGAAAATCCAAACCAACCGCCAAACAACCTCGTAAGAGGTACGAACACCTCGCACGAGACCAATGTGATTTGTAGGAACTGACCTCGTAGTCGCGGGTCTCCCAGTTTGAGAATATGATGATAACTTTTAAATATCTAGATTAGGCATAAAAACAAGCCGTTTAAGGGTGAAAACTCAAACCAGCCGCCAAACGGCCCCGTAAGAGGCACAAACACCTCGCATGGGACCAATGTAACTTGTAGAAACTGACCGCGTAGGCACGGGTCTCCAGGTTTGAGAATATGACGATAATTTAAAAATATCTAAATTAGGATTAAAAACAAGCAGTTAAAGGGTGAGAACCCAAACCAGTCCCCAAATGGCCCCGTAAGAGGTACGAGCACCTCGTACGGGACCAACGCAACTTGTTGGAACTGACCGCGTAGTAGCGGGTCTCCCGGTTTGAGAATATGACGACAATTTGAAAATATCTAAATTAGGCTTAAAAACAAGCTGTTTGAAGGCGAAAACTCAAAAAAGCAGCCAAACGGCCCCGTTGGAAGCACGAACACCTCGCACGGGACCAATGTAACTTGTAGGAGCAGATCGTGTAGTCGCGGGTCTCTCGATTTAAGAAGATGGGGATAATTTGGAAATATCTAGATTAGGTTTAAAAACAAGTCGTTATAGGGTGAAAACCCAAACAAGGCGCCAAACGGCCTTGTTAGAGGCACGAACACCTCGTACGAGGTCAACGTAACTTGTAGGAGCTCACCGCATAGTCACGGGTCTCCCGGTTGGAGAATATGACGATAATTTGAAAATATCTAAATTAGATTTAAAACCAAGCAGTTAAAGGGTGAAAAACCAATACCAGCCCCCAAACGGCCCCGTAAGAGGCACGAACACCTCGTACAGGACCATTGTAACTTGTACGAACTGACCGCGCAGTCGAGGGTCCCCCGATTTGAGAATATGACGATAGTTTGGAAATATCTAGATTAGGCTTAAAAATAAGGCGTATGTGGGTGAAAGTCCAAACCATTCGCCAAACGGCCCCGTAAGTGCCACCAGCACACCTAATATAACTTGTACGAACTGACCGCGTAGTCGCAGGTCTCCCGACTTGAGAATATGATGATAATTTGGAAATAGCTAGATTCGGCTTAAAAAGAAGTCGTTTGTGGGTGAAAACCCAAACCTGCCCCCAAACGGTCCCGTAAAAGGCACAAACACCTCGCATTGGACCAATGTACCTTGTAGGAACTGACCGCGTAGTCACGATTTTCCCGTTTTGAGAATACGAAGATAATTTGGAAATATCTCAATTAGGCTTAAAAACGAGCAGTTAAAGGGTGAAAACCTAAACCAACCCCCAAAGGGCCCCATTAGAGGCACGAACACCTCGCACATGACCAATGAAACTTGAACGAACTAACCGCGTTGCCACTGCGGTTTGAGAATATGATGATAATTTGAAAATAAGTAGATTACGTTTAAAAACAAGCCGTTTGAAGATGAAAACCCAAACCAGCTGCGAAACGGCCCCGTAAGAGGCACGAACGCCTCGAACGGGACCACTGTAACTGGTACGAACTGACCGCGTAGTCGCAGGTCTCCCGGCTTGAGAATATGATGATAATTTGTAAATAGCTAGATTCGGCTTAAAAAGAAGTCGTTTGTGGGTGAAAACCCAAACCTGCCGCCAAACGGTCCTGTAAAAGGCACAAACACCTCGCATTGGACCAATGTAACTTGTAGGAACTGACCGCGTAGTCACGGTTTTCCCGTTTTGAGAATACGAAGATAATTTGGAAATATCTCAATTAGGCTTAAAAACGAGCAATTAAAGGGTGAAAACCTAAACCAACCCCCAAAGGGCCCCATTAGAGGCACGAACACCTCCCACATGACCAATGAAACTTGAACGAACTAACCGCGTTGCCACTGCGGTTTGAGAATATGATGATAATTTGAAAATATCTAGATTACGTTTAAAAACAAGTCGTTTGAAGATGAAAACCCAAACCAGCTGCGAAACGGCCCCGTAAGAGGCACGAACGCCTCGAACGGGACCACTGTAACTTGTAGGAACTGATCGTGTAGTCGCGGGTCTCCCGGATTGAGAAGATGACAATAATTTGGAAATATCTAGATTAGGCCTAAAAATAATCCGTTTGAGGGTGAAAACCCAAACCAACCGCCAAACGGCCCTCGCGCAGGTTCTGACCGCGTAGTCGCACGTCTTCTGGTCTGAGAATATGATGATAATTTTAAAATATCTAACTAGGCTTAAAAACAGGTAGTTAATGGGTGAAAACCCCAATCAGCCTCCAAACGACCCATCAAGAGTCACGCACACCTCGCACAGGACCAATGTAACTTGTAGGAACCGACCGTGTAGTCACGGGTCTCTCGGTTTGAGATTATGACGCCAATTTGAAAATATCCAGATTAGGCTTAAAAACAAGCTGTTTGAGGGTGAAAATACAGACCAACTGCCAAACGGCCTCCCGCCTCACGTGGTCAGTTCCTACGAGTTAGATTGGTCCCGTGCGAGCTGTTCGTGTAGGAACTGACCGCGTAGTCACGTGTCTCCCGATGTGAGAATATGACGATAATTTGAAAATATCTAGATTAGGCTTAAAAACAAGCTGTGCGTGCTGAAAACCCAAACCATCCGCCAACTGGTCCCGTAAGAGGCACGAACACCTCCCATGGGACCAATGCAACTTGTAGGAACGGACCGTGTAGTCACGGTCTCCCGGTTTGAGAATATGACGGCAATTTGAAAATATCTAGATTAGGCTTAAAAACAAGGTGTTTGAGGGTGAAAATCCAAACCAACCGCCAAACAACCTCGTAAGAGGTACGAACACCTCGCACGAGACCAATGTGATTTGTAGGAACTGACCTCGTAGTCGCGGGTCTCCCAGTTTGAGAATATGATGATAACTTTTAAATATCTAGATTAGGCATAAAAACAAGCCGTTTAAGGGTGAAAACTCAAACGAGCCGCCAAACGGCCCCGTAAGAGGCACAAACACCTCGCATGGGACCAATGTAACTTGTAGAAACTGACCGCGTAGGCACGGGTCTCCAGGTTTGAGAATATGACGATAATTTAAAAATATCTAAATTAGGATTAAAAACAAGCAGTTAAAGGGTGAGAACCCAAACCAGTCCCCAAATGGCCCCGTAAGAGGTACGAGCACCTCGCACGGGACCAACGCAACTTGTTGGAACTGACCGCGTAGTAGCGGGTCTCCCGGTTTGAGAATATGACGACAATTTGAAAATATCTAAATTAGGCTTAAAAACAAGCTGTTTGAAGGTGAAAACTCAAAAAAGCAGCCAAACGGCCCCGTTGGAAGCACGAACACCTCGCACGGGACCAATGTAACTTGTAGGAGCAGATCGTGTAGTCGCGGGTCTCTCGATTTAAGAAGATGGGGATAATTTGGAAATATCTAGATTAGGTTTAAAAACAAGTCGTTATAGGGTGAAAACCCAAACAAGGCGCCAAACGGCCTTGTTAGAGGCACGAACACCTCGTACGAGGTCAACGTAACTTGTAGGAGCTCACCGCATAGTCACGGGTCTCCCGGTTGGAGAATATGACGATAATTTGAAAATATCTAAATTAGATTTAAAACCAAGCAGTTAAAGGGTGAAAAACCAATACCAGCCCCCAAACGGCCCCGTAAGAGGCACGAACACCTCGTACAGGACCATTGTAACTTGTACGAACTGACCGCGCAGTCGAGGGTCCCCCGATTTGAGAATATGACGATAGTTTGGAAATATCTAGATTAGGCTTAAAAATAAGGCGTATGTGGGTGAAAGTCCAAACCATTCGCCAAACGGCCCCGTAAGTGCCACCAGCACACCTAATATAACTTGTACGAACTGACCGCGTAGTCGCAGGTCTCCCGACTTGAGAATATGATGATAATTTGGAAATAGCTAGATTCGGCTTAAAAAGAAGTCGTTTGTGGGTGAAAACCCAAACCTGCCCCCAAACGGTCCCGTAAAAGGCACAAACACCTCGCATTGGACCAATGTAACTTGTAGGAACTGACCGCGTAGTCACGGTTTTCCCGTTTTGAGAATACGAAGATAATTTGGAAATATCTCAATTAGGCTTAAAAACGAGCAGTTAAAGGGTGAAAACCTAAACCAACCCCCAAAGGGCCCCATTAGAGGCACGAACACCTCGCACATGACCAATGAAACTTGAACGAACTAACCGCGTTGCCACTGCGGTTTGAGAATATGATGATAATTTGAAAATAAGTAGATTACGTTTAAAAACAAGCCGTTTGAAGATGAAAACCCAAACCAGCTGCGAAACGGCCCCGTAAGAGGCACGAACGCCTCGAACGGGACCACTGTAACTGGTAGGAACTGATCGTGTAGTCGCGGGTCTCCCGGATTGAGAAGATGACAATAATTTGGAAATATCTAGATTAGGCCTAAAAACAATCCGTTTGAGGGTGAAAACCCAAACCAGCCGCCAAACGGCCCTCGCGCAGGTTCTGACCGCGTAGTCGCACGTCTTCTGGTATGAGAATATGATGATAATTTTAAAATATCTAATTAGGCTTAAAAACAGGTAGTTAATGGGTGAAAACCACAATCAGCCTCCAAACGACCCATCAAGTGGCACCCACACCTCGCACAGGACCAATGTAACTTGTAGGAGCCGACCGTGTAGTCACGGGTCTCTCGGTTTGAGATTATGACGCCAATTTGAAAATATCCAGATTAGGCTTAAAAACAAGCTGTTTGAGGGTGAAAATACAAACCAGCCGCCAAACGGCCTCCCGCGACTACGCGGACAGTTCCTACAAGTTACATTGGTCCCTTGCGAGCTGTCCGTATAGGAACTGACCGCGTAGTCACGTGTCTCCCGATGTGAGAATATGACGATAATTTAAAAATATCAAGATTAGGCTTAAAAACAAGCTGTGCGTGATGAAAACCCAAACCACCCGCCAACTGGTCCCGTAAGAGGCACGAACACCTCCCACGGGACCAATGCAACTTGTTGGAACGGACCGTGTAGTCACGGTCTCCCGGTTTGAGAATATGACGGCAATTTGAAAATATCTAGATTAGGCTTAAAAACAAGCTGTTTGAGGGTGAAAATACAGACCAACTGCCAAACGGCCTCCCGCCTCACGTGGTCAGTTCCTACGAGTTAGATTGGTCCCGTGCGAGCTGTTCGTGTAGGAACTGACCGCGTAGTCACGTGTCTCCCGATGTGAGAATATGACGATAATTTGAAAATATCTAGATTAGGCTTAAAAACAAGCTGTGCGTGCTGAAAACCCAAACCATCCGCCAACTGGTCCCGTAAGAGGCACGAACACCTCCCACGGGACCAATGCAACTTGTAGGAACGGACCGTGTAGTCACGGTCTCCCGGTTTGAGAATATGACGGCAATTTGAAAATATCTAGATTAGGCTTAAAAACAAGGTGTTTGAGGGTGAAAATCCAAACCAACCGCCAAACAACCTCGTAAGAGGTACGAACACCTCGCACGAGACCAATGTGATTTGTAGGAACTGACCTCGTAGTCGCGGGTCTCCCAGTTTGAGAATATGATGATAACTTTTAAATATCTAGATTAGGCATAAAAACAAGCCGTTTAAGGGTGAAAACTCAAACCAGCCGCCAAACGGCCCCGTAAGAGGCACAAACACCTCGCATGGGACCAATGTAACTTGTAGAAACTGACCGCGTAGGCACGGGTCTCCAGGTTTGAGAATATGACGATAATTTAAAAATATCTAAATTAGGATTAAAAACAAGCAGTTAAAGGGTGAGAACCCAAACCAGTCCCCAAATGGCCCCGTAAGAGGTACGAGCACCTCGCACGGGACCAACGCAACTTGTTGGAACTGACCGCGTAGTAGCGGGTCTCCCGGTTTGAGAATATGACGACAATTTGAAAATATCTAAATTAGGCTTAAAAACAAGCTGTTTGAAGGTGAAAACTCAAAAAAGCAGCCAAACGGCCCCGTTGGAAGCACGAATACCTCGCACGGGACCAATGTAACTTGTAGGAGCAGATCGTGTAGTCGCGGGTCTCTCGATTTAAGAAGATGGGGATAATTTGGAAATATCTAGATTAGGTTTAAAAACAAGTCGTTATAGGGTGAAAACCCAAACAAGGCGCCAAACGGCCTTGTTAGAGGCACGAACACCTCGTACGAGGTCAACGTAACTTGTAGGAGCTCACCGCATAGTCACGGGTCTCCCGGTTGGAGAATATGACGATAATTTGAAAATATCTAAATTAGATTTAAAACCAAGCAGTTAAAGGGTGAAAAACCAATACCAGCCCCCAAACGGCCCCGTAAGAGGCACGAACACCTCGTACAGGACCATTGTAACTTGTACGAACTGACCGCGCAGTCGAGGGTCCCCCGATTTGAGAATATGACGATAGTTTGGAAATATCTAGATTAGGCTTAAAAATAAGGCGTATGTGGGTGAAAGTCCAAACCATTCGCCAAACGGCCCCGTAAGTGCCACCAGCACACCTAATATAACTTGTACGAACTGACCGCGTAGTCGCAGGTCTCCCGACTTGAGAATATGATGATAATTTGGAAATAGCTAGATTCGGCTTAAAAAGAAGTCGTTTGTGGGTGAAAACCCAAACCTGCCCCCAAACGGTCCCGTAAAAGGCACAAACACCTCGCATTGGACCAATGTAACTTGTAGGAACTGACCGCGTAGTCACGGTTTTCCCGTTTTGAGAATACGAAGATAATTTGGAAATATCTCAATTAGGCTTAAAAACGAGCAGTTAAAGGGTGAAAACCTAAACCAACCCCCAAAGGGCCCCATTAGAGGCACGAACACCTCGCACATGACCAATGAAACTTGAACGAACTAACCGCGTTGCCACTGCGGTTTGAGAATATGATGATAATTTGAAAATAAGTAGATTACGTTTAAAAACAAGCCGTTTGAAGATGAAAACCCAAACCAGCTGCGAAACGGCCCCGTAAGAGGCACGAACGCCTCGAACGGGACCACTGTAACTGGTAGGAACTGATCGTGTAGTCGCGGGTCTCCCGGATTGAGAAGATGACAATAATTTGGAAATATCTAGATTAGGCCTAAAAACAATCCGTTTGAGGGTGAAAACCCAAACCAGCCGCCAAACGGCCCTCGCGCAGGTTCTGACCGCGTAGTCGCACGTCTTCTGGTCTGAGAATATGATGATAATTTTAAAATATCTAATTAGGCTTAAAAACAGGTAGTTAATGGGTGAAAACCACAATCAGCCTCCAAACGACCCATCAAGTGGCACCCACACCTCGCACAGGACCAATGTAACTTGTAGGAACCGACCGTGTAGTCACGGGTCTCTCGGTTTGAGATTATGACGCCAATTTGAAAATATCCAGATTAGGCTTAAAAACAAGCTGTTTGAGGGTGAAAATACAAACCAGCCGCCAAACGGCCTCCCGCGACTACGCGGACAGTTCCTACAAGTTACATTGGTCCCTTGCGAGCTGTCCGTATAGGAACTGACCGCGTAGTCACGTGTCTCCCGATGTGAGAATATGACGATAATTTAAAAATATCAAGATTAGGCTTAAAAACAAGCTGTGCGTGATGAAAACCCAAACCACCCGCCAACTGGTCCCGTAAGAGGCACGAACACCTCCCACGGGACCAATGCAACTTGTTGGAACGGACCGTGTAGTCACGGTCTCCCGGTTTGAGAATATGACGGCAATTTGAAAATATCTAGATTAGGCTTAAAAACAAGCTGTTTGAGGGTGAAAATACAGACCAACTGCCAAACGGCCTCCCGCCTCACGTGGTCAGTTCCTACGAGTTAGATTGGTCCCGTGCGAGCTGTTCGTGTAGGAACTGACCGCGTAGTCACGTGTCTCCCGATGTGAGAATATGACGATAATTTGAAAATATCTAGATTAGGCTTAAAAACAAGCTGTGCGTGCTGAAAACCCAAACCATCCGCCAACTGGTCCCGTAAGAGGCACGAACACCTCCCACGGGACCAATGCAACTTGTAGGAACGGACCGTGTAGTCACGGTCTCCCGGTTTGAGAATATGACGGCAATTTGAAAATATCTAGATTAGGCTTAAAAACAAGGTGTTTGAGGGTGAAAATCCAAACCAACCGCCAAACAACCTCGTAAGAGGTACGAACACCTCGCACGAGACCAATGTGATTTGTAGGAACTGACCTCGTAGTCGCGGGTCTCCCAGTTTGAGAATATGATGATAACTTTTAAATATCTAGATTAGGCATAAAAACAAGCCGTTTAAGGGTGAAAACTCAAACCAGCCGCCAAACGGCCCCGTAAGAGGCACAAACACCTCGCATGGGACCAATGTAACTTGTAGAAACTGACCGCGTAGGCACGGGTCTCCAGGTTTGAGAATATGACGATAATTTAAAAATATCTTAATTAGGATTAAAAACAAGCAGTTAAAGGGTGAGAACCCAAACCAGTCCCCAAATGGCCCCGTAAGAGGTACGAGCACCTCGCACGGGACCAACGCAACTTGTTGGAACTGACCGCGTAGTAGCGGGTCTCCCGGTTTGAGAATATGACGACAATTTGAAAATATCTAAATTAGGCTTAAAAACAAGCTGTTTGAAGGTGAAAACTCAAAAAAGCAGCCAAACGGCCCCGTTGGAAGCACGAACACCTCGCACGGGACCAATGTAACTTGTAGGAGCAGATCGTGTAGTCGCGGGTCTCTCGATTTAAGAAGATTGGGATAATTTGGAAATATCTAGATTAGGTTTAAAAACAAGTCGTTATAGGGTGAAAACCCAAACAAGGCGCCAAACGGCCTTGTTAGAGGCACGAACACCTCGTACGAGGTCAACGTAACTTGTAGGAGCTCACCGCATAGTCACGGGTCTCCCGGTTGGAGAATATGACGATAATTTGAAAATATCTAAATTAGATTTAAAACCAAGCAGTTAAAGGGTGAAAAACCAATACCAGCCCCCAAACGGCCCCGTAAGAGGCACGAACACCTCGTACAGGACCATTGTAACTTGTACGAACTGACCGCGCAGTCGAGGGTCCCCCGATTTGAGAATATGATGATAGTTTGGAAATATCTAGATTAGGCTTAAAAATAAGGCGTATGTGGGTGAAAGTCCAAACCATTCGCCAAACGGCCCCGTAAGTGCCACCAGCACACCTAATATAACTTGTACGAACTGACCGCGTAGTCGCAGGTCTCCCGACTTGAGAATATGATGATAATTTGGAAATAGCTAGATTCGGCTTAAAAAGAAGTCGTTTGTGGGTGAAAACCCAAACCTGCCCCCAAACGGTCCCGTAAAAGGCACAAACACCTCGCATTGGACCAATGTAACTTGTAGGAACTGACCGCGTAGTCACGGTTTTCTCGTTTTGAGAATACGAAGATAATTTGGAAATATCTCAATTAGGCTTAAAAACGAGCAGTTAAAGGGTGAAAACCTAAACCAACCCCCAAAGGGCCCCATTAGAGGCACGAACACCTCGCACATGACCAATGAAACTTGAACGAACTAACCGCGTTGCCACTGCGGTTTGAGAATATGATGATAATTTGAAAATAAGTAGATTACGTTTAAAAACAAGCCGTTTGAAGATGAAAACCCAAACCAGCTGCGAAACGGCCCCGTAAGAGGCACGAACGCCTCGAACGGGACCACTGTAACTGGTAGGAACTGATCGTGTAGTCGCGGGTCTCCCGGATTGAGAAGATGACAATAATTTGGAAATATCTAGATTAGGCCTAAAAACAATCCGTTTGAGGGTGAAAACCCAAACCAGCCGCCAAACGGCCCTCGCGCAGGTTCTGACCGCGTAGTCGCACGTCTTCTGGTCTGAGAATATGATGATAATTTTAAAATATCTAATTAGGCTTAAAAACAGGTAGTTAATGGGTGAAAACCACAATCAGCCTCCAAACGACCCATCAAGTGGCACCCACACCTCGCATAGGACCAATGTAACTTGTAGGAACCGACCGTGTAGTCACGGGTCTCTCGGTTTGAGATTATGACGCCAATTTGAAAATATCCAGATTAGGCTTAAAAACAAGCTGTTTGAGGGTGAAAATACAAACCAGCCGCCAAACGGCCTCCCGCGACTACGCGGACAGTTCCTACAAGTTACATTGGTCCCTTGCGAGCTGTCCGTATAGGAACTGACCGCGTAGTCACGTGTCTCCCGATGTGAGAATATGACGATAATTTAAAAATATCAAGATTAGGCTTAAAAACAAGCTGTGCGTGATGAAAACCCAAACCACCCGCCAACTGCTCCCATAAGAGGCACGAACACCTCCCACGGGACCAATGCAACTTGTAGGAACGGACCGTGTAGTCACGGGCTCCCGGTTTGAGAATATGATGTCAATTTGAAAATATCTAGATTAGGCTTAAAAACAAGGTGTTTGAGGGTGAAAATCCAAACGAGCAACCAAACGACCTCGTAAGAGGCACGAACACCTCGCACGGGGCCAATGTGACTTGTCGTTTGTCGGTGAAAGTCCAAACCATTCGCCAAACGGCCCCGTAAGAGCCACAAGCACTCCTAATATAACTTGTACGAACTGACCGCGTAGTCGCAGGTCTCCCGGTTTGAGCATATGATGATAATTTGGAAATAGCTAGATTCGGCTTAAAAAGAAGTCGTTTGTGGGTGAAAACCCAAACCAGCCGCCAAACGGCCCCGTAAATGGCACAAACACCTCGCATTGGACCAATGTAACTTGTAGAAACTGACCGTGTAGTCACGGTTTTCCCGTTTTGAAAATACGAAGATAATTTGGAAATATCTCAATTAGGCTTAAAAACGAGCAGTTAAATGGTGAAAACCTAAACCAACCCCCAAAGGGCCCCATTAGAGGCACGAACACCTCTTACATGCCCAATGAAACTTGAACGAACTAACCGCGTAGCCACTGGTCTCCCGATTTGAGAATATGATGATAATTTGAAAATATCTAGATTACGTTTAAAAACAAGTCGTTTGAAGATGAAAACCCAAACCAGCTGCCAAACGGCCCCGTAAGAGGCACGAACGCCTTACACGGGTGCACTGTAACTTGTAGGAACTGATCATGTAGTCACGGGTCTCCCGGATTGAGAAGATGACGATAATTTGGAAATATCTAGATTAGGCCTAAAAATAATTCGTTTGAGGGTGAAAACCCAAACCAACCGCCAAACGGCCCTCGCGCAGGTTCTGACCGCGTAGTCGCACGTCTTCTGGTCTGAGAATATAATTAGGCCGAAAAACAGGTAGTTAATGGGTGAAAACCCCAATCAGCCTCCAAACGACCCATCAAGAGGCACACACACCTCGCACGGGACCAATGTAACTTGTAGGAACCGACTGTGTAGTCACGGGTCTCTCGGTTTGAGATTATGACGCCAATTTGAAAATATCCAGATTAGGCTTAAAAACAAGCTGTTTGAGGGTGAAAATAGTAACCAACCGCCAAACGGCCTCCCGCGACTACGTGGTCAGTTCCTACAAGTTACATTGGTCCCGTGCGAGCTGTTCGTGTAGGAACTGACCGCGTAGTCACGTGTCTCCCGATGTGAGAATATGACGATAATTTGAAAATATCTAGATTAGGCTTAAAAACAAGCTGTGCGTGATGAAAACCCAAACCACCCGCCAACTGGTCCCATAAGAGGCACGAACACCTCCCACGGGACCAATGCAACTTGTAGGAACGGACCGTGTAGTCACGGGCTCCCGGTTTGAGAATATGATGTCAATTTGAAAATATCTAGATTAGGCTTAAAAATAAGGTGTTTGAGGGTGAAAATCCAAACGAGCCGCCAAACGGCCTCGTAAGAGGCACGAACACCTCGCACGGGACGAATGTGACTTGTCGTTTGTGGGTGAAAGTCCAAACCATTCGCCAAACGGCCCCGTAAGAGCCACCAGCACACCTAATATAACTTGTACGAACTGACCGCGTAGTCGCAGGTCTCCCGGCTTGAGAATATGATGATAATTTGGAAATAGCTAGATTCGGCTTAAAAAGAAGTCGTTTGTGGGTGAAAACCCAAACCAGCCGCCAAACGGCCCCGTAAAAGGCACGAACACCTCGCATTGGACCAATGTAACTTGTAGGAACTGACCGTGTAGTCCCGGTTTTCCCGTTTTGAGAATATGAAGATAATTTGGAAATATCTCAATTAGGCTTAAAAACAAGAAGTTAAACGGTGAAAACCCAAACCAACCCCCAAAGGGCCCCATTAGAGGCACGAACACCTCGCACATGACCAATGAAACTTGAACGAACTTACCGCATTGCCACTGGTCGACCGGTTTGAGAATATGATGATAATTTGAAAATATCTAGATTACGTTTAAAAACAAGCCGTTTGAAGATGAAAACCCAAACCAGCTGCCAAACGGCCCCGTAAGAGGCACAAACGCCTCGCACGGGACAACTGTAACTTGTAGGAACTGATCGTGTAGTTGGGGTCTCCCGAATTGAGAAGATGACGATAATTTGGAAATATCTAGATTAGGCCTAAAAACAAGCCGTTTGAGGGTGAAAACCCAAACCAGCCGCCAAACGGCCCTCGCGCAGGTTCTGACCGCGTAGTCGCACGTCTTCTGGTCTGAGAATATGATGATAATTTCAAAATATCTAATTAGGCTTAAAATTAGGTAGTTAAAGGGTGAAAACCCAAATCAGCCTCCAAACGACCCATCAAGAGGCACGAACACCTCGCACAGGACCAATGTAACTTGTAGGAACCGACCGTGTAGTCACGGGTCTCCCGGTTTGAGATTATGACGCCAATTTGAAAATATCCAGATTAGGCTTAAAAACAAGCTGTTTGAGGGTGAAAATACAAACCAACCGCCAAACGGCCTCCCGCCTCACGTGGTCAGTTCGTACGAGTTAGATTGGTCCCGTTCGAGCTGTTCCTGTAGGAACTGACCGCGTAGTCACGTGTCTCCCGATGCGAGAATATGACGATAATTTGAAAATATCTAGATTAGGCTTAAAAACAAGCTGTGCGTGCTGAAAACCCAAACCATCCGCCAACTGGTCCCGTAAGAGGCACGAACACCTCCCACGGGACCAATGCAACTTGTAGGAACGGACCGTGTAGTCACGGTCTCCCGGTTTGAGAATATGACGGCAATTTGAAAATATCTAGATTAGGCTTAAAAACAAGGTGTTTGAGGGTGAAAATCCAAACCAACCGCCAAACAACCTCGTAAGAGGTACGAACACCTCGCACGAGACCAATGTGATTTGTAGGAACTGACCTCGTAGTCGCGGGTCTCCCGGTTTGAGAATATGATGATAACTTTTAAATATCTAGATTAGGCATACAAACAAGCCGTTTAAGGGTGAAAACTCAAACCAGCCGCCAAACGGCCCCGTAAGAGGCACAAACACCTCGCATGGGACCAATGTAACTTGTAGAAACTGACCGCGTAGGCACGGGTCTCCAGGTTTGAGAATATGACGATAATTTAAAAATATCTAAATTAGGATTAAAAACAAACAGTTAAAGGGTGAGAACCCATACCAGTCCCCAAATGGCCCCGTAAGAGGTACGAGCACCTCGCACGGGACCAACGCAACTTGTTGGAACTGACCGCGTAGTAGCGGGTCTCCCGGTTTGAGAATATGACGATAATTTGAAAATATCTAAAATAGGCTTAAAAACAAGCTGTTTGAAGGTGAAAACTCAAAAAAGCCGCCAAACGGCCCCGTTGGAAGCACGAACACCTCGCACGGGACCAATGTAACTTGTAGGAACAGATCGTGTAGTCGCGGGTCTCTCGATTTAAGAATATGGGGATAATTTGGAAATATCTAGATTAGGTTTAAAAACAAGTCGTTATAGGGTGAAAACCCAAACAAGGCGCCAAACGGCCTTGTTAGAGGCACGAACACCTCGTACGGGGTCAACGTAACTTGTAGGAGCTCACCGCATAGTCACGGGTCTCCCGGTTGGAGAATATGACGATAATTTGAAAATATCTGAATTAGATTTAAAACCAAGCAGTTAAAGGGTGAAAAACCAATACCAGCCCCCAAACGGCCCCGTAAGAGGCACGAACACCTCGTACAGGACCATTGTAACTTGTACGAACTGACCGCGCAGTCGCGGGTCCCCCGATTTGAGAATATGACGATAGTTTGGAAATATCTAGATTAGGCTTAAAAATAAGGCGTATGTGGGTGAAAGTTCAAACCATTCGCCAAACGGCCCCCGTAAGAGCCACCAGCACACCTAATATAACTTGTACGAACTGACCGCGTAGTCGCAGGTCTCCCGACTTGAGAATATGATGATAATTTGGAAATAGCTAGATTCGGCTTAAAAAGAAGTCGTTTGTGGGTGAAAACCCAAACCTGCCGCCAAACGGTCCCGTAAAAGGCACAAACACCTCGCATTGGACCAATGTAACTTGTAGGAACTGACCGCGTAGTCACGGTTTTCCCGTTTTGAGAATACGAAGATAATTTGGAAATATCTCAATTAGGCTTAAAAACGAGCAGTTAAAGGGTGAAAACCTAAACCAACCCCCAAAGGGCCCCATTAGAGGCACGAACACCTCGCACATGACCAATGAAACTTGAACGAACTAACCGCGTTGCCACTGCGGTTTGAGAATATGATGATAATTTGAAAATATCTAGATTACGTTTAAAAACAAGCCGTTTGAAGATGAAAATCCAAACCAGCTGCGAAACGGCCCCGTAAGAGGCACGAACGCCTCGAACGGGACCACTGTAACTTGTAGGAACTGATCGTGTAGTCGCGGGTCTCCCGGATTGAGAAGATGACAATAATTTGGAAATATCTAGATTAGGCCTAAAAATAATCCGTTTGAGGGTGAAAACCCAAACCAGCCGCCAAACGGCCCTCGCGCAGGTTCTGACCGCGTAGTCGCACGTCTTCTGGTCTGAGAATATGATGATAATTTTAAAATATCTAACTAGGCTTAAAAACAGGTAGTTAATGGGTGAAAACCCCAATCAGCCTCCAAACGACCCATCAAGAGTCACGCACACCTCGCACAGGACCAATGTAACTTGTAGGAACCGACCGTGTAGTCACGGGTCTCTCGGTTTGAGATTATGACGCCAATTTGAAAATATCCAGATTAGGCTTAAAAACAAGCTGTTTGAGGGTGAAAATACAAACCAATCGCCAAACGGCCTCCCGCCTCACGTGGTCAGTTCCTACGAGTTAGATTGGTCCCGTGCGAGCTGTTCGTGTAGGAACTGACCGCGTAGTCACGTGTCTCCCGATGCGAGAATATGACGATAATTTGAAAATATCTAGATTAGGCTTAAAAACAAGCTGTGCGTGCTGAAAACCCAAACCATCCGCCAACTGGTCCCGTAAGAGGCACGAACACCTCCCACGGGACCAATGCAACTTGTAGGAACGGACCGTGTAGTCACGGTCTCCCGGTTTGAGAATATGACGGCAATTTGAAAATATCTAGATTAGGCTTAAAAACAAGGTGTTTGAGGGTGAAAATCCAAACCAACCGCCAAACAACCTCGTAAGAGGTACGAACACCTCGCACGAGACCAATGTGATTTGTAGGAACTGACCTCGTAGTCGCGGGTCTCCCGGTTTGAGAATATGATGATAACTTTTAAATATCTAGATTAGGCATACAAACAAGCCGTTTAAGGGTGAAAACTCAAACCAGCCGCCAAACGGCCCCGTAAGAGGCACAAACACCTCGCATGGGACCAATGTAACTTGTAGAAACTGACCGCGTAGGCACGGGTCTCCAGGTTTGAGAATATGACGATAATTTAAAAATATCTAAATTAGGATTAAAAACAAACAGTTAAAGGGTGAGAACCCATACCAGTCCCCAAATGGCCCCGTAAGAGGTACGAGCACCTCGCACGGGACCAACGCAACTTGTTGGAACTGACCGCGTAGTAGCGGGTCTCCCGGTTTGAGAATATGACGATAATTTGAAAATATCTAAATTAGGCTTAAAAACAAGCTGTTTGAAGGTGAAAACTCAAAAAAGCCGCCAAACGGCCCCGTTGGAAGCACGAACACCTCGCACGGGACCAATGTAACTTGTAGGAACAGATCGTGTAGTCGCGGGTCTCTCGATTTAAGAATATGGGGATAATTTGGAAATATCTAGATTAGGTTTAAAAACAAGTCGTTATAGGGTGAAAACCCAAACAAGGCGCCAAACGGCCTTGTTAGAGGCACGAACACCTCGTACGGGGTCAACGTAACTTGTAGGAGCTCACCGCATAGTCACGGGTCTCCCGGTTGGAGAATATGACGATAATTTGAAAATATCTGAATTAGATTTAAAACCAAGCAGTTAAAGGGTGAAAAACCAATACCAGCCCCCAAACGGCCCCGTAAGAGGCACGAACACCTCGTACAGGACCATTGTAACTTGTACGAACTGACCGCGCAGTCGCGGGTCCCCCGATTTGAGAATATGACGATAGTTTGGAAATATCTAGATTAGGCTTAAAAATAAGGCGTATGTGGGTGAAAGTTCAAACCATTCGCCAAACGGCCCCCGTAAGAGCCACCAGCACACCTAATATAACTTGTACGAACTGACCGCGTAGTCGCAGGTCTCCCGACTTGAGAATATGATGATAATTTGGAAATAGCTAGATTCGGCTTAAAAAGAAGTCGTTTGTGGGTGAAAACCCAAACCTGCCGCCAAACGGTCCCGTAAAAGGCACAAACACCTCGCATTGGACCAATGTAACTTGTAGGAACTGACCGCGTAGTCACGGTTTTCCCGTTTTGAGAATACGAAGATAATTTGGAAATATCTCAATTAGGCTTAAAAACGAGCAGTTAAAGGGTGAAAACCTAAACCAACCCCCAAAGGGCCCCATTAGAGGCACGAACACCTCGCACATGACCAATGAAACTTGAACGAACTAACCGCGTTGCCACTGCGGTTTGAGAATATGATGATAATTTGAAAATATCTAGATTACGTTTAAAAACAAGCCGTTTGAAGATGAAAATCCAAACCAGCTGCGAAACGGCCCCGTAAGAGGCACGAACGCCTCGAACGGGACCACTGTAACTTGTAGGAACTGATCGTGTAGTCGCGGGTCTCCCGGATTGAGAAGATGACAATAATTTGGAAATATCTAGATTAGGCCTAAAAATAATCCGTTTGAGGGTGAAAACCCAAACCAGCCGCCAAACGGCCCTCGCGCAGGTTCTGACCGCGTAGTCGCACGTCTTCTGGTCTGAGAATATGATGATAATTTTAAAATATCTAACTAGGCTTAAAAACAGGTAGTTAATGGGTGAAAACCCCAATCAGCCTCCAAACGACCCATCAAGAGTCACGCACACCTCGCACAGGACCAATGTAACTTGTAGGAACCGACCGTGTAGTCACGGGTCTCTCGGTTTGAGATTATGACGCCAATTTGAAAATATCCAGATTAGGCTTAAAAACAAGCTGTTTGAGGGTGAAAATACAAACCAATCGCCAAACGGCCTCCCGCCTCACGTGGTCAGTTCCTACGAGTTAGATTGGTCCCGTGCGAGCTGTTCGTGTAGGAACTGACCGCGTAGTCACGTGTCTCCCGATGCGAGAATATGACGATAATTTGAAAATATCTAGATTAGGCTTAAAAACAAGCTGTGCGTGCTGAAAACCCAAACCATCCGCCAACTGGTCCCGTAAGAGGCACGAACACCTCCCACGGGACCAATGCAACTTGTAGGAACGGACCGTGTAGTCACGGTCTCCCGGTTTGAGAATATGACGGCAATTTGAAAATATCTAGATTAGGCTTAAAAACAAGGTGTTTGAGGGTGAAAATCCAAACCAACCGCCAAACAACCTCGTAAGAGGTACGAACACCTCGCACGAGACCAATGTGATTTGTAGGAACTGACCTCGTAGTCGCGGGTCTCCCGGTTTGAGAATATGATGATAACTTTTAAATATCTAGATTAGGCATACAAACAAGCCGTTTAAGGGTGAAAACTCAAACCAGCCGCCAAACGGCCCCGTAAGAGGCACAAACACCTCGCATGGGACCAATGTAACTTGTAGAAACTGACCGCGTAGGCACGGGTCTCCAGGTTTGAGAATATGACGATAATTTAAAAATATCTAAATTAGGATTAAAAACAAACAGTTAAAGGGTGAGAACCCATACCAGTCCCCAAATGGCCCCGTAAGAGGTACGAGCACCTCGCACGGGACCAACGCAACTTGTTGGAACTGACCGCGTAGTAGCGGGTCTCCCGGTTTGAGAATATGACGATAATTTGAAAATATCTAAATTAGGCTTAAAAACAAGCTGTTTGAAGGTGAAAACTCAAAAAAGCCGCCAAACGGCCCCGTTGGAAGCACGAACACCTCGCACGGGACCAATGTAACTTGTAGGAACAGATCGTGTAGTCGCGGGTCTCTCGATTTAAGAATATGGGGATAATTTGGAAATATCTAGATTAGGTTTAAAAACAAGTCGTTATAGGGTGAAAACCCAAACAAGGCGCCAAACGGCCTTGTTAGAGGCACGAACACCTCGTACGGGGTCAACGTAACTTGTAGGAGCTCACCGCATAGTCACGGGTCTCCCGGTTGGAGAATATGACGATAATTTGAAAATATCTGAATTAGATTTAAAACCAAGCAGTTAAAGGGTGAAAAACCAATACCAGCCCCCAAACGGCCCCGTAAGAGGCACGAACACCTCGTACAGGACCATTGTAACTTGTACGAACTGACCGCGCAGTCGCGGGTCCCCCGATTTGAGAATATGACGATAGTTTGGAAATATCTAGATTAGGCTTAAAAATAAGGCGCATGTGGGTGAAAGTTCAAACCATTCGCCAAACGGCCCCCGTAAGAGCCACCAGCACACCTAATATAACTTGTACGAACTGACCGCGTAGTCGCAGGTCTCCCGACTTGAGAATATGATGATAATTTGGAAATAGCTAGATTCGGCTTAAAAAGAAGTCGTTTGTGGGTGAAAACCCAAACCTGCCGCCAAACGGTCCCGTAAAAGGCACAAACACCTCGCATTGGACCAATGTAACTTGAACGAACTGACCGCGTAGTCACGGTTTTCCCGTTTTGAGAATACGAAGATAATTTGGAAATATCTCAATTAGGCTTAAAAACGAGCAGTTAAAGGGTGAAAACCTAAACCAACCCCCAAAGGGCCCCATTAGAGGCACGAACACCTCGCACATGACCAATGAAACTTGAACTAACTAACCGCGTTGCCACTGCGGTTTGAGAATATGATGATAATTTGAAAATATCTAGATTACGTTTAAAAACAAGCCGTTTGAAGATGAAAACCCAAACCAGCTGCGAAACGGCCCCGTAAGAGGCACGAACGCCTCGAACGGGACCACTGTAACTTGTAGGAACTGATCGTGTAGTCGCGGGTCTCCCGGATTGAGAAGATGACAATAATTTGGAAATATCTAGATTAGGCCTAAAAATAATCAGTTTGAGGGTGAAAACCCAAACCAGCCGCCAAACGGCCCTCGCGCAGGTTCTGACCGCGTAGTCGCACGTCTTCTGGTCTGAGAATATGATGATAATTTTAAAATATCTAACTAGGATTAAAAACAGGTAGTTAATGGGTGAAAACCCCAATCAGCCTCCAAACGACCCATCAAGAGTCACGCACACCTCGCACAGGACCAATGTAACTTGTAGGAACCGACCGTGTAGTCACGGGTCTCTCGGTTTGAGATTATGACGCCAATTTGAAAATATCCAGATTAGGCTTAAAAACAAGCTGTTTGAGGGTGAAAATACAAACCAATCGCCAAACGGCCTCCCGCCTCACGTGGTCAGTTCCTACGAGTTAGATTGGTCCCGTGCGAGCTGTTCGTGTAGGAACTGACCGCGTAGTCACGTGTCTCCCGATGCGAGAATATGACGATAATTTGAAAATATCTAGATTAGGCTTAAAAACAAGCTGTGCGTGCTGAAAACCCAAACCATCCGCCAACTGGTCCCGTAAGAGGCACGAACACCTCCCACGGGACCAATGCAACTTGTAGGAACGGACCGTGTAGTCACGGTCTCCCGGTTTGAGAATATGACGGCAATTTGAAAATATCTAGATTAGGCTTAAAAACAAGGTGTTTGAGGGTGAAAACTCAAACCAGCCGCCAAACGGCCCCGTAAGAGGCACAAACACCTCGCATGGGACCAATGTAACTTGTAGAAACTGACCGCGTAGGCACGGGTCTCCAGGTTTGAGAATATGACGATAATTTAAAAATATCTAAATTAGGATTAAAAACAAACAGTTAAAGGGTGAGAACCCATACCAGTCCCCAAATGGCCCCGTAAGAGGTACGAGCACCTCGCACGGGACCAACGCAACTTGTTGGAACTGATCGCGTAGTAGCGGGTCTCCCGGTTTGAGAATATGACGATAATTTGAAAATATCTAAATTAGGCTTAAAAACAAGCTGTTTGAAGGTGAAAACTCAAAAAAGCCGCCAAACGGCCCCGTTGGAAGCACGAACACCTCGCACGGGACCAATGTAACTTGTAGGAACAGATCGTGTAGTCGCGGGTCTCTCGATTTAAGAATATGGGGATAATTTGGAAATATCTAGATTAGGTTTAAAAACAAGTCGTTATAGGGTGAAAACCCAAACAAGGCGCCAAACGGCCTTGTTAGAGGCACGAACACCTCGTACGGGGTCAACGTAACTTGTAGGAGCTCACCGCATAGTCACGGGTCTCCCGGTTGGAGAATATGACGATAATTTGAAAATATCTGAATTAGATTTAAAACCAAGCAGTTAAAGGGTGAAAAACCAATACCAGGCCCCAAATGGCCCCGTAAGAGGCACGAACACCTCGTACAGGACCATTGTAACTTGTACGAACTGACCGCGCAGTCGCGGGTCCCCCGATTTGAGAATATGACGATAGTTTGGAAAAATCTAGATTAGGCTTAAAAATAAGGCGTATGTGGGTGAAAGTTCAAACCATTCGCCAAACGGCCCCCGTAAGAGCCACCAGCACACCTAATATAACTTGTACGAACTGACCGCGTAGTCGCAGGTCTCCCGACTTGAGAATATGATGATAATTTGGAAATAGCTAGATTCGGCTTAAAAAGAAGTCGTTTGTGGGTGAAAACCCAAACCTGCCGCCAAACGGTCCCGTAAAAGGCACAAACACCTCGCATTGGACCAATGTAACTTGTAGGAACTGACCACGTAGTCACGATTTTCCCGTTTTGAGAATACGAAGATAATTTGGAAATATCTCAATTAGGCTTAAAAACGAGCAGTTAAAGGGTGAAAACCTAAACCAACCCCCAAAGGGCCCCATTAGAGGCACGAACACCTCGCACATGACCAATGAAACCTGAATGAACTAACCGCGTTGCCACTGCGGTTTGAGAATATGATGATAATTTGAAAATATCTAGATTACGTTTAAAAACAAGCCGTTTGAAGATGAAAACCCAAACCAGCTGCGAAACGGCCCCGTAAGAGGCACGAACGCCTCGAACGGGACCACTGTAACTTGTAGGAACTGATCGCGGGTCTCCCGGATTGAGAAGATGACAATAATTTGGAAATATCTAGATTAGGCCTAAAAATAATCCGTTTGAGGGTGAAAACCCAAACCAGCCGCCAAACGGCCCTCGCGCAGGTTCTGACCGCGTAGTCGCACGTCTTCTGGTCTGAGAATATGATGATAATTTTAAAATATCTAACTAGGCTTAAAAACAGGTAGTTAATGGGTGAAAACCCCAATCAGCCTCCAAACGACCCATCAAGAGTCACGCACACCTCGCACAGGACCAATGTAACTTGTAGGAACCGACCGTGTAGTCACGGGTCTCTCGGTTTGAGATTATGACGCCAATTTGAAAATATCCAGATTAGGCTTAAAAACAAGCTGTTTGAGGGTGAAAATACAAACCAATCGCCAAACGGCCTCCCGCCTCACGTGGTCAGTTCCTACGAGTTAGATTGGTCCGTGCGAGCTGTTCGTGTAGGAACTGACCGCGTAGTCACGTGTCTCCCGATGCGAGAATATGACGATAATTTGAAAATATCTAGATTAGGCTTAAAAACAAGCTGTGCGTGCTGAAAACCCAAACCATCCGCCAACTGGTCCCGTAAGAGGCACGAACACCTCCCACGGGACCAATGCAACTTGTAGGAACGGACCGTGTAGTCACGGTCTCCCGGTTTGAGAATATGACGGCAATTTGAAAATATCTAGATTAGGCTTAAAAACAAGGTGTTTGAGGGTGAAAATCCAAACCAACCGCCAAACAACCTCGTAAGAGGTACGAACACCTCGCACGAGACCAATGTGATTTGTAGGAACTGACCTCGTAGTCGCGGGTCTCCCGGTTTGAGAATATGATGATAACTTTTAAATATCTAGATTAGGCATACAAACAAGCCGTTTAAGGGTGAAAACTCAAACCAGCCGCCAAACGGCCCCGTAAGAGGCACAAACACCTCGCATGGGACCAATGTAACTTGTAGAAACTGACCGCGTAGGCACGGGTCTCCAGGTTTGAGAATATGACGATAATTTAAAAATATCTAAATTAGGATTAAAAACAAACAGTTAAAGGGTGAGAACCCCTACCAGTCCCCAAATGGCCCCGTAAGAGGTACGAGCACCTCGCACGGGACCAACGCAACTTGTTGGAACTGACCGCGTAGTAGCGGGTCTCCCGGTTTGAGAATATGACGATAATTTGAAAATATCTAAATTAGGCTTAAAAACAAGCTGTTTGAAGGTGAAAACTCAAAAAAGCCGCCAAACGGCCCCGTTGGAAGCACGAACACCTCGCACGGGACCAATGTAACTTGTAGGAACAAATCGTGTAGTCGCGGGTCTCTCGATTTAAGAATATGGGGATAATTTGGAAATATCTAGATTAGGTTTAAAAACAAGTCGTTATAGGGTGAAAACCCAAACAAGGCGCCAAACGGCCTTGTTAGAGGCACGAACACCTCGTACGGGGTCAACGTAACTTGTAGGAGCTCACCGCATAGTCACGGGTCTCCCGGTTGGAGAATATGACGATAATTTGAAAATATCTGAATTAGATTTAAAACCAAGCAGTTAAAGGGTGAAAAACCAATACCAGCCCCCAAACGGCCCCGTAAGAGGCACGAACACCTCGTACAGGACCATTGTAACTTGTACGAACTGACCGCGCAGTCGCGGGTCCCCCGATTTGAGAATATGACGATAGTTTGGAAATATCTAGATTAGGCTTAAAAATAAGGCGTATGTGGGTGAAAGTTCAAACCATTCGCCAAACGGCCCCCGTAAGAGCCACCAGCACACCTAATATAACTTGTACGAACTGACCGCGTAGTCGCAGGTCTCCCGACTTGAGAATATGATGATAATTTGGAAATAGCTAGATTCGGCTTAAAAAGAAGTCGTTTGTGGGTGAAAACCCAAACCTGCCGCCAAACGGTCCCGTAAAAGGCACAAACACCTCGCATTGGACCAATGTAACTTGAACGAACTGACCGCGTAGTCACGGTTTTCCCGTTTTGAGAATACGAAGATAATTTGGAAATATCTCAATTAGGCTTAAAAACGAGCAGTTAAAGGGTGAAAACCTAAACCAACCCCCAAAGGGCCCCATTAGAGGCACGAACACCTCGCACATGACCAATGAAACTTGAACGAACTAACCGCGTTGCCACTGCGGTTTGAGAATATGATGATAATTTGAAAATATCTAGATTACGTTTAAAAACAAGCCGTTTGAAGATGAAAACCCAAACCAGCTGCGAAACGGCCCCGTAAGAGGCACGAACGCCTCGAACGGGACCACTGTAACTTGTAGGAACTGATCGTGTAGTCGCGGGTCTCCCGGATTGAGAAGATGACAATAATTTGGAAATATCTAGATTAGGCCTAAAAATAATCCGTTTGAGGGTGAAAACCCAAACCAGCCGCCAAACGGCCCTCGCGCAGGTTCTGACCGCGTAGTCGCACGTCTTCTGGTCTGAGAATATGATGATAATTTTAAAATATCTAACTAGGCTTAAAAACAGGTAGTTAATGGGTGAAAACCCCAATCAGCCTCCAAACGACCCATCAAGAGTCACGCACACCTCGCACAGGACCAATGTAACTTGTAGGAACCGACCGTGTAGTCACGGGTCTCTCGGTTTGAGATTATGACGCCAATTTGAAAATATCCAAATTAGGCTTAAAAACAAGTTGTTTGAGGGTGAAAATACAAACCAATCGCCAAACGGCCTCCCGCCTCACGTGGTCAGTTCCTACGAGTTAGATTGGTCCCGTGCGAGCTGTTCGTGTAGGAACTGACCGCGTAGTCACGTGTCTCCCGATGCGAGAATATGACGATAATTTGAAAATATCTAGATTAGGCTTAAAAACAAGCTGTGCGTGCTGAAAACCCAAACCATCCGCCAACTGGTCCCGTAAGAGGCACGAACACCTCCCACGGGACCAATGCAACTTGTAGGAACGGACCGTGTAGTCACGGTCTCCCGGTTTGAGAATATGACGGCAATTTGAAAATATCTAGATTAGGCTTAAAAACAAGGTGTTTGAGGGTGAAAATCCAAACCAACCGCCAAACAACCTCGTAAGAGGTACGAACACCTCGCACGAGACCAATGTGATTTGTAGGAACTGACCTCGTAGTCGCGGGTCTCCCGGTTTGAGAATATGATGATAACTTTTAAATATCTAGATTAGGCATACAAACAAGCCGTTTAAGGGTGAAAACTCAAACCAGCCGCCAAACGGCCCCGTAAGAGGCACAAACACCTCGCATGGGACCAATGTAACTTGTAGAAACTGACCGCGTAGGCACGGGTCTCCAGGTTTGAGAATATGACGATAATTTAAAAATATCTAAATTAGGATTAAAAACAAACAGTTAAAGGGTGAGAACCCCTACCAGTCCCCAAATGGCCCCGTAAGAGGTACGAGCACCTCGCACGGGACCAACGCAACTTGTTGGAACTGACCGCGTAGTAGCGGGTCTCCCGGTTTGAGAATATGACGATAATTTGAAAATATCTAAATTAGGCTTAAAAACAAGCTGTTTGAAGGTGAAAACTCAAAAAAGCTGCCAAACGGCCCCGTTGGAAGCACGAACACCTCGCACGGGACCAATGTAACTTGTAGGAACAGATCGTGTAGTCGCGGGTCTCTCGATTTAAGAATATGGGGATAATTTGGAAATATCTAGATTAGGTTTAAAAACAAGTCGTTATAGGGTGAAAACCCAAACAAGGCGCCAAACGGCCTTGTTAGAGGCACGAACACCTCGTACGGGGTCAACGTAACTTGTAGGAGCTCACCGCATAGTCACGGGTCTCCCGGTTGGAGAATATGACGATAATTTGAAAATATCTGAATTAGATTTAAAACCAAGCAGTTAAAGGGTGAAAAACCAATACCAGCCCCCAAACGGCCCCGTAAGAGGCACGAACACCTCGTACAGGACCATTGTAACTTGTACGAACTGACCGCGCAGTCGCGGGTCCCCCGATTTGAGAATATGACGATAGTTTGGAAATATCTAGATTAGGCTTAAAAATAAGGCGTATGTGGGTGAAAGTTCAAACCATTCGCCAAACGGCCCCCGTAAGAGCCACCAGCACACCTAATATAACTTGTACGAACTGACCGCGTAGTCGCAGGTCTCTCGACTTGAGAATATGATGATAATTTGGAAATAGCTAGATTCGGCTTAAAAAGAAGTCGTTTGTGGGTGAAAACCCAAACCTGCCGCCAAACGGTCCCGTAAAAGGCACAAACACCTCGCATTGGACCAATGTAACTTGTAGGAACTGACCACGTAGTCACGGTTTTCCCGTTTTGAGAATACGAAGATAATTTGGAAATATCTCAATTAGGCTTAAAAACGAGCAGTTAAAGGGTGAAAACCTAAACCAACCCCCAAAGGGCCCCATTAGAGGCACGAACACCTCGCACATGACCAATGAAACCTGAATGAACTAACCGCGTTGCCACTGCGGTTTGAGAATATGATGATAATTTGAAAATATCTAGATTACGTTTAAAAACAAGCCGTTTGAAGATGAAAACCCAAACCAGCTGCGAAACGGCCCCGTAAGAGGCACGAACGCCTCGAATGGGACCACTGTAACTTGTAGGAACTGATCGCGGGTCTCCCGGATTGAGAAGATGACAATAATTTGGAAATATCTAGATTAGGCCTAAAAACAATCCGTTTGAGGGTGAAAACCCAAACCAGCCGCCAAACGGCCCTCGCGCGGGTTCTGACCGCGTAGTCGCACGTCTTCTGGTCTGAGAATATGATGATAATTTTAAAATATCTAACTAGGCTTAAAAACAGGTAGTTAATGGGTGAAAACCCCAATCAGCCTCCAAACGACCCATCAAGAGTCACGCACACCTCGCACAGGACCAATGTAACTTGTAGGAACCGACCGTGTAGTCACGGGTCTCTCGGTTTGAGATTATGACGCCAATTTGAAAATATCCAGATTAGGCTTAAAAACAAGCTGTTTGAGGGTGAAAATACAAACCAATCGCCAAACGGCCTCCCGCCTCACGTGGTCAGTTCCTACGAGTTAGATTGGTCTCGTGCGAGCTGTTCGTGTAGGAACTGACCGCGTAGTCACGTGTCTCCCGATGCGAGAATATGACGATAATTTGAAAATATCTAGATTAGGCTTAAAAACAAGCTGTGCGTGCTGAAAACCCAAACCATCCGCCAACTGGTCCCGTAAGAGGCACGAACACCTCCCACGGGACCAATGCAACTTGTAGGAACGGACCATGTAGTCACGGTCTCCCGGTTTGAGAATATGACGGCAATTTGAAAATATCTAGATTAGGCTTAAAAACAAGGTGTTTGAGGGTGAAAATCCAAACCAACCGCCAAACAACCTCGTAAGAGGTACGAACACCTCGCACGAGACCAATGTGATTTGTAGGAACTGACCTCGTAGTCGCGGGTCTCCCGGTTTGAGAATATGATGATAACTTTTAAATATCTAGATTAGGCATACAAACAAGCCGTTTAAGGGTGAAAACTCAAACCAGCCGCCAAACGGCCCCGTAAGAGGCACAAACACCTCGCATGGGACCAATGTAACTTGTAGAAACTGACCGCGTAGGCACGGGTCTCCAGGTTTGAGAATATGACGATAATTTAAAAATATCTAAATTAGGATTAAAAACAAACAGTTAAAGGGTGAGAACCCCTACCAGTCCCCAAATGGCCCCGTAAGAGGTACGAGCACCTCGCACGGGACCAACGCAACTTGTTGGAACTGACCGCGTAGTAGCGGGTCTCCCGGTTTGAGAATATGACGATAATTTGAAAATATCTAAATTAGGCTTAAAAACAAGCTGTTTGAAGGTGAAAACTCAAAAAAGCCGCCAAACGGCCCCGTTGGAAGCACGAACACCTCGCACGGGACCAATGTAACTTGTAGGAACAGATCGTGTAGTCGCGGGTCTCTCGATTTAAGAATATGGGGATAATTTGGAAATATCTAGATTAGGTTTAAAAACAAGTCGTTATAGGGTGAAAACCCAAACAAGGCGCCAAACGGCCTTGTTAGAGGCACGAACACCTCGTACGGGGTCAACGTAACTTGTAGGAGCTCACCGCATAGTCACGGGTTTCCCGGTTGGAGAATATGACGATAATTTGAAAATATCTGAATTAGATTTAAAACCAAGCAGTTAAAGGGTGAAAAACCAATACCAGCCCCCAAACGGCCCCGTAAGAGGCACGAACACCTCGTACAGGACCATTGTAACTTGTACGAACTGACCGCGCAGTCGCGGGTCCCCCGATTTGAGAATATGACGATAGTTTGGAAAAATCTAGATTAGGCTTAAAAATAAGGCGTATGTGGGTGAAAGTTCAAACCATTCGCCAAACGGCCCCGTAAGAGCCACCAGCACACCTAATATAACTTGTACGAACTGACCGCGTAGTCGCAAGTCTCCCGACTTGAGAATATGATGATAATTTGGAAATAGCTAGATTCGACTTAAAAAGAAGTCGTTTGTGGGTGAAAACCCAAACCTGCCGCCAAACGGTCCCGTAAAAGGCACAAACACCTCGCATTGGACCAATGTAACTTGTAGGAACTGACCGCGTAGTCACGGTTTTCCCGTTTTGAGAATACGAAGATAATTTGGAAATATCTCAATTAGGCTTAAAAACGAGCAGTTAAAGGGTGAAAACCTAAACCAACCCCCAAAGGGCCCCATTAGAGGCACGAACACCTCGCACATGACCAATGAAACCTGAACGAAATAACCGCGTTGCCACTGCGGTTTGAGAATATGATGATAATTTGAAAATATCTAGATTACGTTTAAAAACGAGCCGTTTGAAGATGAAAACCCAAACCAGCTGCGAAACGGCCCCGTAAGAGGCACGAACGCCTCGAACGGGACCACTGTAACTTGTAGGAACTGATCGTGTAGTCGCGGGTCTCCCGGATTGAGAAGATGACAATAATTTGGAAATATCTAGATTAGGCCTAAAACCAATCCGTTTGAGGGTGAAAACCCAAATTAGCCGCCAAACGGCCCTCGCGCAGGTTCTGACCGCGTAGTCGCACGTCTTCTGGTCTGAGAATATGATGATAATTTTAAAATATCTAACTAGGCTTAAAAACAGGTAGTTAATGGGTGAAAAACCCAATCAGCCTCCAAAATACCCATCAAGAGGCACGCACACCTCGCACAGGACCAATGTAACTTGTAGGAACCGACCGTGTAGTCACGAGTCTCTCGGTTTGAGATTATGACGCCAATTTGAAAATATCCAGATTAGGCTTAAAAACAAGCTGTTTGAGGGTGAAAATACAAACCAGCCGCCAAACGGCCCCCCGCGACTACGTGGTCAGTTCCTACGAGTTAGATTGGTCCCGTGCGAGCTGTTCGTGTAGGAACTGACCGCGTAGACACGTGTCTCCCGATGTGAGAATATGACGATAATTTGAAAATATCTAGATTAGGCTTAAAAACAAGCTGTGCGTGCTGAAAACCCAAACCATCCGCCAACTGGTCCCGTAAGAGGCACGAACACCTCCCACGGGACCAATGCAACTTGTAGGAACGGACCGTGTAGTCACGGTCTCCCGGTTTGAGAATATGACGGCAATTTGAAAATATCTAGATTAGGCTTAAAAACAAGGTGTTTGAGGGTGAAAATCCAAACCAACCGCCAAACGGTCGTAAGAGGTACGAACACCTCGCACGAGACCAATGTGATTTGTAGGAACTGACCTCGTAGTCGCGGGTCTCCCGGTTTGAGAATATGATGATAACTTTTAAATATCTAGATTAGGCATAAAAACAAGCCGTTTAAGGGTGAAAACTCAAACCAGCCGCCAAACGGCCCCGTAAGAGGCACAAACACCTCGCATGGGACCAATGTAACTTGTAGAAACTGACCGCGTAGGCACAGGTCTCCAGGTTTGAGAATATGACGATAATTTAAAAATATCTAAATTAGGATTAAAAACAAACAGTTAAAGGGTGAGAACCCAAACCAGTCCCCAAATGGCCCCGTAAGAGGTACGAGCACCTCGCACGGGACCAACGCAACTTGTTGGAACTGACCGCGTAGTAGCGGGTCTCCCGGTTTGAGAATATGACGATAATTTGAAAATATCTAAATTAGGCTTAAAAACAAGCTGTTTGAAGGTGAAAACTCAAAAAAGCCGCCAAACGGCCCCGTTGGAAGCACGAACACCTCGCACGGGACCAATGTAACTTGTAGGAACAGATCGTGTAGTCGCGGGTCTCTCGATTTAAGAATATGGGGATAATTTGGAAATATCTGGATTAGGTTTAAAAACAAGTCGTTATAGGGTGAAAACCCAAACAAGGCGCCAAACGGCCTTGTTAGAGGCACGAACACCTCGTACGGGGTCAACGTAACTTGTAGGAGCTCACCGCATAGTCACGGGTCTCCCGGTTGGAGAATATGACGATAATTTGAAAATATCTGAATTAGATTTAAAACCAAGCAGTTAAAGGGTGAAAAACCAATACCAGCCCCCAAACGGCCCCGTAAGAGGCACGAACACCTCGTACAGGACCATTGTAACTTGTACGAACTGACCGCGCAGTCGCGGGTCCCCCGATTTGAGAATATGACGATAGTTTGGAAAAATCTAGATTAGGCTTAAAAATAAGGCGTATGTGGGTGAAAGTTCAAACCATTCGCCAAACGGCCCCCGTAAGAGCCACCAGCACACCTAATATAACTTGTACGAACTGACCGCGTAGTCGCAAGTCTCCCGACTTGAGAATATGATGATAATTTGGAAATAGCTAGATTCGACTTAAAAAGAAGTCGTTTGTGGGTGAAAACCCAAACCTGCCGCCAAACGGTCCCGTAAAAGGCACAAACACCTCGCATTGGACCAATGTAACTTGTAGGAACTGACCGCGTAGTCACGGTTTTCCCGTTTCGAGAATACGAAGATAATTTGGAAATATCTCAATTAGGCTTAAAAACGAGCAGTTAAAGGGTGAAAACCTAAACCAACCCCCAAAGGGCCCCATTAGAGGCACGAACACCTCGCACATGACCAATGAAACTTGAACGAACTAACCGCGTTGCCATTGCGGTTTGAGAATATGATGATAATTTGAAAATATCTAGATTACGTTTAAAAACAAGTCGTTTGAAGATGAAAATCCAAACCAGCTGCGAAACGGCCCCGTAAGAGGCACGAACGCCTCGAACGGGACCACTGTAACTTGTAGGAACTGATCGTGTAGTCGCGGGTCTCCCGGATTGAGAAGATGACAATAATTTGGAAATATCTAGATTAGGCCTAAAAACAATCCGTTTGAGGGTGAAAACCCAAACCAGCCGCCAAACGGCCCTCGCGCAGGTTCTGACCGCGTAGTCGCACGTCTTCTGGTCTGAGAATATGATGATAATTTTAAAATATCTAATTAGGCTTAAAAAAAGGTAGTTAATGGGTGAAAACCCCAATCAGCCTCCAAACGACCCATCAAGAGGCACGCACACCTCGCACAGGACCAATGTAACTTGTAGGAACCGACCGTGTAGTCACGGGTCTCTCAGTTTGAGATTATGACGCCAATTTGAAAATATCCAGATTAGGCTTAAAAACAAGCTGTTTGAGGGTGAAACTACAAACCAGCCGCCAAACGGCCTCCTGCGACTACGCGGTCAGTTCCTACAAGTTACATTGGTCCCTTGCGAGCTGTCCGTATAGGAACTGACCGCGTAGTCACGTGTCTCCCGATGTGAGAATATGACGATAATTTAAAAATATCAAGATTAGGCTTTAAAACAAGCTGTGCGTGATGAAAACCCAAACCACCCGCCAACTGGTCCCATAAGGGGCACGAACACCTCCCACGGGACCAATGCAACTTGTAGGAACAGACCGTGTAGTCACGGGCTCCCGGTTTGAGAATATGATGTCAATTTGAAAATATCTAGATTAGGCTTAAAAACAAGGTGTTTGAGGGTGAAAATCCAAACGAGCAACCAAACGACCTCGTAAGAGGCACGAACACCTCGCACGGGGCCAATGTGACTTGTCGTTTGTGGGTGAAAGTCCAAACCATTCGCCAAACGGCCCCGTAAGAGCCACAAGCACTCCTAATATAACTTGTACGAACTGACCGCGTAGTCGCAAGTCTCCCGGTTTGAGAATATGATGATAATTTGGAAATAGCTAGATTCGGCTTAAAAAGAAGTCGTTTGTGGGTGAAAACCCAAACCAGCCACCAAACGGCCCCGTAAAAGGCACAAACACCTCGCATTGGACCAATGTAACTTGTAGAAACTGACCGTGTAGTCACGGTTTTCCCGTTTTGAGAATACGAAGATAATTTGGAAATATCTCAATTAGGCTTAAAAACGAGCAGTTAAAGGGTGAAAACCTAAACCAACCCCCAAAGGGCCTCATTAGAGGCACGAACACCTCTTACATGCCCAATGAAACTTGAACGAACTAACCGCGTAGCCACTGGTCTCCCGATTTGAGAATATGATGATAATTTGAAAATATCTAGATTACGTTTAAAAACAAGTCATTTGAAGATGAAAACCCAAACCAGCTGCCAAACGGCCCCGTAAGAGGCACGAACGCCTTGCACGGGTGCACTGTAACTTGTAGGAACTGATCGTGTAGTCACGGGTCTCCCGGATTGAGAAGATGACGATAATTTGGAAATATCTAGATTAGGCCTAAAAATAATTCGTTTGAGGGTGAAAACCCAAACCAGCCGCCAAACGGCCCTCGCGCAGGTTCTGACCGCGTAGTCGCACATCTTCTGGTCTGAGAATATAATTAGGCCTAAAAACAGGTAGTTAATGGGTGAAAACCCCAATCAGCCTCCAAACGACCCATCAAGAGGCACGCACACCTCGCACGGGACCAATGTAACTTGTAGGAACCGACCGTGTAGTCACGGGTCTCTCGGTTTGAGATTATGACGCCAATTTGAAAATATCCAGATTAGGCTTAAAAACAAGCTGTTTGAGGGTGAAAATACAAATCAACCGCCAAACGGCCTCCCGCGACTACGTGGTCAGTTCCTACAAGTTACATTGGTCCCGTGCGAGCTGTTCGTGTAGGAACTGACCGCGTAGTCACGTGTCTCCCGATGTGAGAATATGACGATAATTTGAAAATATCTAGATTAGGCTTAAAAACAAGCTGTGCGTGATGAAAACCCAAACCACCCGCCAACTGGTCCCATAAGAGGCACGAACACCTCCCACGGGACCAATGCAACTTGTAGGAACGGACCGTGTAGTCACGGGCTCCCGGTTTGAGAATATTATGTCAATTTGAAAATATCTAGATTAGGCTTAAAAACAAGGTGTTTGAGGGTGAAAATCCAAACGAGCCACCAAACGGCCTCGTAAGAGGCACGAACACCTCGCACGGGACGAATGTGACTTGTCGTTTGTGGGTGAAAGTCCAAACCGTTCGCCAAACGGCCCCGTAAGAGCCACCAGCACACCTAATATAACTTGTACGAACTGATCGCGTAGTCGTAGGTCTCCCGGCTTGAGAATATGATGATAATTTGGAAATAGCTAGATTCGGCTTAAAAAGAAGTCGTTTGTGGGTGAAAACCCAAACCAGCCGCCAAACGGCCCCGTAAAAGGCACGAACACCTCGCATTGGACCAATGTAACTTGTAGGAACTGACCGTGTAGTCCCGGTTTTCCCGTTTTGAGAATATGAAGATAATTTGGAAATATCACAATTAGGCTTAAAAACAAGAAGTTAAACGGTGAAAACCCAAACCAACCCCCAAAGGGCCCCATTAGAGGCACGAACACCTCGCACATGACCAATGAAACTTGAATGAACTTACCGCGTTGCCACTGGTCGACCGGTTTGAGAATATGATGATAATTTGAAAATATCTAGATTACGTTTAAAAACAAGCCGTTTGAAGATGAAAACCCAAACCAGCTGCCAAACGGCCCCGTAAGAGGCACGAACGCCTCGCACGGGACAACTGTAACTTGTAGGAACTGATCGTGTACTTGGGGTCTCCCGAATTGAGAAGATGACGATAATTTGGAAATATCTAGATTAGGCCTAAAAACAAGCCGTTTGAGGGTAAAAACACAAACCAGCCGCCAAACGGCCCTCGCGCAGGTTCTGACTGCGTAGTCGCACGTCTTCTGGTCTGAGAATATGATGATAATTTCAAAATATCTAATTAGGCTTAAAAACAGGTAGTTAAAGGGTGAAAACCCAAATCAGCCTCCAAACGACCCATCAAGAGGCACGAACACCTCGCACAGGACCAATGTAACTTGTAGGAACCGACCGTGTAGTCACGGGTCTCCCGGTTTGAGATTATGACGCCAATTTGAAAATATCCAGATTAGGCTTAAAAACAAGTTGTTTCAGGGTGAAAATACAAACCAACCGCCAAACGGCCTCCCGCGACTACGTGGTCAGTTCCTACAAGTTACATTGGTCCCGTGCGAGCTGTTCACGTAGGAACTGACCGCGTAGTCACCTGTCTCCCGATGTGAGAATATGAAGATAATTTGAAAATATCTAGATTAGGCTTAAAAACAAGCTGTGCGTGCTGAAAACCCAAACCATCCGCCAACTGGTCCCGTAAGAGGCACGAACACCTCCCACGGGACCAATGCAACTTGTAGGAACGGACCGTGTAGTCACGGTCTCCCGGTTTGAGAATATGATGGCAATTTGAAAATATCTAGATTAGGCTTAAAAACAAGGTGTTTGAGGGTGAAAATCCAAACCAACCGCCAAACAACCTCGCAAGAGGTACGAACACCTCGCACGAGACCAATGTGATTTGTAGGAACTAACCTCGTAGTCGCGGGTCTCCCGGTTTGAGAATATGATGATAACTTTTAAATATCTAGATTAGGCATAAAAACAAACCGTTTAAGGGTGAAAACTCAAACCAGCCGCCAAACGGCCCCGTAAGAGGCACAAACACCTCGCATGGGACCAATGTAACTTGTAGAAACTGACCACGTAGGCACGGGTCTCCAGGTTTGAGAATATGACGATAATTTAAAAATATCTAAATTAGGATTAAAAACAAACAGTTAAAGGGTGAGAACCCAAACTAGTCCCCAAATGGCCCCGTAAGAGGTACGAGCACCTCGCACGGGACCAACGCAACTTGTTGGAACTGACCGCGTAGTAGCGGGTCTCCCGGTTTGAGAATATGACGATAATTTGAAAATATCTAAATTAGGCTTAAAAACAAGCTCTTTGAAGGTGAAAACTCAAAAAAGCCGCCAAACGGCCCCGTTGGAAGCACGAACACCTCGCACGGGACCAATGTAACTTGTAGGAACAGATCGTGTAGTCGCGGGTCTCTCGATTTAAGAATATGAGGATAATTTGGAAATATCTAGATTAGGTTTAAAAACAAGTCGTTATAGGGTGAAAACCCAAATAAGGCGCCAAACGGCCTTGTTAGAGGCACGAACACCTCGTACGGGGTCAACGTAACTTGTAGGAGCTCACCGAATAGTCACGGGTCTCCCGGTTGGAGAATATGACGCTAATTTGAAAATATCTAAATTAGATTTAAAACCAAGCAGTTAAAGGGTGAAAAACCAATACCAGCCCCCAAACGGCCCCGTAAGAGGCACGAACACCTCGTACAGGACCATTGTAACTTGTACGAACTGACCGCGCAGTCGCGGGTCCCCCGATTTGAGAATATGACGATAGTTTGGAAATATCTAGATTAGGCTTAAAAATAAGCCGTATGTGGGAGAAAGTCCAAACCATTCGCCAAACGGCCCCGTAAGAGCCACCAGCACACCTAATATAACTTGTACGAACTGACCGCGTAGTCGCAGGTCTATCGACTTGAGAATATGATGATAATTTGGAAATAGCTAGATTCGGCTTAAAAAGAAGTCGTTTGTGGGTGAAAACCCAAACCTGCCGCCAAACGGTCCCGTAAAAGGCACAAACACCTCGCATTGGACCAATGTAACTTGTAGGAACTGACCGCGTAGTCACGGTTTTCCCGTTTTGGGAATACGAAGATAATTTGGAAATATCTCAATTAGGCTTAAAAACGAGCAGTAAAAGGGTGAAAACCTAAACCAACCCCCAAAGGGCCCCATTAGAGGCACGAACACCTCGCACATGACCAATGAAACTTGAACGAACTAACCGCGTTGCCACTGCGGTTTGAGAATATGATGATAATTTGAAAATATCTAGATTACGTTTAAAAACAAGTCGTTTGAAGATGAAAACCCAAACCAGCAGCGAAACGGCCTCGTAAGAGGCACGAACGCCTCGAACGGGACCACTGTAACTTGTAGGAACTGATCGTGTAGTCGCGGGTCTCCCGGATTGAGAAGATGACAATAATTTGGAAATATCTAGATTAGGCCTAAAAATAATCCGTTTGAGGGTGAAAACCCAAACCAGCCGCCAAACGGCCCTCGCGCAGGTTCTGACCGCGTAGTCGCACGTCTTCTGGTCTGAGAATATGATGATAATTTTACAATATCTAACTAGGCTTTAAAACAGGTAGTTAACGGGTGAAAACCCCAATCAGCCTCCAAACGACCCATCAAGAGTCACGCACACCTCGCACAGGACCAATGTAACTTGTAGGAACCGACCGTGTAGTCACGGGTCTCTCGGTTTGAGATTATGACGCCAATTTGAAAATATCCAGATTAGGCTTAAAAACAAGCTGTTTGAGGGTGAAAATACAAACCAACCGCCAAACGGCCTCCCGCCTCACGTGGTCAGTTCCTACGAGTTAGATTGGTCCCGTGCGAGCTGTTCGTGTAGGAACTGACCGCGTAGTCACGTGTCTCCCGATGTGAGAATATGACGATAATTTGAAAATATCTAGATTAGGCTTAAAAACAAGCTGTGCGTGCTGAAAACCCAAACCATCCGCCAACTGGTCCCGTAAGAGGCACGAACACCTCCCACGGGACCAATGCAACTTGTAGGAACGGACCGTGTAGTCACGGTCTCCCGGTTTGAGAATATGACGGCAATTTGAAAATATCTAGATTAGGCTTAAAAACAAGGTGTTTGAGGGTGAAAATCCAAACCAACCGCCAAACAACCTCGTAAGAGGTACGAACACCTCGCACGAGACCAATGTGATTTGTAGGAACTGACCTCGTAGTCGCGGGTCTCCCGGTTTGAGAATATGATGATAACTTTTAAATATCTAGATTAGGCATACAAATAGGCCGTTTAAGGGTGAAAACTCAAACCAGCCGCCAAACGGCCCCGTAAGAGGCACAAACACCTTGCATGGGACCAATGTAACTTGTAGAAACTGACCGCGTAGGCACGGGTCTCCAGGTTTGAGAATATGACGATAATTTAAAAATATCTAAATTAGGATTAAAAACAAACAGTTAAAGGGTGAGAACCCATACCAGTCCCCAAATGGCCCCGTAAGAGGTACGAGTACCTCGCACGGGACCAACGCAACTTGTTGGAACTGACCGCGTAGTAGCGGGTCTCCCGGTTTGAGAATATGACGATAATTTGAAAATATCTAAATTAGGCTTAAAAACAAGCTGTTTGAAGGTGAAAACTCAAAAAAGCCGCCAAACGGCCCCGTTGGAAGCACGAACACCTCGCACGGGACCAATGTAACTTGTAGGAACAGATCGTGTAGTCGCGGGTCTCTCGATTTAAGAATATGAGGATAATTTGGAAATATGTAGATTAGGTTTAAAAACAAGTCGTTATAGGGTGAAAACCCAAACAAGGCGCCAAACGGCCTTGTTAGAGGCACGAACACCTCGTACGGGGTCAACGTAACTTGTAGGAGCTCACCGCATAGTCACGGGTCTCCCGGTTGGAGAATATGACAATAATTTGAAAATATCTAAATTAGATTTAAAACCAAGCAGTTAAAGGGTGAAAAACCAATACCAGCCCCCAAACGGCCCCGTAAGAGGCACGAACACCTCGTACAGGACCATTGTAACTTGTACGAACTGACCGCGCAGTCGCGGGTCCCCCGATTTGAGAATATGACGATAGTTTGGAAATATCTAGATTAGGTTTAAAAATAAGGCGTATGTGGGTGAAAGTTCAAACCATTCGCCAAACGGCCCCCGTAAGAGCCACCAGCACACCTAATATAACTTGTACGAACTGACCGCGTAGTCGCAGGTCTCCCGACTTGAGAATATGATGATAATTTGGAAATAGCTAGATTCGGCTTAAAAAGAAGTCGTTTGTGGGTGAAAACCCAAACCTGCCGCCAAACGGTCCCGTAAAAGGCACAAACACCTCGCATTGGACCAATGTAACTTCTAGGAACTGACCGCGTAGTCACGGTTTTCCCGTTTTGAGAATACGAAGATAATTTGGAAATATCTCAATTAGGCTTAAAAACGAGCAGTTAAAGGGTGAAAACCTAAACCAACCCCCAAAGGACCCCATTAGAGGCACGAACACCTCGCACATGACCAATGAAACTTGAACGAACTAACCGCGTTGCCACTGCGGTTTGAGAATATGATGATAATTTGAAAATATCTAGATTACGTTTAAAAACAAGCCGTTTGAAGATGAAAACCCAAACCAGCTGCGAAACGGCCCCGTAAGAGGCACGAACGCCTCGAACGGGACCACTGTAACTTGTAGGAACTGATCGTGTAGTCGCGGGTCTCCCGGATTGAGAAGATGACAATAATTTGGAAATATCTAGATTAGGCCTAAAAATAATCCGTTTGAGGGTGAAAACCCAAACCAGCCGCCAAACGGCCCTCGCGCAGGTTCTGACCGCGTAGTCGCACGTCTTCTGGTCTGAGAATATGATGATAATTTTAAAATATCTAACTAGGCTTAAAAACAGGTAGTTAATGGGTGAAAACCCCAATCAGCCTCCAAACGACCCATCAAGAGGCACGCACAACTCGCACAGGACCAATGTAACTTGTAGGAACCGACCGTGTAGTCACGGGTCTCCCGGTTTGAGATTATGACGCCAATTTGAAAATATCCAGATTAGGCTTAAAAACAAGTTGTTTCAGGGTGAAAATACAAACCAACCGCCAAACGGCCTCCCGCGACTACGTGGTCAGTTCCTACAAGTTACATTGGTCCCGTGCGAGCTGTTCACGTAGGAACTGACCGCGTAGTCACCTGTCTCCCGATGTGAGAATATGAAGATAATTTGAAAATATCTAGATTAGGCTCAAAAACAAGCTGTGCGTGCTGAAAACCCAAACCATCCGCCAACTGGTCCCGTAAGAGGCACGAACACCTCCCACGGGACCAATGCAACTTGTAGGAACGGACCGTGTAGTCACGGTCTCCCGGTTTGAGAATATGACGGCAATTTGAAAATATCTAGATTAGGCTTAAAAACAAGGTGTTTGAGGGTGAAAATCCAAACCAACCGCCAAACAACCTCGTAAGAGGTACGAACACCTCGCACGAGACCAATGTGATTTGTAGGAACTGACCTCGTAGTCGCGGGTCTCCCGGTTTGAGAATATGATGATAACTTTTAAATATCTAGATTAGGATTAAAAACAAACAGTTAAAGGGTGAGAACCCAAACCAGTCCCCAAATGGCCCCGTAAGAGGTACGAGTACCTCGCACGGGACCAACGCAACTTGTTGGAACTGACCGCGTAGTAGCGGGTCTCCCGGTTTGAGAATATGATGATAATTTAAAAATATCTAAATTAGGATTAAAAACAAACAGTTAAAGGGTGAGAACCCAAACCAGTCCCCAAATGGCCCCGTAAGAGGTACGAGCACCTCGCACGGGACCAACGCAACTTGTTGGAACTGACCGCGCAGTAGCGGGTCTCCCGGTTTGAGAATATGACGATAATTTGAAAATATCTAAATTAGGCTTAAAAACAAGCTGTTTGAAGGTGAAAACTCAAAAAAGCCGCCAAACGGCCCCGTTGGAAGCACGAACACCTCGCACGGGACCAATGTAACTTGTAGGGACAGATCGTGTAGTCGCGGGTCTCTCGATTTAAGAATATGAGGATAATTTGGAAATATCTAGATTAGGTTTAAAAACAAGTCGTTATAGGGTGAAAACCCAAATAAGGCGCCAAACGGCCTTGTTAGAGGCACGAACACCTCGTACGGGGTCAACGTAACTTGTAGGAGCTCACCGCATAGTCACGGGTCTCCCGGTTGGAGAATATGACGATAATTTGAAAATATCTAAATTAGATTTAAAACCAAGCAGTTAAAGGGTGAAAATCCAATACCAGCCCCCAAACGGCCCCGTAAGAGGCACGAACACCTCGTACAGGACCATTGTAACTTGTACGAACTGACCGCGCAGTCGCGGGTCCCCCGATTTGAGAATATGACGATAGTTTGGAAATATCTAGATTAGGCTTAAAAATAAGCCGTATGTGGGAGAAAGTCCAAACCATTCGCCAAACGGCCCCGTAAGAGCCACCAGCACACCTAATATAACTTGTACGAACTGACCGCGTAGTCGCAGGTCTATTGACTTGAGAATATGATGATAATTTGGAAATAGCTAGATTCGGCTTAAAAAGAAGTCGTTTGTGGGTGAAAACCCAAACCTGCCGCCAAACGGTCCCGTAAAAGGCACAAACACCTCGCATTGGACCAATGTAACTTGTAGGAACTGACCGCGTAGTCACGGTTTTCCCGTTTTGAGAATACGAAGATAATTTGGAAATATCTCAATTAGGCTTAAAAACGAGCAGTTAAAGGGTGAAAACCTAAACCAACCCCCAAAGGGCCCCATTAGAGGCACGAACACCTCGCACATGACCAATGAAACTTGAACGAACTAACCGCGTTGCCACTGGTCTACCGGTTTGAGAATATGATGATAATTTGACAATATCTAGATGACGTTTAAAAACAAGCCGTTTGAAGATGGAAACCCAAACCAGCTGCCAAACGGCCCCGTAAGAGGCACGAACGCCTCGCACGGGACCACTGTAACTTGTAGGAACTGATCGTGTAGTCGCGGGTCTCCCGGATTGAGAAGATGACGATAATTTGGAAATATCTAGATTAGGCCTAAAAACAATCCGTTTGAGGGTGAAAACCCAAACCAGCCGCCAAACGGCCCTCGCGCAGGTTCTGACCGCGTAGTCGCACGTCTTCTGGTCTGAGAATATGATGATAATTTTAAAATATCTAATTAGGCTTAAAAACAGGTAGTTAATGGGTGAAAACCCCAATCAGCCTCCAAACGACTCATCAAGAGGCACGCACACCTCGCACAGGACCAATGTAACTTGTAGGAACCGACCGTGTAGTCACGGGTGTCTCGGTTTGAGATTATGACGCCAATTTGAAAATATCCAGATTAGGCTTAAAAACAAGCTGTTTGAGGGTGAAAATACAAACCAGCCGCCAAACGGCCTCCCGCGACTACGCGGTCAGTTCCTACAAGTTACATTGGTCCCTTGCGAGCTGTCCGTGTAGGAACTGACCGCGTAGTCACGTGTCTCCCGATGTGAGAATAAGACGATAATTTGAAAATATCTAGATTAGGCTTAAAAACAACCTGTGCGTGCTGAAAACCCAAACCACCCGCCAACTGGTCCCGTAAGAGGCACGAACACCTCCCACGGGACCAATGCAACTTGTAGGAACGGACCGTGTAGTCACGGGCTCCCGATTTGAGAATATGATGTCAATTTGAAAATATCTAGATTAGGCTTAAAAACAAGGTGTTTGAGGGTGAAAATCCAAACGAGCCGCCAAACGGCTTCGTAAGAGGCGCGAACAACTCGCACGGGACCAATGTGACTTGTCGTTTGTGGGTGAAAGTCCAAACCATTCGCCAAACGGCCCCGTAAGAGCCACCAGCACACCTACTATAACTTGTACGAACTGACCGCGTAGTCGCAGGTCTCCCGGCTGGAGAATATGATGATAATTTGTAAATAGCTAGATTCGGCTTAAAAAGAAGTCGTTTGTGGGTGAAAACCCAAACCTGCCGCCAAACGGTCCCGTAAAAGGCACAAACACCTCGCATTGGACCAATGTAACTTGTAGGAACTGACCGCGTAGTCACGGTTTTCCCGTTTTGAGAATACGAAGATAATTTGGAAATATCTCAATTAGGCTTAAAAACGAGCAGTTAAAGGGTGAAAACCTAAACTAACCCCCAAAGGGCCCCATTAGAGGCACGAACACCTCGCACATGACCAATGAAACTTGAACGAACTAACCGCGTTGCCACTGCGGTTTGAGAATATGATGATAATTTGAAAATATCTAGATTACGTTTAAAAACAAGCCGTTTGAAGATGAAAACCCAAACCAGCTGCGAAACGGCCCCGTAAGAGGCACGAACGCCTCGAACGGGACCACTGTAACTTGTAGGAACTGATCGTGTAGTCGCGGGTCTCCCGGATTGAGAAGATGACAATAATTTGGAAATATCTAGATTAGGCCTAAAAATAATCCGTTTGAGGGTGAAAACCCAAACCAGCCGCCAAACGGCCCTCGCGCAGGTTCTGACCGCGTAGTCGCACGTCTTCTGGTCTGAGAATATGATGATAATTTTAAAATATCTAACTAGGCTTAAAAACTGGTAGTTAATGGGTGAAAACCCCAATCAGCCTCCAAACGACCCATCAAGAGTCACGCACACCTCGCACAGGACCAATGTAACTTGTAGGAACCGACCGTGTAGTCACGGGTCTCTCGGTTTGAGATTATGACGCCAATTTGAAAATATCCAGATTAGGCTTAAAAACAAGCTGTTTCAGGGTGAAATTACAAACCAACCGCCAAACGGCCTCCCGCGACTACGCGGTCAGTTCCTACAAGTTACATTGGTCCCGTGCGAGCTATCCGTGTAGGAACTGACCGCGTAGTCAGCTGTCTCCCGATGTGAGAATATGACGATAATTTGAAAATATCTAGATTAGGCTTAAAAACAAGCTGTGCGTGCTGAAAACCCAAACCATCCGCCAACTGGTCCCGTAAGAGGCACGAACACCTCCCACGGGACCAATGCAACTTGTAGGAACGGACCGTGTAGTCACGGTCTCCCGGTTTGAGAATATGACGGCAATTTGAAAGTATCTAGATTAGGCTTAAAAACAAGGTGTTTGAGGGTGAAAATCCAAACCAACCGCCAAACAACCTCGTAAGAGGTACGAACACCTCGCACGAGACCAATGTGATTTGTAGGAACTGACCTCGTAGTCGCGGGTCTCCCGGTTTGAGAATATGATGATAACTTTTAAATATCTAGATTAGGCATACAAACAAGCCGTTTAAGGGTGAAAACTCAAACCAGCCGCCAAACGGCCCCGTAAGAGGCACAAACACCTCGCATGGGACCAATGTAACTTGTAGAAACTGATCGCGTAGGCACGGGTCTCCAGGTTTGAGAATATGACGATAATTTAAAAATATCTAAATTAGGATTAAAAACAAACAGTTAAAGGGTTAGAACCCATACCAGTCCCCAAATGGCCCCGTAAGAGGTACGAGCACCTCGTACGGGACCAACGCAACTTGTTGGAATTGACCGCGTAGTAGCGGGTCTCCCGGTTTGAGAATATGACGATAATTTGAAAATATCTAAATTAGGCTTAAAAACAAGCTGTTTGAAGGTGAAAACTTAAAAAAGCCGCCAAACGGCCCCGTTGGAAGCACGAACACCTCGCACGGGACCAATGTAACTTGTAGGAACAGATCGTGTAGTCGCGGGTCTCTCGATTTAAGAATATGAGGATAATTTGGAAATATCTAGATTAGGTTTAAAAACAAGTCGTTATAGGGTGAAAACCCAAACAAGGCGCCAAACGGCCTTGTTAGAGGCACGAACACCTCGTACGGGGTCAAGGTAACTTGTAGGAGCTCACCGCATAGTCACGGGTCTCCCGGTTGGAGAATATGACGATAATTTGAAAATATCTAAATTAGATTTAAAACCAAGCAGTTAAAGGGTGAAAAACCAATATCAGCCCCCAAACGGCCCCGTAAGAGGCACGAACACCTCGTACAGGACCATTGTAACTTGTACGAACTGACCGCGCAGTCGCGGGTCCCCCGATTTGAGAATATGACGATAGTTTGGAAATATCTAGATTAGGCTTAAAAATAAGGCGTATGTGGGTGAAAGTTCAAACCATTCGCCAAACGGCCCCGTAAGAGCCACCAGCACACCTACTATAACTTGTACGAACTGACCGCGTAGTCGCAGGTCTCCCGACTTGAGAATATGATGATAATTTGGAAATAGCTAGATTCGGCTTAAAAAGAAGTCGTTTGTGGGTGAAAACCCAAACCTGCCGCCAAACGGTCCCGTAAAAGGCACAAACACCTCGCATTGGACCAATGTAACTTGTAGGAACTGACCGCGTAGTCACGGTTTTCCCGTTTTGAGAATACGAAGATAATTTGGAAATATCTCAATTAGGCTTAAAAACGAGCAGTTAAAGGGTGAAAACCTAAACCAACCCCCAAAGGGCCCCATTAGAGGCACGAACACCTCGCACATGACCAATGAAACTTGAACGAACTAACCGCGTTGCCACTGGTCTACCGGTTTGAGAATATGATGATAATTTGAAAATATCTAGATTACGTTTAAAAACAAGTCGTTTGAAGATGAAAACCCAAACCAGCTGCCAAACGACCCCGTAAGAGGCACGAACGCCTCGTACAGGACCACTGTAACTTATAGGAACTGATCGTGTAGTCGTGGGTCTCCCGGATTGAGATGATGACGATAATTTGGAAATATCTAGATTAGGCCTAAAAATAATTCGTTTGAGGGTGAAAACCCAAACCAGCCGCCAAACGGCCCTCGCGCAGGTTCTGACCGCGTAGTCGCACGTCTTCTGGTCTGAGAATATAATTAGGCCTAAAAACAAGTAGTTAATGGGTGAAAACCCCAATCAGCCTCCAAACGACCCATCAAGAGGCACGTACACCTCGCACGGGACCAATGTAACTTGTAGGAACCGACCGTGTAGTCACGGGTCTCTCGGTTTGAGATTATGACGCCAATTTGAAAATATCCAGATTAGGCTTAAAAACAAGCTGTTTGAGGGTGAAAATACAAACCAGCCGCCAAACGGCCTCCCGCGACTACGCGGTCAGTTCCTACAAGTTACATTGGTCCCTTGCGATCTATCCGTGTAGGAACACACCGCGTAGTCACCTGTCTCCCAATGTGAGAATATGACGATAATTTGAAAATATCTAGATTAGGCTTAAAAACAAGCTGTGCGTACTGAAAACCCAAACCACCCGCCAACTGGTCCCGTAAGAGGCACGAACACCTCCTACGGGACCAATGCAACTTGTAGGAACGGACCGTGTAGTCACGGGCTCCCGGTTTGAGAATATTATGTCAATTTGAAAATATCTAGATTAGGCTTAAAAACAAGGTGTTTGAGGGTGAAAATCCAAACGAGCCGCCAAACGGCCTCGTAAGAGGCACGAACACCTCGCACGGGACGAATGTGACTTGTCGTTTGTGGGTGAAAGTCCAAACCATTCGCCAAACGGCCCCGTAAGAGCCACCAGCACACCTAATATAACTTGTACGAACTGACCGCGTAGTCGCAGGTCTCCCGGCTTGAGAATATGATGATAATTTGGAAATAGCTAGATTCGGCTTAAAAAGAAGTCGTTTGTGGGTGAAAACCCAAACCAGCCGCCAAACGGCCCCGTAAAAGGCACGAACACCTCGCATTGGACCAATGTAACTTGTAGGAACTGACCGTGTAGTCCCAGTTTTCCCGTTTTGAGAATATGAAGATAATTTGGAAATATCTCAATTAGGCTTAAAAACAAGAAGTTAAACGGTGAAAACCCAAACCAACCCCCAAAGGGCCCCATTAGAGGCACGAACACCCCGCACATGACCAATGAAACTTGAATGAACTTACCGCGTTGCCACTGGTCGACCGGTTTGAGAATATGATGATAATTTGAAAATATCTAGATTACGTTTAAAAACAAGCCGTTTGAAGATGAAAACCCAAACCAGCTGCCAAACGGCCCCGTAAGAGGCACGAACGCCTCGCACGGGACAACTGTAACTTGTAGGAACTGATCGTGTAGTTGGGGTCTCCCGAATTGAGAAGATGACGATAATTTGGAAATATCTAGATTAGGCCTAAAAACAAGCCGTTTGAGGGTGAAAACCCAAACCAGCCGCCAAACGGCCCTCGCGCAGGTTCTGACCGCGTAGTCGCACGTCTTCTGGTCTGAGAATATGATGATAATTTCAAAATATCTAATTAGGCTTAAAAACAGGTAGTTAAAGGGTGAAAACCCAAATCAGCCTCCAAACGACCCATCAAGAGGAACGAACACCTCGCACAGGACCAATGTAACTTGTAAGAACCGACCGTGTAGTCACGGGTCTCCCGGTTTGAGATTATGACGCCAATTTTAAAATATCCAGATTAGGCTTAAAAACAAGTTGTTTCAGGGTGAAAATACAAACCAACCGCCAAACGGCCTCCCGCGACTACGTGGTCAGTTCCTACAAGTTACATTGGTCCCGTGCGAGCTGTTCACGTAGGAACTGACCGCGTAGTCACCTGTCTCCCGATGTGAGAATATGAAGATAATTTGAAAATATCTAGATTAGGCTTAAAAACAAGCTGTGCGTGCTGAAAACCCAAACCATCCGCCAACTGGTCCCGTAAGAGGCACGAACACCTCCCACGGGACCAATGCAACTTGTAGGAACGGACCGTGTAGTCACGGTCTCCCGGTTTGAGAATATGACGGCAATTTGAAAATATCTAGATTAGGCTTAAAAACAAGGTGTTTGAGGGTGAAAATCCAAACCAACCGCCAAACAACCTCGTAAGAGGTACGAACACCTCGCACGAGACAAATGTGATTTGTAGGAACTGACCTCGTAGTCGCGGGTCTCTCGGTTTGAGAATATGATGATAACTTTTAAATATCTAGATTAGGCATAAAAACAAGCCGTTTAAGGGTGAAAACTCAAACCAGCCGCCAAACGGCCCCGTAAGAGGCACAAACACCTCGCATGGGACCAATGTAACTTGTAGAAACTGACCACGTAGGCACGGGTCTCCAGGTTTGAGAATATGACGATAATTTAAAAATATCTAAATTAGGATTAAAAACAAACAGTTAAAGGGTGAGAACCCAAACCAGTCCCCAAATGGCCCCGTAAGAGGTACGAGCACCTCGCACGGGACCAACGCAACTTGTTGGAACTGATCGCGTAGTAGCGGGTATCCCGGTTTGAGAATATGACGATAATTTGAAAATATCTAAATTAGGCTTAAAAACAAGCTGTTTGAAGGTGAAAACTCAAAAAAGCCGCCAAACGGCCCCGTTGGAAGCACGAACACCTCGCACGGGACCAATGTAACTTGTAGGAACAGATCGTGTAGTCGCGGGTCTCTCAATTTAAGAATATGAGGATAATTTGGAAATATCTAGATTAGGTTTAAAAACAAGTCGTTATAGGGTGAAAACCCAAACAAGGCGCCAAACGGCCTTGTTAGAGGCACGAACACCTCGTACGGGGTCAACGTAACTTGTAGGAGCTCACCGCATAGTCACGGGTCTCCCGGTTGGAGAATATGACGATAATTTGAAAATATCTAAATTAGATTTAAAACCAAGCAGTTAAAGGGTGAAAAACCAATACCAGCCCCCAAACGGCCCCGTAAGAGGCACGAACACCTCGTACAGGACCATTGTAACTTGTACGAACTGACCGCGCAGTCGCGGGTCCCCCGATTTGAGAATATGACGATAGTTTGGAAATATCTAGATTAGGCTTAAAAATAAGCCGTATGTGGGTGAAAGTCCAAACCATTCGCCAAACGGCCCCGTAAGACCCACCAGCACACCTAATATAACTTGTACGAACTGACCGCGTAATCGCAGGTCTCCCGACTTGAGAATATGATGATAATTTGGAAATAGCTAGATTCGGCTTAAAAAGAAGTCGTTTGTGGGTGAAAACCCAAACCTGCCGCCAAACGGTCCCGTAAAAGGCACAAACACCTCGCATTGGACCAATGTAACTTGTAGGAACTGACCGCGTAGTCACGGTTTTCCCGTTTTGAGAATACGAAGATAATTTGGAAATATCTCAATTAGGCTTAAAAACGAGCAGTTAAAGGGTGAAAACCTAAACCAACCCCCAAAGGGCCCCATTAGAGGCACAAACACCTCGCACATGACCAATGAAACTTGAACGAACTAACCGCGTTGCCACTGCAGTTTGAGAATATGATGATAATTTGAAAATATCTAGATTACGTTTAAAAACAATCCGTTTGAAGATGAAAACCCAAACCAGCTGCGAAACGGCCCCGTATGAGGCACGAACGCCTCGAACGGGACCACTGTAACTTGTAGGAACTGATCGTGTAGTCGCGGGTCTCCCGGATTGAGAAGATGACAATAATTTGGAAATATCTAGATTAGGCCTAAAAATAATCCGTTTGAGGGTGAAAACCCAAACCAGCCGCCAAACGGCCCTCGCGCAGGTTCTGACCGCGTAGTCGCACGTCTTCTGGTCTGAGAATATGATGATAATTTTAAAATATCTAATTAGGCTTAAAAACAGGTAGTTAATGGGTGAAAACCCCAATCAGCCTCCAAACGACCCATCAAGAGGCACGCACACCTCGCACTGGACCAATGTAACTTGTAGGAACCGACCGTGTAGTCACGGGTCTCTCGGTTTGAGATTATGACGCCAATTTGAAAATATCCAGATTAGGCTTAAAAACAAGCTGTTTGAGGGTGAAAATACAAACCAGCCGCCAAACGGCCTCCCGCGACTACGCGGTCAGTTCCTACAAGTTACATTGGTCCCTTGCGAGCTGTCCGTATAGGAACTGACCGCGTAGTCACGTGTCTCCCGATGTGAGAATATGACGATAATTTAAAAATATCTAGATTAGGCTTAAAAACAAGCTGTGCGTGCTGAAAACCCAAACCACCCGCCAACTGGTCCCGTAAGAGGCACGAACACCTCCCACGGGACCAATGCAACTTGTAGGAACGGACCGTGTAGTCACGGGCTCCCGGTTTGAGAATATGATGTCAATTTGAAAATATCTAGATTAGGCTTAAAAACAAGGTGTTTGAGGGTGAAAATCCAAACGAGCAACCAAACGACCTCGTAAGAGGCACGAACACCTCGCACGGGGCCAATGTGACTTGTCGTTTGTGGGTGAAAGTCCAAACCATTCGCCAAACGGCCCCGTAAGAGCCACAAGCACTCCTAATATAACTTGTACGAACTGACCGCGTAGTCGCAGGTCTCCCGGTTTGAGAATATGATGATAATTTGGAAATAGCTAGATTCGGCTTAAAAAGAAGTCGTTTGTGGGTGAAAACCCAAACCAGCCGCCAAACGGCCCCGTAAAAGGCACAAACACCTCGCATTGGACCAATGTAACTTGTAGAAACTGACCGCGGAGTCACGGTTTTCCCGTTTTGAGAATACGAGGATAATTTGGAAATATCTCAATTAGGCTTAAAAACGAGCAGTTAAAGGGTGAAAACCTAAACCAACCCCCAAAGGGCCCCATTAGAGGCACGAACACCTCTTACATGACCAATGAAACTTGAACGAACTAACCGCGTTGCCACTGGTCTACCGGTTTGAGAATATGATGATAATTTGAAAATATCTAGATTACGTTTAAAAACAAGTCGTTTGAAGATGAAAACCCAAACCAGCTGCCAAACGACCCCGTAAGAGGCACGAACGCCTCGCACGGGACCACTGTAACTTGTAGGAACTGATCGTGTAGTCGTGGGTCTCCCGGATTGAGAAGATGACGATAATTTGGAAATATCTAGATTAGGCCTAAAAATAATTCGTTTGAGGGTGAAAACCCAAACCAGCCGCCAAACGGCCCTCGCCCAGGTTCTGACCGCGTAGTCGCACGTCTTCTGGTCTGAGAATATAATTAGGCCTAAAAACAGGTAGTTAATGGGTGAAAACCCCAATCAGCCTCCAAACGACCCATCAAGAGGCACGCACACCTCGCACGGGACCAATGTAACTTGTAGGAACTGACCGTGTAGTCACGGGTCTCTCGGTTTGAGATTATGACGCCAATTTGAAAATATCCAGATTAGGCTTAAAAACAAGCTGTTTGAGGGTGAAAATACAAACCAGCCGCCAAACGGCCTCCCGCGACTACGCGGTCAGTTCCTACAAGTTACATTGGTCCCTTGCGATCTATCCGTGTAGGAACTCACCGCGTAGTCACCTGTCTCCCGATGTGAGAATATGACGATAATTTGAAAATATCTAGATTAGGCTTAAGAACAAGCTGTGCGTGCTGAAAACCCAAACCACCCGCCAACTGGTCCCGTAAGAGGCACGAACACCTCCCACGGGACCAATGCAACTTGTAGGAACGGACCGTGTAGTCACGGGCTCCCGGTTTGAGAATATGATGTCAATTTGAAAATATCTAGATTAGGTTTAAAAACAAGGTGTTTGAGGGTGAAAATCCAAACGAGCCGCCAAACGGTCTCGTAAGAGGCACGAACACCTCGCACGGGACGAATGTGACTTGTCGTTTGTGGGTGAAAGTCCAAACCATTCGCCAAACGGCCCCGTAAGAGCCACCAGCACACCTAATATAACTTGTACGAACTGACCGCGTAGTCGCAGGTCTCCCGGCTTGAGAATATGATGATAATTTGGAAATAGCTAGATTCGGCTTAAAAAGAAGTCGTTTGTGGGTGAAAACCCAAACCAGCCGCCAAACGACCCCGTAAAAGGCACGAACACCTCGCATTGGACCAATGTAACTTGTAGGAACTGACCGAGTAGTCCCGGTTTTCCCGTTTTGAGAATATGAAGATAATTTGGAAATATCTCAATTAGGCTTAAAAACAAGAAGTTAAACGGTGAAAACCCAAACCAACCCCCAAAGGGCCCCATTAGAGGCACGAACACCTCGCACATGACCAATGAAACTTGAACGAACTTATCGCGTTGCCACTGGTCGACCGGTTTGAGAATATGATGACAATTTGAAAATATCTAGATTACGTTTAAAAACAAGCCGTTTGAAGATGAAAACCCAAACCAGCTGCCAAACGGCCCCGTAAGAGGCACGAACGCCTCGCACGGGACAACTGTAACTTGTAGGAACTGATTGTGCAGTTGGGGTCTCCCGAATTGAGAAGATGGCGATAATTTGGAAATATCTAGATTAGGCCTAAAAACAAGCCGTTTGAGGGTGAAAACCCAAACCAGCCACCAAACGGCCCTCGCGCAGGTTCTGACCGCGTAGTCGCACGTCTTCTGGTCTGAGAATATGATGATAATTTCAAAAATCTAATTAGGCTTAAAAACAGGTAGTTAAAGAGTGAAAACCCAAATCAGCCTCCAAACGACCCATCAAGAGGCACGAACACCTCGCACAGGACCAATGTAACTTGTAGGAACCGACCGTGTAGTCACGGGTCTCCCGATTTGAGATTATGACGCCAATTTGAAAATATCCAGATTAGGCTTAAAAACAAGCTGTTTCAGGGTAGAAAATACAAACCAACCGCCAAACGGCCTCCCGCGACTACGTGGTCAGTTCCTACAAGTTACATTGGTCCCGTGCGAGCTGTTCACGTAGGAACTGACCGCGTAGTCACCTGTCACCCGATGTGAGAATATGAAGATAATTTGAAAATATCTAGATTAGGCTTAAAAACAAGCTGTGCGTGCTGAAAACCTAAACCAGCTGCCAACTGGTCCCGTAAGAGGCACGAACACCTCCCACGGGACCAATAAAACTTGTAGGAACGGACCGTGTAGTCACGGTCTCCCGGTTTGAGAATATGACGACAATTTGAAAATATCTAGATTAGGCTTAAAAACAAGGTGTTTGAGGGTGAAAATCCAAACCAACCGCCAAACAACCTCGTAAGAGGTACGAACACCTCGCACGAGACCAATGTGATTTGTAGGAACTGACCTCGTAGTCGCGGGTCTCCCGGTTTGAGAATATGATGATAACTTTTAAATATCTAGATTTGGCATAAAAACAAGCCGTTTAAGGGTGAAAACTCAAACCAGCCGCCAAACGGCCCCGTAAGAGGTACAAACACCTCGCATGGGACCAATGTAACTTGTAGAAACTGACCGCGTAGGCACGGGTCTCCAGGTTTGAGAATATGACGATAATTTAAAAATATCTAAATTAGGATTAAAAACAAACAGTTAAAGGGTGAGAACCCAAACCAGTCCCCAAATGGCCCCGTAAGAGGTACGAGCACCTCGCACGGGACCAACGCAACTTGTTGGAACTGACCGCGTAGTAGCGGGTCTCCCGGTTTGAGAATATGACGATAATTTGAAAATATCTAAAATAGGCTTAAAAACAAGCAGTTTGAAGGTGAAAACTCAAAAAAGCCGCCAAACGGCCCCGTTGGAAGCACGAACACCTCGCACGGGACCAATGTAACTTGTAGGAACAGATCGTGTAGTCGCGGGTCTCTCGATTTAAGAATATGAGGATAATTTGGAAATATCTAGATTAGGTTTAAAAACAAGTCGTTATAGGGTGAAAACCCAAACAAGGCGCCAAACGGCCTTGTTAGATGCACGAACACCTCGTACGGGGTCAACGTAACTTCTAGGAGCTCACCGCATAGTCACGGGTCTCCCGGTTGGAGAATATGACGATAATTTGAAAATATCTAAATTAGATTTAAAACCAAGCAGTTAAAGGGTGAAAAACCAATACCAGCCCCCAAACGGCCCCGTAAGAGGCACGAACACCTCTTACATGCCCAATGAAACTTGAACGAACTAACCGCGTAGCCACTGGTCTCCCGATTTGAGAATATGATGATAATTTGAAAATATCTAGATTACGTTTAAAAACAAGTCGTTTGAAGATGAAAACCCAAACCAGCTGCCAAATGGCCCCGTAAGAGGCACGAACGCCTCGCACGGGACCACTGTAACATGTAGGAACTGATCGTGTAGTCACGGGTCTCCCGGATTGAGAAGATGACGATAATTTGGAAATATCTAGATTAGGCCTAAAAATAATTCGTTTGAGGGTGAAAACCCAAACCAGCCGCCAAATGGCCCTCGCGCAGGTTCTGACCGCGTAGTCGCACGTCTTCTGGCCTGAGAATATAATTAGGCCTAAAAACAATTAGTTAATGGGTGAAAACCCCAATCAGCCTCCAAACGACCCATCAAGAGGCACGCACACCTCGCACGGGACCAATGTAACTTGTAGGAACCGACCGTGTAGTCACGGGTCTCTCGGTTTGAGATTATGACGCCAATTTGAAAATATCCAGATTAGGCTTAAAAACAAGCTGTTTGAGGGTGAAAATACAAACCAGCCGCCAAACGGCCTCCCGCGACTACGCGGTCAGTTCCTACAAGTTACATTGGTCCCTTGCGAGCTATCCGTGTAGGAACTGACCGCGTAGTCACCTGTCTCCCGATGTGAGAATATGACGATAATTTGAAAATATCTAGATTAGGCTTAAAAACAAGCTGTGCGTGCTGAAAAACCAAACCACCCGCCAACTGGTCCCGTAAGAGGCACGAACACCTCCCACGGGACCAATGCAACTTGTAGGAACGGACCGTGTAGTCACGGGCTCCCGGTTTGAGAATATAATGTCAATTTGAAAATATCTAGATTAGGCTCAAAAACAAGGTGTTTGAGGGTGAAAATCCAAACGAGCCGCCAAACGGCCTCGTAAGAGGCACGAACACCTCGCACGGGACGAATGTGACTTGTCGTTTGTGGGTGAAAGTCCAAACCATTCACCAACGGCCCTGTAAGAGCCACCAGCACACCTAATATAACTTGTACGAACTGACCGCGTAGTCGCAGGTCTCCCGGTTTGAGAATATGATGATAATTTGGAAATAGCTAGATTCGGCTTAAAAAGAAGTCGTTTGTGGGTGAAAATCCAAACCAGCCGCCAAACGGCCTCGTAAAAGGCACGAACACCTCGCATTGGACCAATGTAACTTGTAGGAACTGACCCTGTAGTCCCGGTTTTCCCGTTTTGAGAATATGAAGATAATTTGGAAATATCTCAATTAGGCTTAAAAACAAGAAGTTAAACGGTGAAAACCCAAACCAACCCCCAAAGGGCCCCATTAGAGGCACGAACACCTCGCACATGACCAATGAAACTTGAACGAACTTACCGCGTTGCCACTGGTCGACCGGTTTGAGAATATGATGATAATTTGAAAATATCAAGATTACGTTTAAAAACAAGCCGTTTGAAGATGAAAACCCAAACCAGCTGCCAAACGGCCCCGTAAGAGGCACGAACGCCTCGCACGGGACAACTGTAACTTGTAGGAACTGATCGTGTCCCGAATTGAGAAGATGACGATAATTTGGAAATATCTAGATTAGGCCTAAAAACAAGCCGTTTGAGGGTGAAAACCTAAACCAGCCGCCAAACCGCCCTCGCGCAGGTTCTGACCGCGTAGTCGCACGTCTTCTGGTCTGAGAATATGATGATAATTTCAAAATATCTAATTAGGCTTAAAAACAGGTAGTTAAAGGGTGAAAACCCAAATCAGCCTCCAAACGACCCATCAAGAGGCACGAACACCTCGCACAGGACCAATGTAACTTGTAGGAACCGACCGTGTAGTCACGGGTCTCCCGGTTTGAGATTATGACGCCAATTTGAAAATATCCAGATTAGGCTTAAAAACAAGCTGTTTCAGGGTGAAATTACAAACCAACCGCCAAACGGCCTCCCGCGACTACGCGGTCAGTTCCTACAAGTTACATTGGTCCCGTGCGAGCTATCCGTGTAGGAACTGACCGCGTAGTCAGCTGTCTCCCGATGTGAGAATATGACGATAATTTGAAAATATCTAGATTAGGCTTAAAAACAAGCTGTGCGTGCTGAAAACCCAAACCATCCGCCAACTGGTCCCGTAAGAGGCACGAACACCTCCCACGGGACCAATGCAACTTGTAGGAACGGACCGTGTAGTCACGGTCTCCCGGTTTGAGAATATGACGGCAATTTGAAAATATCTAGATTAGGCTTAAAAACAAGGTGTTTGAGGGTGAAAATCCAAACCAGCCGCCAAACAACCTCGTAAGAGGTACGAACACCTCAGATGGGACCAATGTGATTTGTAGGAACTGGCCTCGTAGTCGCGGGTCTCCCGGTTTGAGAATATGATGATAACTTTTAAATATCTAGATTAGGTATAAAAAAACAAGCCGTTTAAGGGTGAAAACTCAACCCAGCCGCCAAACGGCCCCGTAAGAGGCATGGACACCTCGCATGGGACCAATGTAACTTGTAGGAACTGATCGCGTAGGCACGGGACTCCAGGTTTGAGAATATGACGATAATTTAAAAATATCTAAATTAGGATTAAAAACAAACAGTTAAAGGTTGAGAACCCAAACCAGTCACCAAATGGCCCCGTAAGAGGTACGAGCACCTCGCATTGGACCAATGTAACTTGTAGGAACTGACCGCGTAGCCACGGTTTTCCCGTTTTGAGAATACGAAGATAATTTGGAAATATCTCAATTAGGCTTAAAAACGAGCAGTTAAAGGGTGAAAACCTAAACCAACCCCCAAAGGGCCCCATTAGAGACACGAACACCTCGCACATGACCAATGAAACTTGAACGAACTAACCGCGTTGCCACTGGTCTACCGGTTTGAGAATATGATGATAATTTGAAAATATCTAGATTACGTTTAAAAACAAGCCGTTTGAAGATGAAAACCCAAACCAGCTGCCAAACGGCCCCGTAAGAGGCACGAACGCCTCGCACGGGACCACTGTAACTTTTAGGAACTGATCGTGTAGTCGCGGGTCTCCCGAATTGAGAAGATGACGATAATTTGGAAATATCTAGATTAGGCCTAAAAACAATTCGTTTGAGGGTGAAAAACCAAACCAGCCGCCAAACGGCCCTCGCGCAGGTTCTGACCGCGTAGTCGCTCGTCTTCTGGTCTGAGAATATGATGATAATTTTAAAATATCTAATTAGGCTTAAAAACAGGTTGTTAATGGGTGAAAACCCCAATCAGCCTCCAAACGACCCATCAAGAGGCACGCACACCTCGCACAGGACCAATGTAACTTGTAGGAACCGACCGTGTACTCACGGGTCTCTCGGTTTGAGATTATGACGCCAATTTGAAAATATCCAGATTAGGCTTAAAAACAAGCTGTTTGAGGGTGAAAATACAAACCAGCCGCCAAAACGGCCTCCCGCGACTACGCGGTGAGTTCCTACAAGTTACATTGGTCCCTTGCGAGCTGTCCGTGTAGGAACTGACCGCATAGTCACGTGTCTCCCGATGTGAGAATATGACGATAATTTGAAAATATCTAGATTAGGCTTAAAAACAAGCAATGCTTGCTGAAAACCCAAACCATCCGCCAACTGGTCCCGTAAGAGGCACGAACACCTCCCACGGGACCAATGCAACTTGTAGGAACGGACCGTGTAGTCACGGGCTCCCGGTTTGAGAATATGACTGCAATTTGAAAATATCTAGAGTAGGCAAAATCTAGCCTAATCCATAGTACAGAAGGAACTATGCAAACTGGATGGCTTGTATGTACTGGAACATTCCTGAAGATAGTCTTCTGTACTATGGATTAGGCTAGATTTTGGCTCTTCCTGTTGTTTTGTTTGCCTTTGGGGTATGCCCTGGGGTTCCTTTTCTTTTGTTAAGGTTTTTTCCTCTCTAAATTCTTAGTTTTTTTTAATATACTCAATCTTTCCCAAAAAATAAAAAAGGTGTTTGAGGGTGAAAATCCAAACGAGCTGCCAAACGGCCTCGTAAGAGGCACGAACACCTCGCACGGGGCCAATGTGACTTGTAGGAACTGACCTCGTTGTCGCGGGTCTCCCGGTTTGAGAATATGATGATAACTTTTAAATATCTAGATTAGGCTTAAAAACAAGCCGTTTAAGTGTGAAAACCCAAACCACCCGCCAACTGGTCCCGTAAGAGGCACGAACACCTCCCACGGGACCAATGCAACTTGTAGGAACGGACCGTGTAGTCACGGGCTCCCGGTTTGAGAATATGATGTCAATTTGAAAATATCTAGATTAGGCTTAAAAACAAGGTGTTTGAGGGTGAAAATCCAAACGAGCCGCCAAACGGCCTCGTAAGAGGCACGAACACCTCGCACGGGACGAATGTGACTTGTCGTTTGTGGGTGAAAGTCCAAACCATTCGCCAAACGGCCCCGTAAGAGCCACCAGCACACCTAATATAACTTGTACGAACTGACCGCGTAGTCGCAGGTCTCCCGGCTTGAGAATATGATGATAATTTGGAAATAGCTAGATTCGGCTTAAAAAGAAGTCGTTTGTGGGTGAAAACCCAAACCAGCCGCCAAACGGCCCCGTAAAAGGCACGAACACCTCGCATTGGACCAATGTAACTTGTAGGAACTGACCTTGTAGTCCCGGTTTTCCCGTTTTGAGAATATGAAGATAATTTGGAAATATCTCAATTAGGCTTAAAAATAAGAAGTTAAACGGTGAAAACCCAAACCAACCCCCAAAGGGCCCCATTAGAGGCACGAACACCTCGCACATGACCAATGAAACTTGAACGAACTTCCCGCGTTGCCACTGGTCGACCGGTTTGAAAATATGATGATAATTTGAAAATATCTAGATTACGTTTAAAAACAAGCCGTTTGAAGATGAAAACCCAAACCAGCTGCCAAACGGCCCCGTAAGAAGCACGAACGCCTCGCACGAGACCACTGTAACTTGTAGGAACTGATCGTGTAGTTGGGGTCTCCCGAATTGAGAAGATGACGATAATTTGGAAATATATAGATTAGGCCTAAAAACAAGCCGTTTGAGGGTGAAAACCCAAACCAACCGCCAAACGGCCCTCGCGCAGGTTCTGACCGCGTAGTCGCACGTCTTCTGGTCTGACAATATGATGATAATTTTAAAATATCTAATTAGGCTTAAAAACAGGTAGTTAAAGGGTGAAAACCCAAATCAGCCTCCAAACGACCCATCAAGAGGCACGAACACCTCGCACAGGACCAATGTAACTTGTAGGAATCGACCATGTAGTCACGGGTCTCCCGGTTTGAGATTATGATGCCAATTTGAAAATATCCAGATTAGGCTTAAAAACAAGCTGTTTGAGGGTGAAAATACAAACCAACCGCCAAACGGCCTCCCGCGACTACGTGGTCACTTCCTACCAGTTACATTGGTCCCGTGCGAGTTGTTCACGTAGGAACTGACCGCGTAGTCACGTGTCTCCAGATGTGAGAATATGACGATAATTTGAAAATATCTAGATTAGGCTTAAAAACAAGCTGTGCGTGCTGAAAACCCAAACCATCCGCCAACTGGTCCCGTAAGAGGCACGAACACCTCCCACGGGACCAATGCAACTTGTAGGAACAGACCGTGTAGTCACGGGCTCCCGGTTTGAGAATATGACGGCAATTTGAAAATATCTAGATTAGGCTTAAAAACAAGGTGTTTGAGGGTGAAAATCCAAACCAGCAGCCAAACGGCCTCGTAAGAGGCACGAACACCTCGCACGGGACCAATGTGACTTGTAGGAACTGACCTCGTAGTCGCGGGTCTCCCGGTTTGAGAATATGATGATAACTTTTAAATATCTTGATTAGGCTTAAAAACAAGCCGTTTAAGGGTGAAAACCCAAACTACCCGCCAACTGGTCCCGTAAGAGGCACGAACACCTCCCACGGGACCAATGCAACTTGTAGGAACGGATCGTGTAGTCACGGGCTCCCGGTTTGAGAATATGATGTCAATTTAAAAATATCTAGATTAGGCTTAAAAATAATGTGTTTGAGGATGAAAATCCAAACGAGCCGCCAAACGGCCTCGTAAGAGGCACGAACACCTTGCACGGGACCAATGTGACTTGTCGTTTGTGGGTGAAAGTCCAAACCATTCGCCAAACGGCCCCGTAAGAGCCACCAGCACACCTAATATAACATGTACGAACTGACCGCGTAGTCGCAGGTCTCCCGGCTTGAGAATATGATGATAATTTGGAAATAGCTAGATTCGGCTTAAAAAGAAGTCGATTGTGGGTGAAAACCCAAAGCAGCCGCCTAACGGCCCCGTAAAAGGCACGAACACCTCGCATTGGACCAATGTAACTTGTAGGAACTGACCGCGTAGTCACGGTTTTCCCGTTTTGAGAATACGAAGTTAATTTGGAAATATCTCAATTAAGCTTAAAAACGAGCAGTTAAAGGGTGAAAACCTAAACTAACCCCCAAAGGGCCCCATTAGAGGCACGAACACCTCGCACATGACCAAAGAAACTTGAAGGAACTAACCGCGTTGCCACTGGTCTACCGGTTTGAGAATATGATGATAATTTGAAAATATCTAGATTACGTTTAAAAACAAGTCGTTTGAAGATGAAAACCCAAACCAGCTGCCAAACGGCCCCGTAAGAGGCACGAACGCCTCGCACGGGACCACTGTAACTTGTAGGAACTGATCGTGTAGTTGGGGTCTCCCGAATTGAGAAGATGACGATAATTTTGAAATATATAGATTAGGCCTAAAAACAAGCCGTTTGAGGGTGAAAACCCAAACCAACCGCCAAACGGCCCTCGCGCAGGTTCTGACCGCGTAGTCGCACGTCTTCTGGTCTGAGAATATGATGATAATTTTAAAATACCTAATTAGGCTTAAAAACAGGTAGTTAAAGGGTGAAAACCCAAATCAGCCTCCAAACGACCCATCAAGAGGCACGAACACCTCGCACAGGACCAATGTAACTTGTAGGAATCGACCATGTAGTCACGGGTCTCCCGGTTTGAGATTATGATGCCAATTTGAAAATATCCAGATTAGGCTTAAAAACAAGCTGTTTGAGGGTGAAAATACAAACCAACCGCCAAACGGCCTCCCGCGACTACGTGGTCACTTCCTACAAGTTACATTGGTCCCGTGCGAGTAGTTCACGTAGGAACTGACCGCGTAGTCACGTGTCTCCAGATGTGAGAATATGACGATAATTTGAAAATATCTAGATTAGGCTTAAAAACAAGCTGTGCGTGCTGAAAACCCAAACCATCCGCCAACTAGTCCCGTAAGAGGCACGAACACCTCCCACGGGACCAATGCAACTTGTAGGAACGGACCGTGTAGTCACGGGCTCCCGGTTTGAGAATATGACTGCAATTTGAAAATATCTAGAGTAGGCTTAAAAACAAGGTGTTTGAGGGTGAAAATCCAAACCAGCAGCCAAACGGCCTCGTAAGAGGCACGAACACCTCGCACGGGACCAATGTGACTTGTAGGAACTGACCTCGTTGTCGCGGGTCTCCCGGTTTGAGAATATGATGATAACTTTTAAATATCTAGATTAGGCTTAAAAACAAGCCGTTTAAGGGTGAAAACCCAAACCACCCGCCAACTGGTCCCGTAAGAGGCACGAACACCTCCCACGGGACCAATGCAACTTGGAGGAATGGACCGTGTAGTCACGGGCTCCCGGTTTGAGAATATGATGTCAATTTGAAAATATCTAGATTAGGCTTAAAAACAAGGTGTTTGAGGGTGAAAATCCAAACGAGCCGCCAAACGGCCTCGTAAGAGGAACGAACACCTCGCACGGGACGAATGTGACTTGTCGTTTGTGGGTGAAAGTCCAAACCATTCGCCAAACGGCCCCGTAAGAGCCACCAGCACACCTAATATAACTTGTACGAACTGACCGCGAAGTCGCAGGTCTCCCGGCTTGAGAATATGATGATAATTTGGAAATAGCTAGATTCGGCTTAAAAAGAAGTCGTTTGTGGGTGAAAACCCAAACCAGCCCCCAAACGGCCCCGTAAAAGGCACGAACACCTCGCATTGGACCAATGTAACTTGTAGGAACTGACCTTGTAGTCCCGGTTTTCCCGTTTTGAGAATATGAAGATAATTTGGAAATATCTCAATTAGGCTTAAAAATAAGAAGTTAAACGGTGAAAACCCAAACCAACCCCCAAAGGGCCCCATTAGAGGCACGAACACCTCACATGACCAATGAAACTTGAACGAACTTCCCGCGTTGCCACTGGTCGATCGGTTTGAGAATATGATGATAATTTGAAAATATCTAGATTACGTTTAAAAACAAGCCGTTTGAAGATGAAAACCCAAACCAGCTGCCAAACGGCCCCGTAAGAGGCACGAACGCCTCGCACGAGACCACTGTAACTTGTAGGAACTGATCGTGTAGTTGGGGTCTCCCGAATTGAGTGACGATAATTTGGAAATATATAGATTAGGCCTAAAAACAAGCCGTTTGAGGGTGAAAACCCAAACCAGCCGCCAAACGGCCCTCGCGCAGGTTCTGACCTCGTAGTCGCACGTCTTCTGGTCTGAGAATATGATGATAATTTCAAAATATCTAATTAGGCTTAAAAACAGGTAGTTAAAGGGTGAAAACCCAAATCAGCCTCCAAACGACCCATCAAGAGGCATGAACACCTCGCACAGGACCAATGTAAGTTGTAGGAACCGACCGTGTAGTCACGGGTCTCGCGGTTTGAGATTATGACGCCAATTTGAAAATATCCAGATTAGGCTTAAAAACAAGCTGTTTGAGGGTGAAAATACAAACCAACCGCCAAACTGCCTCCCGCGACCACGTGGTCAGTTCCTACAAGTTACATTGGTCCCGTGCGAGCTGTTCGTGTAGGAACTGACCGCGTAGTAACGTGTCTTCCGATGTGAGAATATGACGATAATTTGAAAATATCTAGATTAGGCTTAAAAACAAGTTGTGCGTGCTGAAAACCCAAACCATTCGCCAACTGGTCCCGTAAGAGGCACGAACACCTCCTACGGGACCAATGTAACTTGTAGGAACGGACCGTGTAGTCACGGGCTCTCGGTTTGAGAATATGACGGCAATTTGAAAATATCTAGATTAGGCTTAAAAACAAGGTGTTTGAGGGTGAAAATCCAAACCAGCCGCCAAACAACCTCGTAAGGGATACGAACACCTTGCACGATACCAATGTGATTTGTAGGAACTGACCTCGTAGTCGCGGGTCTCCCGGTTTGAGAATGTGATGTTGACTTTTAAATATCTAGATTAGGCATAAAAACAAGCCGTTTAAGGGTGAAAACTCAAACCAGCTGCCAAACGGCCCCGTAAGAGGCACGAACACCTCGCATGGGACCAATGTAAATTGTAGGAACTAACCGCGTAGGCACGGGTCTCCAGGTTTGAGAATATGATGATAATTTAAAAATATCTACATTAGGATTAAAAACAAACAGTTAAAGGGTGAGAACCCAAACCAGTCCCCAAATGGCCCCGTAAGAGGTACGAGCACCTCGCACGGGACCAACGCAACTTGTTGGAACTGACCGCGTAGTAGCGGGTCTCCCGGTTTGAGAATATGACGATAATTTGAAAATATCTAAATTAGGCTTAAAAACAAGCTGTTTGAAGGTGAAAACTCAAAAAAGCCGCCAAACGGACCCGTTGGAAGCACGAACACCTCGCACGGGACCAATGTAACTTGTAGGAACTGATCGTGTAGTCGCGGGTCTCTCGATTTAAGAATATGAGAATAATTTGGAAATATCTAGATTAGGTTTAAAAACAAGTCGTTTGAGGGTGAAAACCCAAACAAGGCGCCAAACGGCCTTGTTAGAGGCACGAACACCACGTACGGGGTCAACGTAACTTGTAGGAGCTCACCGCATAGTCACGGGTCTCCCGGTTGGAGAATATGACGATAATTTGAAAATATCTAAATTAGATTTAAAACCAAGCAGTTAAAGGGTGAAAAACTAATACCAGCCCCCAAACGGCCCCGTAAGAGGCACGAACACCTCGTACAGGACCATTGTAACTTGTACGAACCCCCGATTTGAGATTATGACGATAGTTTGGAAATATCTAGATTAGGCTTAAAAATAAGTCGTATGTGGGTGAAAGTCCAAACCATTCGCCAAACGGCTCCGTAAGAGCCACCAGCACACCTAATATAACTTGTACGAACTGACCGCGTAGTCGCAGGTCTCCCGACTTGAGAATATGATGATAATTTGGAAATAGCTAGATTCGGCTTAAAAAGAAGTCGTTTGTGGGTGAAAACCCAAACCTGCCCCCAAACGGCCCCGTAAAAGCCACGAACACCTCGCATTGGACCAATGTAACTTGTAGGAACTGACCACGTAGCCACGGTTTTCCCATTTTGGGAATATGAAGATAATTTGGAAATATCTCAATTAGGCATAAAAACGAGCAGTTAAAGGGTGAAAACCTAAAACCAACCCCCAAAAGGGCCCCATTAGAGGCACGAACACCTCGCACATGACCAATGAAACTTGAACGAACTAACCGCGTTGCCACTGGTATACCGGTTTGAGAATATGATGATAATTTGAAAATATCTAGATTACGTTTAAAAACAAGCCGTTTAAAGATGAAAACCCAAACAAGCTGCCAAACGGCCCCGTAAGAGGCACGAACGCCTCGCACGGGACCACTGTAACTTTTAGGAACTGATCGTGTAGTCGCGGGTCTCTCGAATTGAGAAGATGACGATAATTTGGAAATATCTAGATTAGGCCTAAAAACAATTCGTTTGAGGGTGAAAACCCAAACCAGCCGCCAAACGGCCCTCGCGCAGGTTCTGACCGCGTAGTCGCACGTCTTCTGGTCTGAGAATATGATGATAATTTTAAAATATCTAATTAGGCTTAAAAACAGGTAGTTAATGGGTGAAAACCCCAATCAGCCTCCAAACGACCCATCAAGAGGCACGCACACCTCGCACAGGACCAATGTAACTTGTAGGAACCGACCGTGTACTCACGGGTCTCTCGGTTTGAGATTATGATGCCAATTTGAAAATATCCAGATTAGACTTAAAAACAAGCTGTTTGAGGGTGAAAATACAAACCAGCCGCCAAACGGCCTCCCGCGACTACGCGGTCAGTTCCTACAAGTTACATTGGTCCCTTGCGAGCTGTCCGTGTAGGAACTGACCGCGTAGTCACGTGTCTCCCGATGTGAGAATATGACGATAATTTGAAAATATCTAGATTTGGCTTAAAAACAAGTTGTGCGTGATGAAAACCCAAACCACCGGCCAACTGGTCCCGTAAGAGGCACGAACACCTCCCACGGGACCAATGCAACTTGTAGGAACGGACCGTGTAGTCACGGGCTCCCGGTTTGAGAATATGATGTCAATTTGAAAATATCTAGATTAGGCTTAAAAATAAGATGTTTGAGGGTGAAAATCCAAACGAGCCGCCAAACGGCCTCGTAAGAGGCACGAACACCTCGCACGGGACCAATGTGACTTGTCGTTTCTGGGTGAAAGTCCAAACCATTCGCCAAACGGCCCCGTAAGAGCCACCAGCACACCTAATATAACTTGTACGAACTGACCGCGTAGTCGCAGGTCTCCCGGCTTGAGAATATGATGATAATTTGGAAATAGCTAGATTCGGCTTAAAAAGAAGTCGTTTGTGGGTGAAAACCCAAACCAGCCGCAAAACGGCCCCGTAAAAGGCACGAACACCTCGCATTGGACCAATGTAACTTGTAGGAACTGCCGTGTAGTCCCGGTTTTCCCGTTTTGAGAATATGAAGATAATTTGGAAATATCTCAATTAGGCTTAAAAACGAGCAGTTAAACGGTGAAAACCCAAACCAACCCCCAAAGGGCCCCATTAGAGGCACGAACACCTCGCACATGACCAATGAAACTTGAACGAACTAACCGCGTTGCCACTGGTCTACCGGTTTGAGAATATGATGATAATTTGAAAATATCTAGATTACGTTTAAAAACAAGCCGTTTGAAGATGAAAACCCAAACCAGCTGCCAAACGGCCCCGTAAGAGGCACGAACGCCTCACACGGGACAACTGTAACTTGTAGGAACTGATCATGTAGTTGGGGTCTCCCGAATTGAGAAGATGACGATAATTTGGAAATATCTAGATTAGGCCTAAAAACAAGCCGTTTGAGGGTGAAAACCCAAACCAGCCGCCAAACAGCCCTCGCGCAGGTTCTGACCGCGTAGTCGCACGTCTTCTGGTCTGAGAATATTATGATAATTTCAAAATATCTAATTAGGCTTAAAAACAGGTAGTTAAAGGGTGAAAACCCAAATCAGCCTCCAAACGACCCATCAAGAGGCACGAACACCTCGCACAGGACCAATGTAACTTGTAGGAACCGACCGTGTAGTCACGGGTCTCCCGGTTTGAGATTATGACGCCAATTTGAAAATATCCAGATTAGGCTTAAAAACAAGTTGTTTCAGGGTGAAAATACAAACCAACCGCCAAACGGCCTCCCGCGACTACGTGGTCAGTTCCTACAAGTTACATTGGTCCCGTGCGAGCTGTTCACGTAGGAACTGACCGCGTAGTCACGTGTCTCCCGATGTGAGAATATGACGATAATTTGAAAATATCTAGATTAGGCTTAAAAACAAGCTGTGCGTGCTGAAAACCCAAACCATCCGCCAACTGGTCTCGTAAGAGACACGAACACCTCCCACGGGACCAATGCAACTTGTAGGAACGGACCGTGTAGTCACGGTCTCCCGGTTTGAGAATATGACGGCAATTTGAAAATATCTAGATTAGGCTTAAAAACAAGGTGTTTGAGGGTGAAAATCCAAACCAACCGCCAAACAACCTCGTAAGAGGTACGAACACCTCGCACGCGACCAATGTGATTTGTAGGAACTGACCTCGTAGTCGCGGGTCTCCCGGTTTGAGAATATGATGATAATTTTTAAATATCTAGATTAGGCATAAAAACAAGCCGTTTAAGGGTGAAAACTCAAACCAGCCGCCAAACGGCCCCGTAAGAGGCATGAACACCTCGCATGGGACCAATGTAACTTGTAGGAACTGCCGTCTAGTCCCGGTTTTCCCGTTTTGAGAATATGAAGATAATTTGGAAATATCTCAATTAGGCTTAAAGACGAGCAGTTAAACGGTGAAAACCCAAACCAACCCCCAAAGGGCCCCATTAGAGGCACGAACACCTCGGACATGACCAATGAAACTTGAACGAACTAACCGCGTTGCCACTGGTCTACCGGTTTGAGAATATGATGATAATTTGAAAATATCTAGATTACGTTTAAAAACAAGCCGTTTGAAGATGAAAACCCAAACCAGCTGCCAAACGGCCCCGATAGAGGCACGAACGCCTCGCACGGGACAACTGTAACTTGTAGGAACTGATCGTGTAGTTGGGGTCTCCCGAATTGAGAAGATGACGATAATTTGGAAATATCTAGATTAGGCCTAAAAACAAGCCGTTTGAGGGTGAAAACCCAAACCAGCCGCCAAACGGCCCTCGCGCAGGTTCTGACCGCGTAGTCGCACGTCTTCTGGTCTGAGAATATGATGATAATTTTAAAATATCTAATTAGGCTTAAAAACACGTGACTACGCGGTCAGTTCCTACACGAACACCTCCCACGGGACCAATGCAACTTGTAGGAACGGACCGTGTTGTCACGGGCTCCCGGTTTGAGAATATGATGTCAATTTAAAAATATCTAGATTAGGCTTAAAAATAAGGTGTTTGAGGGTGAAAATCCAAACGAGCCGCCAAACGGCCTCGTAAGAGGCACGAACACCTCGCACGGGACCAATGTGACTTGTCGTTTGCGGGTGAAAGTCCAAACCATTCGCCAAACGGCCCCGTAAGAGCCACCAGCACACCTAATATAACTTGTACGAACTGACCGCGTAGTCGCAGGTCTCCCGGCTTGAGAATATGATGATAATTTGGAAATAGCTAGATTCGGCTTAAAAAGAAGTCGTTTGTGGGTGAAAACCCAAACCAGCCGCAAAACGGCCCCGTAAAAGGCACGAACACCTCGCATTGGACCAATGTAACTTGTAGGAACTGACCGTGAAGTCCCGGTTTTATCGTTTTGAGAATATGAAGATAATTTGGAAATATCTCAATTAGGCTTAAAAACGAGCAGTTAAACGATGAAAACCCAAACCAACCCCCAGAGGGCCCCATTAGAGGCACGAACACCTCGCACATGACCAATGAAACTTGAACGAACTAACCGCGTTGCCACTGGTCTACCGGTTTGAGAATATGATGATAATTTGAAAATATCTAGATTACGTTTAAAAACAAGCCGTTTGAAGATGAAAACCCAAACCAGCTGCCAAACGGCCCCGATAGAGGCACGAACGCCTCGCACAGGACAACTGTAACTTGTAGGAACTGATCGTGTAGTTGGGGTCTCCCGAATTGAGAAGATGACGATAATTTGGAAATATCTAGATTAGGCCTAAAAACAAGCCGTTTGAGGGTGAAAACCCAAACCAGCCGCCAAACGGCCCTCGCGCAGGTTCTGACCGCGTAGTCGCACGTCTTCTGGTCTGAGAATATGATGATAATTTTAAAATATCTAATTAGGCTTAAAAACAGGTAGTTAATGGGTGAAAACCCCAATCAGCCTCCAAACGACCCATCAAGAGGCACGCACACCTCGCACAGGACCAATGTAACTTGTAGGAACCGACCGTGTACTCACGGGTCTCTCGGTTTGAGATTATGACGCCAATTTGAAAATATCCAGATTAGACTTAAAAACAAGCTGTTTGAGGGTGAAAATACAAACCAGCCGCCAAACGGCCTCCCGCGACTACGCGGTCAGTTCCTACAAGTTACATTGGTCCCTTGCGAGCTGTCCGTGTAGGAACTGACCGCGTAGTCACGTGTCTCCCGATGTGAGAATATGACGATAATTTGAAAATATCTAGATTAGGCTTAAAAACAAGTTGTGCGTGCTGAAAACACAAACCACCCGCCAACTGGTCCCGTAAGAGGCACGAACACCTCCCACGGGACCAATGCAACTTGTAGGAACGGACCGTGTAGTCACGGGCTCCCGGTTTGAGAATATGATGTCAATTTAAAAATATCTAGATTAGGCTTAAAAATAAGGTGTTTGAGGGTGAAAATCCAAACGAGCCGCCAAACGGCCTCGTAAGAGGCACGAACACCTCGCACGGGACCAATGTGACTTGTCGTTTGTGGGTGAAAGTCCAAACCATTCACCAAACGGCCCCGTAAGAGCCACCAGCACACCTAATATAACTTGTACGAACTGACCGCGTAGTCGCAGGTCTCCCGGCTTGAGAATATGATGATAATTTGGAAATAGCTAGATTCGGCTTAAAAAGAAGTCGTTTGTGGGTGAAAACCCAAACCAGCCGCAAAACGGCCCCGTAAAAGGCACGAACACCTCGCATTGGACCAATGTAACTTGTAGGAACTGACCGTGAAGTCCCGGTTTTATCGTTTTGAGAATATGAAGATAATTTGGAAATATCTCAATTAGGCTTAAAAACGAGCAGTTAAACGATGAAAACCCAAACCAACCCCCAAAGGGCCCCATTAGAGGTACGAACACCTCGCACATGACCAATGAAACTTGAACGAACTAACCGCGTTGCCACTGGTCTACCGGTTTGAGAATATGATGATAATTTTAAAATATCTAGATTACGTTTGAAAACAAGCCGTTTGAAGATGAAAACCCAAACCAACTGCCAAACGGCCCCGTAAGAGGCACGAACGCCTCGCACGGGACAACTGTAACTGGTAGGAACTGATCGTGTAGTTGGGGTCTCCCGAATTGAGAAGATGGCGATAATTTGGAAATATCTAGATTAGGCCTAAAAACAAGCCGTTTGAGGGTGAAAACCCAAACCAGCCGCCAAACGGCCCTCGCGCAGGTTCTGACCGCGTAGTCGCACGTCTTCTGGTATGAGAATATGATGATAATTTCAAAATATCTAATCAGGCTTAAAAATAGGTAGTTAAAGGGTGAAAACCCAAATCAGCCTCCAAACGACCCATCAAGAGGCACGAACACCTCGCACAGCTACTTGCCTCCAACAAAGCTCCTGGCCCTGATGGTTTCAGTGCTGCCTTCTTTAAGAAGAATTGGGATGTTGTGGGGGATGATGTGATGGAAGCTATTCATCATTTTTTTAACCACAGCTACTTGCCTAGACAATGGAATACCACCTCTCTTGCTCTGATCCCCAAAGTTCCTAACCCAAACTCTATGGCTGATTTCAGACCCATTGCGTGCTGCAACACGATTTATAAGTGTATTTCCAAGATTCTTACCCTTAGACTCAAGCCTCTTATGCCTCAATTGATTAATGAAAGCCAAGCTGCCTTTGTCCAGGGGAGATCTATCACTGATAATATTCTCTTGCTGCAAGAATTGATGAGGAATTACCACAGGGACTCTAACACTCCTAAATGCACTGTGAAGATTGATATTATGAAGGCTTATGATTCGGTGGATTGGGAGTTCCTATTTGACATTCTTATCCAAATCAACTTCCCTCCCAGGTTTGTTTCTTGGATTAAGGCATGTGTTTCCTCTGTCTGGTACTCTATTAGTCTGAATGGGTCTCTAAATGGGTTCTTTGAAGGCAAAAAGGGGCTGAGGCAAGGAGATCCCCTATCCCCCTTTCTTTTCCTTATTGTGATGGAGGCCCTCTCTTGTATTCTTGATAAGCATGCTAGCAGAGATACCTTCATTTACCATCCCAAGTGCAAAGAAAATAATATTAACCACCTGTGCTTCGCGGATGACCTGGTGGTTTTCTGCAATGGTGATACCCAATCTGTGGATTGTGTTAAGGATGCGCTTGAGGAATTTGCTGATTATAGTGGGTTAATCCCCAATCTGGCTAAAAGTAATTTTTACTGTTCTGGAGTGAATGCTGAAATTATCAGCTCTATGTCTTCTTCCTTGGGCATCTCCCACCAGCAGCCTCCTTTCAAGTATTTGGGAGTCCCCCTCATCTCTACTAGACTCAAGCATGTGGATTGTATGGTTCTTATCGACAAAATTACTAATAAAGTCAAAAGCTGGACCACTAGATTCCTGAGTTATGCAGGCAGATTGCAGCTTGCAATTTCTGTCCTGTTTAGTTCCCAAATTTATTGGTCATCGATCTTTATTCTACCTAAAAGTGTGGTGAAGGCTATTGAGAAATGTATTAGAGAGTTCATATGGACAGGCCCTGAGCTCAAGCACAGTGGAGCTAAAGTGGCATGGGATGAGGTCTGCAAGACTAAAAAGGAAGGGGGTCTTGGAATAAAGTGCCTGACTCATTGGAACAAGGCTGCAGTGATGAAAAACCTTTGGAACCTCTTCAACAAAAAGGATAGTCTTTGGGTCAAGTGGTGTCATACTTATAAGATAAAAGGGAGAAGCATATGGGCAATCCCCATTCCTCAAGACTCTTCATGGAGCTGGAGGAAAATTCTTAAAGCTAGAGAGGAATGTAGACTCATGGTTAAGGCTGATATTGGAAATGGCAGGAATACGTTCATGTGGCATGATAATTGGCACCACCTTGGCCCTCTTCAACCTCTTTTTGGGGATAGAACCATATATGATGCTGCTAGCAACTCCAAGGCTAAGGTCTCCGAATTCATTGATGGGTTCAATTGGAAATGGCCAGCTTCTACCACTTGGGAGCTGAATGATATCAAAAACTCTCCCCTGCCTTTTATAAATCCTATGACCTCTGATAGTGTAAAGTGGACTCCTAATAGGTCGGGTAACTTCTCTATTGCGTCTGCATATGAGTCCACCTATTCTAGGGGGAATGAAGTTCAATGGCATGGGCTGGTTTGGAACAAGATGAGTATCCCAAAATGTTCTTTCATTCTTTGGTTGGCTTGCAGAAAGGCTTTAGTGACTAAAGATAAACTCTTTGATTGGGGAGTTGTCGATAATAAAGCCTGTTTGCTTTGTAACTCTGGGATTGAGACTATTAAGCACATCTTAATGGAATGCCCATTCTCCAAAATTGTTTGGGATGAGATTCTATTTAGGAACCAATCTTATAGAGCTATGGGAAGGTGGGATATTGAGATCAGGAAGGCTGTTGCTGATAGTAAAGGGATTGACCTAAAATCCAGGATTAAGACCACTTCCTTCTCTGCCACCATCTATTGTCTGTGGCAGGAAAGAAATAGTAGGCTCCATAACAAGGGATTGGCCACAACGTCAATGTGATTAGGAGCATCGAGGAAATGGTCCGAGGAAAATCTAGCTATTGGAAGAAATATCGAAGATCTTACTCCAACTGGATGACTTGTAATTTATGGGGATTACCCATCTCTCTCTTATATGACTAAATGTTTAGATCGTTGGTCTCTAGATGCATGTATCTAGCTGACTCTTTGGCCTTTTGGCCTTTGTATATTTGGGTCTTTTGTTTCTAATACTCTTTAATTACCGAAAAAAAAAACACCTCGCACAGGACCAATGTAACTTGTAGGAACCGACCGTGTAGTCACGGGTCTCCCGGTTTGAGATTATGACGCCAGTTTGAAAATATCCGGATTAGGCTTAAAAACAAGTTGTTTCAGGGTGAAAATACAAACCAACCGCCAAACGGCCTCCCGCGACCACGTGGTCAGTTCCTACAAGTTACATTGGTCCCGTGCGAGCTGTTCGTGTAGGAACTGACCGCGTAGTAACGTGTCTCCCGATGTGAGAATATGACGATAATTTGAAAATATCTAGATTAGGCTTAAAAACAAGTTGTGCGTGCTGAAAACCCAAACCATTCGCCAACTGGTCCCGTAAGAGGCACGAACACCTCCTACGGGACCAATGCAACTTGTAGGAACGGACCGTGTAGTCACGGGCTCTCGGTTTGAGAATATGACGGCAATTTGAAAATATCTAGATTAGGCTTAAAAACAAGGTGTTTGAGGGTGAAAATCCAAACCAGCCGCCAAACAACCTCGTAAGAGCTACGAACACCTCGCACGAGACCAATGTGATTTGTAGGAACTGACCTCGTAGTCGCGGGTCTCCCGGTTTGAGAATGTGATGTTAACTTTTAAATATCTAGATTAGGCATAAAAACAAGCCGTTTAAGGGTGAAAACTCAAACCAGCCGCCAAACGGCCCCGTAAGAGGCACGAACACCTCGCATGGGACCAATGTAAATTGTAGGAACTGACCGCGTAGGCACGGGTCTCCAGGTTTGAGAATATGATGATAATTTAAAAATATCTACATTAGGATTAAAAACAAACAGTTAAAGGGTGAGAACCCAAACCAGTCCCCAAATGGCCCCGTAAGAGGTACGAGCACCTCGCACGGGACCAACGTAACTTGTTGGAACTGACCGCGTAGTAGCGGGTCTCCCGGTTTGAGAATTGACGATAATTTGAAAATATCTAAATTAGGCTTAAAAACAAGCTGTTTGAGGATGAAAACTCAAAAAAGCAGCCAAACGGACCCGTTGGAAGCACGAACACCTCGCACGGGACCAATGTAACTTGTAGGGCTGGCAATTTTTGACACGATAACCCGTTTATGGTAATAACCCGAACATGACCCGAACATGACACGATTAGCTTGTATAGATTTAAGATTACCTAAAACTTATAATAAAATAAAAATCATCACGACCCGAAAATGACACGACTAACCCGAATTGCCACCCCTACTTGTAGGAACTGATCGTGTAGTCGCGGGTCTCTCAATTTAAGAATATGAGGGTAATTTGGAAATATCTAGATTAGGTTTAAAAACAAGTCGTTTGAGGGTGAAAACCCAAACAAGGCGCCAAACGGCCTTGTTAGAGGCACGAACACCTCGTACGGGGTCAACGTAACTTGTAGGAGCTCACCGCATAGTCACGGGTCTCCTGGTTGGAGAATATGACGATAATTTGAAAATATCTAAATTAGATTTAAAACCAAGCAGTTAAAGGGTGAAAATATCTAGATTAGGCTTAAAAACAAGCCGTGTGTGTTGAAAACCCAAACCATCCGCCAACTGCTCCCGTAAGAGGCACGAACACCTCCCACAGGACCAATGCAACTTATAGGAACGAACCGTGTAGTCACGGGCTCCCGGTTTGAGAATATGACTCCAATTTGAAAATATCTAGATTAGGTTTAAAAACAAGGTGTTTGAGGGTGAAAATCCAAACCAGCCACCAAACGGCCTCGAAAGAGGCACGAACACCTCGCACGGGACCAATGTGACTTGTAGGAACTGACCTCGTAGTCACGGGTCTCCCGGTTTTAGAATATGATGGTAACTTTTAAATATCTAGATTAGGCTTAAAAACAAGCCGTTTAAGGGTACCAGCCGCCAAACGGCCCCGTAAGAGGCACGAACACCTCGCACGGGACCAATGTAACATGTAGGAACTCACCGCGTAGGCACGGGTCTCCAGGTTTGAGAATATGACGATAATTTAAATATATCTAAATTAGGATTAAAAACAAACAGTTAAAGGGTGAAAATCCAAACCAGTCCCCAAATGGCCCTGTAAGAGGTACGAGCACCTCGCACGGGACCAACGCAACTTGTTGGAACTGACCGCGTAATAGCGGGTCTGCCGGTTTGAGAATATGACGAGAATTTAAAAATATCTAAATTAGGCTTAAAAATAAGTTGTTTGAGGGTGAAAACTCAAAACAGCCGCCAAACGGCCTCATAGGAAGCACGAACTCCTCGCACGGGACCAATGTAACTTGTAGGAAAGATCGTGTAGTCGCGGTTCTCCCGATTTAAAAATAGGTTGTTAATGGGTGAAAACCCCAATCAACCTCCAAACGACCCATCAAGAGGCACGCACACCTCGCACAGGACCAATGTAACTTGTAGGAACCGACCGTGTACTCACGGGTCTCTCGGTTTGAGATTATGACGCCAATTTGAAAATATCCAGATTAGGCTTAAAAACAAGCTGTTTGAGGGTGAAAATACAAACCAGCCGCCAAAACGGCCTCCCGCGACTACGCGGTGAGTTCCTACAAGTTACATTGGTCCCTTGCGAGCTGTTCGTGTAGGAACTGACCGCGTAGTCACGTGTCTCCCGATGTGAGAATATGACGATAATTTGAAAATATCTAGATTAGGCTTAAAAACAAGCAATGCTTGCTGAAAACCCAAACCATCCGCCAACTGGTCCCGTAAGAGGCACGAACACCTCCCACGGGACCAATGCAACTTGTAGGAATGGACCGTGTAGTCACGGGCTCCCGGTTTGAGAATATGACTGCAATTTGAAAATATCTAGAGTAGGCTTAAAAACAAGGTGTTTGAGGGTGAAAATCCAAACCAGCAGCCAAACGGCCTCGTAAGAGGCACGAACACCTCGCACGGGACCAATGTGACTTGTAGGAACTGACCTCGTTGTCGCGGGTCTCCCGGTTCGAGAATATGATGATAACTTTTAAATATCTAGATTAGGCTTAAAAACAAGCCGTTTAAGGGTGAAAACCCAAACCACCCGCCAACTGGTCCCGTAAGAGGCACGAACACCTCCCACAGGACCAATGCAACTTGTAGGAACGGACCGTGTAGTCACGGGCTCCCGATTTGAGAATATGATGTCAATTTGAAAATATCTAGATTAGGCTTAAAAAGAAGTCGTTTGTGGGTGAAAACCCAAACCAGCCGCCAAACGGCCCCGTAAAAGGCACGAACACCTCGCATTGGACCAATGTAACTTGTAGGAACTGACCGTGTAGTCACGGTTTTCCCGTTTTGAGAATATGAAGATAATTTGGGAATATCTCAATTAGGCTTAAAAACGAGCAGTTAAACGGTGAAAACCCAAACCAACCCCCAAAGGGCCCCATTAGAGGCACGAACACCTCGGACATGACCAATGAAACTTGAACGAACTAACCGCGTTGCCACTGGTCTACTGACACGACTCAGAATGTGTATCTAAAGTGTGTGCTCTCTAGGCTCAAGTGCAAGCCTATCGTTCAAGTAATAATCCGACAAGTCGGGTATCGATCCTCAGGGAAAAAGGACAACGGAGTTGTGACGACGGGATAAGATTGAGAAATCCTAGCAATGACTCTAAGAAGAAAAGAAAAAGATTGATTTGGCTTTTTGAGATGGATTAAACTAAATGCAATTGTGAAAATATAATGAAAAATGCAATTAACTAAATTATCTAGATTAAGAATGAAGGTTTGATTTGAAACTTTTTAACTAAATGATGAGAAAATAGGATGGGAATACAATCCCCCAACCCTAGTGTGATGCAGTGACAACGTTGATCATAAATTTATCCGATTAATTCAAACCCGGAATTTAGTACTCCCAAGCATTATGTATACGAGGTTCAAGCCCGCGTCATACCTAATCTGAGGATGAGTAAATCGGCATCGCGGTAATTACATTCAAATTGTACTCTAAATCATCACGAGTACCCAGAGGCAAACGAGATATAAAGATCTACAATTCTTAAGAAATTACGCGATACGATTTAAATTAATCATTAAATTCAGCGGATCGACGTTATACACACGCACTAACACATCAGGTTGGGTTCATGCATCCCAACCTTGAAAAACCTAGCCGGACATGTTAAATTGCCTAATGCATGAAAGAATGATGTTGCATGTGTATGAATTCATGATAAAACTAAATCTAAACATGTAAATACGTATTATGAATGCGAAAACAAGTTGAATCTAATGGGAAAACAAAGCATGCAAGAACAATAATAAGAAACAAGAATTTTGAATTAAAACTAGAAAAGCAAACCCGAAACAATGAATTCTTGGAGTAAATTGTGCCTTTGATGTTCCTAGATGTTTCTCCCTTTTTCTCTATCAAAAACTCTCTCCAAATAACCCTAAAAGCTGCTCTTAGGTTAATGCCCTCGTTCCCCACAAGTTTGGAGTCTTTTAAACCTATTAGGAGACTTGGAGACCAATCCAAATGAAAGACAAAATTCGCGTGTCAGGTACAGCGAACCGGTTCGCAGGTACAGCGAACCGGTTTGCTGTACCAGCCTGGTCTTGCTCTCAGCACTTAGATTTTTTTCTGGTTTTTCTCTTCTTTTCTTGGATTTTTCTTCAACTTCAACTGAGCATAACCAAATGGCCCCGTAATGAGCACGTCGCACGGGACCAACGCAACTTGTTGGAACTGACCGCGTAGTAGCGGGTCTCCCGGTTTGAGAATATGACGATAATCTGAAAATATCTAAATTAGGCTTAAAAACAAGTTGTTTGAAGGTGAAAACTCAAATAAGCCGCCAAACGGCCCCGTTGGAAGCACGAACACCTCGCACGGGACCAATGTAACTTGTAGGAACAGATCGTGTAGTCCCGGGTCTCTCGATTTAAGAATATGAGGATAATTTGGAAATATCTAAATTAGGTTTAAAAACAAGTCGTTTGAGGGTGAAAACCCAAACAAGGCGCCAAACGGCCTTGTTAGAGGCACGAACACCTCGTACGGGGTCAACGTAACTTGTAGGAGCTCACCGCATAGTCACAGGTCTCCCGGTTGGAGAATATGACGATAATTTGAAAATATCTAAATTAGATTTAAAACCAAGCAGTTAAAGGGTGAAAAACCAATACCAGCCCCCAAACGGCCCCGTAAGAGGCACGAACACCTCGTACAGGACCATTGTAACTTGTATGAACCCCCGATTTGAGAATATGACGATAGTTTGGAAATATCTAGATTACGCTTAAAAATAAGCCGTATGTGGGTGAAAGTCCAAACCATTCGCCAAACGGCCCCGTAAGAGCCACCAGCACACCTAATATAACTTGTACGAACTGACCGCGTAGTCGCAGGTCTCCCGACTTGAGAATATGATGATAATTTGGAAATAGCTAGATTCGGCTTAAAAAGAAGTCGTTTGTGGGTGAAAACCCAAACCTGCCCCCAAACGGCCCCGTAAAAGCCACGAACACCTCGCATTGGATCAATGTAACTTGTAGGAACTGACCACGTAGCCACGGTTTTCCCGTTTTGGGAATATGAAGATAATTTGGAAATATCTCAATTAGGCATAAAAACGAGCAGTTAAAGGGTGAAAACCTAAAACCAACCCCCAAAAGGGCCCCATTAGAGGCACGAACACCTCGCACATGACCAATGAAACTTGAACGAACTAACCGCGTTGCCACTGGTATACCGGTTTGAGAATATGATGATAATTTGAAAATATCTAGATTACGTTTAAAAACAAGCCGTTTGAAGATGAAAACCCAAACAAGCTGCCAAACGGCCCCGTAAGAGGCACGAACGCCTCGCACGGGACCACTGTAACTTTTAGGAACTGATCGTGTAGTCGCGGGTCTCTCGAATTGAGAAGATGACGATAATTTGGAAATATCTAGATTAGGCCTAAAAACAATTCGTTTGAGGGTGAAAACCCAAACCAGCCGCCAAACGGCCCTCGCGCAGGTTCTGACCGCGTAGTCGCACGTCTTCTGGTCTGAGAATATGATGATAATTTTAAAATATCTAATTAGGCTTAAAAACAGGTAGTTAATGGGTGAAAACCCCAATCAGCCTCCAAACGACCCATCAAGAGGCACGCACACCTCGCACAGGACCAATGTAACTTGTAGGAACCGACCGTGTACTCACGGGTCTCTCGGTTTGAGATTATGATGCCAATTTGAAAATATCCAGATTAGACTTAAAAACAAGCTGTTTGAGGGTGAAAATACAAACCAGCCGCCAAATGGCCTCTCGCGACTACGCGGTCAGTTCCTACAAGTTACATTGGTCCCTTGCGAGCTGTCCGTGTAGGAACTGACCGCGTAGTCACGTGTCTCCCGATGTGAGAATATGACGATAATTTGAAAATATCTAGATTTGGCTTAAAAACAAGTTGTGCGTGATGAAAACCCAAACCACCCGCCAACTGGTCCCGTAAGAGGCACGAACACCTCCCACGGGACCAATGCAACTTGTAGGAACGGACCGTGTAGTCACGGGCTCCCGGTTTGAGAATATGATGTCAATTTGAAAATATCTAGATTAGGCTTAAAAATAAGATGTTTGAGGGTGAAAATCCAAACGAGCCGCCAAACGGCCTCGTAAGAGGCACGAACATCTCGCACGGGACCAATGTGACTTGTCGTTTCTGGGTGAAAGTCCAAACCATTCGCCAAACGGCCCCGTAAGAGCCACCAGCACACCTAATATAACTTGTACGAACTGACCGCGTAGTCGCAGGTCTCCCGGCTTGAGAATATGATGATAATTTGGAAATAGCTAGATTCGGCTTAAAAAGAAGTCGTTTGTGGGTGAAAACCCAAACCAGCCGCAAAACGGCCCCGTAAAAGGCACGAACACCTCGCATTGGACCAATGTAACTTGTAGGAACTGCCGTGTAGTCCCGGTTTTCCCGTTTTGAGAATATGAAGATAATTTGGAAATATCTCAATTAGGCTTAAAAACGAGCAGTTAAACGGTGAAAACCCAAACCAACCCCCAAAGGGCCCCATTAGAGGCACGAACACCTCGCACATGACCAATGAAACTTGAACGAACTAACCGCGTTGCCACTGGTCTACCGGTTTGAGAATATGATGATAATTTGAAAATATCTAGATTACATTTAAAAACAAGCCGTTTGAAGATGAAAACCCAAACCAGCTGCCAAACGGCTCCGTAAGAGGCACGAACGCCTCGCACGGGACAACTGTAACTTGTAGGAACTGATCGTGTAGTTGGGGTCTCCCGAATTGAGAAGATGACGATAATTTGGAAATATCTAGATTAGGCCTAAAAACAAGCCGTTTGAGGGTGAAAACCCAAACCAGCCGCCAAACAGCCCTCGCGCAGGTTCTGACCGCGTAGTCGCACGTCTTCTGGTCTGAGAATATTATGATAATTTCAAAATATCTAATTAGGCTTAAAAACAGGTAGTTAAAGGGTGAAAACCCAAATCAGCCTCCAAACGACCCATCAAGAGGCACGAACACCTCGCACAGGACCAATGTAACTTGTAGGAACCGACCGTGTAGTCACGGGTCTCCCGGTTTGAGATTATGACGCCAATTTGAAAATATCCGGATTAGGCTTAAAAACAAGTTGTTTCAGGGTGAAAATACAAACCAACCGCCAAACGGCCTCCCGCGACTACGTGGTCAGTTCCTACAAGTTACATTGGTCCCGTGCGAGCTGTTCACGTAGGAACTGACCGCGTAGTCACGTGTCTCCCGATGTGAGAATATGACGATAATTTGAAAATATCTAGATTAGGCTTAAAAACAAGCTGTGCGTGCTGAAAACCCAAACCATCCGCCAACTGGTCTCGTAAGAGACACGAACACCTCCCACGGGACCAATGCAACTTGTAGGAACGGACCGTGTAGTCACGGTCTCCCGGTTTGAGAATATGACGGCAATTTGAAAATATCTAGATTAGGCTTAAAAACAAGGTGTTTGAGGGTGAAAATCCAAACCAACCGCCAAACAACCTCGTAAGAGGTACGAACACCTCGCACGCGACCAATGTGATTTGTAGGAACTGACCTCGTAGTCGCGGGTCTCCCGGTTTGAGAATATGATGATAATTTTTAAATATCTAGATTAGGCATAAAAACAAGCCGTTTAAGGGTGAAAACTCAAACCAGCCGCCAAACGGCCCCGTAAGAGGCATGAACACCTCGCATGGGACCAATGTAACTTGTAGGAACTGCCGTCTAGTCCCGGTTTTCCCGTTTTGAGAATATGAAGATAATTTGGAAATATCTCAATTAGGCTTAAAGACGAGCAGTTAAACGGTGAAAACCCAAACCAACCCCCAAAGGGCCCCATTAGAGGCACGAACACCTCGGACATGACCAATGAAACTTGAACGAACTAACCGCGTTGCCACTGGTCTACCGGTTTGAGAATATGATGATAATTTGAAAATATCTAGATTACGTTTAAAAACAAGCCGTTTGAAGATGAAAACCCAAACCAGCTGCCAAACGGCCCCGATAGAGGCACGAACGCCTCGCACGGGACAACTGTAACTTGTAGGAACTGATCGTGTAGTTGGGGTCTCCCGAATTGAGAAGATGACGATAATTTGGAAATATCTAGATTAGGCCTAAAAACAAGCCGTTTGAGGGTGAAAACCCAAACCAGCCGCCAAACGGCCCTCGCGCAAGTTCTGACCGCGTAGTCGCACGTCTTCTGGTCTGAGAATATGATGATAATTTCAAAATATCTAATTAGGCTTAAAAACAGGTAGTTAAAGGGTGAAAACCCAAATCAGCCTCCAAACGACCCATCAAGAGGCACGAACACCTCGCACAGGACCAATGTAACTTGTAGGAACCGACTGTGTAGTCACGGGTCTCCCGGTTTGAGATTATAACGCCAATTTGAAAATATCCGGATTAGGCTTAAAAACAAGCTGTTTCAGGGTGAAAATACAAACCAACCGCCAAACGGCCTCCCGCGACTACTTGGTCAGTTCCTACCAGTTACATTGGTCCCGTGCGAGCTGTTCACGTAGGAACTGACCGCGTAGTCACGTGTCTCCCGATGTGAGAATATGACGATAATTTGAAAATATCTAGATTAGGCTTAAAAACAAGTTGTGCGTGCTGAAAACCCAAACCATCCACCAACTGGTCTCGTAAGAGGCACGAACACCTCCCACGGGACCAATGCAACTTGTAGGAACGGACCGTGTAGTCACGGTCTCCCGGTTTGAGAATATGACGGCAATTTGAAAATATCTAGATTAGGCTTAAAAACAAGGTGTTTGAGGGTGAAAATCCAAAATAGCCGCCAAACAACCTCGTAAGAGGTACGAACACCTCGCACGCGACCAATGTGATTTGTAGGAACTGACCTCGTAGTCGCGGGTCTCCCGGTTTGAGAATATGATGATAATTTTTAAATATCTAGATTAGGCATAAAAACAAGCCGTTTAAGGGTGAAAACTCAAACCAGCCGCCAAACGGCCCCGTAAGAGGCATGAACACCTCGCATGGGACCAATGTAACTTGTAGGAACTGACCGCGTAGGCACGGGTCTCCAGGTTTGAGAATATGACGATAATTTAAAAATATCTAAATTAGGATTAAAAATAAACAGTTAAAGGGTGAGAACCCAAACCAGTCACCAAATGGCCCCGTAATGAGCACGTCGCACGGGACCAACGCAACTTGTTGGAACTGACCGCGTAGTAGCGGGTCTCCCGGTTTGAGAATATGACGATAATCTGAAAATATCTAAATTAGGCTTAAAAACAAGTTGTTTGAAGGTGAAAACTCAAATAAGCCGCCAAACGGCCCCGTTGGAAGCACGAACACCTCGCACGGGACCAATGTAACTTGTAGGAACAGATCGTGTAGTCCCGGGTCTCTCGATTTAAGAATATGAGGATAATTTGGAAATATCTAAATTAGGTTTAAAAACAAGTCGTTTGAGGGTGAAAACCCAAACAAGGCGCCAAACGGCCTTGTTAGAGGCACGAACACCTCGTACGGGGTCAACGTAACTTGTAGGAGCTCACCGCATAGTCACAGGTCTCCCGGTTGGAGAATATGACGATAATTTGAAAATATCTAAATTAGATTTAAAACCAAGCAGTTAAAGGGTGAAAAACCAATACCAGCCCCCAAACGGCCCCGTAAGAGGCACGAACACCTCGTACAGGACCATTGTAACTTGTATGAACCCCCGATTTGAGAATATGACGATAGTTTGGAAATATCTAGATTAGGCTTAAAAATAAGCCGTATGTGGGTGAAAGTCCAAACCATTCGCCAAACGGCCCCGTAAGAGCCACCAGCACACCTAATATAACTTGTACGAACTGACCGCGTAGTCGCAGGTCTCCCGACTTGAGAATATGATGATAATTTGGAAATAGCTAAATTCGGCTTAAAAAGAAGTCGTTTGTGGGTGAAAACCCAAACCTGCCCCCAAACGGCCCCGTAAAAGCCACGAACACCTCGCATTGGACCAATGTAACTTGTAGGAACTGACCACGTAGCCACGGTTTTCCCGTTTTGGGAATATGAAGATAATTTGGAAATATCTCAATTAGGCATAAAAACGAGCAGTTAAAGGGTGAAAACCTAAAATCAACCCCCAAAAGGGCCCCATTAGTGGAACGAACACCTCGCACATGACCAATGAAACTTGAACGAACTAACCGCGTTGCCACTGGTATACCGGTTTGAGAATATGATGATAATTTGAAAATATCTAGATTACGTTTAAAAACAAGCCGTTTGAAGATGAAAACCCAAACAAGCTGCCAAACGGCCCCGTAAGAGGCACGAACGCCTCGCACGGGACCACTGTAACTTTTAGGAACTGATCGTGTAGTCGCGGGTCTCTCGAATTGAGAAGATGACGATAATTTGGAAATATCTAGATTAGGCCTAAAAACAATTCGTTTGAGGGTGAAAACCCAAACCAGCCGCCAAACGGCCCTCGCGCAGGTTCTGACCGCGTAGTCGCACGTCTTCTGGTCTGAGAATATGATGATAATTTTAAAATATCTAATTAGGCTTAAAAACAGGTAGTTAATGGGTGAAAACCCCAATCAGCCTCCAAACGACCCATCAAGAGGCACGCACACCTCGCACAGGACCAATGTAACTTGTAGGAACCGACCGTGTACTCACGGGTCTCTCGGTTTGAGATTATGATGCCAATTTGAAAATATCCAGATTAGACTTAAAAACAAGCTGTTTGAGGGTGAAAATACAAACCAGCCGCCAAACGGCCTCCCGCGACTACGCGGTCAGTTCCTACAAGTTACATTGGTCCCTTGCGAGCTGTCCGTGTAGGAACTGACCGCGTAGTCACGTGTCTCCCGATGTGAGAATATGACGATAATTTGAAAATATCTAGATTTGGCTTAAAAACAAGTTGTGCGTGATGAAAACCCAAACCACCGGCCAACTGGTCCCGTAAGAGGCACGAACACCTCCCACGGGACCAATGCAACTTGTAGGAACGGACCGTGTAGTCACGGGCTCCCGGTTTGAGAATATGATGTCAATTTGAAAATATCTAGATTAGGCTTAAAAATAAGATGTTTGAGGGTGAAAATCCAAACGAGCCGCCAAACGGCCTCGTAAGAGGCACGAACACCTCGCACGGGACCAATGTGACTTGTCGTTTCTGGGTGAAAGTCCAAACCATTCGCCAAACGGCCCCGTAAGAGCCACCAGCACACCTAATATAACTTGTACGAACTGACCGCGTAGTCGCAGGTCTCCCGGCTTGAGAATATGATGATAATTTGGAAATAGCTAGATTCGGCTTAAAAAGAAGTCGTTTGTGGGTGAAAACCCAAACCAGCCGCAAAACGGCCCCGTAAAAGGCACGAACACCTCGCATTGGACCAATGTAACTTGTAGGAACTGCCGTGTAGTCCCGGTTTTCCCGTTTTGAGAATATGAAGATAATTTGGAAATATCTCAATTAGGCTTAAAAACGAGCAGTTAAACGGTGAAAACCCAAACCAACCCCCAAAGGGCCCCATTAGAGGCACGAACACCTCGCACATGACCAATGAAACTTGAACGAACTAACCGCGTTGCCACTGGTCTACCGGTTTGAGAATATGATGATAATTTGAAAATATCTAGATTACGTTTAAAAACAAGCCGTTTGAAGATGAAAACCCAAACCAGCTGCCAAACGGCCCCGTAAGAGGCACGAACGCCTCGCACGGGACAACTGTAACTTGTAGGAACTGATCGTGTAGTTGGGGTCTCCCGAATTGAGAAGATGACGATAATTTGGAAATATCTAGATTAGGCCTAAAAACAAGCCGTTTGAGGGTGAAAACCCAAACCAGCCGCCAAACAGCCCTCGCGCAGGTTCTGACCGCGTAGTCGCACGTCTTCTGGTCTGAGAATATTATGATAATTTCAAAATATCTAATTAGGCTTAAAAACAGGTAGTTAAAGGGTGAAAACCCAAATCAGCCTCCAAACGACCCATCAAGAGGCACGAACACCTCGCACAGGACCAATGTAACTTGTAGGAACCGACCGTGTAGTCACGGGTCTCCCGGTTTGAGATTATGACGCCAATTTGAAAATATCCGGATTAGGCTTAAAAACAAGTTGTTTCAGGGTGAAAATACAAACCAACCGCCAAACGGCCTCCCGCGACTACGTGGTCAGTTCCTACAAGTTACATTGGTCCCGTGCGAGCTGTTCACGTAGGAACTGACCGCGTAGTCACGTGTCTCCCGATGTGAGAATATGACGATAATTTGAAAATATCTAGATTAGGCTTAAAAACAAGCTGTGCGTGCTGAAAACCCAAACCATCCGCCAACTGGTCTCGTAAGAGACACGAACACCTCCCACGGGACCAATGCAACTTGTAGGAACGGACCGTGTAGTCACGGTCTCCCGGTTTGAGAATATGACGGCAATTTGAAAATATCTAGATTAGGCTTAAAAACAAGGTGTTTGAGGGTGAAAATCCAAACCAACCGCCAAACAACCTCGTAAGAGGTACGAACACCTCGCACGCGACCAATGTGATTTGTAGGAACTGACCTCGTAGTCGCGGGTCTCCCGGTTTGAGAATATGATGATAATTTTTAAATATCTAGATTAGGCATAAAAACAAGCCGTTTAAGGGTGAAAACTCAAACCAGCCGCCAAACGGCCCCGTAAGAGGCATGAACACCTCGCATGGGACCAATGTAACTTGTAGGAACTGCCGTCTAGTCCCGGTTTTCCCGTTTTGAGAATATGAAGATAATTTGGAAATATCTCAATTAGGCTTAAAGACGAGCAGTTAAACGGTGAAAACCCAAACCAACCCCCAAAGGGCCCCATTAGAGGCACGAACACCTCGGACATGACCAATGAAACTTGAACGAACTAACCGCGTTGCCACTGGTCTACCGGTTTGAGAATATGATGATAATTTGAAAATATCTAGATTACGTTTAAAAACAAGCCGTTTGAAGATGAAAACCCAAACCAGCTGCCAAACGGCCCCGATAGAGGCACGAACGCCTCGCACGGGACAACTGTAACTTGTAGGAACTGATCGTGTAGTTGGGGTCTCCCGAATTGAGAAGATGACGATAATTTGGAAATATCTAGATTAGGCCTAAAAACAAGCCGTTTGAGGGTGAAAACCCAAACCAGCCGCCAAACGGCCCTCGCGCAAGTTCTGACCGCGTAGTCGCACGTCTTCTGGTCTGAGAATATGATGATAATTTCAAAATATCTAATTAGGCTTAAAAACAGGTAGTTAAAGGGTGAAAACCCAAATCAGCCTCCAAACGACCCATCAAGAGGCACGAACACCTCGCACAGGACCAATGTAACTTGTAGGAACCGACTGTGTAGTCACGGGTCTCCCGGTTTGAGATTATAACGCCAATTTGAAAATATCCGGATTAGGCTTAAAAACAAGCTGTTTCAGGGTGAAAATACAAACCAACCGCCAAACGGCCTCCCGCGACTACTTGGTCAGTTCCTACCAGTTACATTGGTCCCGTGCGAGCTGTTCACGTAGGAACTGACCGCGTAGTCACGTGTCTCCCGATGTGAGAATATGACGATAATTTGAAAATATCTAGATTAGGCTTAAAAACAAGCTGTGCGTGCTGAAAACCCAAACCATCCACCAACTGGTCTCGTAAGAGGCACGAACACCTCCCACGGGACCAATGCAACTTGTAGGAACGGACCGTGTAGTCACGGTCTCCCGGTTTGAGAATATGACGGCAATTTGAAAATATCTAGATTAGGCTTAAAAACAAGGTGTTTGAGGGTGAAAATCCAAAATAGCCGCCAAACAACCTCGTAAGAGGTACGAACACCTCGCACGCGACCAATGTGATTTGTAGGAACTGACCTCGTAGTCGCGGGTCTCCCGGTTTGAGAATATGATGATAATTTTTAAATATCTAGATTAGGCATAAAAACAAGCCGTTTAAGGGTGAAAACTCAAACCAGCCGCCAAACGGCCCCGTAAGAGGCATGAACACCTCGCATGGGACCAATGTAACTTGTAGGAACTGACCGCGTAGGCACGGGTCTCCAGGTTTGAGAATATGACGATAATTTAAAAATATCTAAATTAGGATTAAAAACAAACAGTTAAAGGGTGAGAACCCAAACCAGTCACCAAATGGCCCCGTAATGAGCACGTCGCACGGGACCAACGCAACTTGTTGGAACTGACCGCGTAGTAGCGGGTCTCCCGGTTTGAGAATATGACGATAATCTGAAATTATCTAAATTAGGCTTAAAAACAAGTTGTTTGAAGGTGAAAACTCAAATAAGCCGCCAAACGGCCCCGTTGGAAGCACGAACACCTCGCACGGGACCAATGTAACTTGTAGGAACAGATCGTGTAGTCCCGGGTCTCTCGATTTAAGAATATGAGGATAATTTGGAAATATCTAAATTAGGTTTAAAAACAAGTCGTTTGAGGGTGAAAACCCAAACAAGGCGCCAAACGGCCTTGTTAGAGGCACGAACACCTCGTACGGGGTCAACGTAACTTGTAGGAGCTCACCGCATAGTCACAGGTCTCCCGGTTGGAGAATATGACGATAATTTGAAAATATCTAAATTAGATTTAAAACCAAGCAGTTAAAGGGTGAAAAACCAATACCAGCCCCCAAACGGCCCCGTAAGAGGCACGAACACCTCGTACAGGACCATTGTAACTTGTATGAACCCCCGATTTGAGAATATGACGATAGTTTGGAAATATCTAGATTAGGCTTAAAAATAAGCCGTATGTGGGTGAAAGTCCAAACCATTCGCCAAACGGCCCCGTAAGAGCAACCAGCACACCTAATATAACTTGTACGAACTGACCGCGTAGTCGCAGGTCTCCCGACTTGAGAATATGATGATAATTTGGAAATAGCTAGATTCGGCTTAAAAAGAAGTCGTTTGTGGGTGAAAACCCAAACCTGCCCCCAAACGGCCCCGTAAAAGCCACGAACACCTCGCATTGGACCAATGTAACTTGTAGGAACTGACCACGTAGCCACGGTTTTCCCGTTTTGGGAATATGAAGATAATTTGGAAATATCTCAATTAGGCATAAAAACGAGCAGTTAAAGGGTGAAAACCTAAAACCAACCCCCAAAAGGGCCCCATTAGAGGCACGAACACCTCGCACATGACCAATGAAACTTGAACGAACTAACCGCGTTGCCACTGGTATACCGGTTTGAGAATATGATGATAATTTGAAAATATCTAGATTACGTTTAAAAACAAGCCGTTTGAAGATGAAAACCCAAACAAGCTGCCAAACGGCCCCGTAAGAGGCACGAACGCCTCGCACGGGACCACTGTAACTTTTAGGAACTGATCGTGTAGTCGCGGGTTTCTCGAATTGAGAAGATGACGATAATTTGGAAATATCTAGATTAGGCCTAAAAACAATTCGTTTGAGGATGAAAACCCAAACCAGCCGCCAAACGGCCCTCGCGCAGGTTCTGACCGCGTAGTCGCACGTCTTCTGGTCTGAGAATATGATGATAATTTTAAAATATCTAATTAGGCTTAAAAACAGGTAGTTAATGGGTGAAAACCCCAATCAGCCTCCAAACGACCCATCAAGAGGCACGCACACCTCGCACAGGACCAATGTAACTTGTAGGAACCGACCGTGTACTCACGGGTCTCTCGGTTTGAGATTATGATGCCAATTTGAAAATATCCAGATTAGACTTAAAAACAAGCTGTTTGAGGGTGAAAATACAAACCAGCCGCCAAACGGCCTCCCGCGACTACGCGGTCAGTTCCTACAAGTTACATTGGTCCCTTGCGAGCTGTCCGTGTAGGAACTGACCGCGTAGTCACGTGTCTCCCGATGTGAGAATATGACGATAATTTGAAAATATCTAGATTTGGCTTAAAAACAAGTTGTGCGTGATGAAAACCCAAACCACCGGCCAACTGGTCCCGTAAGAGGCACGAACACCTCCCACGGGACCAATGCAACTTGTAGGAACGGACCGTGTAGTCACGGGCTCCCGGTTTGAGAATATGATGTCAATTTGAAAATATCTAGATTAGGCTTAAAAATAAGATGTTTGAGGGTGAAAATCCAAACGAGCCGCCAAACGGCCTCGTAAGAGGCACGAACACCTCGCACGGGACCAATGTGACTTGTCGTTTCTGGGTGAAAGTCCAAACCATTCGCCAAACGGCCCCGTAAGAGCCACCAGCACACCTAATATAACTTGTACGAACTGACCGCGTAGTCGCAGGTCTCCCGGCTTGAGAATATGATGATAATTTGGAAATAGCTAGATTCGGCTTAAAAAGAAGTCGTTTGTGGGTGAAAACCCAAACCAGCCGCAAAACGGCCCCGTAAAAGGCACGAACACCTCGCATTGGACCAATGTAACTTGTAGGAACTGCCGTGTAGTCCCGGTTTTCCCGTTTTGAGAATATGAAGATAATTTGGAAATATCTCAATTAGGCTTAAAAACGAGCAGTTAAACGGTGAAAACCCAAACCAACCCCCAAAGGGCCCCATTAGAGGCACGAACACCTCGCACATGACCAATGAAACTTGAACGAACTAACCGCGTTGCCACTGGTCTACCGGTTTGAGAATATGATGATAATTTGAAAATATCTAGATTACGTTTAAAAACAAGCCGTTTGAAGATGAAAACCCAAACCAGCTGCCAAACGGCCCCGTAAGAGGCACGAACGCCTCGCACGGGACAACTGTAACTTGTAGGAACTGATCGTGTAGTTGGGGTCTCCCGAATTGAGAAGATGACGATAATTTGGAAATATCTAGATTAGGCCTAAAAACAAGACGTTTGAGGGTGAAAACCCAAACCAGCCGCCAAACAGCCCTCGCGCAGGTTCTGACCGCGTAGTCGCACGTCTTCTGGTCTGAGAATATTATGATAATTTCAAAATATCTAATTAGGCTTAAAAACAGGTAGTTAAAGGGTGAAAACCCAAATCAGCCTCCAAACGACCCATCAAGAGGCACGAACACCTCGCACAGGACCAATGTAACTTGTAGGAACCGACCGTGTAGTCACGGGTCTCCCGGTTTGAGATTATGACGCCAATTTGAAAATATCCGGATTAGGCTTAAAAACAAGTTGTTTCAGGGTGAAAATACAAACCAACCGCCAAACGGCCTCCCGCGACTACGTGGTCAGTTCCTACAAGTTACATTGGTCCCGTGCGAGCTGTTCACGTAGGAACTGACCGCATAGTCACGTGTCTCCCGATGTGAGAATATGACGATAATTTGAAAATATCTAGATTAGGCTTAAAAACAAGCTGTGCGTGCTGAAAACCCAAACCATCCGCCAACTGGTCTCGTAAGAGACACGAACACCTCCCACGGGACCAATGCAACTTGTAGGAACGGACCGTGTAGTCACGGTCTCCCGGTTTGAGAATATGACGGCAATTTGAAAATATCTAGATTAGGCTTAAAAACAAGGTGTTTGAGGGTGAAAATCCAAACCAACCGCCAAACAACCTCGTAAGAGGTACGAACACCTCGCACGCGACCAATGTGATTTGTAGGAACTGACCTCGTAGTCGCGGGTCTCCCGGTTTGAGAATATGATGATAATTTTTAAATATCTAGATTAGGCATAAAAACAAGCCGTTTAAGGGTGAAAACTCAAACCAGCCGCCAAACGGCCCCGTAAAAGGCACGAACACCTCGCATTGGACCAATGTAACTTGTAGGAACTGACCGTGTAGTCACGGTTTTCCCGTTTTGAGAATATGAAGATAATTTGGGAATATCTCAATTAGGCTTAAAAACGAGCAGTTAAACGGTGAAAACCCAAACCAACCCCCAAAGGGCCCCATTAGAGGCACGAACACCTCGCACATGACCAATGAAACTTGAACGAACTAACCGCGTTGCCACTGGTCTACCGGTTTGAGAATATGATGATAATTTGAAAATATCTAGATTACGTTTAAAAACAAGCCGTTTGAAGATGAAAACCCAAACCACCTGCCAAACGGCCCCGTAAGAGGCACGAACGCCTCGCACGGGACAACTGTAACTTGTAGGAACTGATCGTGTAGTTGGGGTCTCCCGAATTGAGAAGATGACGATAATTTGGAAATATCTAGATTAGGCCTAAAAACAAGCCGTTTGAGGGTGAAAACCCAAACCAGCCGCCAAACGGCCCTCGCGCAGGTTCTGACCGCGTAGTCGCACGTCTTCTGGTCTGAGAATATGATGATAATTTTAAAATATCTAATTAGGCTTAAAAACACGTGACTACGCGGTCAGTTCCTACACGAACACCTCCCACGGGACCAATGCAACTTGTAGGAACGGACCGTGTTGTCACGGGCTCCCGGTTTGAGAATATGATGTCAATTTAAAAATATCTAGATTAGGCTTAAAAATAAGGTGTTTGAGGGTGAAAATCCAAACGAGCCGCCAAACGGCCTCGTAAGAGGCACGAACACCTCGCACGGGACCAATGTGACTTGTCGTTTGTGGGTGAAAGTCCAAACCATTCGCCAAACGGCCCCGTAAGAGCCACCAGCACACCTAATATAACTTGTACGAACTGACCGCGTAGTCGCAGGTCTCCCGGCTTGAGAATATGATTATAATTTGGAAATAGCTAGATTCGGCTTAAAAAGAAGTCGTTTGTGGGTGAAAACCCAAACCAGCCGCAAAACGGCCCCGTAAAAGGCACGAACACCTCGCATTGGACCAATGTAACTTGTAGGAACTGACCGTGAAGTCCCGGTTTTATCGTTTTGAGAATATGAAGATAATTTGGAAATATCTCAATTAGGCTTAAAAACGAGCAGTTAAACGATGAAAACCCAAACCAACCCCCAGAGGGCCCCATTAGAGGCACGAACACCTCGCACATGACCAATGAAACTTGAACGAACTAACCGCGTTGCCACTGGTCTACCGGTTTGAGAATATGATGATAATTTGAAAATATCTAGATTACGTTTAAAAACAAGCCGTTTGAAGATGAAAACCCAAACCAGCTGCCAAACGGCCCCGATAGAGGCACGAGAGCCTCGCACAGGACAACTGTAACTTGTAGGAACTGATCGTGTAGTTGGGGTCTCCCGAATTGAGAAGATGACGATAATTTGGAAATATCTAGATTAGGCCTAAAAACAAGCCGTTTGAGGGTGAAAACCCAAACCAGCCGCCAAACGGCCCTCGCGCAGGTTCTGACCGCGTAGTCGCACGTCTTCTGGTCTGAGAATATGATGATAATTTTAAAATATCTAATTAGGCTTAAAAACAGGTAGTTAATGGGTGAAAACCCCAATCAGCCTCCAAACGACCCATCAAGAGGCAGGCACACCTCGCACAGGACCAATGTAACTTGTAGGAACCGACCGTGTACTCACGGGTCTCTCGGTTTGAGATTATGACGCCAATTTGAAAATATCCAGATTAGACTTAAAAACAAGCTGTTTGAGGGTGAAAATACAAACCAGCCGCCAAACGGCCTCCCGCGACTACGCGGTCAGTTCCTACAAGTTACATTGGTCCCTTGCGAGCTGTCCGTGTAGGAACTGACCGCGTAGTCACGTGTCTCCCGATGTGAGAATATGACGATAATTTGAAAATATCTAGATTAGGCTTAAAAACAAGTTGTGCGTGCTGAAAACCCAAACCACCCGCCAACTGGTCCCGTAAGAGGCACGAACACCTCCCACGGGACCAATGCAACTTGTAGGAACGGACCGTGTAGTCACGGGCTCCCGGTTTGAGAATATGATGTCAATTTAAAAATATCTAGATTAGGCTTAAAAATAAGGTGTTTGAGGGTGAAAATCCAAACGAGCCGCCAAACGGCCTTGTAAGAGGCACGAACACCTCGTACGGGACCAATGTGACTTGTCGTTTGTGGGTGAAAGTCCAAACCATTCGCCAAACGGCCCCGTAAGAGCCACCAGCACACCTAATATAACTTGTACGAACTGACCGCGTAGTCGCAGGTCTCCCGGCTTGAGAATATGATGATAATTTGGAAATAGCTAGATTCGGCTTAAAAAGAAGTCGTTTGTGGGTGAAAACCCAAACCAGCCGCAAAACGGCCCCGTAAAAGGCACGAACACCTCGCATTGGACCAATGTAACTTGTAGGAACTGACCGTGAAGTCCCGGTTTTATCGTTTTGAGAATATGAAGATAATTTGGAAATATCTCAATTAGGCTTAAAAACGAGCAGTTAAACGATGAAAACCCAAACCAACCCCCAGAGGGCCCCATTAGAGGCACGAACACCTCGCACATGACCAATGAAACTTGAACGAACCAACCGCGTTGTCACTGGTCTACCGGTTTGAGAATATGATGATAATTTTAAAATATCTAGATTACGTTTGAAAACAAGCCGTTTGAAGATGAAAACCCAAACCAACTGCCAAACGGCCCCGTAAGAGGCACGAACGCCTCGCACGGGACAACTGTAACTGGTAGGAACTGATCGTGTAGTTGGGGTCTCCCGAATTGAGAAGATGACGATAATTTGGAAATATCTAGATTAGGCCTAAAAACAAGCCGTTTGAGGGTGAAAACCCAAACCAGCCGCCAAACGGCCCTCGCGCAGGTTCTGACCGCGTAGTCGCACGTCTTCTGGTCTGAGAATATGATGATAATTTCAAAATATCTAATTAGGCTTAAAAACAGGTAGTTAAAGGGTGAAAACCCAAATCAGCCTCCAAACGACCCATCAAGAGGCACGAACACCTCGCACAGCTACTTGCCTCCAACAAAGCTCCTGGCCCTGATGGTTTCAGTGCTGCCTTCTTTAAGAAGAATTGGGATGTTGTGGGGGATGATGTGATGGAAGCTATTCATCATTTTTTTAACCACAGCTACTTGCCTAGACAATGGAATACCACCTCTCTTGCTCTGATCCCCAAAGTTCCTAACCCAAACTCTATGGCTGATTTCAGACCCATTGCGTGCTGCAACACGATTTATAAGTGTATTTCCAAGATTCTTACCCTTAGACTCAAGCCTCTTATGCCTCAATTGATTAATGAAAGCCAAGCTGCCTTTGTCCAGGGGAGATCTATCACTGATAATATTCTCTTGCTGCAAGAATTGATGAGGAATTACCACAGGGACTCTAACACTCCTAAATGCACTGTGAAGATTGATATTATGAAGGCTTATGATTCGGTGGATTGAGAGTTCCTATTTGACATTCTTATCCAAATCAACTTCCCTCCCAGGTTTGTTTCTTGGATTAAGGCATGTGTTTCCTCTGTCTGGTACTCTATTAGTCTGAATGGGTCTCTAAATGGGTTCTTTGAAGGCAAAAAGGGGCTGAGGCAAGGAGATCCCCTATCCCCCTTTCTTTTCCTTATTGTGATGGAGGCCCTCTCTTGTATTCTTGATAAGCATGCTAGCAGAGATACCTTCATTTACCATCCCAAGTGCAAAGAAAATAATATTAACCACCTGTGCTTCGCGGATGACCTGGTGGTTTTCTGCAATGGTGATACCCAATCTGTGGATTGTGTTAAGGATGCGCTTGAGGAATTTGCTGATTATAGTGGGTTAATCCCCAATCTGGCTAAAAGTAATTTTTACTGTTCTGGAGTGAATGCTGAAATTATCAGCTCTATGTCTTCTTCCTTGGGCATCTCCCACCAGCAGCCTCCTTTCAAGTATTTGGGAGTCCCCCTCATCTCTACTAGACTCAAGCATGTGGATTGTATGGTTCTTATCGACAAAATTACTAATAAAGTCAAAAGCTGGACCACTAGATTCCTGAGTTATGCAGGCAGATTGCAGCTTGCAATTTCTGTCCTGTTTAGTTCCCAAATTTATTGGTCATCGATCTTTATTCTACCTAAAAGTGTGGTGAAGGCTATTGAGAAATGTATTAGAGAGTTCATATGGACAGGCCTTGAGCTCAAGCACAGTGGAGCTAAAGTGGCATGGGATGAGGTCTGCAAGACTAAAAAGGAAGGGGGTCTTGGAATAAAGTGCCTGACTCATTGGAACAAGGCTGCAGTGATGAAAAACCTTTGGAACCTCTTCAACAAAAAGGATAGTCTTTGGGTCAAGTGGTGTCATACTTATAAGATAAAAGGGAGAAGCATATGGGCAATCCCCATTCCTCAAGACTCTTCATGGAGATGGAGGAAAATTCTTAAAGCTAGAGAGGAATGTAGACTCATGGTTAAGGCTGATATTGGAAATGGCAGGAATACGTTCATGTGGCATGATAATTGGCACCACCTTGGCCCTCTTCAACCTCTTTTTGGGGATAGAACCATATATGATGCTGCTAGCAACTCCAAGGCTAAGGTCTCCGAATTCATTGATGGGTTCAATTGGAAATGGCCAGCTTCTACCACTTTGGAGCTGAATGATATCAAAAACTCTCCCCTGCCTTTTATAAATCCTATGACCTCTGATAGTGTAAAGTGGACTCCTAACAGGTCGGGTAACTTCTCTATTGCGTCTGCATATGAGTCCACCTATTCTAGGGGGAATGAAGTTCAATGGCATGGGCTGGTTTGGAACAAGATGAGTATCCCAAAATGTTCTTTCATTCTTTGGTTGGCTTGCAGAAAGGCTTTAGTGACTAAAGATAAACTCTTTGATTGGGGAGTTGTCGATAATAAAGCCTGTTTGCTTTGTAACTCTGGGATTGAGACTATTAAGCACATCTTAATGGAATGCCCATTCTCCAAAATTGTTTGGGATGAGATTCTATTTAGGAACCAATCTTATAGAGCTATGGGAAGGTGGGATATTGAGATCAGGAAGGCTGTTGCTGATAGTAAAGGGATTGACCTAAAATCCAGGATTAAGACCACTTCCTTCTCTGCCACCATCTATTGTCTGTGGCAGGAAAGAAATAGTAGGCTCCATAACAAGGGATTGGCCACAACGTCAATGTGATTAGGAGCATCGAGGAAATGGTCCGAGGAAAATCTAGCTATTGGAAGAAATATCGAAGATCTTACTCCAACTGGATGACTTGTAATTTATGGGGATTACCCATCTCTCTCTTGTATGACTAAATGTTTAGATCGTTGGTCTCTAGATGCATGTATCTAGCTGACTCTTTGGCCTTTTGGCCTTTGTATATTTGGGTCTTTTGTTTCTAATACTCTTTAATTACCGGAAAAAAAAACACCTCGCACAGGACCAATGTAACTTGTAGGAACCGACCGTGTAGTCACGGGTCTCCCGGTTTGAGATTATGACGCCAGTTTGAAAATATCCGGATTAGGCTTAAAAACAAGTTGTTTCAGGGTGAAAATACAAACCAACCGCCAAACGGCCTCCCGCGACCACGTGGTCAGTTCCTACAAGTTACATTGGTCCCGTGCGAGCTGTTCGTGTAGGAACTGACCGCGTAGTAACGTGTCTCCCGATGTGAGAATATGACGATAATTTGAAAATATCTAGATTAGGCTTAAAAACAAGTTGTGCGTGCTGAAAACCCAAACCATTCGCCAACTGGTCCCGTAAGAGGCACGAACACCTCCTACGGGACCAATGCAACTTGTAGGAACGGACCGTGTAGTCACGGGCTCTCGGTTTGAGAATATGACGGCAATTTGAAAATATCTAGATTAGGCTTAAAAACAAGGTGTTTGAGGGTGAAAATCCAAACCAGCCGCCAAACAACCTCGTAAGAGCTACGAACACCTCGCACGAGACCAATGTGATTTGTAGGAACTGACCTCGTAGTCGCGGGTCTCCCGGTTTGAGAATGTGATGTTAACTTTTAAATATCTAGATTAGGCATAAAAATAAGCCGTTTAAGGGTGAAAACTCAAACCAGCCGCCAAACGGCCCCGTAAGAGGCACGAACACCTCGCATGGGACCAATGTAAATTGTAGGAACTGACCGCGTAGGCACGGGTCTCCAGGTTTGAGAATATGATGATAATTTAAAAATATCTACATTAGGATTAAAAACAAACAGTTAAAGGGTGAGAACCCAAACCAGTCCCCAAATGGCCCCGTAAGAGGTACGAGCACCTCGCACGGGACCAACGCAACTTGTTGGAACTGACCGCGTAGTAGCGGGTCTCCCGGTTTGAGAATTGACGATAATTTGAAAATATCTAAATTAGGCTTAAAAACAAGCTGTTTGAGGGTGAAAACTCAAAAAAGCAGCCAAACGGACCCGTTGGAAGCACGAACACCTCGCACGGGACCATAGGAACTGATCGTGTAGTCGCGGGTCTCTCAATTTAAGAATATGAGGGTAATTTGGAAATATCTAGATTAGGTTTAAAAACAAGTCGTTTGAGGGTGAAAACCCAAACAAGGCGCCAAACGGCCTTGTTAGAGGCACGAACACCTCGTACGGGGTCAACGTAACTTGTAGGAGCTCACCGCATAGTCACGGGTCTCCCGGTTGGAGAATATGACGATAATTTGAAAATATCTAAATTAGATTTAAAACCAAGCAGTTAAAGGGTGAAAATATCTAGATTAGGCTTAAAAACAAGCCGTGTGTGTTGAAAACCCAAACCATCCGCCAACTGCTCCCGTAAGAGGCACGAACACCTCCCACAGGACCAATGCAACTTGTAGGAACGAACCGTGTAGTCACGGGCTCCCGGTTTGAGAATATGACGCCAATTTGAAAATATCTAGATTAGGTTTAAAAACAAGGTGTTTGAGGGTGAAAATCCAAACCAGCCACCAAACGGCCTCGTAAGAGGCACGAACACCTCGCACGGGACCAATGTGACTTGTAGGAACTGACCTCGTAGTCACGGGTCTCCCGGTTTTAGAATATGATGGTAACTTTTAAATATCTAGATTAGGCTTAAAAACAAGCCGTTTAAGGGTACCAGTCGCCAAACGGCCCCGTAAGAGGCACGAACACCTCGCACGGGACCAATGTAACATGTAGGAACTCACCGCGTAGGCACGGGTCTCCAGGTTTGAGAATATGACGATAATTTAAATATATCTAAATTAGGATTAAAAACAAACAGTTAAAGGGTGAAAATCCAAACCAGTCCCCAAATGGCCCTGTAAGAGGTACGAGCACCTCGCACGGGACCAACGCAACTTGTTGGAACTGATCGCGTAATAGCGGGTCTGCCGGTTTGAGAATATGACGAGAATTTAAAAATATCTAAATTAGGCTTAAAAATAAGTTGTTTGAGGGTGAAAACTCAAAACAGCCGCCAAACGGCCTCATAGGAAGCACGAACTCCTCGCACGGGACCAATGTAACTTGTAGGAAAGATCGTGTAGTCGCGGTTCTCCCGATTTAAAAACAGGTTGTTAATGGGTGAAAACCCCAATCAACCTCCAAACGACCCATCAAGAGGCACGCACACCTCGCACAGGACCAATGTAACTTGTAGGAACCGACCGTGTACTCACGGGTCTCTCGGTTTGAGATTATGACGCCAATTTGAAAATATCCAGATTAGGCTTAAAAACAAGCTGTTTGAGGGTGAAAATACAAACCAGCCGCCAAAACGGCCTCCCGCGACTACGCGGTGAGTTCCTACAAGTTACATTGGTCCCTTGCGAGCTGTTCGTGTAGGAACTGACCGCGTAGTCACGTGTCTCCCGATGTGAGAATATGACGATAATTTGAAGATATCTAGATTAGGCTTAAAAACAAGCAATGCTTGCTGAAAACCCAAACCATCCGCCAACTGGTCCCGTAAGAGGCACGAACACCTCCCGCGGGACCAATGCAACTTGTAGGAATGGACCGTGTAGTCACGGGCTCCCGGTTTGAGAATATGACTGCAATTTGAAAATATCTAGAGTAGGCTTAAAAATAAGGTGTTTGAGGGTGAAAATCCAAACCAGCAGCCAAACGGCCTCGTAAGAGGCACGGACACCTCGCACGGGACCAATGTGACTTGTAGGAACTGACCTCGTTGTCGCGGGTCTCCCGGTTTGAGAATATGATGATAACTTTTAAATATCTAGATTAGGCTTAAAAACAAGCCGTTTAAGGGTGAAAACCCAAACCACCCGCCAACTGGTCCCGTAAGAGGCACGAACACCTCCCACGAGACCAGTGCAACTTGTAGGAACGGACCGTGTAGTCACGGGCTCCCGGTTTGAGAATATGATGTCAATTTGAAAATATCTAGATTAGGCTTAAAAAGAAGTCGTTTGTGGGTGAAAACCCAAACCAGCCGCCAAACGGCCCCGTAAAAGGCACGAACACCTCGCATTGGACCAATGTAACTTGTAGGAACTGACCGTGTAGTCACGGTTTTCCCGTTTTGAGAATATGAAGATAATTTGGGAATATCTCAATTAGGCTTAAAAACGAGCAGTTAAACGGTGAAAACCCAAACCAACCCCCAAAGGGCCCCATTAGAGGCACGAACACCTCGCACATGACCAATGAAACTTGAACGAACTAACCGCGTTGCCACTGGTCTACCGGTTTGAGAATATGATGATAATTTGAAAATATCTAGATTACGTTTAAAAACAAGCCGTTTGAAGATGAAAACCCAAACCAGCTGCCAAACGGCCCCGTAAGAGGCACGAACGCCTCGCACGGGACAACTGTAACTTGTAGGAACTGATCGTGTAGTTGGGGTCTCCCGAATTGAGAAGATGACGATAATTTGGAAATATCTAGATTAGGCCTAAAAACAAGCCGTTTGAGGGTGAAAACCCAAACCAGCCGCCAAACGGCCCTCGCGCAGGTTCTGACCGCGTAGTCGCACGTCTTCTGGTCTGAGAATATGATGATAATTTTAAAATATCTAATTAGGCTTAAAAACACGTGACTACGCGGTCAGTTCCTACACGAACACCTCCCACGGGACCAATGCAACTTGTAGGAACGGACCGTGTTGTCACGGGCTCCCGGTTTGAGAATATGATGTCAATTTAAAAATATCTAGATTAGGCTTAAAAATAAGGTGTTTGAGGGTGAAAATCCAAACGAGCCGCCAAACGGCCTCGTAAGAGGCACGAACACCTCGTACGGGACCAATGTGACTTGTCGTTTGTGGGTGAAAGTCCAAACCATTCGCCAAACGGCCCCGTAAGAGCCACCAGCACACCTAATATAACTTGTACGAACTGACCGCGTAGTCGCAGGTCTCCCGGCTTGAGAATATGATGATAATTTGGAAATAGCTAGATTCGGCTTAAAAAGAAGTCGTTTGTGGGTGAAAACCCAAACCAGCCGCAAAACGGCCCCGTAAAAGGCACGAACACCTCGCATTGGACCAATGTAACTTGTAGGAACTGACCGTGAAGTCCCGGTTTTATCGTTTTGAGAATATGAAGATAATTTGGAAATATCTCAATTAGGCTTAAAAACGAGCAGTTAAACGATGAAAACCCAAACCAACCCCCAGAGGGCCCCATTAGAGGCACGAACACCTCGCACATGACCAATGAAACTTGAACGAACTAACCGCGTTGCCACTGGTCTACCGGTTTGAGAATATGATGATAATTTGAAAATATCTAGATTACGTTTAAAAACAAGCCGTTTGAAGATGAAAACCCAAACCAGCTGCCAAACGGCCCCGATAGAGGCACGAACGCCTCGCACAGGACAACTGTAACTTGTAGGAACTGATCGTGTAGTTGGGGTCTCCCGAATTGAGAAGATGACGATAATTTGGAAATATCTAGATTAGGCCTAAAAACAAGCCGTTTGAGGGTGAAAACCCAAACCAGCCGCCAAACGGCCCTCGCGCAGGTTCTGACCGCGTAGTCGCACGTCTTCTGGTCTGAGAATATGATGATAATTTTAAAATATCTAATTAGGCTTAAAAACAGGTAGTTAATGGGTGCAAACCCCAATCAGCCTCCAAACGACCCATCAAGAGGCACGCACACCTCGCACAGGACCAATGTAACTTGTAGGAACCGACCGTGTACTCACGGGTCTCTCGGTTTGAGATTATGACGCCAATTTGAAAATATCCAGATTAGACTTAAAAACAAGCTGTTTGAGGGTGAAAATACAAACCAGCCGCCAAACGGCCTCCCGCGACTACGCGGTCAGTTCCTACAAGTTACATTGGTCCCTTGCGAGCTGTCCGTGTAGGAACTGACCGCGTAGTCACGTGTCTCCCGATGTGAGAATATGACGATAATTTGAAAATATCTAGATTAGGCTTAAAAACAAGTTGTGCGTGCTGAAAACCCAAACCACCCGCCAACTGGTCCCGTAAGAGGCACGAACACCTCCCACGGGACCAATGCAACTTGTAGGAACGGACCGTGTAGTCACGGGCTCCCGGTTTGAGAATATGATGTCAATTTAAAAATATCTAGATTAGGCTTAAAAATAAGGTGTTTGAGGGTGAAAATCCAAACGAGCCGCCAAACGGCCTCGTAAGAGGCACGAACACCTCGCACGGGACCAATGTGACTTGTCGTTTGTGGGTGAAAGTCCAAACCATTCGCCAAATGGCCCCGTAAGAGCCACCAGCACACCTAATATAACTTGTACGAACTGACCGCGTAGTCGCAGGTCTCCCGGCTTGAGAATATGATGATAATTTGGAAATAGCTAGATTCGGCTTAAAAAGAAGTCGTTTGTGGGTGAAAACCCAAACCAGCCGCAAAACGGCCCCGTAAAAGGCACGAACACCTCGCATTGGACCAATGTAACTTGTAGGAACTGACCGTGAAGTCCCGGTTTTATCGTTTTGAGAATATGAAGATAATTTGGAAATATCTCAATTAGGCTTAAAAATGAGCAGTTAAACGATGAAAACCCAAACCAACCCCCAGAGGGCCCCATTAGAGGCACGAACACCTCGCACATGACCAATGAAACTTGAACGAACCAACCGCGTTGTCACTGGTCTACCGGTTTGAGAATATGATGATAATTTTAAAATATCTAGATTACGTTTGAATACAAGCCGTTTGAAGATGAAAACCCAAACCAACTGCCAAACGGCCCCGTAAGAGGCACGAACGCCTCGCACGGGACAACTGTAACTGGTAGGAACTGATCGTGTAGTTGGGGTCTCCCGAATTGAGAAGATGACGATAATTTGGAAATATCTAGATTAGGCCTAAAAACAAGCCGTTTGAGGGTGAAAACCCAAACCAGCCGCCAAACGGCCCTCGCGCAGGTTCTGACCGCGTAGTCGCACGTCTTCTGGTCTGAGAATATGATGATAATTTCAAAATATCTAATTAGGCTTAAAAACAGGTAGTTAAAGGGTGAAAACCCAAATCAGCCTCCAAACGACCCATCAAGAGGCACGAACACCTCGCACAGCTACTTGCCTCCAACAAAGCTCCTGGCCCTGATGGTTTCAGTGCTGCCTTCTTTAAGAAGAATTGGGATGTTGTGGGGGATGATGTGATGGAAGCTATTCATCATTTTTTTAACCACAGCTACTTGCCTAGACAATGGAATACCACCTCTCTTGCTCTGATCCCCAAAGTTCCTAACCCAAACTCTATGGCTGATTTCAGACCCATTGCGTGCTGCAACACGATTTATAAGTGTATTTCCAAGATTCTTACCCTTAGACTCAAGCCTCTTATGCCTCAATTGATTAATGAAAGCCAAGCTGCCTTTGTCCAGGGGAGATCTATCACTGATAATATTCTCTTGCTGCAAGAATTGATGAGGAATTACCACAGGGACTCTAACACTCCTAAATGCACTGTGAAGATTGATATTATGAAGGCTTATGATTCGGTGGATTGGGAGTTCCTATTTGACATTCTTATCCAAATCAACTTCCCTCCCAGGTTTGTTTCTTGGATTAAGGCATGTGTTTCCTCTGTCTGGTACTCTATTAGTCTGAATGGGTCTCTAAATGGGTTCTTTGAAGGCAAAAAGGGGCTGAGGCAAGGAGATCCCCTATCCCCCTTTCTTTTCCTTATTGTGATGGAGGCCCTCTCTTGTATTCTTGATAAGCATGCTAGCAGAGATACCTTCATTTACCATCCCAAGTGCAAAGAAAATAATATTAACCACCTGTGCTTCGCGGATGACCTGGTGGTTTTCTGCAATGGTGATACCCAATCTGTGGATTGTGTTAAGGATGCGCTTGAGGAATTTGCTGATTATAGTGGGTTAATCCCCAATCTGGCTAAAAGTAATTTTTACTGTTCTGGAGTGAATGCTGAAATTATCAGCTCTATGTCTTCTTCCTTGGGCATCTCCCACCAGCAGCCTCCTTTCAAGTATTTGGGAGTCCCCCTCATCTCTACTAGACTCAAGCATGTGGATTGTATGGTTCTTATCGACAAAATTACTAATAAAGTCAAAAGCTGGACCACTAGATTCCTGAGTTATGCAGGCAGATTGCAGCTTGCAATTTCTGTCCTGTTTAGTTCCCAAATTTATTGGTCATCGATCTTTATTCTACCTAAAAGTGTGGTGAAGGCTATTGAGAAATGTATTAGAGAGTTCATATGGACAGGCCTTGAGCTCAAGCACAGTGGAGCTAAAGTGGCATGGGATGAGGTCTGCAAGACTAAAAAGGAAGGGGGTCTTGGAATAAAGTGCCTGACTCATTGGAACAAGGCTGCAGTGATGAAAAACCTTTGGAACCTCTTCAACAAAAAGGATAGTCTTTGGGTCAAGTGGTGTCATACTTATAAGATAAAAGGGAGAAGCATATGGGCAATCCCCATTCCTCAAGACTCTTCATGGAGATGGAGGAAAATTCTTAAAGCTAGAGAGGAATGTAGACTCATGGTTAAGGCTGATATTGGAAATGGCAGGAATACGTTCATGTGGCATGATAATTGGCACCACCTTGGCCCTCTTCAACCTCTTTTTGGGGATAGAACCATATATGATGCTGCTAGCAACTCCAAGGCTAAGGTCTCCGAATTCATTGATGGGTTCAATTGGAAATGGCCAGCTTCTACCACTTGGGAGCTGAATGATATCAAAAACTCTCCCCTGCCTTTTATAAATCCTATGACCTCTGATAGTGTAAAGTGGACTCCTAACAGGTCGGGTAACTTCTCTATTGCGTCTGCATATGAGTCCACCTATTCTAGGGGGAATGAAGTTCAATGGCATGGGCTGGTTTGGAACAAGATGAGTATCCCAAAATGTTCTTTCATTCTTTGGTTGGCTTGCAGAAAGGCTTTAGTGACTAAAGATAAACTCTTTGATTGGGGAGTTGTCGATAATAAAGCCTGTTTGCTTTGTAACTCTGGGATTGAGACTATTAAGCACATCTTAATGGAATGCCCATTCTCCAAAATTGTTTGGGATGAGATTCTATTTAGGAACCAATCTTATAGAGCTATGGGAAGGTGGGATATTGAGATCAGGAAGGCTGTTGCTGATAGTAAAGGGATTGACCTAAAATCCAGGATTAAGACCACTTCCTTCTCTGCCACCATCTATTGTCTGTGGCAGGAAAGAAATAGTAGGCTCCATAACAAGGGATTGGCCACAACGTCAATGTGATTAGGAGCATCGAGGAAATGGTCCGAGGAAAATCTAGCTATTGGAAGAAATATCGAAGATCTTACTCCAACTGGATGACTTGTAATTTATGGGGATTACCCATCTCTCTCTTGTATGACTAAATGTTTAGATCGTTGGTCTCTAGATGCATGTATCTAGCTGACTCTTTGGCCTTTTGGCCTTTGTATATTTGGGTCTTTTGTTTCTAATACTCTTTAATTACCGAAAAAAAAAACACCTCGCACAGGACCAATGTAACTTGTAGGAACCGACCGTGTAGTCACGGGTCTCCCGGTTTGAGATTATGACGCCAGTTTGAAAATATCCGGATTAGGCTTAAAAACAAGTTGTTTCAGGGTGAAAATACAAACCAACCGCCAAACGGCCTCCCGCGACCACGTGGTCAGTTCCTACAAGTTACATTGGTCCCGTGCGAGCTGTTCGTGTAGGAACTGACCGCGTAGTAACGTGTCTCCCGATGTGAGAATATGACGATAATTTGAAAATATCTAGATTAGGCTTAAAAACAAGTTGTGCGTGCTGAAAACCCAAACCATTCGCCAACTGGTCCCGTAAGAGGCACGAACACCTCCTACGGGACCAATGCAACTTGTAGGAACGGACCGTGTAGTCACGGGCTCTCGGTTTGAGAATATGACGGCAATTTGAAAATATCTAGATTAGGCTTAAAAACAAGGTGTTTGAGGGTGAAAATCCAAACCAGCCGCCAAACAACCTCGTAAGAGCTACGAACACCTCGCACGAGACCAATGTGATTTGTAGGAACTGACCTCGTAGTCGCGGGTCTCCCGGTTTGAGAATGTGATGTTAACTTTTAAATATCTAGATTAGGCATAAAAATAAGCCGTTTAAGGGTGAAAACTCAAACCAGCCGCCAAACGGCCCCGTAAGAGGCACGAACACCTCGCATGGGACCAATGTAAATTGTAGGAACTGACCGCGTAGGCACGGGTCTCCAGGTTTGAGAATATGATGATAATTTAAAAATATCTACATTAGGATTAAAAACAAACAGTTAAAGGGTGAGAACCCAAACCAGTCCCCAAATGGCCCCGTAAGAGGTACGAGCACCTCGCACGGGACCAACGCAACTTGTTGGAACTGACCGCGTAGTAGCGGGTCTCCCGGTTTGAGAATTGACGATAATTTGAAAATATCTAAATTAGGCTTAAAAACAAGCTGTTTGAGGGTGAAAACTCAAAAAAGCAGCCAAACGGACCCGTTGGAAGCACGAACACCTCGCACGGGACCAATGTAACTTGTAGGTAGGGCTGGCAATTTTTGACACGATAACCCGTTTATGGTAATAACCCGAACATGACCCGAACATGACACGATTAGCTTGTATAGATTTAAGATTACCTAAAACTTATAATAAAATAAAAATCATCACGACCCGAAAATGACACGACTAACCCGAATTGCCACCCCTACTTGTAGGAACTGATCGTGTAGTCGCGGGTCTCTCAATTTAAGAATATGAGGGTAATTTGGAAATATCTAGATTAGGTTTAAAAACAAGTCGTTTGAGGGTGAAAACCCAAACAAGGCGCCAAACGGCCTTGTTAGAGGCACGAACACCTCGTACGGGGTCAACGTAACTTGTAGGAGCTCACCGCATAGTCACGGGTCTCCCGGTTGGAGAATATGACGATAATTTGAAAATATCTAAATTAGATTTAAAACCAAGCAGTTAAAGGGTGAAAATATCTAGATTAGGCTTAAAAACAAGCCGTGTGTGTTGAAAACCCAAACCATCCGCCAACTGCTCCCGTAAGAGGCACGAACACCTCCCACAGGACCAATGCAACTTGTAGGAACGAACCGTGTAGTCACGGGCTCCCGGTTTGAGAATATGACGCCAATTTGAAAATATCTAGATTAGGTTTAAAAACAAGGTGTTTGAGGGTGAAAATCCAAACCAGCCACCAAACGGCCTCGTAAGAGGCACGAACACCTCGCACGGGACCAATGTGACTTGTAGGAACTGACCTCGTAGTCACGGGTCTCCCGGTTTTAGAATATGATGGTAACTTTTAAATATCTAGATTAGGCTTAAAAACAAGCCGTTTAAGGGTACCAGTCGCCAAACGGCCCCGTAAGAGGCACGAACACCTCGCACGGGACCAATGTAACATGTAGGAACTCACCGCGTAGGCACGGGTCTCCAGGTTTGAGAATATGACGATAATTTAAATATATCTAAATTAGGATTAAAAACAAACAGTTAAAGGGTGAAAATCCAAACCAGTCCCCAAATGGCCCTGTAAGAGGTACGAGCACCTCGCACGGGACCAACGCAACTTGTTGGAACTGACCGCGTAATAGCGGGTCTGCCGGTTTGAGAATATGACGAGAATTTAAAAATATCTAAATTAGGCTTAAAAATAAGTTGTTTGAGGGTGAAAACTCAAAACAGCCGCCAAACGGCCTCATAGGAAGCACGAACTCCTCGCACGGGACCAATGTAACTTGTAGGAAAGATCGTGTAGTCGCGGTTCTCCCGATTTAAAAATATGAGGATAATTTGGAAATATCTAGATTAGGTTTTAAAAACAAGCCGTTTGAGGGTGAAAACCCAAACAAGGCGCCAAACGGCCCTGTTAGGCACGGGTCTCCAGGTTTGAGAATATAACGATAATTTAAAAATATCTAAATTAGGATTAAAAACAAACAGTTAAAGGGTGAAAACCCAAACCAGTCCCCAAATGGCCCCGTAAGAGGTAAGAGCACCTCGCATGGGACCAACGCAACTTGTTGGAACTGACCGCGTAGTAGAGGGTCTCCCGGTTTGAGAATATGATGAGAATTTTAAAATATCTAAATTAGGCTTAAAAACAAGCTCTTTGAGGGTGAAAACTCAAAACAGCCGCCAAACGGCCCCGTAGGATGAACTCCTCGCACCGGACCAATGTAACTTGTAGGAAAGATCGTGTAGTCGCGGGTCTCCCGATTTAAGAATATGAGGATAATTTGGAAATATATAGATTAAGTTTAAAAACAAGTCGTTTGACGGTGAAAACCCAAACAAGGCGCCAAACGGCCCTGTTAGAGGCACGAACACCTCGCACGGGGTCAACGTAACTTGTAGGAACTCACCGCGAAGTCACGGGTCTCCCGGTCGGAGAATATGACGATAATTTGAAAATATCTAAATTAGATTTAAAACCAAGCAGTTAAAGGGTGAAAAATCAAACCAGCCCCCAAACGGCCCCGTAAGACCCACCAGCACATCGCACGGGACTAATATATATTGTACGAACTGACCGCGTAGTCGCAGGTCTCCCGGCTTGAGAATATGATGATAATTTGGAAATAGATAGATTCGGCTTAAAAGGAAGTCGTTTGTGGGTGAAAGCCCAAACCAGCCGCCAAACGGCCCCATAAAAGGCACGAACACCTCGCATTGGACCAATGTAACTTGTAGGAACTGACCGCGTAGTCACAGTTTTCCCGTTTTGAGAATATGAAGATAATTTGGAAATATCTCAATTAGGCTTAAAAATGAGCAGTTAAAGGGTGAAAACCCAAACCAACCCCCAAAGGGCCCCATTAGAGGCACGAACACCTCGCACATGACCAAAGAAAGTTGAACGAACTAACCGCGTAGCCACTGGTCTACCGGTTTGAGAATATGGTGATCATTTGAAAATATCTAGATTACGTTTAAAAACAAGCCGTTTGAAGATGAAAACCCAAACCAGTTGCCAAACGGCCCCGTTAGCGGCACGAACGCCTCGCACGGGACCACTGTAACTTGTAGGAACTGATCGTGTAGTCGCGGGTCTCCCGGATTGAGAGGATGGCGATAATTTGGAAATATCTAGATGAGGCCTAAAAACAAGCCGTTTGAGGGTGAAAACCCAAACCAGCCGCCAAACGGCCCTCGCGCAGGTTCTGACCGCGTAGTCGTACGTCTTCCGGTCTGAGAATATGATGATAATTTTAAAATATCTAATTAGGCTTAAAAAAAGGTAGTTAAAGGGTGAAAACCCAAATCAGCCTCCAAACCACCCATCAAGAGGCACGAACACCTCGCACAAGACCAACGTAACTTGTAGGAACCGACCGTGTAGTCACGGGTCTCCCGGTTTGAGATTATGACGCCAATTTGAAAATATCCAGATTAGGCTTAAAAACAAGCTGTTTGAGGTTGAAAATACAAACCAGCCGCTAAACGGCCTCCCGCGACTACGCAGTCTGTTCCTACAAGTTACATTGGTCCCGTGCGAGCTGTTCGTGTAGGAACTGACCGCGTAGTCACGGGTCTCCCGATGTGAGAATATGACGATAATTTGAAAATATCTAGATTGGGCTTAAAAACAAGTCGTGTGTGCTGAAAACCCAAACCATCCGCCAACTGCTCCCGTAAGAGGCACGAACACCTCCCACGGGACCAATGCAACTTGTAGGAACGAACCGTGTAGTCACGGGCTCCCGGTTTGAGAATATGACGCCAATTTGAAAATATCTAGATTAGACTTAAAAACAAGGTGTTTGAGGGTGAAAATCCAAACCAGCGGCCAAACGGCCTCGTAAGAGGCACGGACACCTCGCACGGGACCAATGTGACTTGTAGGAACTGACCTCGTAGTCGCGGGTCTCCCGATTTGAGAATATGATGGTAACTTTTCTATATCTAGATTAGGCTTAAAAACAAGCCGTTTAAGGGTGAAAACTCAAACCAGCCGCCAAACGGCCCCGTAATAGGCACGAACACCTCGCACGGGACCAATGTAACTTGTAGGAACTCACCGCGTAGGCACGGGTCTCCAGGTTTGAGAATATGACGATAATTTAAAATTATCTAAATTAGGATTAAAAACAAACAGTTAAAGGGTGAAAACCCAAACCAGTCCCCAAATGGCCCCGTAAGAGGTACGAGCACCTCGCACGGGACCAACGCAACTTGTTGGAACTGACCGCGTAGTAGCGGGTCTCCCGGTTTGAGAATATGACGAGAATTTGAAAATATCTAAATTAGGCTTAAAAACAAGCTGTTTGAGGGTGAAAACTGAAAATAGCCGCCAAACGGCCCCGTAGGAAGCACGAACTCCTCGCACGGGACCAATGTAACTTGTAGGAAAGATCGTGTAGTCGCGGGTCTCCCGATTTAAGAATATGAGGATAATTCGGAAATATCTAGATTAGGTTTAAAAATAAGCCGTTTGAGGGTGAAAACCCAAACAAGTCGCCAAACGGCCCTGTTAGAGGCACGAACACCTTGCACGGGGTCAACGTAATTTGTAGGAACTCACCGCGTAGTCACGGGTCTCCCGGTCGGAGAATATGATGATAATGTGAAAATATCTAAATTAGATTCAAAACCAAGTAGTTAAAGGGTGAAAAATCAAACCAGCCCCCAAACGGCCCCGTAAGAGCCACCAGCACATCGCACGGGACTAATATAACTTGTACGAACTGACCGCGTAGTCGCAGGTCTCCCGGCTTGAGAAGATGATGATAATTTGGAAATATATAGATTCAGCTTAAAAGGAAGTCGTTTGTGGGTGAAAACCCAAACCAGCCGCCAAACGGCCCCATAAAAGGCACGAACACCTCGCATTGGACCAATGTAACTTGTAGGAACTGACCGCTTAGTCACAATTTTCCTGTTTGGAGAATAAGAAGATAATTTGGAAATATCTCAATTAGGCTTAAAAACGAGCAGTTAAAGGGCGAAAACCCAAACCAACCCCCAAAGGGCCCCATTAGAGGCACGAACACCTAGCACATGACCAATGAAAGTTGAACGAACTAACGCCTATCCACTGGTCTACCGGTTTGAGAATATGATGATAATTTGAAAATATCTAGATTACGTTTAAAAACAAGCCGTTTGAAGATGAAAACCCAAACCAGTTGCCAAACGGCCCCGTTAGCGGCACGAACGCCTCGCACGGGACCACTGTAACTTGTAGGAACTGATCGTGTAGTCGCGGGTCTCCCGGATTGAGAAGATGATGATAATTTGGAAATATCTAGATGAGGCCTAAAAGCAAGCCGTTTGAGGGTGAAAACCCAAACAAGCCGCCAAACGGCCCTCGCGCAGGTTCTGATCGCGTAGTCGTACGTCTTTCGGTCTGAGAATATGATGATAATTTTAAAATATGTAATTAGGCTTAAAAACAGGTAGTTAAAGGGTTAGAACCCAAATCAGCCTCCAAACCACCCATCAAGAGGCACGAACACCTCGCACAGGACCAACGTAACTTGTAGGAACCGACCGTGTAGTCACGGGTCTCCCGATTTGAGATTATGACGCCAATTTGAAAATATCCAGATTAGGCTTAAAAACAAGCTGTTTGAGGTTGAAAATACAAACCAGCCCCTAACGCCCTCCCGCGACTATGCAGTCTGTTCCTACAAGTTACATTGGTCCCGTGTGAGCTGTTCGTGTTGGAACTGACCGCGTAGTCACGGGTCTCCCGATGTGAGAATATGACGATAATTTGAAAATATCTAGATTGGGCTTAAAAACAAGCCGTGTGTGCTGAAAACCCAAACCATCCGCCAACTGCTCCCGTAAGAGGCACGACCACCTCCCACGGGACCAATGCAACTTGTAGGAACGAACCGTGTAGTCACGGGCTCCCGGTTTGAGAATATGACACCAATTTGAAAATATCTAGATTAGGCTTAAAAACAAGGTGTTTGAGGGTGAAAATCCAAACCAGCCGCCAAACGGCCTCGTAAGAGGCACGAACACCTCGCACGGGACCAATGTGACTTGTAGGAACTGACCTCGTAGTCGCGGGTCTCCCGGTTTGAGAATATGATGGTAACTTTTAAATATCTAGATTAGGCTTAAACACAAGCCGCTTAAGGGTGAAAACTCAAACCAGCCGCCAAACGGCCCCGTAAGAGGCACGAACACCTCGCACGGGACCAATGTAACTTGTAGGAACTCACCGAGTAGGCAAGGGTCTCCAGGTTTGAGAATATGACGATAATTTAAAAATATCTAAATTAGGATTAAAAGCAAACAGTTAAAGGGTGAAAACCCAAACCAGTCCCCAAATGGCCCCGTAAGAGGTACGAGCACCTCGCACGGGACCAACCCAACTTGTTGGAACTGACCGCGTAGTAGCGGGTCTCCCGGTTTGAGAATATGACGAGAATTTGAAAATATCTAAATTAGGCTTAAAAACAAGCTGTTTGAGGGTGAAAACTCAAAACAGCCGCCAAACGGCCCCGTAGGAAGCACGAACTCCTCGCACGGAACCAATGTAACTTGTAGGAAAGATCGTGTAGTCGCGGGTCTCCCGATTTAAGAATATGAGGATAATTTGTAAATATCTAGATTAGGTTTAAAAACAAGTCGTTTGAGGGTGAAAACCCAAACAAGGCGCCAAACGGCCCTGTTAGAGGCACGAACACCTCGCACGGGGTCAACGTAACTTGTAGGAACTCACCGCGTAGTCACGGGTCTCCCGGTCGGAGAATATGATGATAATTTGAAAATATCTAAATTAGATTTAAAACCAAGCAGTTAAAGGGTGAAAAATCAAACCAGCCCCCAAACGGCCCCGTAAGAGCCACCAGCACATCGCACGGGACTAATATAACTTGTACGAACTGACTGCGTAGTCGCAGGTCTCCCGTCTTGAGAATATGATGATAATTTGGAAATAGATAGATTCGGCTTAAAAGGAAATCGTTTGTGGGTGAAAACCCAAACCAGCCGCCAAACGGCCCCCTAAAAGGCACGAACACCTCGCATTGGACCAATGTAACTTGTAGGAACTGACCGCGTAGTCACAGTTTTCCCGTTTTGAGAATATGAAGATAATTTGGAAATATCTCAATTAGGCTTAAAAACGAGCAGTTAAAGGGCGAAAACCCAAACCAACCCCCAAAGGGCCCCATTAGAGGCACGAACACCTCGCACATGACCAATGAAATTTCAACGAACTAACCGCCTAACCACTGGTCTACCGGTTTGAGAATATGGTGATCATTTGAAAATATCTAGATTACGTTTAAAAACAAGCCGTTTGAAGATGAAAACCCAAACCAGTTGCCAAACGGCCCCGTTAGCGGCACGAACGCCTCGTGACCACTGTAACTTGTAGGAACTGATCGTGTAGTCACGGGTCTCCCGGATTGAGAGGATGGCGATAATTTGGAAATATCTAGATGAGGCCTAAAAACAAGCCGTTTGAGGGTGAAAACCCAAACCAGCCGCCAAACGGCCCTCGCGCAGGTTCTGACCGCGTAGTCGTACGTCTTCCGGTCTGAGAATATGATGATAATTTTAAAATATCTAATTAGGCTTAAAAAAAGGTAGTTAAAGGGTGAAAACCCAAATCAGCCTCCAAACCAACCATCAAGAGGCACGAACACCTCGCATAAGACCAACGTAACTTGTAGGAACCGACCGTGTAGTCACGGGTCTCCCGGTTTGAGATTATGACACCAATTTGAAAATATCCAGATTAGGCTTAAAAACAAGCTGTTTGAGGTTGAAAATACAAACCAGCCGCTAAACGGCCTCCCGCGACTACGCAGTCTATTCCTACAAGTTACATTGGTCCCGTGCGAGCTGTTCGTGTAGGAACTGACCGCGTAGTCACGGGTCTCCCGATGTGAGAATATGACGATAATTTGAAAATATCTAGATTGGGCTTAAAAAAGAAGTCGTGTGTGCTGAAAACCCAAACCATCCGCCAACTGCTCCCGTAAGGGGCACGAACACCTCCCACGGGACCAATGCAACTTGTAGGAACGAACCGTGTAGTCACGGGCTCCCGGTTTGAGAATATGACGCCAATTTGAAAATATCTAGATTAGGCTTAAAAACAAGGTGTTTGAGGGTGAAAATCCAAACCAGCGGCCAAACGGCCTCGTAAGAGGCACGAACACCTCGTACGGGACCAATGTGACTTGTAGGAACTGACCTCGTAGTCGCGGGTCTCCCGGTTTGAGAATATGATGGTAACTTTTCAATATCTAGATTAGGCTTAAAAACATGTCGTTTAAGGGTAAAAACTCAAACCAGCCGCCAAACGGCCCCGTAAGAGGCACGAACACCTCGTACGGGACCAATGTAACTTGTAGGAACTCACCGCGTAGTCACGGGTCTCCAGGTTTGAGAATATGACGATAATTTAAAATTATCTAAATTAGGATTAAAAACAAACAGTTAAATGGTGAAAACCCAAACCAGTCCCCAAATGGCCCCGTAAGAGGTACGAGCACCTCGCACGGGACCAACGCAACTTGTTGGAACTGACCGCGTAGTAGCGGGTCTCCCGGTTTGAGAATATGACGAGAATTTGAAAATATCTAAATTAGGCTTAAAAACAAGCTGTTTGAGGGTGAAAACTCAAAACAGCCGCCAAACGGCCCCGTAGGAAGCACGAACTCCTCGCACGGGACCAATGTAACTTGTAGGAAAGATCGTGTAGTCGCGGGGCTCCCGATTTAAGAATATGAGGATAATTTGGAAATATCTAGATTAGGTTTAAAAACAAGCCGTTTGAGGGTGAAAACCCAAACAAGGCGCCAAACGGCCCTGTTAGAGGCACGAACACCTCGCACGGGGTCAACGTAACTTGTAGGAACTCACCGCGTAGTCACGGGTCTCCCGGTCGGAGAATATGATGATAATGTGAAAATATCTAAATTAGATTTAAAACCAAGCAGTTAAAGGGTGAAAAATCAAACCAGCCACCAAACGGCCCCGTAAGAGCCACCAGCACATCGCACGGGACTAATATAACTTGTACGAACTGACCGCGTAGTCACAGGTCTCCCGGCTTGAGAAGATGATGATAATTTGGAAATAGATAGATTCGGCTTAAAAGGAAGTCATTTGTGGGTGAAAACCCAAACCAGCCGCCAAACGGCCCCATAAAAGGCACGAACACCTCGCATTGGACCAATGTAACTTGTAGGAACTGACCGCGTAGTCACAGTTTTCCCGTTTTGAGAATATGAAGATAATTTGGAAATATCTCAATTAGGCTTAAAAACGAGCAGTTAAAGGGTGAAAACCCAAACCAACCCCCAAAGGGCCCCATTAGAGGCACGAACACCTCGCACATGACCAATGAAAGTTGAACGAACTAACCGCGTAGCCACTGGTCTACCGGCTTGAGAATATGATGATAATTTGAAAATATCTAGATTACGTTTAGAAACAAGCCGTTTGAAGATGAAAACCCAAACCAGTTGCCAAACGGCCCCGTTAGCGGCACGAACGCCTCGCACGGGACCACTGTAACTTGTAGGAACTGATCGTGTAGTCGCGGGTCTCCCGGATTGAGAGGATGGCGATAATTTGGAAATATCTAGATGAGGCCTAAAAACAAGCCGTTTGAGGGTGAAAACCCAAACCAGCCGCCAAACGGCCCTCGCGCAGGTTCTGACCGCCTAGTCGTACGTCTTCCGGTCTGAGAATATGATGATAATTTTAAAATATCTAATTAGGCTTAAAAAAAGGTAGTTAAAGGGTGAAAACCCAAATCAAACTCCAAACCACCCATCAAGAGGCACGAACACCTCGCACACGACCAACGTAACTTGTAGGAACCGACCGTGTAGTCACGGGTCTCCCGGTTTGTGATTATGACGCCAATTTGAAAATATCCAGATTAGGCTTAAAAACAAGCTGTTTGAGGTTGAAAATACAAACCAGCCGCTAAACGGCCTCCTGCGACTACGCAGTATGTTCCTACAAGTTACATTGGTCCCGTGCGAGCTGTTCGTGTAGGAACTGATCGCGTAGTCACGGGTCCCGTAAGAGGCACGAACACCTCGTACGGGACCAATGTGACTTGTAGGAACTGACCTCGTAGTCGCGGGTCTCCCGGTTTGAGAATATGACGGTAACTCTTCAATATCTAGATTAGGCTTAAAAACATGTCGTTTAAGGGTAAAAACTCAAACCAGCTGCCAAACGGCCCCGTAAGAGGCACGAACACCTCGCACGGGACCATTGTAACTTGTAGGAACTCACCGCGTAGGTACGGGTCTCCAGGTTTGAGAATATGACGATAATTTAAAATTATCTAAATTAGGATTAAAAACAAACAGTTAAAGGGTGAAAACCCAAACCAGTCCCCAAATGGCCCCGTAAGAGGTACGAGCACCTCGCACGGGACCAACGCAACTTGTTGGAACTGACCGCGTAGTAGCGGGTCTCCCGGTTTGAGAATATGACGAGAATTTGAAAATATCTAAATTAGGCTTAAAAACAAGCTGTTTGAGGGTGAAAACTCAAAACAGCCGCCAAACGGCCCCGTAGGAAGCACGAACTCCTCGCACGGGACCAATGTAACTTGTAGGAAAGATCGTGTAGTCGCGGGTCTCCCGATTTAAGAATATGAGGATAATTTGGAAATATCTAGATTAGGTTTAAAAACAAGCCGTTTGAGGGTGAAAACCCAAACAAGTCGCCAAACGGCCCTGTTAGAGGCACGAACACCTCGCAAGGGGTCAACGTAACTTGTAGGAACTCACCGCGTAGTCACGGGTCTCGCGGTCGGAGAATATGATGATAATGTGAAGATATCTAAATTAGATTTAAAACCAAGCAGTTAAAGGGTGAAAAATCAAACCAGCCCCCAAACGGCCCCGTAAGAGCCACCAGCACATCGCACGGGACTAATATAACTTGTACGAACTGACCGCGTAGTCACAGGTCTCCCGGCTTGAGAAGATGATGATAATTTGGAAATAGATAGATTCGGCTTAAAAGGAAGTCGTTTGTGGGTGAAAACCCAAACCTGCCGCCAAACGGCCCCATAAAAGGCACGAACACCTCGCATTGGACCAATGTAACTTGTAGGAACTGACCGCGTAGTCACAGTTTTCCCGTTTTGAGAATATGAAGATAATTTGGAAATATCTCAATTAGGCTTAAAAACGAGCAGTTAAAGGGTGAAAACCCAAACCAACCCCCAAAGGGCCCCATTAGAGGCACGAACACCTCGCACATGACCAATGAAAGTTGAACGAACTAACCGCGTAGCCACTGGTCTACCGGCTTGAGAATATGATGATAATTTGAAAATATCTAGATTACGTTTAGAAACAAGCCGTTTGAAGATAAAAACCCAAACCAGTTGCCAAACGGCCCCGTTAGCGGCACGAACGCCTCGCACGGGACCACTGTAACTTGTAGGAACTGATCGTGTAGTCGCGGGTCTCCCGGATTGGGAGGATGATGATAATTTGGAAATATCTAGATGAGGCCTAAAAACAAGCCGTTTGAGGGTGAAAACCCAAACCAGCCGCCAAACGGCCCTCGCGCAGGTTCTGACCGCGTAGTCACAGTTTTCCCGTTTTGAGAATATGAAGATAATTTGGAAATATCTCAATTGGGCTTAAAAACGAGCAGTTAAAGGGTGAAAACCCAAACCAACCCCCAAAGGGCCCCATTAGAGGCACGAACACCTCGCACATGACCAATGAAAGTTGAACGAACTAACCGCGTAGCCACTGGTCTACCGGCTTGAGAATATGATGATAATTTGAAAATATCTAGATTACGTTTAGAAACAAGCCGTTTGAAGATGAAAACCCAAACCAGTTGCCAAACGGCCCCGTTAGCGGCACGAACGCCTCGCACGGGACCACTGTAACTTGTAGGAACTGATCGTGTAGTCGCGGGTCTCCCGGATTGAGAGGATGATGATAATTTGGAAATATCTAGATGAGGCCTAAAAACAAGCCGTTCGAGGGTGAAAACCCAAACCAGCCGCCAAACGGCCCTCGCGCAGGTTCTGATCGCGTAGTCGTACGTCTTCCGGTCTGAGAATATGATGATAATTTTAAAATATCTAATTAGGCTTAAAAACAGGTAGTTAAAGGGTTGAAACCCAAATCAGCCTCCAAACCACCCATCAAGAAGCACGAACACCTCGCACAGGACCAACGTAACTTGTAGGAACCGACCGTGTAGTCACGGGTCTCCCGGTTTGAGATTATGACGCCAATTTGAAAATATCCAGATTAGGCTTAAAAACAAGCTGTTTGAGGTTGAAAATACAAACCAGCCACTAAACGCCCTCCCGCGACTACGGAGTCTGTTCCTACAAGTTACATTGGTCCCGTGCGAGCTGTTCGTGTTGGAACTGACCGCGTAGTCACGGGTCTCCCGATGTGAGAATATGACGATAATTTGAAAATATCTAGATTGGGCTTAAAAACAAGCCGTGTGTGCTGAAAACCCAAACCATCCGCCAACTGCTCCCGTAAGAGGCACGAACACCTCCCACGGGATCAATGCAACTTGTAGGAACGAACCGTGTAGTCACGGGCTCCGGGTTTGAGAATATGACGCCAATTTGAAAATATCTAGATTAGGCTTAAAAACAAGGTGTTTGAGGGTGAAAATCCAAACCAGCCGCCAAACGGCCTCGTAAGAGGCACGAACACCTCGCACGGGACCAATGTGACTTGTAGGAACTGACCTCGTAGTCGCGGGTCTCCCGGTTTGAGAATATGATGGTAACTTTTAAATATCTAGATTAGGCTTAAACACAAGCCGTTTAAGGGTGAAAACTCAAACCAGCCGCCAAACGGCCCCGTAACAGGCACGAACACCTCGCACGGGACCAATGTAACTTGTAGGAACTCACCGCGTAGGCACGGCTCTCCAGGTTTGAGAATATGACGATAATTTAAAATTATATAAATTAGGATTAAAAACAAACAGTTAAAGGGTGAAAACCCAAACCAGTTCCCAAATGGCCCCGTAAGAGGTACGAGCACCTCGCACGGGACCAACGCAACTTGTTGGAACTGACCGCGTAGTAGCGGGTCTCCCGGTTTGAGAATATGACGAGAATTTGAAAATATCTAAATTAGGCTTAATAATAAGCTGTTTGAGGGTGAAAACTGAAAACAGCCGCCAAACGGCCCCGTAGGAAGCACGAACTCCTCTCACGGGACCAATGTAACTTGTAGGAAAGATCGTGTAGTCGCGGGTCTCCCGATTTAAGAATATGAGGATAATTTGGAAATATCTAGATTAGGTTTAAAAACAAGCCGTTTGAGGGAGAAAACCCAAACAAGGCGCCAAACGGCCCTGTTAGAGGCACGAACACCTCGCACGGGGTCAACGTAACTTGTAGGAACTCACCACGTAGTCACGGGTCTCCCGGTCGGAGAATATGATGATAATTTGAAAATATCTAAAATAGATTTAAAACCAAGCAGTTAAAGGGTGAAAAATCAAACCAGTCCCCAAACGGCCCCGTAAGAGCCACCAGCACATCGCACGGGACTAATATAACTTGTACGAAATGACCGCGTAGTCGCAGGTCTCCCGGCTTGAGAATATGATGATAATTTGGAAATAGATAGATTCAGCTTAAAAGGAAGTCGTTTGTGGGTGAAAACCCAAACTAGCCGCCAAACGACCCCATAAAAGGCACGAACACCTCGCATTGGACCAATGTAACTTGTAGTAACTAACCGCGTAGTCACAGTTTTCCCGTTTTGAGAATATGAAGATAATATGGAAATATCTCAATTAGGCTTAAAAACGAGCAGTTAAAGGGTGAAAACCCAAACCAACCCCCAAAGGGCCCCATTAGAGGCACGAACACCTCGCACATGACCAATGAAAGGTGAACGAACTAACCGCGTAGCCACTGGTCTACCGGTTTGAGAATATGATGATAATTTGAAAATATCTAGATTACGTTTAAAAACAGGCCGTTTGAAGATGGAAAACCCAAACCAGTTGCCAAACGGCCCCGTTAGCGGCACGAACGCCTCGCATGGGACCACTGTAACTTGTAGGAACTGATCGTGTAGTCGCGGGTCTCCCGGATTGAGAAGATTAGGATAATTTGGAAATATCTAGATGAGGCCTAAAAACAAGCCATTTGAGGGTGAAAACCCAAACCAGCCGCCAAACGGCCCTCGCGCAGGTTCTGACCGCGTAGTCGTACGTCTTCCGGTCTGAGAATATGATGATAATTTTAAAATATCTAATTAGGCTTAAAAACAGGTAGTTAAAGGGTGAAAACCCAAATCAGCCTCTAAACCACCCATCAAGAGGCACGAACACCTCGCACAGGACCAACGTAACTTGTAGGAACCGACCGTGTAGTCACGGGTCTCCCGGTTTGAGATTATGATGCCAATTTGAAAATATCCAGATTAGGCTTAAAAACTATCTGTTTGAGGTTGAAAATACAAAGCAGCCGCTAAACGGCCTCCCGCGACTACGCAGTCTGTTCCTACAAGTTACATTGGTCCCGTGCGAGCTGTTCGTGTAGGAACTGACCGCGTAGTCACGGGTCTCCCGATGTGAGAATATGACGATAATTTGAAAATATCAAGATTAGGCTTAAAAACAAGCCGTGTGTGCTGAAAACCCAAACCATCCGCCAACTGCTCCAGTAAGAGGCACGAACACCTCCCACGGGACCAATGCAACTTGTAGGAACGAACCGTGTAGTCACGGGCTCCCGGTTTGAGAATATGACGCCAATTTGAAAATAACTAGATTAGGCTTAAAAACAAGGTGTTTGAGGGTGAAAATCCAAACCAGCCACCAAACGGCCTCGTAAGAGGCACGAACACCTCGCACGGGACCAATGTGACTTGTAGGAACTGACCTCGTAGTCGCGGGTCTCCCGGTTTTAGAATATGATGGTAACTTTTAAATATCTAGATTACGCTTAAAAACAACCCGTTTAAGGGTACCAGCCGCCAAACGGCCCCGTAAGAGGCACGAACACCTCGCACGGGACCAATGTAACATGTTGGAACTCACCGCGTAGGCACGGGTCTCCAGGTTTGAGAATATGACGATAATTTAAATATATCTAAATTAGGATTAAAAACAAACAGTTAAAGGGTGAAAATCCAAACCAGTCCCCAAATGGCCCTGTAAGAGGTACGAGCACCTCGCACGGGACCAACGCAACTTGTTGGAACTGACCGCATAGTAGCGGGTCTGCCGGTTTGAGAATATGACGAGAATTTAAAAATATCTAAATTAGGCTTAAAAATAAGTTGTTTGAGGGTGAAAACTCAAAACAGCCGCCAAACGGCCCCATAGGAAGCACGAACTCCTCGCACGGGACCAATGTAACTTGTAGGAAAGATCGTGTAGTCACGGTTCTCCCGATTTAAAAATATGAGGATAATTTGGAAATATCTAGATTAGGTTTTAAAAACAAGCCGTTTGAGGGTGAAAACCCAAACAAGGCGCCAAACGGCCCTGTTAGGCACGGGTCTCCAGGTTTGAGAATATAACGATAATTTAAAAATATCTAAATTAGGATTAAAAACAAACAGTTAAAGGGTGAAAACCCAAACCAGTCCCCAAATGGCCCCGTAAGAGGTAAGAGCACCTCGCATGGCACCAACGCAACTTGTTGGAACTGACCGCGTAGTAGAGGGTCTCCCGGTTTGAGAATATGATGAGAATTTTAAAATATCTAAATTAGGATTAAAAACAAGCTGTTTGAGGGTGAAAACTCAAAACAGCCGCCAAACGGCCCCGTAGGATGAACTCCTCGCACCGGACCAATGTAACTTGTAGGAAAGATCGTGTAGTCGCGGGTCTACCGATTTAAGAATATGAGGATAATTTGGAAATATATAGATTAGGTTTAAAAACAAGTCGTTTGACGGTGAAAACCCAAACAAGGCGCCAAACGGCCATGTTAGAGGCACGAACACCTCGCACGGGGTCAACGTAACTTGTAGGAACTCACCGCGAAGTCACGGGTCTCCCGGTCGGAGAATATGACGATAATTTGAAAATATCTAAATTAGATTTAAAACCAAGCAGTTAAAGGGTGAAAAATCAAACCAGCCCCCAAACGGCCCCGTAAGACCCACCAGCACATCGCACGGGACTAATATATATTGTACGAACTGACCGCGTAGTCGCAGGTCTCCCGGCTTGAGAATATGATGATAATTTGGAAATAGATAGATTCGGCTTAAAAGGAGGTCGTTTGTGGGTGAAAGCCCAAACCAGCCGCCAAACGGCCCCATAAAAGGCACGAACACCTCGCATTGGACCAATGTAACTTGTAGGAACTGACCGCGTAGTCACAGTTTTCCCGTTTTGAGAATATGAAGATAATTTGGAAATATCTCAATTAGGCTTAAAAACGAGCAGTTAAAGGGTGAAAACCCAAACCAACCCCCAAAGGGCCCCATTAGAGGCACGAACACCTCGCACATGACCAATGAAAGTTGAACGAACTAACCGCGTAGCCACTGGTCTACCGGCTTGAGAATATGATGATAATTTGAAAATATCTAGATTACGTTTAGAAACAAGCCGTTTGAAGATGAAAACCCAAACCAGTTGCCAAACGGCCCCGTTAGCGGCACGAACGCCTCGCACGGGACCACTGTAACTTGTAGGAACTGATCGTGTAGTCGCGGGCCTCCCGGATTGAGAGGATGGCGATAATTTGGAAATATCTAGATGAGGCCTAAAAACAAGCCGTTTGAGGGTGAAAACCCAAACCAGCCGCCAGACGGCCCTCGCGCAGGTTCTGACCGCGTAGTCGTACGTCTTCCGGTCTGAGAATATGATGATAATTTTAAAATATCTAATTAGGCTTAAAAAAAGGTAGTTAAAGGGTGAAAACCCAAATCAGCCTCCAAACCACCCATCAAGAGGCACGAACACCTCGCACATGACCAACGTAACTTGTAGGAACCGACCGTGTAGTCACGGGTCTCCCGGTTTGAGATTATGACGCCAATTTGAAAATATCCAGATTAGGCTTAAATACAAGCTGTTTGAGGTTGAAAATACAAACCAGCCGCTAAACGGCCTCCTGCGACTACGCAGTATGTTCCTACAAGTTACATTGGTCCCGTGCGAGCTGTTCGTGTAGGAACTGATCGCGTAGTCACGGGTCTCCCGATGTGAGAATATGACGATAATTTGAAAATATCTAGATTGGGCTTAAAAACAAGCCGTGTGTGCTGAAAACCCAAACCATCCGCCAACTGCTCCCGTAAGAGGCACGAACACCTACCACGGGACCAATGCAACTTGTAGGAACGAACCGTGTAGTCACGGGCTCCCGGTTTGAGAATATGACGCCAATTTGAAAATATCTAGATTAGGCTTAAAAACAAGGTGTTTGAGGGTGAAAATCCAAACCAGCGGCCAAACGGCCTCGTAAGAGGCACGAACACCTCGTACGGGACCAATGTGACTTGTAGGAACTGACCTCGTAGTCGCGGGTCTCCCGGTTTGAGAATATGATGGTAACTTTTCAATATCTAGATTAGGCTTAAAAACATGTCGTTTAAGGGTAAAACCTCAAACCAGCTGCCAAACGGCCCCGTAAGAGGCACGAACACCTCGCACGGGACCATTGTAACTTGTAGGAACTCACCGCGTAGGCACGGGTCTCCAGGTTTGAGAATATGACGATAATTTAAAATTATCTAAATTAGGATTAAAAACAAACAGTTAAAGGGTGAAAACCCAAACTAGTCCCCAAATGGCCCCGTAAGAGGTACGAGCACCTCGCACGGGACCAACGCAACTTGTTGGAACTGACCGCGTAGTAGCGGGTCTCCCGGTTTGAGAATATGACGAGAATTTGAAAATATCTAAATTAGGCTTAAAAACAAGCTGTTTGAGGGTGAAAACTCAAAACAGCCGCCAAACGGCCCCGTAGGAAGCACGAACTCCTCGCACGGGACCAATGTAACTTGTAGGAAAGATCGTGTAGTCGCGGGTCTCCCGATTTAAGAATATGAGGATAATTTGGAAATATCTAGATTAGGTTTAAAAACAAGCCGTTTGAGGGTGAAAACCCAAACAAGTCGCCAAACGGCCCTGTTAGAGGCACGAACACCTCGCAAGGGGTCAACGTAACTTGTAGGAACTCACCGCGTAGTCACGGGTCTCCCGGTCGGAGAATATGATGATAATGTGAAGATATCTAAATTAGATTTAAAACCAAGCAGTTAAAGGGTGAAAAATCAAACCAGCCCCCAAACGGCCCCGTAAGAGCCACCAGCACATCGCACGGGACTAATACAACTTGTACGAACTGACCGCGTAGTCGCAGGTCTCCCGGCTTGAGAAGATGATGATAATTTGGAAATAGATAGATTCGGCTTAAAAGGAAGTCGTTTGTGGGTGAAAACCCAAACCTGCCGCCAAACGGCCCCATAAAAGGCACGAACACCTCGCATTGGACCAATGTAACTTGTAGGAACTGACCGCGTAGTCACAGTTTTCCCGTTTTGAGAATATGAAGATAATTTGGAAATATCTCAATTAGGCTTAAAAACGAGCAGTTAAAGGGTGAAAACCCAAACCAACCCCCAAAGGGCCCCATTAGAGGCACGAACACCTCGCACATGACCAATGAAAGTTGAACGAACTAACCGCGTAGCCACTGGTCTACCGGCTTGAGAATATGATGATAATTTGAAAATATCTAGATTACGTTTAGAAACAAGCCGTTTGAAGATAAAAACCCAAACCAGTTGCCAAACGGCCCCGTTAGCGGCACGAACGCCTCGCACGGGACCACTGTAACTTGTAGGAACTGATCGTGTAGTCGCGGGTCTCCCGGATTGGGAGGATGATGATAATTTGGAAATATCTAGATGAGGCCTAAAAACAAGCCGTTTGAGAGTGAAAACCCAAACCAGCCGCAAACGGCCCTCGCGCAGGTTCTGACCGCGTAGTCACAGTTTTCCCGTTTTGAGAATATGAAGATAATTTGGAAATATCTCAATTAGGCTTAAAAACGAGCAGTTAAAGGGTGAAAACCCAAACCAACCCCCAAAGGGCCCCATTAGAGGCACGAACACCTCGCACATGACCAATGAAAGTTGAACGAACTAACCGCGTAGCCATTGGTCTACCGGCTTGAGAATATGATGATAATTTGAAAATATCTAGATTACGTTTAGAAACAAGCCGTTTGAAGATGAAAACCCAAACCAGTTGCCAAACGGCCCCGTTAGCGGCACGAACGCCTCGCACGGGACCACTGTAACTTGTAGGAACTGATCGTGTAGTCGCGGGTCTCCCGGATTGAGAGGATGATGATAATTTGGAAATATCTAGATGAGGCCTAAAAACAAGCCGTTTGAGGGTGAAAACCCAAACCAGCCGCCAAACGGCCCTCGCGCAGGTTCTGATCGCGTAGTCGTACGTCTTCCGGTCTGAGAATATGATGATAATTTTAAAATATCTAATTAGGCTTAAAAACAGGTAGTTAAAGGGTTGAAACCCAAATCAGCCTCCAAACCACCCATCAAGAAGCACGAACACCTCGCACAGGACCAACGTAACTTGTAGGAACCGACCGTGTAGTCACGGGTCTCCCGGTTTGAGATTATGACGCCAATTTGAAAATATCCAGATTAGGCTTAAAAACAAGCTGTTTGAGGTTGAAAATACAAACCAGCCACTAAACGCCCTCCCGCGACTACGGAGTCTGTTCCTACAAGTTACATTGGTCCCGTGCGAGCTGTTCGTGTAGGAACTGACCGCGTAGTCACGGGTCTCCCGATGTGAGAATATGACGATAATTTGAAAATATCTAGATTGGGCTTAAAAACAAGTCGTGTGTGCTGAAAACCCAAACCATCCGCCAACTGCTCCCGTAAGAGGCACGAACACCTCCCACGGGACCAATGCAACTTGTAGGAACGAACCGTGTAGTCACGGGCTCCCGGTTTGAGAATATGACGCCAATTTGAAAATATCTAGATTAGGCTTAAAAACAAGGTGTTTGAGGGTGAAAATCCAAACCAGTGGCCAAACGGCCTCGTAAGAGGCACGAACACCTCGTACGGGACCAATGTGACTTGTAGGAACTGACCTCGTAGTCGCGGGTCTCCCGGTTTGAGAATATGATGGTAACTTTTCAATATCTAGATTAGGCTTAAAAACATGTCGTTTAAGGGTAAAAACTCAAACCAGCCGCCAAACGGCCCCGTAAGAGGCACGAACACCTCGCACGGGACCAATGTAACTTGTAGGAACTCACTGCGTAGGCACGGGTCTCCAGGTTTGAGAATATGACGATAATTTAAAATTATCTAAATTAGGATTAAAAACAAACAGTTAAAGGGTGAAAACCCAAACCAGTCCCCAAATGGCCCCGTAAGAGGTACGAGCACCTCGCACGGGACCAACGCAACTTGTTGGAACTGACCGCGTAGTAGCGGGTCTCCCGGTTTGAGAATATGACGAGAATTTGAAAATATCTAAATTAGGCTTAAAAACAAGCTGTTTGAGGGTGAAAACTCAAAACAGCCGCCAAACGGCCCCGTAGGAAGCACGAACTCCTCGTACGGGACCAATGTAACTTGTAGGAAAGATCGTGTAGTCGCGGGTCTCCCGATTTAAGAATATGAGGATAATTTGGAAATATCTAGATTAGGTTTAAAAACAAGCCGTTTGAGGGTGAAAACCCAAACAAGGCGCCAAACGGCCCTGTTAGAGGCACGAACACCTCGCACGGGGTCAACGTAACTTGTAGGAACTCACCGCGTAGTCACGGGTCTCCCGGTCGGAGAATATGATGATAATGTGAAAATATCTAAATTAGATTTAAAACCAAGCAGTTAAAGGGTGAAAAATCAAACCAGCCACCAAACGGCCCCGTAAGAGCCACCAGCACATCGCACGGGACTAATATAACTTGTACGAACTGACCGCGTAGTCGCAGGTCTCCCGGCTTGAGAAGATGATGATAATTTGGAAATAGATAGATTCGGCTTAAAAGGAAGTCGTTTGTGGGTGAAAACCCAAACCAGCCGCCAAACGGCCCCATAAAAGGCACGAACACCTCGCATTGGACCAATGTAACTTGTAGGAACTGACCGCGTAGTCACAGTTTTCCCGTTTTGAGAATATGAAGATAATTTGGAAATATCTCAATTAGGTTTAAAAACGAGCAGTTAAAGGGTGAAAACCCAAACCAACCCCCAAAGGGCCCCATTAGAGGCACGAACACCTCGCACATGACCAATGAAAGTTGAACGAACTAACCGCGTAGCCACTGGTCTACCGGCTTGAGAATATGATGATAATTTGAAAATATCTAGATTACGTTTAGAAACAAGTCGTTTGAAGATGAAAACCCAAACCAGTTGCCAAACGGCCCCGTTAGCGGCACGAACGCCTCGCACGGGACCACTGTAACTTGTAGGAACTGATCGTGTAGTCGCGGGTCTCCCGGATTGAGAGGATGGCGATAATTTGGAAATATCTAGATGAGGCCTAAAAACAAGCCGTTTGAGGGTGAAAACCCAAACCAGCCGCCAAACGGCCCTCGCGCAGGTTCTGACCGCGTAGTCGTACGTCTTCCGGTCTGAGAATATGATGATAATTTTAAAATATCTAATTAGGCTTAAAAAAAGGTAGTTAAAGGGTGAAAACCCAAATCAGCCTCCAAACCACCCATCAAGAGGCACGAACACCTCGCACACGATCAACGTAACTTGTAGGAACCGACCGTGTAGTCACGGGTCTCCCGGTTTGAGATTATGACGCCAATTTGAAAATATCCAGATTAGGCTTAAAAACAAGCTGTTTGAGGTTGAAAATACAAACCAGCCGCTAAACGGCCTCCTGCGACTACGCAGTATGTTCCTACAAGTTACATTGGTCCCGTGCGAGCTGTTCGTGTAGGAACTGATCGCGTAGTCACGGGTCTCCCGATGTGAGAATATGACGATAATTTGAAAATATCTAGATTGGGCTTAAAAACAAGCCGTGTGTGCTGAAAACCCAAACCATCCGCCAACTGCTCCCGTAAGAGGCACGAACACCTACCACGGGACCAATGCAACTTGTAGGAACGAACCGTGTAGTCACGGGCTACCGGTTTGAGAATATGACGCCAATTTGAAAATATCTAGATTAGGCTTAAAAACAAGGTGTTTGAGGGTGAAAATCCAAACCAGCGGCCAAACGGCCTCGTAAGAGGCACGAACACCTCGTACGGGACCAATGTGACTTGTAGGAACTGACCTCGTAGTCGCGGGTCTCCCGGTTTGAGAATATGATGGTAACTTTTCAATATCTAGATTAGGCTTAAAAACATGTCGTTTAAGGGTAAAACCTCAAACCAGCTGCCAAACGGCCCCGTAAGAGGCACGAACACCTCGCACGGGACCATTGTAACTTGTAGGAACTCACCGCGTAGGCACGGGTCTCCAGGTTTGAGAATATGACGATAATTTAAAATTATCTAAATTAGGATTAAAAACAAACAGTTAAAGGGTGAAAACCCAAACCAGTCCCCAAATGGCCCCGTAAGAGGTACGAGCACCTCGCACGGGACCAACGCAACTTGTTGGAACTGACCGCGTAGTAGCGGGTCTCCCGGTTTGAGAATATGACGAGAATTTGAAAATATCTAAATTAGGCTTAAAAACAAGCTGTTTGAGGGTGAAAACTCAAAACAGCCGCCAAACGGCCCCGTAGGAAGCACGAACTCCTCGCACGGGACCAATGTAACTTGTAGGAAAGATCGTGTAGTCGCGGGTCTCCCGATTTAAGAATATGAGGATAATTTGGAAATATCTAGATTAGGTTTAAAAACAAGCCGTTTGAGGGTGAAAACCCAAACAAGTCGCCAAACGGCCCTGTTAGAGGCACGAACACCTCGCAAGGGGTCAACGTAACTTGTAGGAACTCACCGCGTAGTCACGGGTCTCCCGGTCGGAGAATATGATGATAATGTGAAGATATCTAAATTAGATTTAAAACCAAGCAGTTAAAGGGTGAAAAATCAAACCAGCCCCCAAACGGCCCCGTAAGAGCCACCAGCACATCGCACGGGACTAATATAACTTGTACGAACTGACCGCGTAGTCGCAGGTCTCCCGGCTTGAGAAGATGATGATAATTTGGAAATAGATAGATTCGGCTTAAAAGCAAGTCGTTTGTGGGTGAAAACCCAAACCAGCCGCCAAACGGCCCCATAAAAGGCACGAACACCTCGCATTGGACCAATGTAACTTGTAGGAACTGACCGCGTAGTCACAGTTTTCCCGTTTTGAGAATATGAAGATAATTTGGAAATATCTCAATTAGGCTTAAAAACGAGCAGTTAAAGGGTGAAAACCCAAACCAACCCCCAAAGGGCCCCATTAGAGGCACGAACACCTCGCACATGACCAATGAAAGTTGAATGAACTAACCGCGTAGCCACTGGTCTACCGGCTTGAGAATATGATGATAATTTGAAAATATCTAGATTACGTTTAGAAACAAGCCGTTTGAAGATAAAAACCCAAACAAGTTGCCAAACGGCCCCGTTAGCGGCACGAACGCCTCGTACGGGACCACTGTAACTTGTAGGAACTGATCGTGTAGTCGCGGGTCTCCCGGATTGGGAGGATGATGATAATTTGGAAATATCTAGATGAGGCCTAAAAACAAGCCGTTTGAGAGTGAAAACCCAAACCAGCCGCCAAACGGCCCTCGCGCAGGTTCTGACCGCGTAGTCACAGTTTTCCCGTTTTGAGAATATGAAGATAATTTGGAAATATCTCAATTAGGCTTAAAAACGAGCAGTTAAAGGGTGAAAACCCAAACCAACCCCCAAAGGGCCCCATTAGAGGCACGAACACCTCGCACATGACCAATGAAAGTTGAACGAACTAACCGCGTAGCCACTGGTCTACCGGCTTGAGAATATGATGATAATTTGAAAATATCTAGATTACGTTTAGAAACAAGCCGTTTGAAGATGAAAACCCAAACCAGTTGCCAAACGGCCCCGTTAGAGGCACGAACGCCTCGCACGGGACCACTGTAACTTGTAGGAACTGATCGTGTAGTCGCGGGTCTCTCGGATTGAGAGGATGATGATAATTTGGAAATATCTAGATGAGGCCTAAAAACAAGCCGTTTGAGGGTGAAAACCCAAACAAGCCGCCAAACGGCCCTCGCGCAGGTTCTGATCGCGTAGTCGTACGTCTTCCGGTCTGAGAATATGATGATAATTTTAAAATATCTAATTAGGCTTAAAAAAAGGTAGTTAAAGGGTGAAAACCCAAATCAGCCTCCAAACCACCCATCAAGAAGCACGAACACCTCGCACAGGACCAACGTAACTTGTAGGAACCGACCGTGTAGTCACGGGTCTCCCGGTTTGAGATTATGACGCCAATTTGAAAATATCCAGATTAGGCTTAAAAACAAGCTGTTTGAGGTTGAAAATACAAACCAGCCACTAAACGCCCTCCCGCCACTACGGAGTCTGTTCCTACAAGTTACATTGGTCCCGTGCGAGCTGTTCGTGTAGGAACTGACCGCGTAGTCACGGGTCTCCCGATGTGAGAATATGACGATAATTTGAAAATATCTAGATTGGGCTTAAAAACAAGTCGTGTGTTCTGAAAACCCAAACCATCCGCCAATTGCTCCCGTAAGAGGCACGAACACCTCCCACGGGACCAATGCAACTTGTAGGAACGAACCGTGTAGTCACGGGCTCCCGGTTTGAGAATATGACGCCAATTTGAAAATATCTAGATTAGGCTTAAAAACAAGGTGTTTGAGGGTGAAAATCCAAACCAGCGGCCAAACGGTCTCGTAAGAGGCACGAACACCTCGTACGGGTCCAATGTGACTTGTAGGAACTGACCTCGTAGTCGCGGGTCTCCCGGTTTGAGAATATGATGGTAACTTTTCAATATCTAGATTAGGCTTAAAAACATGTCGTTTAAGGGTAAAAACTCAAACCAGCCGCCAAACGGCCCCGTAAGAGGCACGAACACCTCGCACGGGACCAATGTAACTTGTAGGAACTCACCGCGTAGGCACGGGTCTCCAGGTTTGAGAATATGACGATAATTTAAAATTATCTAAATTAGGATTAAAAACAAACAGTTAAAGGGTGAAAACCCAAACCAGTCCCCAAATGGCCCCGTAAGAGGTACGAGAACCTCGCACGGGACCAACGCAACTTGGTTGAACTGACCGCGTAGTAGCGGGTCTCCCGGTTTGAGAATATGACGAGAATTTGAAAATATCTAAATTAGGCTTAAAAACAAGCTGTTTGAGGGTGAAAACTCAAAACAGCCGCCAAACGGCCCCGTAGGAAGCACGAACTCCTCGCACGGGACCAATGTAACTTGTAGGAAAGATCGTGTAGTCGCGGGTCTCCCGATTTAAGAATATGAGGATAATTTGGAAATATCTAGATTAGGTTGAAAAACAAGCCGTTTGAGGGTGAAACCCCAAACGAGGCGCCAAACGGCCCTGTTAGAGGCACGAACACCTCGCACGGGGTCAACGTAACTTGTAGGAACTCACCGCGTAGTCACGGGTCTCCCGGTCGGAGAATATGATGATAATGTGAAAATATCTAAATTAGATTTAAAACCAAGCAGTTAAAGGGTGAAAAATCAAACCAGCCACCAAACGGCCCCGTAAGAGCCACCAGCACATCGCACGGGACTAATATAACTTGTACGAACTGACCGCGTAGTCGCAGGTCTCCCGGCTTGAGAAGATGATGATAATTTGGAAATAGATAGATTCGGCTTAAAAGGAAGTCGTTTGTGGGTGAAAACCCAAACCTGCCGCCAAACGGCCCCATAAAAGGCACGAACACCTCGCATTGGACCAATGTAACTTGTAGGAACTGACCGCGTAGTCACAGTTTTCCCGTTTTGAGAATATGAAGATAATTTGGAAATATCTCAATTAGGCTTAAAAACGAGCAGTTAAAGGGTGAAAACCCAAACCAACCCCTAAAGGGCCCCATTAGAGGCACGAACACCTCGCACATGACCAATGAAAGTTGAACGAACTAACCGCGTAGCCACTGGTCTACCGGCTTGAGAATATGATGATAATTTGAAAATATCTAGATTACATTTAGAAACAAGCCGTTTGAAGATAAAAACCCAAACCAGTTGCCAAACGGCCCCGTTAGCGGCACGAACGCCTCGCACGGGACCACTGTAACTTGTAGGAACTGATCGTGTAGTCGCGGGTCTCCCGGATTGGGAGGATGATGATAATTTGGAAATATCTAGATGAGGCCTAAAAACAAGCCGTTTGAGAGTGAAAACCCAAACCAGCCGCCAAACGGCCCTCGCGCAGGTTCTGACCGCGTAGTCACAGTTTTCCCGTTTTGAGAATATGAAGATAATTTGGAAATATCTCAATTAGGCTTAAAAACGAGCAGTTAAAGGGTGAAAACCCAAACCAACCCCCAAAGGGCCCCATTAGAGGCACGAACACCTCGCACATGACCAATGAAAGTTGAACGAACTAACCGCGTAGCCACTGGTCTACCGGCTTGAGAATATGATGATAATTTGAAAATATCTAGATTACGTTTAGAAACAAGCCGTTTGAAGATGAAAACCCAAACCAGTTGCCAAACGGCCCCGTTAGCGGCACGAACGCCTCGCACGGGACCACTGTAACTTGTAGGAACTGATCGTGTAGTCGCGGGTCTCCCGGATTGAGAGGATGATGATAATTTGGAAATATCTAGATGAGGCCTAAAAGCAAGCCGTTTGAGGGTGAAAACCCAAACCAGCCGCCAAACGGCCCTCGCGCAGGTTCTGATCGCGTAGTCGTACGTCTTCCGGTCTGAGAATATGATGATAATTTTAAAATATCTAATTAGGCTTAAAAACAGGTAGTTAAAGGGTTAAAACCCAAATCAGCCTCCAAACCACCCATCAAGAGGCACGAACACCTCGCACAGGACCAACGTAACTTGTAGGAACCCACCGTGTAGTCACGGGTCTCCCGGTTTGAGATTATGACGCCAATTTGAAAATATCCAGATTAGGCTTAAAAACAAGTTGTTTGAGGTTGAAAATACAAACCAGCCCCTAACGCCCTCCCGCGACTACGCAGTCTGTTCCTACAAGTTACATTGGTCCCGTGCGAGCTGTTCGTGTTGGAACTGACCGCGTAGTCACGGGTCTCCCGATGTGAGAATATGACGATAATTTGAAAATATCTAGATTGGGCTTAAAAACAAGCCGTGTGTGCTGAAAACTCAAACCATCCGCCAACTGCTCCCGTAAGAGGCACGACCACCTCCCACGGGACCAATGCAACTTGTAGGAACGAACCGTGTAGTCACGGGCTCCCGGTTTGAGAATATGACACCAATTTGAAAATATCTAGATTAGGCTTAAAAACAAGGTGTTTGAGGGTGAAAATCCAAACCAGCCGCCAAACGGCCTCGTAAGAGGCACGAACACCTCGCACGGGACCAATGTGACTTGTAGGAACTGACCTCGTAGTCGCGGGTCTCCCGGTTTGAGAATATGATGGTAACTTTTAAATATCTAGATTAGGCTTAAACACAAGCCGCTTAAGGGTGAAAACTCAAACCAGCCGCCAAACGGCCCCTTAAGAGGCACGAACACCTCGCACGGGACCAATGTAACTTGTAGGAACTCACCGAGTAGGCAAGGGTCTCCAGGTTTGAGAATATGACGATAATTTAAAAATATCTAAATTAGGATTAAAAGCAAACAGTTAAAGGGTGAAAACCCAAACCAGTCCCCAAATGGCCCCGTAAGAGGTACGAGCACCTCGCACGGGACCAACCCAACTTGTTGGAACTGACCGCGTAGTAGCGGGTCTCCCGGTTTGAGAATATGACGAGAATTTGAAAATATCTAAATTAGGCTTAAAAACAAGCTGTTTGAGGGTGAAAACTCAAAACAGCCGCCAAACGACCCCGTAGGAAGCACGAACTCCTCGCACGGGACCAATGTAACTTGTAGGAAAGATCGTGTAGTCGCGGGTCTCCCGATTTAAGAATATGAGGATAATTTGTAAATATCTAGATTAGGTTTAAAAACAAGTCGTTTGAGGGTGAAAACCCAAACAAGGCGCCAAACGGCCCTGTTAGAGGCACGAACACCTCGCACGGGGTCAACGTAACTTGTAGGAACTCACCGCGTAGTCACGGGCCTCCCGGTCGGAGAATATGATGATAATTTGAAAATATCTAAATTAGATTTAAAACCAAGCAGTTAAAGGGTGAAAAATCAAACCAGCCCCCAAACGGCCCCGTAAGAGCCACCAGCACATCGCACGGGACTAATATAACTTGTACGAACTGACCCCGTAGTCGCAGGTCACCCGTCTTGAGAATATGATGATAATTTGGAAATAGATAGATTCGGCTTAAAAGGAAGTCGTTTGTGGGTGAAAACCCAAACCAGCCGCCAAACGGCCCCCTAAAAGGCACGAACACCTCGCATTGGACCAATGTAACTTGTAGGAACTGACCGCGTAGTCACAGTTTTCCCGTTTTGAGAATATGAAGATAATTTGGAAATATCTCAATTAGGCTTAAAAACAGGAACTCACCGCGTAGTCACGGGTCTCCCGGTTGGAGAATATGATGATAATTTGAAAATATCTAAATTAGATTTAAAACCAAGCAGTTAAATGGTGAAAAATCAAACCAACTACCAAACGGCCCCGTAAGAGCCACCACCAGCACATCGCACGGGACTAATATAACTTGTACGAAATGACCGTGTAGTCGCAGGTCTCCCGGCTTGAGAATGTGATGATAATTTGGAAATAGATAGATTCGGCTTAAAAGGAAGTCGTTTGTGGGTGAAACCTAAACTAGCCGCCAAACGGCCCCATAAAAGGCACGAACACTTCGCATTGGACCAATGTAACTTGTAGAAACTGACCGCTTAGTCACGGTTTTCCCGTTCTGAGAACATGATGATAATTTGGAAATATCTCAATTAGGCTTAAAAACGAGCCGTTTAAGGGTGAAAACTCAAACCAGCAGCCAAACGCCCCCGTAAGAGGCACGAACACCTCGCACGGGACCAATGTAACTTGTAGGAACTCACCGCGTAGGCACGGGTCTCCAGGTTTGAGAATATGACGATAATTTAAAAATATCTAAATTAGGATTAAAAACAAACAGTTAAAGGGTGAAAACTCAAACCAATCCCCAAATGGCCCCGTAAGAGGTACGAGCACCTCACACGGGACCAACGCAACTTGTTGGAACTGACCGCGTAGTAGCGGGTCTCCCGGTTTGAGAATATGATGAGAATTTGAAAATATCTAGATTAGGCTTAAAAACAAGCTGTTTGAGGGTGAAAACTCAAAAATAGCCTCCAAACGGCCCCGTAGGAGGCACGAACTCCTCGCACGGGACCAATGTAACTTGTAGGAAAGATCGTGTAGCCGCGGGTCTCCCGATTTAAGAATATGAGGATAATTTGGAAATATCTAGATTAGGTTTAAAAATAAGTCGTTTGAGGGTGAAAACCCAAACAAGGCGCCAAAAGGCCCTATTAGAGGCACGAACACTTCGTACGGGGTCAACGTAACTTGTAGGAACTCACCGCGTAGTCACGGGTCTCCCGGTTGGAGAATATGACGATAATTTGAGAATATCTAAATTAGATTTAAAACCAAGCAGTTAAAGGATGAAAAACCAAACCAACCCCCCAACGGCCCCGTAAGAGGTACGAACACATCGTACATGACCAATGTAACTTGTACGAACTGACCGGGTAGTCGCGGGTCCCCCGATTTGAGAATATGACGATAGTTTGGAAATATCTAGATTAGGCTTAAAAATAAGCCGTATGTGGGTGAAAGTCCAAACCATTCGCCAAACGGCCCCGTAAGAGCCACCAGCACATCGCACGGGACTAATATAACTTGTACGAACTGACCGCGTAGTCGCAGGTCTCCCGGCTTGAGAATATGATGATAATTTGGAAATAGCTAGATTCGGCTTAAAAAGAAGTCGTTTGTGGGTGAAAACCCAAACCAGCCGCCAAACGATCCCGTAAAAGGCACGAACACCTCGCATTGGACCAATGTAACTTGTAGGAACTGACCGCATAGTCACGGTTTTCCCGCTTTGAGAATATGAAGATAATTTGAAAATATCTCAATTAGGCTTAAAAACGAGCAGTTAAAGGGCGAAAACCCAAACCAACCCCCAAAGGGCACCATTAGAGGCATGAACACCTCGCACATGACCGATGAAACTTGAACGAACTAACCGCGTAGCCACTGGTCTACCGGTTTGAGAATATGATGATAATTTGAAAATATCTAGATTACGTTTAAAAACAAGCCGTTTGAAGATGAAAACCCAAACCAGCTGCCAAACGGCCCCGTAAGAGGCACGAACGCCTCACACGGGACCACTGTAACTTGTAGGAACTTATCGTATAGTCGCGGGTCTCCCGAATTGAGAAGATGATGATAATTTGGAAATATCTAGATTAGGCCTAAAAACAAGCCGTTTGAGGGTGAAAACCCAAACCAGCCGCCAAACGGCCCTCGCACAGGTTCTGACTGCGTAGTCGCACGTCTTCCGGTCTGAGAATATGATGATAATTTTAAAATATTTAATTAGGCTTAAAAACAGGTAGTTAAAGGGTGAAAACCCAAATCAGCCTCCAAACGACCCATCAAGAGACACGAACACCTCGCACAGGACCAATGTAACTTGTTGGAACCGACCGTGTTGTCACGGGTCTCCCGGTTTTAGATTATGACGCCAATTTGAAAATATCCAGATTAGGCTTAAAAACAAGCCGTTTGAGGGTGAAAATACAAACCAGCCGCCAAACGGCCTCCCGCGACTACGCGGTCAGTTCCTACAAGTTACATTGGTCCTGTGCGAGCTGTTCGTGTAGGAACTAACCGCGTAGTCACGGGTCTCCCGATGTGAGAATATGACGATAATTTGAAAATATCTAAATTAGGCTTAAAAACAAGTCGTGTGTGCTGAAAACCCAAACCATCCGCCAACTGGTCCCGTAAGAGGCACGAACACCTCCCACGGGACCAATGCAACTTATCGGGATGGACCATGTAGTCACGGGCTCCCGGTTTGAGAATATGACGCCAATTTGAAAATATCTAGATTAGGCTTAAAAACAAGCTATTTGAGGGTGAAAATCCAAACCAGTCGCCAAACGGCCTCGTGACTGCACAAACACCTCGCACGGGACCAATGTGACTTGTTGGAACTGACCGCGTAGTCGCGAGTCTCCAGGTTTGAGAATATGACGATAATTTAAAAATATCTAAATTAGGATTAAAAACAAACAGTTAAAGGGTGAAAACCCAAACCAGTCCCCAAATGGCCCCGTAAGAGGTACGAGCACCTCGCACGGGACCAACACAACTTGTTGGAACTGACCGCGTAGTAGCGGGTCTCCCGGTTTGAGAATATGACGAGAATTTGAAAATATCTAAATTAGGCTTAAAAACAAGCTGTTTGAGGGTGAAAACTCAAAACAGCCGCCAAACGGCACCGTAGGAGGCACGAACTCCTCGCACGGGACCAATGTAACTTGTAGGAACTGATCATGTAGTCGCGGGTCTCCCGGATTGAGAAGATGACGATAATTTGGAAATATCTGGATGAGGCCTTAAAAACAAGCCGTTTGAGGGTGAAAACCCAAACCAGCAGCCAAACGGCCCTCGCGCAGGTTCTGACCGCGTAGTCGCACGTCTTCCGGTCTGAGAATATGATGATAATTTTAAAATATATAATTAGGCTTAAAAACAGGTAGTTAAAGGGTAAAAACCCAAATCAGCCTCCAAACGACCCATCAAGAGGGACGAACACCTCGCACAGGACCAACGTAACTTGTAGGAACCGACCGTGTAGTCACGGGTCTCCCGGTTTGAGATTATGATGCCAATTTGAAAATATCCAGATTAGGCTTAAAAACAAGCTGTTTGAGGTTGAAAATACAAACCAGCCGCTAAACGACCTCCCGCGACTACCCAGTCTGTTCCTACAAGTTACATTGGTCCCGTGCGAGTTGTTCGTGTAGGAACTGACCTCGTAGTCACGGGTCTCCCGATGTGAGAATATGACAATAATTTGAAAATATCTAGATTAGGCTTAAAAACAAGCCGTGTGTGCTGAAAACCCAAACCATCCGCCAACTGGTCCCGTAAGAGGCACGAACACCTCCCACGGGACCAATGCAACTTGTAGGAACGAACCGTGTAGTCACGGGCTCCCGGTTTGAGAATATGTCGCTAATTTGAAAATATCTAGATTAGGCTTAAAAATAAGGTGTTTGAGGGTGAAAATCCAAACCAGCCGCCTAACGGCCTTGTAAGAGGTACGAACACCTCGCACGGGACCAATGTGACTTGTAGGAACTGACCTCGTAGTCGCGGGTCTCCCTGTTTGAGAATATGAAGGTAACTTTTAAATATCTAGATTAGGCTTGAAAACAAGCCGTTTAAGGGTGAAAACTCAAACCGGCCAAACGGCCCCGTAAGAGGCACGAACACCTCGCACGGGACCAATGTAACTTGTAGGAACTCACCGCGTAGGCACGGGTCTCCAGGTTTGAGAATATGGCGATAATTTATAAATATCTAAATTAGGATTAAAAACAAACAGTTAAAGGGTGAAAACCCAAACCAGTCCCCCAATGGCCCCGTAAGAGGTACGAGCACCTCGCACGGGACCGACGCAACTTGTTGGAATTGACCGCGTAGTAGCGGGTCTCTCGGTTTAAGAATATGACGAGAATTTGAAAATATCTAAATTAGGCTTAAAAACAAGCTGTTTGAGGGTGAAAACTCAAAACAGCCGCCAAACGGCCCCGTAGGAGGCACGAACTCCTCGCACGGGACCAATGTAACTTGTAGGAAAGATCGTGTAGTCGCGGGTCTCCCTATTTAAGAATATGAGGATAATTTGGAAATATCTAGATTAGGTTTAAAAACAAGCCGTTCGAGGATGAAAACCCAAACAAGGAGCCAAACGGCCTTGTTAGAGGAACGAACACTTCGTACGGGGTCAACGTAACTTGTAGGAACTCACCGCGTAGTCACGGGTCTCCCGGTTGGAGAATATGACGATAATTTGAAAATATCTAAATTAGATTTAAAACCAAGCAGTTAAAGGGTGAAAAACCAAACCAGCCCCCAATCGGCCCCGTAAGAGGCACGAACACCTCGTACCGGACCAATGTAACTTGTACGAACTGACCGCGTAGTCGCGGGTCCCCCGATTTGAGAATATGACGATAGTTTGGAAATATCTAGATTAGGCTTAAAAATAAGCCGTATGTGGGTGAAAGTCCAAACCATTCGCCAAATGGCCTCGTAAGAGCCACCAGCTCATCGCACGGGACAAATATAACTTGTACGAACTGACCGCGTAGTCGCAGGTCTCCCCGCTTGAGAATATGATGATAATTTGGAAATAGCTAGATTCGTCTTAAAAAGAAGTTGTTTGTGGGTGAAAACCCAAACCAGCCGCCAAACGACCCCTGAAAAGGCACGAACACCTCGCATTGGACCAATGTAACTTGAAGGAACTGATCGCGTAGTCACGGTTTTCCCGTTTTGAGAATATGAAAATAATTTGGAAATATCTCAATTAGGCTTAAAAACGAGCAGTTAAGGGATGAAATCCCAAACCAACCCCCAAAGGGCCTCATTAGAGGCACGAACACCTCGTACATGACCGATGAAACTTGAACGAACTAACCGCGTAGCCACTGGTCTACCGGTTTGAGAATCTGATGATAATTTGAAAATATCTAGATTACGTTTAAAAACAAGTCGTTTGATGATGAAAACCCAAACCAGTTGCCAAACGACCCCGTAAGAGGCACGAACGCCTCGCACGGCACCACTGTAACATGTAGGAACTGATCGTGTAGTCGCGGGTCTCCCGGATTGAGAAGATGACGATAATTTGGAAATATCTAGATTAGGCCTAAAAACAAGCCGTTTGAGGGTGAAAACCCAAACCAGCCGCCAAACGGCCCTCGCGCAGGTTCTGACCGCATAGTCGCACGTCTTCCGGTCTGAAAATATGATGATAATTTTAAAATATCTAATTAGGCGTAAAAACAGGTAGTTAAAGGGTGAAAACCCAAATCAGCCTCCAGACGACCCATCAAGAGGCACGAACACCTCGCACAGGACCAATGTAACTTGGAGGAACCGACCGTGTAGTCACGGGTCTCCCGATTTGAGATTATGACGCCAATTTGAAAATATCCAGATTAGGCTTAAAAACAAGCTGTTTGAGGTGAAAATACAAACCAGCCGCCAAACGGCCTCCCGCGACTACGCGGTCAGTTCCTACAAGTTACATTGGTCCCGTGCGAGTTGTTCGTGTAGGAACTGACCGCTTAGTCACGGGTCTCCCGTAGTGAGAATATGACGATAATTTGAAAATATCTAGATTAGGCTTAAAAACAAGCCGTGTGTGCTGAAAACCCAAACCATCCGCCAACTGCTCCCGTAAGAGGCACGAACACCTCCCACGGGACCAATGCAACTTGTCGAAACAGACCGTGTAGTCACGGGCTCCCGGTTTGAGAATATGACGCAAATTTGAAAATATCTAGATTTGGCTTAAAAACAAGGTGTTTGAGGGTGAAAATCCAAACCAGTCGCCAAACGGCCTCGTAAGATGCACGAACACCTCGCACGGGACCAATGTGACTTGTAGGAACTGACCTCGTAATCGCGGGTCTCCCGGTTTGAGAATATGATGATAACTTTTAAATATCTAGATTAGGCTTAAAAATAAGTCATTTAAGGGTGAAAACTCAAACCAGCCGCCAAACGGCCCCGTAAGAGGAACGAACAGCTCGCACGGGACCAATGTAACTTGTAGGAACTGACCGCGTAGGCACGGGTCTCCAGGTTTGAGAATATGACGATAATTTTAAAATATCTAAATTAGGATTAAAAACAAACAGTTAAAGGGTGAAAACCCAAACCAGTCCCCAAATGGCCCCGTAAGAGGTACGAGCACCTCGCACGGGACCAACGCAACTTGTTGGAACTGACCGCGTAGTAGCGGGTCTCTCGATTTGAGAATATGACGATAATTTGAAAATATCAAAATTAGGCTTAAAAACAAGCTGTTTGAGGGTGAAAACTCAAAATAGCCGCCAAACGGCCCCGTAGGAGCCATGAACACCTCGCACGGGACCAATGTAACTTGTAGGAACATATCGTGTAGTCGCGGGTCTCCCGATTTAAGAATATGAGGATAATTTGGAAATATCTAGATTAGGTTTAAAAACAAGCCGTTTGAGGGTGAAAACCCAAACAAGGCGCCAAACGGCCCTGTTAGAGGCACGAACACCTCGCACGGGGTCAAAGTAACTTGTAGGAACTCACCGCGTAGTCACGGGTCTCCCGGTTGGAGAATATGATGATAATTTGAAAATATCTAAATTAGATTTAAAACCAAGCAATGCATTTCCTTTTCAGCAACTTGCTACTGCCTGTGGATGGAGAGAAATAATAGATTCCATAAGAAGACGAAGGATAATACTGGGGCCATTTTAAAGAAGATTCAGGAGATGGTGAGAGCTAGAGTCATGACTTGGGGGAAGGGGAGAAGAAGCTACGGCAATTGGATGGCTTGCATGAACTGGGGTATTCCAGAGAGTGCTCTGGAGTAGGATTGATTTTGGGTTTGTTTGGTCCTTTATCATTTGTTTCCTTGGTTTTCCAGTTGGGGTATGCCCCTCTGGAGGTTTGAGGGTTTTCTTCCTCTAATTTGTTCTGTTGTTTATACTTGGTTTTAATATACATAATTTTCCCCAAAAAAAAGATTTAAAACCAAGCAGTTAAATGGTGAAAAATCAAACCAGCCACCAAACGGCCCCGTAAGAGCCACCAGCACATCGCACGGGACTAATATAACTTGTACGAACTGACCGCGTAGTCGCAGGTCTCCCGGCTTGAGAATATGATGATAATTTGGAAATAGATAGATTCGGCTTAAAAGGAAGTCGTTTGTGGGTGAAACCCAAACCAGCCGCCAAACGGCCCCATAAAAGGCACGAACACCTCGCATTGCACCAATGTAACTTGTAGGAACTGACCGCGTAGTCACGGTTTTCCCGTTCTGAGAACATGAAGATAATTCGGAAATATCTCAATTAGGCTTAAAAACGAGCCGTTTAAGGGTGAAAACTCAAACCAGCCGCCAAACGGCCCCGTAAGAGGCACGAACACCTCGCACGGGACCAATGTAACTTGTAGGAACTCACCGCGTAGGCACGGGTTTCCTGGTGTGAGAATATGACGATAATTTAAAAATATCTAAATTAGGATTAAAAACAAACAGTTAAAGGGTGAAAACTCAAACCAGTCCCCAAATGGCCCCGTAAGAGGTACGAGCACCTCGCACGGGACCAACGCAACTTGTTGGAACTGACCGGGTAGTAGCGGGTCTCCCGGTTTGAGAATATGACGAGAATTTTAAAATATCTAGATTAGGCTTAAAAACAAGCTGTTTGAGGGTGAAAACTCAAAAACAGCCTCCAAACGGCCCCGTAGGAGGCACGAACTCCTCGCACGGGACCAATGTAACTTGTAGGAAAGATCGTGTAGCCGCGGGTCTCCCTATTTAAGAATATGAGGATAATTTGGAAATATCTAGGTTTAAAAACAAGCCGTTTGAGGTTGAAAACCCAAACAAGGTGCCAAAAGGCCCTGTTAGAGGCACGAACACTTCGTACGGGGTCAACGTAAATTGTAGGAACTCACCGCGTAGTCACGGGTCTCCCGGTTGGAAAATATGACGATAATTTGAGAATATCTAAATTAGATTTAAAACCAAGCAGTTAAAGGGTGAAAAACCAAACCAACCCCCAAACGGCCCCGTAAGAGGCACGAACACATCGTACATGACCAATGTAACTTGTACGAACTGACCGGGTAGTCGCGGGTCCCCCGATTTTAGAATATGACGATAGTTAGGAAATATCTAGATTAGGCTTAAAAAATAAGCCGTATGTGGGTGAAAGTCCAAACCATTCGCCAAACGGCCCCGTAAGAGCCACCAGCACATCGCACGGGACTAATATAACTTGTACGAACTGACCGCGTAGTCGCAGGTCTCCCGGCTTGAGAATATGATGATAATTTGGAAATAGCTAGATTCGGCTTAAAAAGAAGTCGTTTGTGGGTGAAAACCCAAACCAGCCGCCAAATGACCCCGTAAAAGGCACGAACACCTCGCATTGGACCAATGTAACTTGTAGGAACTGACCGCGTAGTCACGGTTTTCCCGCTTTGAGAATATGAAGATAATTTGGAAATATCTCAATTAGGCTTAAAAACGAGCAGTTAAAGGGTGAAAACCTAAACCAACCCCCAAAGGGCCCCAATAGAGGCACGAACACCTCGCACATGACCGATGAAATTTGAACGAAGTGACCGCGTAGCCACTGGTCTACCGGTTTGAGAATATGATGATAATTTGAAAATATCTAGATTACGTTTAAAAACAAGCCGTTTGAAGATGAAAACCCAAACCAGCTGCCAAACGGCCCCGTAAGAGGCACGAACGCCTCGCACGGGACCACTGTAACTTGTAGGAACTTATCGTGTAGTCGCGGGTCTCCCGGATTGAAAAGATGACGATAATTTGGAAATATCTAGATTAGGCCTAAAAACAAGCCGTTTGAGGGTGAAAACCCAAACAAGCCGCCAAACGACCCTCGCGCAGGTTCTGACCGCGTATTCGCACGTCTTCCGGTCTAAGAATATGATGATAATTTTAAAATATCTAATTAGGCGTAAAAACAGGTAGTTAAAGGGTGAAAACCCAAATCAGCCTCCAAACGACCCATCAAGAGGCACGAATACCTCGCACAGGACCAACGTAACTTGTAGGAACCGACCGTGTGGTCACGGGTCTAGCGGTTTGAGATTATGATTCCAATTTGAAAATATCCAGATTAGGCTTAAAAACAAGCTGTTTGAGGTTGAAAATACAAACCAGCCGCTATACGGCCTCCCGCGACTACGCAGTCTGTTCCTACAAGTTACATTGGTCCCGTGCGAGCTGTTCGTGTAGGAACTGACCGCGTAGTCACGGGTCTCCCGATGTGAGAATATGACGATAATTAGAAAATATATAGATTAGGCTTAAAAACAAGCCGTGTGTGCTGAAAACCCAAACCATCAGCCGACTGGTCCCGTACGAGGCACGAACACCTCCCCCGGGACCAATGCAACTTGTCGGAACGGACCGTGTAGTCACGGGCTCCCGGTTTGAGAATATGACGCCAATTTGAAAATATCTAGATTAGGCTTAAAAACAAGGTGTTTGAGGGTGAAAATCCAAACCAGCCGCCAAACGGCCTCGTAAGATGCACGAACACCTCGCACGGGACCAATGTGACTTGTAGGAACTGACCTCGTAGTCGTGGGTCTCCCGGTTTGAGAATATGATGATAACTTCTAAATATCTAGATTAGGCTTAAAAACAAGCCGTTTGAGGGTGAAAACCCAAACCAACGGCCAAACGGCCCCGTAAGAGGCACGAACACCTCGCACGGGACCGATGTAACTTGTAGGAACTGACCGCTTAGTCGCGGGTCTCCCGGTTGGATAATATGACAGTAATTTTAAAATATCTAAATTAGGCTTAAAAACAAGCTATTTGAGGGTGAAATCTCAAACCAGACGCCAAACGGCCCCGTAAGAGGCACGAACACCTCGCACGGCATCAATGTTACTTTTAGGAACTGATCGCGTAGTCGTCGGTCTTTCGGTTAGAGAATATGACGATATTTTGAAAATATCTAAATTAGGGTTAAAAACATGCCATTTGAGGGTGAAAACTCAAACTAGCCGCCAAACGGCCCTCGCGCAGGAACTGACCACGTAGTCGCAGGTCTTCCGGTTTGAGAATATGACGATAGTTTGAAAATATCTAAATCAGGCTTAAAAATTGGCAGATAAAGATTGAAAACCCAAGCTAGCCTCCAAACGACCCATCATGAGGCACGAACACCTCGCACAGGACCAATGTAACTTGTAGGAACTGACCGTGTAGTTACAGGTCTCCCGGTTTGAGATTAGGACGCCAATTTACAAATATCTAGATTAGGCTTAAAAACAAGCTGTTTGAGGGTGAAAATCCAAACCAGCTGCGAAACGGCCTCGTAAGAGGCACGGACACCTCGCACGGGACCAATGTAACTTGTAGGAACTGACCGCATAGTAACGGGTCTCCCGGTTTGAGAATATGACGATAATTTGGAAATATTTAAATGAGGATTAAAAGCAAACAGTTAAACGGTGAAAACCCAGACCAGCCCCCAAATGGTCCCGTAAGAGGCACGAACACCTCGTACGGGACCAATGTAACTTGTAGGAACATACCGCATAGTCGCGGGTCTCACAGTTGGAGAATATGACGATAATTTTAAAATATCTAAATTAGGCTTAAAAACAAGCTCTTTGAGGGGGAGAACTCAAACCAGCCGCCAAACGGCCCCGTAAGAGGCACGAACACCTCGCACGGGACCAATGTAACTTGTAGAAACTGACCGCTTAGGCACGGGTCTACCGATTTGAGAATATGACGATGATTTGAAAATATCTAGATTAAGCTTAAAACCAATCAGTTTGAGGGTGAAAACCCAAACTGACCGCCAAACGGCCCCGTAAGAGGCACGAACACCTCGCACGGGACCAATGTCACTTGTACGAACTGACTGTGTTGTCGCGGGTCTCTCGGTTTTAGAATATGACGATAGTTTGGAAATATCTAGATTTGGCTTAAAAACAAGTCGTATGTGGGTGAAAACTCAAACCATTTGCCAAGCGGCCCCGTAAGAGGTACCAACACCTCGCACGGGACTAATGTAACTTGTAGGGATTGATCGTGTAGTCGAGGGTCTCCCGGTTTGAGAATATGACGATAGTTTGGAAATAACTAGATTCGGCTTTAAAACAAGCCGTTTGGGGCTGAAAACCCTAACTACCCACCAAACGGCCACGTAAGAGGCACGAACACCTTGCACAGGAACAAACAAGTAGGGATTGATCGTGTAGTCGAGGGTCTCCCGATTTGAGAATATGACAATAATCTAAAAATATCAAAATTAGTATTAAAAACAAGTAGTTAAAGGGTGAAAACCCAAACCAACCCCAAACGGCCCCGTAAGAGGAACGAACACCTCCCACGGGACCAATGCAACCATTAGGAATGGACCGCGTAGTCGCGGGTCTCCCGGTTTGAGAATATGACGATAATTTGAACATATCTAAATTAGACTTAAAAACAAGTCGTTTGAGGGTGAAAACCCAAACCAGCCGCCAAACGTCCCTTCGCGTAGGAACTGACTGCGTAGTCGCAGTTATTCCGGTTTGAGAATATGACGATACTTTGAAAATATCTAAATTAGGGTTAAAAACAAGCAGTTAAATGGTGAAAACCCAAACCAGCCTCCAATCAACCCTGCAAGAGGCACGAACACCTCGCACAGGATCAATGTAACTTGTACGAACTCATCGCGTAGTGGCGGGTCTTTCGGTTTGAGAAAATGACGATAATTTGGAAATATCTAAATTAGGCTTAAAAATAAGCAGTTAAAGGGTGAAAACACAAACCTGCCCCGAAATGGGCCCGTAAGAGGCACGAACACCTCGCACAGGACCAATGTAACTTATAGGAACCGACCGTGTAGTCACGGGCCTCCCGGTTCGAGAATATGTCGCCAATTTGCAAATATCTAGATTAGGCTTACAAACATGCTGTTTGAGGGTGAAAATCCAAACCAGCCGTCAAAGGGCTCCATAAGGGGCACGAACACCTCGCACGGTACCAATGTAACTTGTAGCAACTAACCGCGTAGTCGCGGGTCTTCCGGTTTGAGAATATGACGATATTTTGGATATATCTAGATTAGGCTTAAAAATAAGCCGTATGTGGGTGAAAACCCAAACCAATCGCCAAACGACCCCGTAAGAGGAACTGACCGCGTAGTCGCAGGTCGGTTTGAGAATATGATGATAATTTGGAAATATCTAGATTCGGCTTAAAAAGAAGTCGTTTGTGGATGAAAACCCAAATCAGCCTCCAAACGGCCCCGTAAAAGGCACGAACACCTCGCGTTGGAGCAATGTAACTTGTAGGAACTGATCGCGTAGTCACGGGTTTTCCGTTTTGAGAATATGACGATAATTTGGAAATATCTAAATTAGGCTTAAAAACGAGCAGTTAAAGGGTGAAAACCCAAACCAACCCCCAAAGGGCCCCATTAGAGGCACGAAAACCTCGCACATGACCAATGAAACTTGTAGGAACTAACCGCATAGCCACTGGTCTACTGGTTTGAGAATACGACGGTAATTTGAAAATATCTAGATTACGCTTAAAAACAAGCCGTTTGAGGGTGAAAACCCAAACCAGCTGCCAAACGGCCCCGTTAGAGGCACGAACACCTCGCACGAGACCAATGTAACTTGTAGTTCGCGGGTCTCCCGGTTTGAGAATATGATGATAATTTGGAAATATCTACATTAGGTTTAAAAACAAGCCGTTTGGAGGTGAATACCCAAACGGCCCCGTAATAGGCACGAACAACACACACGGGGTAAACGTAACTTGTAGGAACTCACCGCGCGGTCACGTTTCTCCCGGTTGGAGAATCTGACGATAATTTGAAAATATCTAAATTAGAATTAAAAACAAGCAGTTAAAGGGTGAAAAACCAAACCAGCCCCCAAATGGCCCCGTAAGAGGCACAAACAGCTCTCACGGGACCGATGTAACTTGTACGAACTGACCGCGTAGTCGCGGGTCTCCCGGTTTGAGAATATCACGATTGTTTGTAAATGTCTAGATTAGGCTTAAAAACAAGTCGTATGTTTGTGAAAACCCAAACCATCGGCCAAACGGCCCCTTAAGAAGCCCGAACACCTCGCACGGAACTAATGTAACTTGTAGGAACTGACCGCGTCGTCGCGGGTCTCCCTGTTCTAGAATATGATGATAATTTGGAAATATCTAGAATCAGCTTAAAAACAGGTCGTTTGTGGGTGAAAACCCAAACCAGCATCCAAACGGCCACGTAAGAGGCACGAACACCTCGCACGGGACTAGTGTAACTTGTAGGAAGTGACCTTGTACTCACGGGTTTCCCAGTTTGAGAATATGAAGATAATTTAAAAAATATCTAAATTAGGATTAAAAGCAAGCAATTAAAGGATGAAAACACAAACGAGCCGCCAAACGACCCCATAAGAGGCACGAACACCTCGCACGGGACCAATGTAAGTTAGAGGAACGGATCGCGTATCGCGGGTCTCCCGATTTGATAATATGACGGTAATTTGAAAATATCTAAATTAGCTTTATAAACAAGCCGTTTGAGGGTGAAAACCCAAACCAGCGGCCAAACGGCCCCGTAAGAGGCACGAACACCTCGCACGGGACCGATGTAACTTGTAGGAACTGACCGCTTAGTCGCGGGTCTCCCGGTTGGATAATATGAGAGTAATTTTAAAATATCTAAATTAGGCTTAAAAACAAGCTGTTTGAGGGTGAAATCTCAAACCAGACGCCAAACGGCCCCGTAAGAGGCACGAACACCTCGCACGGCATCAATGTTACTTTTAGGAACTGATCGCGTAGTCGCCGGTCTTTCGGTTAGAGAATATGACGATAATTTGAAAATATCTAAATTAGGGTTAAAAACATGCCATTTGAGGGTGAAAACTCAAACTAGCCGCCAAACGGCCCTCGCGCAGGAACTGACCACGTAGTCGCAGGTCTTCCGGTTTGAGAATATGACGATAGTTTGAAAATATCTAAATCAGGCTTAAAAATTGGCAGATAAAGATTGAAAACCCAAGCTAGCCTCCAAACGACCCATCATGAGGCACGAACACCTCGCACAGGACCAATGTAACTTGTAGGAACTGACCGTGTAGTTACAGGTCTCCCGGTTTGAGATTAGGACGCCAATTTACAAATATCTAGATTAGGCTTAAAAACAAGCTGTTTGAGGGTGAAAATCCAAACCAGCTGCGAAACGGCCTCGTAAGAGGCACGGACACCTCGCACGGGACCAATGTAACTTGTAGGAACTGACCGCATAGTAACGGGTCTCCCGGTTTGAGAATATGACGATAATTTGGAAATATTTAAATGAGGATTAAAAGCAAACAGTTAAACGGTGAAAACCCAGACCAGCCCCCAAATGGTCCCGTAAGAGGCACGAACACCTCGTACGGGACCAATGTAACTTGTAGGAACATACCGCATAGTCGCGGGTCTCACAGTTGGAGAATATGACGATAATTTTAAAATATCTAAATTAGGCTTAAAAACAAGCTCTTTGAGGGGGAGAACTCAAACCAGCCGCCAAACGGCCCCGTAAGAGGCACGAACACCTCGCACGGGACCAATGTAACTTGTAGAAACTGACCGCTTAGGCACGGGTCTACCGATTTGAGAATATGACGATGATTTGAAAATATCTAGATTAAGCTTAAAACCAATCAGTTTGAGGGTGAAAACCCAAACTGACCGCCAAACGGCCCCGTAAGAGGCACGAACACCTCGCACGGGACCAATGTCACTTGTACGAACTGACTGTGTTGTCGCGGGTCTCTCGGTTTTAGAATATGACGATAGTTTGGAAATATCTAGATTTGGCTTAAAAACAAGTCGTATGTGGGTGAAAACTCAAACCATTTGCCAAGCGGCCCCGTAAGAGGTACCAACACCTCGCACGGGACTAATGTAACTTGTAGGGATTGATCATGTAGTCGAGGGTCTCCCGGTTTGAGAATATGACGATAGTTTGGAAATAACTAGATTCGGCTTTAAAACAAGCCGTTTGGGGCTGAAAACCCTAACTACCCACCAAACGGCCACGTAAGAGGCACGAACACCTTGCACAGGAACAAACAAGTAGGGATTGATCGTGTAGTCGAGGGTCTCCCGATTTGAGAATATGACAATAATCTAAAAATATCAAAATTAGTATTAAAAACAAGTAGTTAAAGGGTGAAAACCCAAACCAACCCCAAACGGCCCCGTAAGAGGAACGAACACCTCCCACGGGACCAATGCAACCATTAGGAATGGACCGCGTAGTCGCGGGTCTCCCGGTTTGAGAATATGACGATAATTTGAACATATCTAAATTAGACTTAAAAACAAGTCGTTTGAGGGTGAAAACCCAAACCAGCCGCCAAACGTCCCTTCGCGTAGGAACTGACTGCGTAGTCGCAGTTATTCCGGTTTGAGAATATGACGATACTTTGAAAATATCTAAATTAGGGTTAAAAACAAGCAGTTAAATGGTGAAAACCCAAACCAGCCTCCAATCAACCCTGCAAGAGGCACGAACAGCTCGCACAGGATCAATGTAACTTGTACGAACTCATCGCGTAGTGGCGGGTCTTTCGGTTTGAGAAAATGACGATAATTTGGAAATATCTAAATTAGGCTTAAAAATAAGCAGTTAAAGGGTGAAAACACAAACCTGCCCCGAAATGGGCCCGTAAGAGGCACGAACACCTCACACAGGACCAATGTAACTTATAGGAACCGACCGTGTAGTCACGGGCCTCCCGGTTCGAGAATATGTCGCCAATTTGCAAATATCTAGATTAGGCTTACAAACATGCTGTTTGAGGGTGAAAATCCAAACCAGCCGTCAAAGGGCTCCATAAGGGGCACGAACACCTCGCACGGTACCAATGTAACTTGTAGCAACTAACCGCGTAGTCGCGGGTCTTCCGGTTTGAGAATATGACGATATTTTGGATATATCTAGATTAGGCTTAAAAATAAGCCGTATGTGGGTGAAAACCCAAACCAATCGCCAAACGACCCCGTAAGAGGAACTGACCGCGTAGTCGCAGGTCGGTTTGAGAATATGATGATAATTTGGAAATATCTAGATTCGGCTTAAAAAGAAGTCGTTTGTGGATGAAAACCCAAATCAGCCTCCAAACGGCCCCGTAAAAGGCACGAACACCTCGCGTTGGAGCAATGTAACTTGTAGGAACTGATCGCGTAGTCACGGGTTTTCCGTTTTGAGAATATGACGATAATTTGGAAATATCTAAATTAGGCTTAAAAACGAGCAGTTAAAGGGTGAAAACCCAAACCAACCCCCAAAGGGCCCCATTAGAGGCACGAAAACCTCGCACATGACCAATGAAACTTGTAGGAACTAACCGCATAGCCACTGGTCTACTGGTTTGAGAATATGACGGTAATTTGAAAATATCTAGATTACGCTTAAAAACAAGCCGTTTGAGGGTGAAAACCCAAACCAGCTGCCAAACGGCCCCGTTAGAGGCACGAACACCTCGCACGAGACCAATGTAACTTGTAGTTCGCGGGTCTCCCGGTTTGAGAATATGATGATAATTTGGAAATATCTACATTAGGTTTAAAAACAAGCCGTTTGGAGGTGAATACCCAAACGGCCCCGTAATAGGCACGAACAACACACACGGGGTAAACGTAACTTGTAGGAACTCACCGCGCGGTCACGTTTCTCCCGGTTGGAGAATCTGACGATAATTTGAAAATATCTAAATTAGAATTAAAAACAAGCAGTTAAAGGGTGAAAAACCAAACCAGCCCCCAAATGGCCCCGTAAGAGGCACAAACAGCTCTCACGGGACCGATGTAACTTGTACGAACTGACCGCGTAGTCGCGGGTCTCCCGGTTTGAGAATATCACGATTGTTTGTAAATGTCTAGATTAGGCTTAAAAACAAGTCGTATGTTTGTGAAAACCCAAACCATCGGCCAAACGGCCCCTTAAGAAGCCCGAACACCTCGCACGGAACTAATGTAACTTGTAGGAACTGACCGCGTCGTCGCGGGTCTCCCTGTTCTAGAATATGATGATAATTTGGAAATATCTAGAATCAGCTTAAAAACAGGTCGTTTGTGGGTGAAAACCCAAACCAGCATCCAAACGGCCACGTAAGAGGCACGAACACCTCGCACGGGACTAGTGTAACTTGTAGGAAGTGACCTTGTACTCACGGGTTTCCCAGTTTGAGAATATGAAGATAATTTAAAAAATATCTAAATTAGGATTAAAAGCAAGCAATTAAAGGATGAAAACACAAACGAGCCGCCAAACGACCCCATAAGAGGCACGAACACCTCGCACGGGACCAATGTAAGTTAGAGTAACGGATCGCGTATCGGTCTCCCGATTTGATAATATGACGGTAATTTGAAAATGTCTAAATTAGGCTTATAAACAAGCCGTTTGAGGGTGAAAACCCAAACCAGCGGCCAAACGGCCCCGTAAGAGGCACGAACACCTCGCACGGGACCGATGTAACTTGTAGGAACTGACCGCTTAGTCGCGGGTCTCCCGGTTGGATAATATGACAGTAATTTTAAAATATCTAAATTAGGCTTAAAAACAAGCTGTTTGAGGGTGAAATCTCAAACCAGACGCCAAACGGCCCCGTAAGAGGCACGAACACCTCGCACGGCATCA